>JAKULF010000004.1:5174473-5821282 GCA_022661535.1 Eutypa lata | reverse complement strand
AAGAATTTCTTGGGGATCAGAAACTGCTGGTGCTGGTCGCTTTCGTTGTGACTGCCGAGTATTACGTATAGGCACTTCTAATGCTTGGGAATCGACAGGTTGAGAAACAAATAAGCCTTCTTGAGACGGCTCTGGCTCAGCTGCCGAAGGTGTTGGGGCGGGCAGAGCGGGCGCCTCAGTCGGTTGTTCATCTTCATCATCAAGGGTAATGCCGAATCCTCTGAACCGACTCTTAGCTGCACCTCTCTGTCTCCTTCGAAGTAACGGCTGCGATGAGGCTGCTGGTGGATTGCTATCTACATCCATGGCCCCTGGGGCTGTTGTTGACTGGTTTCCCCCGCGAGTATGCTCTTCCGTTTCTTCTTCAAGTTGTCGTCGGAGTCCACTAGCATCGTTGCTTAAAATTGCAGGAAGGAAATCCTTCTGGGTAATGAGGCGCTGATCTAGACGGAGTGAGACGGAGGTGTAAAATTGGGTATACCATTCTAGGTGCTCCTGATTCGAGGGCATGAACTGAACCACAACGACCCCCTTCCCCTCGCTGCCGTCCTCAAACTCTCCCAAGCCTTTCTCGCCTGCAACTCCTTTCACATACCGAATAAAATCGTCGACCTGGGTGTCCTGGGGAACAACTTCATATAAAAGAGCCTTGCCCTTACCAGTCGTGATGGGCGCCATCAAAAAGTCGAACTGCTTCTTTTCATAGAACACAAAAGTATAACCATCAAATATCTCAGCACGGGCCGGGTTGGGTGCGAACTGTTCGTTTGGGATCGGAGCTGCATCGTCAGCTGCGGCAGGAAGATATTGGACAGCATCTGGCCAGTTCTTGTCAAAATCTGCTTCGAGTGGACTCCTATCTACGCCATCGCTGATGTGCTCTGGGGCAGTGACGGCTAAGATGGCATTCACAAACCCGTCGGTAACGATGTACCTGCCATTGATCAGGGCCTGCAACCCTTTCGGAGTATTGCGTTTCTTATGGACGACGTGAGTTGTCGACTGATCGTCGTAGTCAGGGAGGTACTTGATGTCTGATTGTTCGAGGTTCTGCTGGAGCTTTGCGAAGGGGTTGGCTCGAAGTTCTTTGCTAGAGAAGGAGAAGCTTAAGACTACAGGGAACCATGTGATCCTTTTATAGACGTTAGCAAGGGTCCAGTATGTGATAACGGGTTGACATTACTTGAACTTGTCTTGGAACGAACCCATCTGCAACGTGTTCTCGGAGTCGGTGAGGATATATTTGTCGCTTTTCATCTTATGATCGTTGACTCTGGTACCGCTCTTGGAGCCGAGATCCTCGATGGTCACCCGGGAGCGACTCGATGGTTTTTGCTATGAAGATAGTTACAACATCAGCTTTCATCTCTGCCTAGTATGAATCTCTTGGTGCAACTCACTCCATCTCCCTTGGTGACTTCATCGACTTGGATAGTACAATGCTTTCTCGATACTCCCTTGAGGGCGGTGGCATCTCCTTTGATCGCAAGCTGTCCGGCTATCTTAGCATTAGTCTCGTTTTCGTGGATAGCAGTACGTCGGGTTCTTACGTTCGGCGATGGTTCTACCAAAGAGGTATCGTTTCCCTGGTCGTAGCCATAACCGCTTGCCTGAAAAGAGAGTGTTCTGTTAGCTCTTAGCTCTTAACTACGTAATGGAGATAAAAGATAGAAGATCCTCGTACCTTCAAAGGCGTCGCCTTCGTTCTCTAAAATCCACATGTTTGCTGTCTAGTTGATTAAACGTTGTGGGGTTGTGGTTCTGCGTAACCTCATACTTTATAGCGTAGACTCGAGTGGACTCGGTTCAACTCAAAGGTGTTGAGGTAGTGGGATGTCATCGGTTCTGTTTAAGAAGGGGGGAGAATTTGGTATTTCAGAAGTTTGGGGCCGAAACGCGAAAGATGCGCGAGGTCAGCTGCTGCTGCCTTTCAGTAGGTATGTATGTATTATATCTGCCTACCTAATTAGGTATGTAGCTAAGTTAATCTTTCTCGAGAATCAAATAAGACTGCTTAGGTACATATAGTTACATGTCTCAGATATAATGATGCAATTAGGTCTTTATTGCAAATTTCTTTCCTCACCTGGGCAGACAATTATTTATTCCTTACGAAGTAACTTCGTAAAAAGGCGCATAATCCATCATGGACCTAATGACGAGAGACCATATGCTTCATACTCCGGGTGGAACCCCGATACCCCGAAAATGAGCCCCTAAAGTACCGGTCCCACCGGCATCTACTACCGATAGTTCATTTAGCAGGTGCCCAATTCACTGCTATTTTTTGCCTAGCCACAGTGCCTGCTATTCATGGGATATGCCTACCTGAGTAGTTAAACATTGCAATAAGATGTCTACAACTACATAAGGTTATCAACAAGCATCTTAAGGAATCGATGTCCGTATTGTTATAAGGGCGTCAGTCATTGACTCCTTAGAGACTAGCTAAGTCACTTATCATGATCTCATTACACCATCAAGACTTATCGGTGGAAAGGGGAAAGTCGTACTCTCGGTTTCGGGATTGCGCAATGCGCCATTCACAGGTCAGAAGCTGGCTTGCAATATTAGGCATAACCCGAGGAAAGCCGACTGGCTGAACGCCCCTTCGTAATGATTGCCGAACATGTAGGCTATATTACTTCAATGTCTCAAGCCTCCGCAATGTATATATAGACTTAAGCGTCTGGGCAGCATGCTGCCTACCAACGGAGAGAGGGGATGCCCCCTCAACTTTGTGACTTCTATACCAGACGTCAAAGAGCATATATGCCGTATCAGCCAGTTGAACCTGATTTATTTGACAAAATGAGGCTACAAATGTTCATCCCCATCATCTCAAGCAGCGTTGCTTCCCCCATCCTCAGCGGGAATCACGCTCGGTATGAGCTACTCCCCTTCATAACCCTCGAAGAGCACTGGGTCTCTCCAGCCATCTTGAGCGTGAACGACACCAATCCGGTCCTAGCCTACACACAATCGCGCTCTCCTTCCTTCCTCGCAACCCTCCAGGACCTTGGCGTGGATCGTCTCGCTAGTATGTCAAACGGGGGTATCGACATACAAGTCGTATCCATAGCCGTAGCCCCAGGCGCTCTCTCCAACGCCTCGATCGCGCGGGCCTCCAACGACCAGCTAGCCGCCGCCATCGCCGCATCGCCAGAAAACCCCAGCCGGTTCCGGGCATGGGCCTTCCTCCCGATGGCGTTTCCGGACGAGGCGGCCCAGGAGCTCGAGCGCGCCGTCCGCGAGCTCGGGTTCGTGGGCGCTCTGGTCGACAACCGCCTCGACAACGGGACGTTCTACGACGGCGCCGCGTACGGGGTCTTCTGGTCCAAGGCCCAGGATCTCGGCGTTCCAATCTACATCCACCCGACCGTGCCGCCGGACGGCGCCAGCGTCTTCGCCATCAACCAGGGGCGGTTCGCTCCGTCCGGTGCCGACCCGGCAGATCCGGAGACGTACAGCTACGCGCTGACCACGGCGGCGGCGTTGGCGACCGGGGCGTGGGGCTGGCATTCCGATGTAGGCTTGCATTTCTTGCGGTTGTACGCCGCAGGCGTGTTCGACGCGTTTCCGCGGCTGAAGATCGTGCTGGGGCACATGGGCGAAGATGTCCCGTTCATGCTCGAGCGGGCGGATGGGATCCTCTCGCCGCCGAATGTGGAGCTCGGGCGCGCTGGCCTGCTCGAGGTGTACGCACGCAACGTGTGGATCACGACGTCGGGCTTTTTTAGCTTGAATACGATGGCGACGGTACTGCGGAACACGGCTATTGATAGGATCATGTATAGTGTGGATTATCCGTACAGCAGCAATGCTCGGGGCAGGCAATTCATGGAGGGTTTGAGGAATAGTACCCTAGTTAGTGAGTCTGAGTGGTTTGCGATTGCTAGGGGTAACGCTGAGAAGTTATTAAAGCTCTGATGTGTCTGGTCATAGGATGTTTTATTGCATTTGATCAACATGAATGCTCATGGATATCTAAACTACTGATATTATGATGAAAAGCTCAGTTGCGTCTAGGCATGCAAAAAACAAAACAAAGGATAGAAAGCACATTGATGTCTTCCTATTGTTACGTTGTCGTCACCATAACTATAAATCCTCCGAAGATACACATTATTCAAGTTGTTGCCAAAATAATTGCTTGGTACGTATGCTAGGGAGGATGTGATAAAGCTACTTATATTGACATATATTGTAGTCGCAGTGATCAGGGGCCTATGCTCTTCTTTACGGAATAATCGTCAATTGTTGTTGAATAAGCAAACACTATTCTGATTTTGGCATATTTAATGTTTCATTAATTTTATCAGCAACTTGTTATCATTCAGCAAGTATACCTCAGTCATACACTTTATTTATCCCCCTCCCCCCCTCATTGCATTGATGAGTAAACACTACACTACCTCGGAAATATTTTGGCGGCAACAAATGGGCTGAATATACCGATTCCCGCTCCCTTATATGTGCCATTCATGGCGAGCTTTATGTGCGTCACAGTACTTTCTCGCTTCTGTTTCACCCCAGAGCATGCCCTGCTTCTCGAAGACCTATCCATCAGTCCTCAGATGCTTCCTCTAGTGCGTCGTCCTCGTCATCAACGACCACCAACACGAGCTGAGGTGCTCACTCTTTCCAACAGTAAGAAGAAATTTTCTGATACACTGACCATTCTTGGCCATCGTCCCAGGCTTTGACGATGGTTGAATATATATCATATACTTAGCGTTGGCTGTAGATATATCATATCACTGTGCAGCAGCCGAGAGAAAAAGCGAAATCCAGAGCTAAACTGTTGAATAAAGCGAATCTCGTTCGTAGGTGATCTAACTGTATTCTACATGTTTATTCGACAAGTACTCACACCCCGCCTCTTCTCGTTCAATGAATTATACCTTTGATGGCTCGACACCCCCAAGCTTTTCCTTCCGATCTTGCTCCTGTCCTTCAAGTATAACATCAGCAGGGATCTGGTCCGGGGTAGAGTTGACCAGAACGATCATCGGGCCTACACAGGCTGCCATGAGGCCGAACGTCACACAACTAGCGAGGTCTGTTAACACAACTGTCCAAAGACCTTTAAATGGGTTACGGTAACTTACAAGCCAATGAGAGGCGAGGTTTTGATCTGGGTATTCATGCCGTAAGAGATTGCCTGTCCCACGGCTTCGAGACAACGGAACGCCGCGCCATTGCGGACATTTGCTAGTACAATGTTAGCACATACAGTCGTTGCGGTGTAATAGCTATTATAGATACCCACCTTGTGCATCGGTGGCAAAGGACGACAGGAGCCAGTACATGTACGACTGCGACAGCGGCCCCGTAGTCTGGACGAAAAAGTAAGGGAGGAATGCCGTAGGGTATAACTGATCGTCCCAATCGATCTTGCCAGGGTTGGCAGTGTTGAATCTCGTCTGCATAACGATAGACCATATGTAGACACCCAGGTTGAGTGTGATAACTGTGTACAGGCCAAGCTGAGCCCTCCGTCGCTGGCTGACCCCCTTAAGGTCGAGGATGAAGCCAAGGCCGAAACATCCGACACTATATATGGTTTAGTAGAGTCATGATGATAACACCTCTTGGGACTACTTACATGCAGAAGAACGGCGAGACAAGAGAGGAAAGGGCACGAGCACGGACAGAGAAGTATGTCCCTAGGTATGTAGACCAGGTGCCACTTGTTAATGTTGTTAGCTTCCCCCTATTCCCCATACAGACACGGATCGGACTAGACATCTCACCTGTAGAAAAACGACCAGACTGCCCAAAGAGCAGAAAGAAGAATGAGCTTGGAAGTCATGGTAACCTTGATAAGCTTTACCTCTTTCTTAGTGGTGAGCTTCTCCGAGACAAGGATCTTTGTTCCGTCGGATCGGACGACTCGTTCCAGAGGAGAAATGAGGAAGGCGAACGGCAGACTATATTAGTTAGTATATTACCCCTGCCAAGTGTGATTCAAACTGGATAACTGGTAGGACACCTGGGGAAACTTACGCCATAGCCTCAATGATCAGAAACGCGATGTAGGTATCGGGCGAAATTCCACCAACAGCACCTTTCTCGTGGTTTTTGGACAGACTTGTGACATATTAATGTTAATTCCCTGTACCCAAATTCAATAATGCAGAGAACTCACTTGATTGCACCTCCCACGAGTTGTCCAAGGTTACGGGCAACAATCCAGAGGGCCAGGTATTTTCCTCGAGCTCGGGACGGAGCGAGCGACATGATGGTTCCCGACTCTGCAACATACCAACAGCCAGTACCGATGCCGGTGATGAAGCCGCCGAAAATAAGATACTGTTGGAAGTTAGTTTCCTCGTTACTATAATTCCCTAGAAATATCGAAAAAATCGATACTGCATCCGAGTCGGAGCACAGTCAGGACGCCAGGACTCATACTAACCCATTGAGTGCCAAACTTGCTGTTGCAGTAATAGGATGAACCACGAATAGGAAACGACATGGCGCCGAGAACCAGAGACCACTTCGTTCCCAGTCTGTTCACGATGGGACCACCAAACATACAAACTAGTTTGCATGTTAGCACGCCATACTAGACATGGGACCAAAGCAAGTTAAACGTGCGTACCGATGGCAAGCATAGCATAGTTAATCGCAGTACTGAAGATGAATCCGAATTAGTGACAAGTTCGAAGCTGCAAACTAAAGAAAAAAAAAGTCTTATAAGACGTACGCTATGTTCGACGTCTGAGGAGTCGCAAGACCACCACCGCCCAAGCCTTAAAAAAATTTTTTTTAAGATGTCAGTTCTTCAAACTCTTCTTCGCATCCTGGAGTAGCCCGTGGCAGTCATCCGTGCGAAAAGAGGTGTTGAACACTCACCCGCGATGGCATCGGCCATGGCCGGCCCGCAGAATGCTTGCACGCTCATCAGCAGCATCTGCGTCAAACTGTGCTGGTGTATCCGCTTCCACTTAGGGACAGAGGCCCGGTACGCATCCATGTTGACTCTTTCGTCGCCTTCGACGGGGAGGTTCATCGGCAGTGTGCCATGGGGTCGAAGGGCATCGTCATCCCCACCCGCGTGGGTGTTGGGAGGAGCAGCATCGAACTGAGACATGATGAGATGTGTTTATCTTGTCTTGTCCTGCCTTGTCTATCTGTCGCGCAAGAAGATACTGCGGATAGATGGTGGAAGGTGAACCGAGAAGAGTTCGAGAGAGATCTGCTTGGGGACGGAGAAGATCTACTGGGGATGGAATGCGACAATGGATCGAGATATATATGCAATCTAGAGGGGTACATATATAGTATGGCCTGGCATCAAAGAGTTGGTCTTTACCTCTTTCGCGATCGCTTATCTATGGATCGTGTTTGGCCGCCATCAACTGCGGTAGTAACTCCTGAAGCTGGGGTAACATTTTCGTTAGGTAATAATAGCCAAATACCTTGGGGCCCCACAGATCACCTAGGGACTGTCTGTCCAGATTAGATACAAAGGGTACGCTTGTCTATGATACGGCCGATAAATGCCCTCGTGCTTCGGGTATAACTGAGACCAAGGTATAATACGATCGGGTTGGTTGCTTTTAGGCCCGGGACGCATGGCTAGAACCAGACACTCGGGATGGAGGGCTCTAGTCCGCTCATATTGAGCTTAACCTACTTGGGGAAATATAACAGCTTCAAAACGGATGCTTTTCAGCCTCTTTCCAACTTCTCCCGTAGACATACGCCGGTCAGAAGGGGAAACCCGGGGTTCGAAGCAATTCTAGGGACGGAATCACCTCACTATCGGCTAGTCAAGCGTGACGATCTTAAACTGCATGCGCTTTATCTCCCCTCCTGCTAAACCTATTCCAGCAAAAATAACAGTTAAGCCCGCCAAGCTTACTCGCCATGTGTCTAGCTAACCTTAGCGTTTCCTGAGCCTCAAGGGTCGAGACTTAGCCTCCGAGCACGAATAATACGGGGTGTGATTGGCCATAGTAGACAGCGCTCTTAGAGACACGTAAGGGAACAGGAGAAAACGAAATAATCGCGTCAAAACTTGTTCTCGTGCTTGGAGAAGATGTTAATGCGATTAACGTTAGTTAGGCATGAGGCGCCCGCTAAGTAATATATAACTTTGAAGGGATTATACTAAACAAAACAATACACATAAGTCACTTCTCATCCTGTCATGAAGAGACCGAACTAGCCTGCTTTAGTTAAGATAACAGTCCCGGAGGAATAGTAGCCTTCAATCGGGGAGTTCTTATCGTGGCCGACTGGAATTACCGGGTCACCCGTTGTCCCACATCCCCACCGTCCCGGTAAATAGGCGAATCCTCGCTGTGACTATTACTCAATCGAACCTCGTCACTCATTGAGCCGGCCAGCTCCAGCGACCCCGTGACTCCGCAAGATCCTGGGGGAAGATGATTCGATGTCATGCGATTCTTAATTGATAGTTGGTGAAACTCGTTGCGACTTCGCTTTCGAAATGCCAAAGTGACTACAGAGCCCTTTGCATTTAAAAGAGCCACGAGCTGCTCAGTTGGAGTCTAGAATTACTAGCCAACGGACGTCGAAAGAGCTAGACACTCCATTCAAAAAGCACGAAGTGGTAATTTCGGAATAACTTGTAGCAAAAATGGCGCCTTCTCGGGAGAACACCAAGATTGTTATTATCGGTGGCGGTGGCACGATGGGCTCGTCGACTGCCTTGCATCTAATACGGTCCGGATATGCTCCTTCCAATATCACCGTGCTAGACACCTACCCAATCCCCTCGGCACAATCTGCTGGAAATGACTTGAACAAGATCCTGGGCATTAGCCTGCGAGATAAGGTTGACTTGCAGCTCACCCTGGAGGCGAGGGACATGTGGAAGAACGACGAGTTATTCAAGCCCTTCTTCCACAACACTGGCAGAGTATGTTTGGCTAGCCTCCCTTTCTCCCTCTAACTGGTTCGACCCCTGGTGTTAAAGCGATGGTAGCTCGACTGTGAACACACAGAAGAGGGTGTCAAATCCCTTCGGCAAGAATACCAGGCCCTCCTCGACGCCAACATTGGGCTGGCAGAGACCAACGAATGGTTAGAGAGCGAGGATGAGATCTTGGCGAAGATGCCGCTTTTGGAGCGGGATCAAATCAAGGTAAGTTGCTAGTTAAGCAGCCTCGGGCAAGCAATACTGAGAATCGGTCAATCGCAGGGATGGAAAGGCATCTTTAACCGCGATGGAGGATGGTTGGCTGCGGGCAAAGCAATCGACGCAATCGGAAAAGTGTTGAAAGAACGTGGCGTTAAGTTCGGGTTTGGCAGGTAAGACGAAAAGCTGGCCCGTTTTTCCAAATTGTCGGACATTGCTAATGGACGACGTGGGGGTAGTGCTGGATCCTTCAAGCGGCCCCTTTTCGGGGATGACGGATGCACTTGTATCGGCGTCGAGACGGAGAACGGCGCTAAATACTTTGCCGACAAGGTTGTCCTCGCGGCCGGCGCCTGGAGCCCGACATTGGTGGACTTGGAGGACCAGTGCTGTTCGAAGGTAAGTCGTCTCAGAATAGCCGTGACAAAATGAATGCGCTTTGATGCTAAAATGTGATCTAGGCATGGGTCTATGCGATGATACAACTAACTCCAGAGGAGGCGGCCGAGTACAAGAACTCACCGGTAGTTTATAACGGCGATATTGGCTTTTTCTTCGAGCCCAATGAGTAAGTAGTTATCTCGTTCTGCAAGTGTGCTCATTATATCCAACTAATGACCCGTAGGAAGGGGATCATCAAGGTGTGCGACGAGTTCCCAGGCTTTACTCGGTTCAAGGAACACCAACCCTTCGGCGCCTCTTCACCCAAACAAATCTCGGTACCCCGATCTCACGCGAAACATCCCACGGATACGTATCCCGACGCGTCTGAGACTAGCATCACGAAAGCCATTTCGACATTCCTCCCGCGCTTCAAGGACAAGGAGCTTTTCAACAGGGCGCTCTGCTGGTGCACGGATACTGCCGATGCGGCGCTGCTGATCTGTGAGCATCCGAGGTGGAAGAATTTCATCCTCGCTACCGGGGACAGCGGGTGAGTTGTTATCTAATTGTCTCCGAATTTTCTGGAGGTTTTTTTTTTTTTTTTTTTTTTTTTTGCTGATCTTTTTAGCCACACGTTCAAGCTTCTGCCGAACATCGGCAAACATGTCGTGGAGCTGATCGAGGGGAACCTGGCCGAAGACTTGACTCATGCGTGGAGATGGCGCCCTGGGGGTGATGCGCTCAAGTCCAGACGCGCAGCACCAGCGAAAGATCTCGCCGATATGCCTGGGTGGAATCACGATGCTTCGTCGAAAGCAAAACTATGAAAATATGTAACAACAAGTAGTCATTTCAAAGGGTTCATTCTATTTTAAAAGATACTACCGCTCGCTGAACTGCCCCCCTAGCGTACGGTATACGAAGTATACGAGGACTAACCTCCATAGTGGATATCTCTATACGCGGGATACAGCGGCCCCTGCGTCTAAATGCTTGGCTGAATAGCAGGCAACCGTTTAATCACCTCTCTGACTGGTCAATTATAGATTTTTGGTTCCCGAAGCTCGGCTGGGTCGTATGCGAAGGCGAAGTTATGGGGCCGCACTGATAAAGATCGCCAGGTAAAAAAAAGTTGTTGTTGATTCTAGAATGTCGAAACTACCTAATACGGCAAGTCGCCCTCCCATAGTCGTCTGCGTACACTCAGGAGTTCGGAGAATTCGGTTTTTAGTGGCACGACGACTCTACTTTCGCCTTTTGCTTTCTTTCATTGCTCAACAAGCTCACTATCTTTGATTTCTCATTCTAGAAAAAGAAGAGAGAGAGAGAGGGCACAGCGCAATATCCTATCAACGATGCATGGCGGATGATCGGCAAAATGAAGCACCACCTACTCTCCGCCGCCGCTCTCTTACTATCCTGGACTCCCGTCGTCCATTCCGCGAACACTGGAAGCAATGAAGACATCTCTATCGATCCTAACACGGTCACTCCTCAGACTCGGAGTAAGCAGTCCCAAAACCCAAGCACAACAACCCACAACGTAAAACAAACTAACACAAACCCCAGTGAAATGGTGTGATGACCAATCCGCCAGCTGTGCAACACTTTGTGGCGACGAGGGCGTTGGCCTCAATTCATGTGATCATGTTAGTTCCCAGGGGCGGCTGTCCCGGCGAGTCCCTTACCTAGTTAGACAAGACCAATTGGCTAAACACAACGTACAGAACACCCTCGACTATGCGTGCACGTGCAGCAATGGCTCGACGCCAGGCCTCCAGTACTATACCAAAACGATGCCGACGTACATCTGCGAGGAGTCCTACAGAGTGTGTGACGGTGCGGCGGATGGCGACGCGGACGCCGAGAAGGATTGCGACGATAATATAAAGTCCCAATGCGGCACGCTGGACCAATCGACCTTGGCGCAGGAGAGCAACTCGGATCCCGCAAGCACGGGCGGAAGCACCGGAACGGCAACAACTGGGGGCACGGCTACGGGCTCGGCAGCGACATCAATGGCCTCGACATCCACCGCATCCAACTCAACAAGCGGGTCGGGTGGCGATGACAGCAGCGACTCGAAGGGTTCAGATTCGAATGTAGCCTTCGCCGCAGGTGGCGTCGTGTGCGCGTGCCTAATCCTGGCCGGCGTCGCATACGTGTTCTACAGGCGGGGGAAAAACCACGCGAAAAAACACGGCAACGGGGTATTCGTCTCAGAGGATAATAATGATAATAATAAGGGGGGCCCTGGCGGTCCGTTCGAGAAGTTGAAAGATTCAGGAGATGGTTGGTCGGCCTACGAGATGGACACGACGACGACGGAGCGTCGCCCCGTGGAGATGCCAGCGCCGGCCTACCACTCCCCGGTTGCGGAGCTGGCGAGCCCCAAAGTCTTCGTGGCAGAGCTGGACGATACGTCTTGCTACCGGACTGGGTCGAAGACGGTAAGTGAGAGAGAAGATGCGAAGTTCCGGATGTGAGCCAAAAAGGAAGCATGTCTGCCCGTCCGCGTGATGTATACATACAAGAATACCCACAGAGTTAGATAACCTCAACATATCTTCATTTTCGTGTGTTCTAGCCAGAGTTCGCCTCCATACTTTCGAGGAGCATAAGTGGAGAAAGATCGAGATTCGGTATAGGGCTGTTGATCATCTACATGTTGCAAGGTTAGCTACTCTAGCCTGTGTTACCCGCTGAACACTACACCAGTTCGATCTAGGCACCAACTTTTTTACAAGTTCTTGATGGGGAAACAAAAGCTTACCGCTGTTTAAAGCTCTAGCTAGCTTTAAAACATTGATTAATGTGTCCGTGGAAACAGAACAGCTCATCACCAGTGGACGTCTCTAGCATCGGGACTTCCCATTGAGAGGCTACTGGCTGGCTACCTTGGGAAATCACCTCGTATCTGCAACGCCTCGGGGAAGTCCCTGAACATACGTAAAAGATAGGCTAGCTATGACAGACTACGCAAACATATCGTCGGATCTGCGTGTCTACACTGTCAAGATGTTACCAAATTAAATGACGCGTCGGAAGTTCGAATTTGGATTATATTGGGTTGGACAATAATAATCGGTGATTATTCTATATTCAGCATTACAACTATAAGCTTATTCGACTTTCAAATATCTTCATGATATTATAACCAAAGCATATATAAGTTAAATCAGTGGCTACCTAGGTGTATGGTGAAAGGTGGAAAGTGTCAATTATTTGGCAGCAACTTGATTGTCAACCTATCCGGTTTTTATCGGAGACCGGTATTCATGGGAACGGAATCAACGGGTGGTTTATCTCATGGCCGTTAGCTAGCTTGAACTATCGAAGGGAACCGAATGTTACTGGGTTTGTAATGATCGGGTATGAATAAGAGTTTTTTTTTTAACCCCTATTCGAAATAAAGAGGGGGCAAAGAGAAGCTGAGAGTCATGCTATCTACAAATCGCTTTCTCCAGATTTTATCGGACGAAGATGTGACTACGCGTGACTACAGGGTGCTTTTCAGCGGCCCTCTTCCCATTATAGAGGTATGTATGTTCATCATTATGAGGAAGGCTGTGGAAGGCTGTGTCGGCTTCTCGGAACTTACATAGGGACGTCGGAGTATTGCCTATTCTCTGCAAGGTACCCGAAATAGTGGATCACGCTGTCCCTAACGTAAAGCCTCAAAGCTTAGCATTCCAGCATTGTCCAGCTGAACTCCAAGTCGTCCGAAAATTCAACGTCATATAATATATACAAGCGTACTATACGTGGCATTGGATCTCGGTATGTAACGTTGTAGTTTGCACTAACTATCCTCTAGTTCAGCTTAAACCCAAAGTTTCATGATTATTATTAACTATAGCCATCCTAATCTATATTCTACTGAGAGTTGATTGTCTTCGAATCTTTCTAGAAAAGGCACACTACTTAATACTAGCACGTTACCTGGTTACCTTATGTAAACCTATACTAATCGTGACACCTCACCTTCAGGGTCTAACGTTGAGAACTAGTTTTAGCTACGTTATGCTATCTAGTCTTTATGTGTATAGACAATCCACTCAAAACATGCAGTCTATATCACAGCACTATTTTATAACAGCACATGTATCTGTAGATTTATCATTGACCGCATCGAAAAGTGTGAATTCGTGTTGACTAGCGACACGATCTAGTATAATAGCTATTGACTAGTCCAGTTGACTACGAAGAGGCGGTGTTGCAACGACGTTGCTATTTTGTTGTTTCAAGAAAAAGAATCAGACCATTAGTCTCCCGTGACATCAAGGTTGATAGTAGCGGCCCCCACCTTTATGAACATATCCCGTTTTATTTTATTCAACTTCGTATTCATGCGACGAGCTTGTAGGCGGTAAAGGTCCGAGTCTTCCTACGCTTCTAGTGCATAATACCTACTGCGCGGTGTCAACGGTTAATGCGGCATATTACCTAATCTACTATGCTTCATCTCTACATACATAATGTACGAAGTAGGCCCATAGATATAGTCCGGACCTCGGGGCGGAATAAACCGACCCATTGTAACGTTAGGACCTAGTTTCTGAGATGCCTATGTATGTAGTTAGGTACCAGCCCTACGTTTATTTATTTTGTTTAAGGATAACGTAAGTATCTTTAGGAACATTGTATATACAAGGGGGAGGCAGATTAGACATAGTCAAGTTCAACAAAGCAGGCCAAAGTGCTGTCATGTTTTTGTATATCGTAGTAGTTATATGAAGTATGTTGGGTGGTTTGGGAATAGCGGGTATCACATCGGTGGGGACTCTATAATACGATTAATTATAGGTAGGTACGTACATACATGCGCATCCCTATTGGACGCCGGCAGTGGATATGACGTACTGCGGCAATGAGCTAACTAGCCGTTGGGACTGTGGGATAGTCCCTTTTGCCTCTAACCTTTAAGTGAGAGTGACGATCACCAAACAACAAAAGAGCGAGGCGGCATAAACCATAATTCCACTTTCACGCCAAGCCCCGCCGAATACGAGATGAAGCCCAACTGCCGACTTCATGAAATCTGGGGGAGAAGGCATCTATAAAGAGCCGCGAGACTCACCTCCAACTCTGAGGAAGAATTTCTAGCATCACCATCGCAAACTTAGCCAACATTCCAATCAACTCACTCCTCAACACCAACAAACTCCCCAAACGCTTCAAGCTATCAACCATCAATCAAAATGAAGTTCTCCGCTGTCGCCTTCTTCGCTGCCGTCGCCTCGGCTGACGTTGTCTTCAAGGTCTCCAACTTCGAGGCCGGCTGCATCCCTCACAGCTCTCAGTGCCGGTAAGCCAAATCTTCTTCCTTTCCCCCTTCACTTGATCTGTCATCTAGAGCAGGATCTAACAAATTGCATCAATAGCTACTCTTTCGGTGTCATCCAGCCCGGCACCATGGAGACCACTCCCGTCACCTGCACCCTGCTCGCCACCAGCGATGGCAGTCTCCCCGCCGTTACCGAGGGTGGTTGCCAGGACTCCTCGCGAACCTTCTCCGTCACCAAGGGTGCCGATGGCCTGACCCTCACGGTCTCGCAGCCAGTGACCCCCAGCAGCAACCAGACCGGTTCGCACCTGATCCCCAGCAGCGAGCTCGAGACCAGCGACCAGCCCAACGCCAGTGTCCAGACCTACACCGGCCCCGCGGAGTTCGACCTGGAGTAAGCGCGCCGTCCTCTCTTGCGCTCTGTGCGCTCTCGCTTGCGCCCAGTCGCAACACATTAAAATACTGGGGAGACGTTGATGGAACAGGATGGAGGATGAGGCTACATCATGGACAATGAAATGCGTTGGTCAGGATCTCGAAAAAAAGCTTTCGTTCAAATGTATATCGTTACCGCCTGTATATTGCAGCCATAGTTAATGCTATTAGACCATGACTATGCAAACTTGATGATATCTACATGCAAAGTACTGTGACATGTGTGACCGCGACGAACTGCAGTAGAATCTCCTGTTCAGATTAATTATGTTTCTTTATATTTCATGACAACTATCATAATACTACTTTGTAGTCGAGTATATACCGAATCGCTTACTCGTCACTGAACATATACAACATTCACACTCTCGACATTCTCATACATATCAAGGTGGCTTACTGCAGCATTCTGTCTTACTGCCCGGAGTTGAGTTAGATGGATTGGTTCATTTTCACCTTTACCTCAAGCAACGTGCACACATTGTCTATTGGAGATGTTAAAGTTCAGGGGTCTTTACCCGCTTGACCCCAATATATAAAATGAGCCCGGCAGCGTGTTAGTCGGCAGCATGAATCGCGCTAACATGGTCTCACATCGGAAATATGGGTCCTATAGCCTGCCTGCCAGCTCATAGAATTAGTCCATAAAGGTTCCATTTCACAGCCCTATGAAATGGCGAGATTAGCTCGTATAGCGCCCCCCCCCCATTTTGTTTTCCTGGGGCATTGGTAAGGCTAGTTAGTTCATAGACTGTTTCAACAGCAATATGCGGTGTAGGTCTAGAGTGCTTTCTAACTAATTACATACAAGCTAGTGAGATCTGATAAGGCGGACATGATGAGAGCAATATCGATTCAACCTTGATAATTAGCGTAGATGATATTCGTGATAACATTTCGATACCTTACACAACAAGACTACGATGGAAAACGTTGAGGGTCTTGTGAGTTGATCATCCAATTCCAGGTTGTACCGGGTGGGGGAGGCCAATCCAACCACAGTTAATAAATGAATGAAACATGGTGCTGTTAAGATTAAGATATTGCACCTGTCATAAGATGGCTTCTGCGCCTTGTTGCTGGGGTTTGAAGAGGGGTTTCTTTGATCTGTATATATGGCTTTAAAGGAGGGCATAGCGGTGTATGGCATCGGTAGGCCCGTTGCCAATTGTAACAATGAAACTTAACTGGTCTCCAAGCCAAGTTTAGTTACATAAAGTCCAATTATAGCTAGATATTAGATACCATGAGAATATATTATACCTCATGGCTCAGGTGTGATTTATAGTTTATTTTTCATTGTAAAAGAAATGGAAGCAAATACAATCAAAAGGGGATGTACCTTATTACTTCAGGTTGATAGTTACTATTTACGCGGTAATCCTCTCGTCTCCAGAGCATTGTGGTGTGATCACATGTTGTCCCTTTGCTTCCCTTGCAAATTTATGCATCTCCGCTCCAACACAGCTTGCAGCAAGATATTTGCCGCTCAAATGGTACTGTTCAAGGGGGTACTAGAGTTTAGAGCTACATGCTCTGATAGTTTGCATGTCACTAGACTGCTGGCTTAACTATATTATCCATCATAACCCAATTATTATGTGTCGTTTTTATTCCTGATTCTCTCACTTGCATTAAGAAGCTGTATTAGTGGAATATTTAAACCAAAAAAAAATTATCCATCTTTATTCTCATTTAGAGTGTTGGCGAAGCATGGGTATCGGGAAGCGGGAAGGCCAGTCTTCATATGTCTTGCAGTGCGGGCCCATATGTGAAAATATAGTTCTTATATATTTCCTGACTCGTAAGTACTGAATACTCAAGCACCGAAGCAGAAGAAATGTATCACTTGTCTTCAAATAGAAATGTACCTAGCTCACTTACATGCCTCCAATATCGGGGATAAAGGCGAACATCATTAACATAGGAGGAAAAAGGGTGGGAAAGGAAGATGTGCGTTCGTAGGTGAGAGACGATTAACTAAACCTATTATTACCACAACAAAGATAATTGTATAAGTTGAGTTAAAAGTTGCGAACATACTTGTTTATGTCGAAAAGCCATGTCTCTGAAGCCTAGACCCGGTAACAATGAAATGTTACTGTCTCTAGGTACCTATGAGTTAGTTTATCTTCCTCCGTATGATGGCCATCATCTCGTACTCAACCAGACCAGCATCTTCGCCGCCGACGGCCTCTACATCGTTGAAACCCGGCACACCTATGAAGCACGGCTTGAAGTCCGGCCAATCTGACCTATGGCCGAGCCAAACAACAGCTCTTAGGGGCGATGTCCCTCTCCCTTCTCCCTCATGCACTCCTTCCCCGCTATGCTCTCTCCCCGCCACTGTACTAGTAACAGCAGGAACAGCAGAACTGAAATCCCGCACGTACCTCTCGACAAGCGCTGGACTGCGGGGGTACACGAACATCATCCCGCTTACGGCACGGTGGGCGCGTGATGATACGATATCCCACGAGCCCTTGACAATCATGAAGTTTGTGGGGTCGGGGAGATATCTGTTGACAGGAGGCTCGGAGCGGATCTCCACGCCTTCTATTTGTAGGTTTGTGTTAAGTGTTGTTGTTGTTATAGTAGAAGGCGAAGATGATGACCATCGGGATAGCAGGAGGGCCTCGAGAAGGCCGCTCCCGCTACCGATGGACAGGACGAGACCGTTTTCGCTGATGCCCACACTGCTGTTGAATGTGTTCGTTATGATGTCGAGGAGCTTTGTGGAAATGCTGAGACAACAATCTGGTTGGTGTCTTGGCTCATCGGTGATTTTGGGGAGATGCATTATAATAGTTAGGTAGGTGAACACATACAGGTTGTGATTGGTGGATTGCTCCAGTTAAACTCTAGCTCTGTGTAGGCATATTTTCACGGTATTATTAAAGTTACACTGGCCGTCAGGTGTTCCCAAATGGCAAAATAGATAGTGGGTTGTTAAAATAGACAACAAATCTCTTAACCTACCACCTCTAGGTACTTAAGTAGGTAGGTAGGTAGGTAGCAATGCATGTTGAATAAAGATCAAGAGTTAGGAGCCTGAAAGTTCAGAAATTATATGTGAACGTAATGAAGATTTTACGAATATTAGCTGTAATCATCCAGATGCGCCATCGTCGTTTATTAATTAGCATAAATCCAAAGCACATGCCGAAAGTCTCTTGACCAGTGAATCCAGGTAGGATTCTGGGATGAAAAAATAACCCATATAAAACCCGAGTATTAATTACACCTGATAAAATCAAGACAATGCTTTTGATTCAAGTGTTAATCTTTGCCGAGGATTGTTTTAAAAAGGTGTAAGTAGGCAACAATAATTTTACTCGTTCTACTGAGACAAAATGTACATGGAGAGGCATACCTTATCTACCTAGACATGCACATAAAAATTATTATAATCTTCAACATCAGGAATGTCGCAGTATAAATAGCGTTATTGCCACTAGAGCAATAACGGTTCCGTTTTTGTATGCAATAAGGAAGGTTGTCACAACTCTGTTATCAGATGTTCGAGCTGAAGCATCCATAAAGGCTTGTTAAATATTCAGCCTGACAGAACCTGTACCAGTAGGAAAATCAATTCCGAAAGAAATACCACACGCATAATCTTCTACTGCTCTCATACTCCCTGAATGTGATCTTACTTACTAATGCTGATTAAAAATTAACTTCTAGAACACATTATCTCAATCAAGGTACTAGAAACAATATTAAAGCACAATACTATGTGATAATTTGGTAACTGGGTATTCAAAAATAAAGTTCTAATGACGCACGTACATAGTAAAATTTTTACCTTTGTACTCTGAAGTGCGGCTTCCTATTATACTTCAAAATCCACGTAGGATTTAGATAAAATGCGCTGCCTGGTGCTTGCAAACGCATGGCACTAACAGTAATGCCCAATTAGCCATACTAGGAAAATTTTCTAACTCGGACGCACTTTTAGAGTGCATGTCTGTTATCTATATATGCCATCTGAGGTGTCTTCCTATTCTTTACTTCACACTATCCATGAACATTCCACCATCACTACCACCACCACTTCTACATACCTTTTCTCCATCTCAACACAAAGTAAACCTTCACTAGGTAATATCATATTACTTTATCCTTTACAACAGAAACTTATCTGTGGAAAGACCCCAGCGCCTAAAAGAATCGTATTTATCCTGAATAAATTCGAACCTTTCACTATTTGGACTTCGACAGCTAGAGGCGTGCGACATCTGGTCAGAGAAAACAAAACCCTTCACTCTTGGAAACCCATATCTAATAAATAACAGTTTTGCCACATTGTTTCTTCATAAGCTTCGCAGTGAAATCCTAAATTGCTAGGTTTAGATATTCTAACCAACGTTGTAGACATTTCAGTCCAGTGAGTCTAGACATCTAACTCAGGTACATGTGCTCGCTCAGCCAGGCTAATTATCTTCAGACATGGAGGCTAATGAGTTTTCTCCCGAGTCATCATCGAATGACCGAACGAGAAGAGAGATGGAGACCGGCGACATCATGATGGGCGCGGCGATTAGCCCTAGGGTTCCTAACCCATATCGCCAAGATGTATTCCGGCTAGCACACGAAGCTGAGGAGCTGGCGGACAACTTGAACAACATAGCCGTTCGACTCGACCAGTTGAGCGATCACATTCAGCGCTCAGCAGACCACTTTCGAGAGGTTATCAACGTACGGCGAAGAGAAGCAGCCGAAATTTCCGAGCACTTGCAAGCAATTCGAGTCACGCTTCAAGGACTCGATCAACCCAACTTAAATCATCATCAAGTGCCCCAGGATCCCCCCATGGTGGAGGAGAACCATGTGACTCCTATTGTTCAGGAAGGCCCTGGTAGTGAAGACGACTGGGAGTTCAACGATGATGGCTCAACTGTTGGTTCTTCTGTGGACGACGATCACGACGATCTGTTTGATAGGGAAGACGCTATCGAAAATGCCCACGCTTGTCTCGTTTGCGGATCTGAATTCGGCGTCAACGAGGCTATTTACCTCAACTGCGGACACGGATGGTGTCGGGACTGTTTAAACAGCAGTGCCCGGATTGCTCTCGGCAATCGAAACGACTACCCTGCGCGCTGTTGCGCTAATACCCCTGACGGAATCGACATTTCTGTTCTTCAGAATCACCTTGACGAAGATATTCTATTGCGCTTCGCCACCGTGTACGAAGAGTATTCTTGCAAAGACCCCACGTTCTGCTTTAACCCTAGATGTGGTGCATTCATCTCGGCTTCCAAGGTAGAGACTCGACGACCTTCTTCTCAGTGGGCCACATGCCAACACTGCAGCAAGACGACATGCATCGAGTGCAAAGGAGACAAGGACTTGCATCCCTCGCCAGACCAGCACCTCGACCTCCTGAGCAAAGAGGACCGGGAGCTGAGCGAGAAACAAGGATGGAAGCAGTGCCCCAATCCGAGCTGTCGCAAGATGATCGAGAGGATTGACGGATGCGACCACATGAGATGTCAGTGTGGCACGAACTTTTGTTACCGATGTGGGCGCCCCCTCACTCACAGTGGTAATCTGACCGATCTGGCCTGCAACTGTGAGGGACAAAACCCTTGGGTGGAGGGAGTCCAGCAGTGGTAGGAGGGGATGTAGCATGTGCTTAGGTGATGGTTTTTGACAGAAAAGCCTAATCGCGGCATCTTCACTATCCTAGTTTGTACCTACTTTTAAGAAGATCTAAATCTTAGGCGACATCACTCCCAGGCGACACTACTCCTAGGCGACACCATTTCCAGCCTAAGAAAAAAGACCTCTTGTCCCTGGTAACTACCGGCTATCGTTGCTGTGAAACTTTAGGACATTTCTGTTTGATACAAGATGTTTAGATGAGGATCTATACGTATATCCTATCTAAGTGACAAATTGTCGACACCTTACTACAGGATCTGGTATATACCTACATCTGTTAGAGGTTTTCTTCTATAGCTTGCTCAAGCAAACCAAACAGGATTTGGGTAGTATCAGCGAGCTGGCCTCACCGATATATTTCTTAGGTAGTGCCTGTCACGGAAAGATTTTCTTTTGTCTTTGATCACACCATATTTGAGGGTGGGGGTCAGCGGTTGTTGTGCCTGGTGCTCAACGGCAATACATTGGGTGGCGTGCGGTGGATTCCTGGGGAATAGATGTCATGATAGATGCCCTGCGGCATTCACACAAACTGTATGTAGACACAGCCCTGGTGGCATTAAGCTACCAAGAACATTCTGGGAACCCCTTCATTTCCCCAAGTGACTATGTTCCCGTGATTGTAACTTGCCAATTCGCTGCCATTCTATACGCGCTGTCATTGTAGTGATTTTTTATATGCTGCACAATACCTGAGCTAAGAGTTTGTATGCACGTTCCACAATGTCTTTAAAACCCCCTTTTATACGTACTTAAGTATCTTACTACCAGAATAGAACCTGCCGCCGTCTGCCTTCACCTAGTTGCAACCACTAGATATCTACTTACATAGATTTGAATATAGCTGCGCCGCCTAGCCAGTACCACATAACTAGCCACAGAACCTAACTGCCACCATCCACTAACCCACTTCGTTAAAAGAAAAGGAGAGAAAGCGGTGTAGAACAAGGTACATATGACTAGGGTTAGAAATCGTAGTAGATATTCTACAAACGAAACCAGTCATAGTTATTGCGCATGCGGGAGCCCTGCCCCGGGGTAAATTTCTGGGTGAGGACGCACGAGTCTTGGGTATAGTCCATGAAGTTGTCGGCGTTGTCGACACCGGGCTGGTCCGGGCACGAGTCGGGCGTCTCGGTGGGACACCCCTGGACGGGCCCCGCCTGAGCTGGTGTATCGGAGATCTCGTCACCCGGTCCGTCGCAGTCGTTCAGGGTGTGGCCCCAGGGGTGCAGCACTTCAATTTATAGAGTTAGCAATTTCTCACTTTATGGATATCCAAGCGAGGTCTAGGAGTTGTTCGGGAGAAAAGGGCCCCGAACACGCATGCCCCTTTCGGTGATACTTTCAACCACCGAAGAAGATATCTGCAACACAAAAGGCGAGTACAAAGAATAAAACGACAAAATAAAATTTTACTTACGGCCCAACCAATGCCCCGTCTCGTGGATGGTCGTGTACCCCTCGGAGCAGCCGCCGCAGTCGCCACCGGGCATCGTGCTCCCGAGCACGTGGCAGCCGTCGTGGAACCAGTCGGACTCGTTGATGCGCCGGTTCTGGTCAGGCAGGTTGCAGAGCCCGACGACCGGCGCCTCCATGGACGGGTAGTACCAGAGGTTCAGGTCGTGGTACGCGCCCTGGCGGCTCTGCCGCACGTAGTCCACGCGGTGGGCGTCCCACTTCTCCATCGGCACGAAGTACGCCAGCTCCGCGTCGCTGGTGATGTCCGTGCCGGCGAGCGCGAATTGGATCCCGTGGGCCGCGTATGCCTGGTTCATGACGTCGAGTTGGGCGCGCACTGCGAGGGGGGGTTGAGGTTAGTGATTCGCTCCTTTTTGGGGAATTCTTTTGTTATTTTTAGCGAGATGTGGGAGTTGTTCGGGTAACCCCTGCTCTCAAACATGCCCCCCCCCCCCCCTTTTTTTTTAGCCCTCTTCAGGCACCGAAACGATGGGTAGCTACTAGGTAAGGGGACAAAATAAGTGTAAAAAGTCACTTACTGCCTTCCTCCGTGATGGTCTTTACATCTTGTCCCGGGTCGATGATCCCATGCACTGTAACATCCAGAGTTAGCTACCTCTATTTCCAGATAATTTAGGGACGATTCGAGGAGATCAAAGCCATGTCCTAGAAGCGAGAACTTCTCTTGACAAAGATTCGAGCTCCTAGAACACGCTAGGTGGAGGACAAAAAGTAACTTCGAGAGTTGCTTACTGTAGAGGTTAATGGTGAGGGTCTCTTCCTGGGAAAGAATCGAGGGAAGTGTATTGGAAACCTCGGCAGCCTTCACGGCCTGTAGTTCTTGCAACATATCCTCGGAAGGAAGTTCGCTGCCACACCATGGCTGATGGATCGTCGAGTCCGTCGCGCCCACCGAGAGGGAACCTAACAGGATAGCAAGACGTTGAAGCTGCATTTTGATGATGCTGAATGATAACAATACTGAAATCTGATTAAGGAGAGTGTATAATGAGAGTATGCAGTCAACTAGAGGCTTATTGTATTCCGTCTTGGGGAAGATAGAGGAACGATGCTGCCACGACTTGATCCTCGAGAGCGGACCAAGCAGCAGTCTTTATGTACCATACATTTTCATCCGAAGCGGCACTGTTGGTCGTGAACGAGGTCTGAAACTCACAACCTCCACCCCTTGTGTACAACGATAGGCAGCAGCTCTATAGTCCCATGTCAAGCTATATCATAAGCCAGCTTTGTGTCTAGTCCAATCATTTCATGGGGCGAGAATCATGCCCATGGTTCCTAATTTGCCAAGAGAGTCACAACATGACAGAAAAGCAAGCGTGTCAAAAGTTGGCCCAGGGTAGAACCTACAGAATTGAATCCATCGTAGGAAGGGGTGGTGGTTTTCATTGCAGAGCCTTCCCTTGTGTAACTGAGTAATTTCTCAAGAATCGGTTTTGGCTCCGCTCTCGCTACTTATCCCTTGAACAACAATAGAGCTGATAAGCGAACTGGCTTGGTTTAAAGAACCAGATCTCTTCAAGGCGCATATAAGAAGCACTATAAAATTTGTCAGGATCCTTGTTGTCCTACAATTCGGCGGTTTCCGCCGTCGGATGACTTTACACCCCTTGCGGAACGTAGGAATCTCAGCCCTTTAGGATGGTAATATGTCCTCACCAGTGATGTATGCCTGTGTCTCCGATTTCGAAGAAAGTAATGTCGTATGCCATATTAGCCGCTTATAAAGACGGTTTACTGGTAGGGTTCTGGTTATTTCTTATTAATACTTCTTAAAACGTTGTAGGCTAGTTTAGTTACTACTTCATCATAGACTGCCTACCGAGGAAGAATAGATCATAATCCAATACATGAAAGAATCAAAGAAAGGTAAAGGAAAGAACGAAAAATATGTTTAAGCTGAATGAAAACAAGGCATCTTCCGGGACAATACAAGCAGATATTCCGGGTTCCCGGCGGCCCCGTTTTGAGACAAAGAGTCTTCCGTTATCCGGCCCCACTGCAAAGCGGAAGATAATGCCGTGACCTACAGTGCAAGATGTAACTAGTCCGGCCGGGAGAATCCAGGGAGGTAGGTGGGGTATGGTGAGTTAGTAGATACGGACGTATCGTACCGCATGTTTGATATCGCTTGTTTTAACTGTTGGTATATTCTTACTCCAGCAGCAATGCTTACTTGATGAAATGATTGCTATTCTTATTAAGGGCTTTATTAATACAAGTAATGTGTTGTTAATGCTGTCTGATGATAATCGGTATCTAATCTATCGATAAGTTGTATATATATGTAAATAAGTTGAAAAGACAATTTTCATACCAGATTTTGCACACTAGACGTATTGACTTAAGACGTTGAGGTAACTGGATGTGCTTATCGTCCATCGTTTGGGGGAGGAGCATACGACGGCAAGCCTTCATTAACGTGGTTTAGCAGCCCCCAAGCTGAACAATGTTTTTGGAAGCTTCTTATTTAATTCCACCCGGGCTAAAGGAAGCATGGAAACAATAGTCTAGACGCTTTGGTCTCCACAAGACCAAGAGAGACGGGTCTTGTGTTCTCCAAACATTGCTACTATGTATGTGCCTACGTAGTTATGTACTTATAGTATGGGGATCTTCAAAGAGGGGAAGAGGACCGCCATTTGTACATACTGCTCTTGCTCACCGCTGACTGCCAATTCTTTCTGGATCTCAACCAAACAAATTATCGATGAATGTGATCATGGGCAGACCCAACGAATGGAGACTCGAAATGTCATAGATTTCCAAAATGCGGCTTAGCACGGACAATTAGCCCGAGACTTAAAATTATGGGACGTTAATGGTGGAATATGTTCCGCTGTTAGTTAGTTATGTCTAGTAGTAAGTAGTCTATGAACTAGATCTGGTGGGGATATACTATACTTAGCTTACCAATCTCAGCCTCATGTTTAAAGCTCTAGTATTTATGCATATACCATCTAAATTTATGCTCTTGCGGAAACACCGGTCTCTTAGATAGCTTCAAAAGGCTGACGACGACTATATAAAGTACCTACTGACATATGGAAGCTATGATGAGACAATGTGTATTCCCCACCATGTCTGTCCCTATTTAGGTAGTCATCTTTACCCCAATCGTTTCCATTGTAGCGGTTCATCTGTGGCACTATCTCAGGTTAGGACAAAAAAAAAGATCACATGCAGGGTATCTGTGGAATGCGGGGAAGTCTAATGTCAGATAAAAGACGAATTGTCGTGGTATCTTGAATTGGAGAGCTTCTTGGTAAGGAATTCCTCAGGACTGGCTACACGAGTTAGATCTAGCTCCAACTAGCTGGTCCCGACGATTCCATCTCTTACCGGCAGCACCGGCAGCGTTCCATGCTAGGTAACATATCCTCCCGTCCTTGACATCATAATTGGCTACATCGTCAGTATGTAGATTGATACCGACCGTCGCAACAAGTGCTCCAAGGTCCTGGTTAGGGACAAGATGGTGGTTGCATCGCGCCAACGTATCAACACGAGTCTAATTGTTTGCTCATTGGCTCTTATAATTCCAGTTGTGGGCGATCCTACACTGCGTGTCTATCATGCAAACCCTCAAAAAGATAAAACAGCATGGAGCAAAATACCTAAGTACAGTACCTACATAGGCTGCTAGGCAAATAGCTTCAATGCAGTTCAGCTAGATATTCGCAACTCTGAACTTACTACGCAGTAACTAAGCGTTGACTGATGTTTATCGCTTGGCCCATCCTAGGCCAATGGCCAAGAAGCCAAGCTGTCAGCCACCCGGAGTAGTATCACCACATGGTCAATCTCGGCACATGCGTATGTAAGCGGGTATGCTAACCAATGCAAGCCCGAAAGCTTAAAAGAGTAGCTCATTAGGTATTTTATATGTAAATTTTCGAAAACCACCTAGCTATTCAGGTAGACATGTGTACGAATATTGTGTAGATTAGGCACGTTAAATGGACATTTGAGGGCTTACTTAAGTAACAGAATAATGGATGTTATGTGTGAGCGCAAAGCAAAATAAGAGGACGGAGAGAATGTGATCCGTCCGTCCAACTTTCGTGTTGGACTGCAGCATATCACGGATCACCCACCCACACCTTGCGGAAATCATTCCCCGCATTCCCACAGCCACGCCATGACGAAGGTTTTACTTGGGTTTAGAGCCGCTGGGGCCGGCCACGTTTATGTACCAACAAAGGCCAACACAATACATTTCCAGGGCTCATCTGCTGTTAAGTACAATACTCTGCATTATGCAGTTAGCAGCTCCATATACGATGTACTGCTTCCTCATTACTAAAAGGTATTATGCGGGGAAGGAATAAGAGCCCGTTTCTCCGTAAAAGGCCAAGCTTGGAGAAGCAGTTAATCCCCAGTCCCCTCACCAGGGGTTTGGGAATTCGGGCCCTAAGCACCGATGCGAACTCTCGGCCAGCCGGCAACAGTCTGAATATTGTTCGTTCCTTGCTTGAGTTAGGGTTTGGTGTATCTGTGTATCTGTGTATCCGTTTCGTCATGAAATGTATTACTGCGGCCCCGAGATCGATGAGCTGAGACATTTTCAACTGGATGAAATGGAACGAGATAAGACCACAACCATTCAGCTCCTTGAAAATCACCATCATCCTGTTAGCTCACAGAAAGGAAATGCTATCCCCCCCACGTAATATAGCTTACGAATTTCAGGTATAGCTCCAAAGGGTATATGGTTCCACCCACTAACTAATCCGCCGGCAAATGCTGACGGCCAAGGTCTAACTAACTGATTTGAGTATGGATGGCCGAAGCAAATCTCCCATTACGTATTGACCTTTTTTTTTTAACGAGATTTTATACATACACGCACACCACCCTCCCACCGCAAAGCAACTAGAAAAGTTCTAGGCGACGAAACGATTGTTAGCTTCACTTGCATTTAACTTAACCAGGGAGGATATTAAAAGTATCATAACAACAAAATAAAAATAAAAATATAATTATAATTATATTTTTTAAATATTTCTTTATTAAATTAAATAATAAAGAAATTTATTTAATAATTAAATTACGTAACTTATTTACATTTAATTAAATTATTTATAAATAATTATTATATTAATAAAACGAAAAAATTAAAAATTAAAAATCTTTATTAATTATATAATATATATAATTTTTATATTTTATATTAACCTTAAATAATTTTAATAATTTAATATTATTCGAACTTATTATTATTTTTAAAATTTTATTTTAATTAACTTTTATAAAAATTAAAAATTAATAATATTTAATTTATTAATAATTAATAAAAAATTATAAAAATTTAAATACTTTATAAAAGTTATTATAATCTTTTTATATAAAAATAAAAACGAAATTGATTTTTTTATATAATAAATATTAATTATAATATTTAATATTAATATAATTTTTTTAATAATTAAAGAATTTATTTTTTATTAAAATTATTAATTCGTTTTTTAATAATTTTAACGATTTTACTTTAATTACGAAAAATAAACGTTTTAATTAATCGAATTTTAATAAAAGATTTTTTAATATTAACGATTTTTTTTTTAATATAATAAATTTTTTTTTTTAAATTAAATAATAAAATTAATAATATTTTTATTAATTAAATTTAAATGATTTTTATTAATAATTTTTTATTAATTTATAAATACTTTTTAATTTAATATTTTTTTACGTAACGTATTCGTTTAAAAATTTTAATAAATAATTATAAACTTTTTATAATTAATATAATATTTATAAAATAAAATGTTTAATTTTTTATATTTTATAATAACGAAATCGTTAAATATTTTTTTAATAATTTATTAACTTTTAAAATTTTAACTTTTTTTATATAAAATAATAATATTATTAATTAATTTTTTAATTTTATTTAATATTTAATTTATATATAAATTTAACGAAATTATTTAATTTTTTAACTTTTTATATTTATATATTAAAATATTATTATTTTTAATTAAAATGTCGATATTTTTAAATAATTAAAAGATTTTCTTTTCGTATTTATCGTTTAAAATAATAATATAAATACGAATTTTTTTTATAAATTTTTTTATTTTATTAATTAAATTATTTATATTATTATTAAATAATAATTTTTTATTATTTAAAAATAATTTCGATTTTAATTTAATAATATAATTGTTTAAATTTTATTATTTTATTAAAATCTTTTATAATTATAACGTATTAAAATAATTTTTTAAAATAAAAATATTATTTATTATATTATTAATTTTATTAATTAATTTATTTAAAAACTTTATTTAAATTTAATTTAAACCGTTTTATTAATTTTAAATTTAATTATTAAATTTTAATTTTTAATTTAACTTTAATTATAATTCGTATTTTTTTAATGTTTAAAATTCGTAATAATTTTTAAAGTTTTTATATTAAACTTTAAATATAAATAAAAGATTTTAATAAATATATTTAAAACTTTATATTTAAATAAATTATTAACGATTGTTATTTTTTTAATAAAAAATATTTAAATAATTTTTATATTTTTAAATTTCGAATATAATATATTTAATTATATATATTAATAAGCTTTTTAATTTATAAAAAAAAATACATTAAAAAAATATTATTTTAATATAAAAATAACTTTTTATAAAAACTTATTAAAAATTATATTTATAAATATTATTTTTTATTATAATTCGTATAATTATTAATAATTTTAATTATATAAATTATTTAATTAAATTATAATATATAATTACTTAATTTTTATTTAAGTATTATTATTATTTTTTATTTAAATTAAAAATAATTAAATAAAAATTAATATAAATTATTAAATTATTTCGTTTAATTTAAATTTTAAAATTTTAAACTTTTCGAAATTTAATTTAAAAAATACCTTTAATATAATTAATTAAATAATTTTCTTTAAAAAATAATAATTTTTTATTTAAAACTTTAAAATAAATAATATAAAATATAATTAATTAATTTATATTAAAAATATAAAAAAAATCATCGTTAATTCTTTTTTTAATTAATTTAAAATATTATTATAAATAAAGTATAATCTTTAATATATATAATTTTTTTTAATTATTAAACGCAATAATAATTTAAATTCGTTTTTCGTTATTTAAATAAATTATATTTATTTTAATAATAAAAATTATGATATTAATTCGCTTTAATTTTATAAGCATTAATATTATCTTTTTAAAAAGCATTTTAAATAATAAAATCGTTAAATTAATAAAAATTTTATAAATTTTAATTTTTACGATTTAAATAATTAATATTAATTATTTAAAAATTAAATATTTAAAAAATTAAAAATTAATAAAATAATTATAAAAAAATAATAATAATATAAAAAAATATAATTAAAAAACCTTAATATGTATTATTTTATTTTTTTATTTATTGCTTTTATTTTTTAATTAAAAATTACCTTTTAACTTTTTAATTTAAAGTTTAAAATTAACTTTTTTTTAATTTTTATTTAAATATAAAATATTTAAATTAATCGTTTTTATTAATATTTTCTTTATTCGTTTCGTAATTGTATTTTTTTATTAATATATAATATTAAGTAAAATATTTTATTTAAAACGTTTAAAATTATTAATATAAACTTTATAAAGTTTACTTTTTTAAATAAAGTTAATAATTTTTATTAAAATATTAAATATAATTTAATATATTTTTAATAATTTAATTTAAATAAATAATAATTTTAAAATTTTAAAATTATCGTTTATATTAAATTTAAATTTATTTTTTTAAAATTATCGTATTCGTTAATTTTAATTTTTAATATATTTTTATATTTAATTTTTTTTTTAATATTTATATATAATGTTTAAATTTTAATATATATTCTTTTTTATTAAAAATTCTTATATTATTAATTTATATTTTTTTCGTTAATTAATATATTTTTCTTTTTTATTAAATTTATTAATAATAATTATTAAATCGTTATAATTTAAAATTTTAATTATAAATTTTATTTTTTAATTAAATATAACTTATAAAAAAAATAAATTATAATTTTTTATTATTCGTAAATTAATTTTAATAAATATTTTAAATAAAATATTAAATTATTAATTTAATTTTTTATACTTAATATTAAATGTTTATTTACGTAATTAAATAATAATTAATTTAATTATTTTTTTAATTATTTCGTAAAATTATTTTAAATAAATTAAATTATAAATAAACTTTAATTTTTAATAATTAAAAAATGCTTTAATTAAAAATATTTAAAATAATTATTATTATTAATATATATTTATTAAAAGCATTCGAAAATATTATATAAAAATTTTTAAAACTTAAAAACGTTAAATTAAAATACTTTATTAATTATTATTTTAAAAATAAATCGAGTAAAATAATTAATTATTATTAATATATATTTAACTTTATTTATTTTAATAAAAGCAAAAAAGCTTATAAAATTTATATTAATTAAGTTTTATAACTTTATCGAAATTATTTATTTTAATTTAATAATCGAAAAAAGTTTTAATTTAATTTCGTTATATATATAATAACGTTAATAATATTTAATAATATTTAAATATTATAAAAATTATTAAAAGTTATAAATTAATTTTTTTAAAATAATTATTATAATATAATAATTATATTTATTATATATTTATAAAAAAGTTAAATTAACTTTATTAAGTAAAATATATTTTATTATATTATTATTACTTTTTAATCGAAATAAAAAGTTATTAATAATATAATATTTAATTATATTTTTAATAAATAAACGTCGTTAATTAATAATAAATTATTTAACGAATTTAAGTTTTAAAATTAAATAACGAATTAAATCGTTATATTATTTAATCTTTATATATAACTTTATAAATAACTTAAAGATTCGTTTAGCTTTTATTATATTAATTATAAAATTATTATTATTTAATAATTTAAAAAAAAATAATATATAAATTAATTAAAAATTAAATTAATTAAAAAATTTCTTTTAAATTTATTTTATAATTAATATAATAAAAAAAAGCTTTTTAATATTAAATTTAATAATTAATTAATAAATAAATTTAATTAATTTCGAAAATTCGTTTATAATTTTAATAATTTTAATAATATTTGATTTATAATAAATAATAAATTAATATTTATTTAATCTTTCGATTTAAATAAAAATTCTTTTACGTATATTTACTTTTATATTAAACATTTAAAAAAGATTTAAATAATTAATATATAATATAATAAAATAAAATAATTTAATTATTATTTATTTATATTTAACGAAATATTTTATAATTTTTAAAGTTTTTTTTTTTAATAATATATTTAATCTTTATATTTAAAAACTTAAATAAAAAAACATTAAAATATTAATTAAAAATATTAACGTATTTATTATAACGGTTTTTATTAATTAATTAATAAATTAAAAAAAATTTTCTTTCGTTTTTATTAACGATATATTAATCGTTAAATAATATTATTAATTAACATTTAAATTCTTAATAATTTATTTTTAAATTTTATAATATATAATAATAAATATTTATTTTTAAGTTTTTTTTTAAAAAAAAATTTTAAAATAACTTTTCGTTATATTAATTTCGTTTTAAAAGAAATTTCTTTTTAAATAAATTTAATATAAATATTTTTAAAAATTTTAATAAGATTTATATAATTAAATATATAAATACGTAAATAAAAAATTAAATAAAAAAATTCCTTTAACTTTTTTTAATTTTTAAAATAATTTTTAATTAAAAATTAATTTTTAAATCGATTTTAATATTTATTTAATAATTAAATTTTTTTTTAAAAAAGTTTAAATTTTAAAACTTTAATTAAATTCGTAAATAAAAAAGTTTTTTTAAATATTATATTAATAAATATAAAGTTTAAATAAAAAAAAATAATAATAAAAAAATTAAATATTTTATTAAAACTTTTAATCGAAATGTTATAATTATTAATAAATATATTAAAAAAAATATTTTAATTAAAATAATAATTTATTAATATAAATAATATTAATTTTTAAATTTTCGTTTTATTAAATAATAATTATTTTTTAAATCTTAAATTATTTAAAATATAATATATATATATTAATTTAATTATTTTTTACGATATTTAAATATTAAATTATTAATTATTAAAATTAATAAATAAAGTTTTAAATTAATTAATCTTTTAAATATTAATTAATTAATATTTATAAAAAGTATTATTTTAATTAAAAATTTTATATTTTCTTTAAAATAAAATATTAAATATATTATTTTAATTATAAATTAATTATTAAAGTTTAATTATAACGAAGTTAATTAATTTATAATTTTAAACGATTTAACGATTTTTATTTTTTTTAAACAAAAATTAAAAATATATACTTTATTTATTTAATTTTAAATATATAAGTTTAATTTTTTTTATTTAAAAATAAACTTTATTAATAAATTTTTTTTTATTAAAAATATATTTAAATTATTTTAATCGAAAAAGTTTAATATTTTTATTAATAATAATAAAATGCTTAATTAAATTCGTATTTTAAATATCGTTAAGCGATTTAATAAAATAATCGTATTAAATATAATATAATCGTTTAATTAAAGCTTGTTTTTTTAATATATTTATTATTAATTTAATAATAATTTCGAATTTATTAAATTAATTATTAATTATAAATTAAAAGTTATTTAATAAAGGTTTTTATTATAATTTTCGATTTATAATTAATCGTTTCGAATTTATTTAAGTTATAATTTAAAGTTAAAAAGTTATAATAAAAGATTTAATTATAACTTTATAAAAATAAATTTATAATTTTAATTTATATAAATTTAAATTTATATTAATTATACGTAATATTTTTTTTTCGTTTTTTAAATAAAGTTTAAAACTTTTTTTAAAGTTTTTATTATATAATATAATATTAAAAGTTAATATTTTATTATTAATATTGTTTAAAATTAAATTAATTTTATTTTAATTATTAATAATATTTATAAAAAAATATAATAATATAAAAAATAAATTTATTATTAATTTTATTTAACGTAAAATTTTTAAATTTTAAATAAAATAATCGAAATTATAATATATAATATAAAAAATAAAAAGTAAAAATAAATTATTATTAAAGGAAATTATTAACGTTTTTTTTATTAACGATTTTAATTTTAAATTAAAAAAATAATTAAAAAAGATTTATTAAATTTATTTTTTAATATATAAAAAAAAAGTATTTAAATAAATATTTAAGTTTAATCGTTAATATTTAAATATAAATTAAAAATTTAATTTATAATTTATAAATTCGTTTTTAATAAACTTCGTTTAATAAAAATAAACGTAATAAAGATAATAATATAACGATTTATTTTTTTTTTTAAATTAAAAAATTAAAAGTAAAAAATTAACGATATAAAAGAATTTAAAATAATAATAATAAATTTAATAAATATAATTCGTTTTAATCGAATTTAAATAATAATATTATAAATTATAAAATTATAATTTATAAAAGCTTAACTTTATTTTAAGCTTTTTTTTAATTTTTTAATTAAATTTAACATTTTCGATTTTATATAATAATATATTTAACGATATTAAATAATTTCTTTATTAATTTATAATAATATTTAATTTTTTTTAAAAATTTAAATTATTATTATTTAAAAAATTATTATTTTTTACGTTAAATAACTTTAAATTTACATTTTTTATAAAAATTAATTAAGTTATTTTTTTATAAATTAATTTTCTTTTTATTAAAATTAAATTAATTATAATCGTAAATTTTATTAAAAAAATATAAAATTATTTATCGATTTTAATAAAAGTAAAGTATTTAATTTTAAAATTAATAATAACGAAATTTCGTTATAATTAATTTTTATTTAATAATAAATTATAAAATTTATTTATATTTATAATAAAAACTTTAATTATTAATAAAATTTTATTAATAATAAAGGAAAAAATTACATAATAATTAATTAAAAAAATATTATTATTAATTATTTTTAATTTATATTTTTTTCGAAATTTAAGCTTTTTAAATTTTAATTTAATAACGATATTAAAATTAATTAACTTTAATAAAGATTTATAATTAATAAAATATTTACGTATAAATATATCGTTTATTTTTTTATTAATAAATTCGAAAAAGATTTAATAATTATTATTTTTAATTCGATTAATAAAGTTAAATTTATTTATATTAATATATATATAAATAAAGTATAATATAAATATTAAAAAACGATATTTTAATAATATTTTAAGTTTATATTTTTTCGTAAATAATTTAAGTTATTTATTAAGTTAAGTTTTTATAATTAAGCTTTAATTTAAAAATTATTTTTAAATAATATTTAAAAAAAAAGTTATATAAAATAAATTATTTATATCGATTTAATCTTTAACGTAATTTTTATATATATAAATCGAAATTATATTATTTTATTTTTATAATTTTATAATCTTTTTATATATACGAAATTTAATATTTATTAAACGTTATATAAAATCGTTTATATTTATAAAATTAAAATTAAAAAAATTAATTTTTTTTTAATTTAAATAATAATTTATAAAAATTTATTAAATTATATTAAAACTTAATTAATAAATTAAACGAAAAAAATTATCGATTTAAAATAAATTTTCGTTAAAATATACTTTTATTTTCATTAATATTTATATATAAAAAAAATATTATAAATTAAGTTTTTTATATAAACTTAATAATGAAAAAAAATAACGATTTTTTAATAATATTTAATGGTTTTTTATTTAAATTATTTATATATTTATTTAAATTAAAAGGTTTTTATAATTCTTTTTTAATTATATAATTAATTTTTATATTAATAAATTTTAATATTTTTTTAAACTTTAACGGCTTCGAAATTAATTTATTACGATTATAAATATTTTAAATTTAACGAATAATTTAAAATAATTAATTTAAATATAAATAATTAAAAAATACGTATCTTTTATAATTATAATTATAATATATAAAAATAAAACGTATTTTATTTTTATAATTATTAAAGTTACGTCGAACTTATTAAATAAAAAAAACAATTATACTTTTTTAATTAAAAAAACTTAAACTTTATTAATTATTATTTTATTTACTTTATTAATTAATTTATTACGCTTATATATTTATTAAAAATATTTATATTAAATATATTTATTATAATAATTAATATATTTATTCGTTATATTAAACGTTTAAAGTAAATATAAATTTAAAAGTTTTTAATAATAAAATAATTAAAGTTTAAAATTATTAACTTTTTTATATAATCGAAATTATTTTATTTTTTTTTATTTTTTTAATTATTATTTTTAATTTATGAATTATATTTTTAATTATTAATTTAATTTTTTTAATATATCTTTTAACTTTATTAATAAAGTTATTTTTTTAATTTAATATTATTTTATAAAAAATAATAATATTTTTTATATTATAAAATATATAACGTTTATTTATTTTATTAATATTATTAATTTTATTTTTAATAAATAAATAATTAATAATTTTATTTTATAAAGTTTTATTTTTATAATTTTTATTTAAATATATATATTTATATATTTAATTTTAAAGTTTTATTAATTAATAATCGTTAACTTTTTAAAAAAACTTATTAATTCGCTTTATAAAAATAAAAAGCTTTTCTTTTAATTAACGTTTAAAATTATTAATTTTTAAAACGAATTTAATATCGTTCGTTTTTATTTAAATAAAAAATCTTTTATTAAAATTAAATTTTAAAAAATTATATTTTATTCGTTTAAATTTAAGAAATTATAAATATTAAAATTTCGTATTATTTTATAAATTATTTTTAAATAAAAAATAAAGCTTAATCTTTTTAATTTTCTTTTTTATTATAAAATTTAATTTCTTTATATATAACTTTAAATTATTAATATATTTTTTAAAAAATTTCTTTAAAATCTTTTTAAATATAAATTAATTTATTTTAATAATAAATAATTTAAAAATTAATAAAGTATTATTAAAGATTAATATAAAAATTAATAAAATTATTAATTTAAAAGTTAATTTTAAAAAATTAATAAATTAAATCGTTAATTTAAAAATAATTAATATACTTTTATACTTTTTAATTATTTATATAAACTTTTTAACTTTAATTAAATATTTTAAAATAATATATAATATTTTAATTAAAATCGTTTTAAATTTAAAATTTACGACGAAAGTTATAATATATATAATAAAAAAAACAATAATTTATAAAATTATTTAAATAATTAATAATTCGATTTATAATAATTAATAATTATAATTTTTTTTAATTAAAAAATAAAAAATATTAAATTATTTTAATAAAAATAAAATAAATAATAATTTAAAATAAATAAATAAAAGTTTTTAAAAGTAATTATATTAATTTAATATATAAATAAAATAAAAGATATTATATAAATTTAAAATAATATAAATTAATATCGAAAAAAAAAAACTTAAATTAAAAATTTAATTTTTATTTATAATAAATACGTTTTATTTTAAAAAAAAAAAATTTTTTTTAACTTTTTTTTATTTCTTTAAATCGTAATAATTAAATATATAAATGATTTTTAATTATTATAAAATAATAAATTTTTTAATAAAAAATAAAAAAATAAATAAATATAATTTTCGATTAATTTAAAATATAAATTAATTTAATTAATTAAAAAAATCGTATAAAATTAAAAAATTTAATACGAAAATAAAAACGATAATTTTAATATTTTTTTAAGTAATTAAAAAATAATTAAAATATAAATATTTTATTTAATTTTTAAATAATAAAATAAATTTTTAAAACGATTTATAAAATTTAATTATTTAAATTTTACTTTTATATATTAATAAAAATATTATAATAATAAAATAAAAATAAAGGTATAATTATAATTATATTCTTTAAGTGTTCCTTTATTAAGCTAAATAATGGGGAGACCTATCTAATGACCGAATCACGTGACCCATCCACAATATCTAACTTAACCAAGGGGGATTTAAGGGTTGTTAGCTAAATCTCATCTATACCAATGCAACGCACGAATATTACGGTATCAATGCAATCTATCCAGCCAATGGGTAACCACCAGTGGAATCAACTTGTTTATGGCTGATACAACCTGCAACCCTCCCCCTTTTACACACCTCAATGTGAGCCTACATAGCATTTGCGCATGTAAAGTGGAACTTAGTTAGCAGGTACGAAAGAGGAAATTCTCATCATCCATCGAGATGAGCAAGACGCATATCATTTGCAAATGTACATATGTAGTAAAATACATATCTTAACGGGTACGTACTCTCCGGAGAGAAGGCCAAGCTTCGTTCATAACAGAAGAGAAAAAGTCATATGAACCGTTCACCCGAATCTATAGCTTGTTACCCCAGCTTTTTGCGCCCACATCATCGCCAACAGCGGAGTTGGGGAAAGAAAGATCGAACCACCCAACCCAGCCACGCCCAGCTCTGTGTTTATTGTCCCCAAACTCCACATTCTCCTGCAAAAGCCTGGTTCTGCTACCTGTCACCCTATCCCTTTTCGAAGCTCTAATGGGTCCCCTATCCTATCAATTCCTTAGGTTGGATGTTGATGCGCAAAGCGAGATTCTCGGCAACCCGAATCCAATTTCTTGTCCTTCATAAATACCTATATCATATTATCAATATCAATCCAATTGGGGTACTTGGCACTACCTGTATATATAGTGGTATAGTAATCCGACACCATACACACAATGCCCAGGTACACGCTGCCAGCGGGGGGCCCTCTTTCACTCCGCTTCCAATGTAGGCGTGCCTCGTACATAGTAATAGTAGTTACAAACAGCGGACCTAGGACATAACCAATGTTGACGCAGTTCCTCTATGAGCTTGTCACTATGACTCGTATCGCATGTTAGCTAGTTACCCCGGGCCTTACCAACCCACACATAGCACCAAGCTAGCCATTATAGTTGACGCTACCTTATTAAGATGACATGGATGGCGATTGGTGACATGGGGATCTACTGGGGTAAGGTGGGTTGCTTATTTGGACCGTGTCGCCGGCGGTCACATAAGAAGTTATGTACATCATTTATTTACTCCGCTCTACTGGTCCATTTATCCGTAGACCCTTGAACCTTCTCGCCTACTAATAAGCTCGACCTCCCTTCTCGCACCTCCCCAACTTGCTTGCAGGACTTGCTCTCTCGCCCCCCCCTTCCAGCTTGCTCATACCTAGAAATCAAGAGAAGTCGCACCACATTCGCGCACACACTACTTCGACAAGAGAAAAAACAAAAGAAGGAGAAGAAGCGACGATGTCGACTACGGACAACGCAGCCACGACGGCCCCCGCGGTCGAGAAGGAGAGCGGCGTCACCAACGGTGCGGACCACGCCTCCTCGACGAACGGGGCGAATGCGAATGCCGCCGCCGCCGCCAACCGCTACGAGTACGGCTACAACCCGCTCCTCCACGCCCACACCGGGGGAGAGCCACGGCTGCCGGCCTTCGGCGGTGAGTTCCAGCCCGGTCTCTACCGGCCCGTCGAGTCGCGGAAGTTCGCCAACCCGGCCCCCCTGGGCCTGTCGGCTTTCGCCCTGACCACGTTCGTGCTGTCCCTGATCAACGTCAACGCCCGTGACATCACGCAGGCCAACATCGTGCTTTCCTTGTCTTTTGGCTATGGTGGTTTGGTCCAGCTGTTGGCTGGTATGTGGTGAGTAAAGTTAACGTTCCCCTTTTTGCCTCCGCTGGCAGCGGGCCTACGTATGCCGCGATTGTTTTTTTTGCGCGCGCACGCATGCATTCAGATAGATTCCTGTACCATTGAGTCTTCTCTGCTAACCTTGCCACCAGGGAAATGGCCGTAGGGAACACGTTCGGTGCGACGGCGCTGTCGTCGTACGGCGGTTTCTGGCTCTCGTACGCCATCCTCCTCACGCCCGGCTTCCACGCGCTGGATGCGTACACGGACGCGAGCGACGAGGCCTCGGTGCTCGGCTTCTTCCTGGCGGGCTGGTTCATCTTCACGTTCATCCTGCTGCTCTGCACGCTGCGGTCCACCATCATGTTCTTCCTCCTGTTCTTCACCCTGGACCTGGCCTTCCTCATGCTCTCGTGCTCTGAGTTCGCCAAGGCCAACGGCAACGCCGGCGCCGCGACGTCGCTGCAGCACGCGGGCGGCGGCTTCGGTCTCCTGGCCGCCTTCTTGGCCTGGTACAACGCCTTCGCTGGTATCGCTGACACCAGGTACGCTCCCTTGCCCCCCCAATATCATGCGTGCATGTTTATTGTCTCTGAAGAAGAAGTATTGGCTAACTTGGGCGCAACAGCAACTCGTTCTTCACTATCCCGGTCTTTCATTTTCCATGGAGTGAGAAAGGCCGTGAGTCTCGTGGCCACCAGAAGACCGAGCGTGAGACGGTCTGAACCCCCTACGTACGATAATATGTTTTGGTGTTTAGTTGTTATTTGAGAACATGAAAAGGGGATGAGAATGCTACGGTTGTTGGTCTTAAACTAGGGGCCCAGCCCCGTATAAAGTAGGATCACCCCCATGGTCCTAGGAGCTTACTTCTTTTATTCCTCAAAGCTTTAACAGAGAAAATACAAGGGCTGTTCTAGATGTGGTGTTATATTCTGTACGATATCCGGACCCGGGGTTGCCCATAGCCCCATAGCAACCATCATTTAGGCTACTGTATTATTACCGCCTCTGTTAACACCTTTTATTTTAATTTTAATTGGGGGTTGAAGACATGTAGCTAATGGAACGTAATTTATTGGTATCTAATGAACTTTATTGATTCCCGCTCTGAGCGCGGTGTTTGATAATTCTGATCATGAAAAAGAAACAAGCCAAACCCCTTTTCCAACCAACAACTTCCCATCAATGGCGCCAGTACTCGGGGTGGGCCGCGCCCTAGTTGGCGACTAGCAAGTTGTTGCCAAAATAGTAACACCTTGCACCATATATCTACCTACGTATATAACTTATATATACTTTAGTTATAATATTATTACAATATATAAAATTCGAATAAGCTTATAATTATAATGTTAGATATGGAATAATCGTTGATTATTACAGTCTAACCAAACGTTATTCGAATTCGGACTTTAAACATGCCATTCAATTTGGTAACAACTCGACTGGTTCCGAGGTCATCTCTTATTTATTTATTCTCTTCTTTTTTTCCTTTTTAAATTGTTTTTTTTTCATGCTACGGTAGTCAGACGATTGATAAAATCAAGACATAGGATCATGGGCTAGAACAGCGCCGTTCTGTCCGACTCCTTTGATGCTTGGGGAACACCTTATCAATGCTTAGAAAGTATTGGTATGGTACGAGAAGAAGGCACGGAAGAGGCACATGGCGTGGACGACGAAGCAGGCACTGCATGAAAACCCAAGGCTTGGGCACTTTGGCGGCCTTGACCCGCCGTAGATCGGTTAAAGACCGTCTGGACACATACGAAAAGACGTGGCACTTCACCGTTAAGTCCTGCAAGATGTTTGGTTCCCTCATCAATCGAAAAATTGAAGTGATTCGACCCCCTCGCGGCTCAAGGCCATGTCTTCCTTCATGTTGTTAAGGAGCTTCATTTGCTCCTCGAGCGAGTCGACGCACAGAACCATCGGGGCAAACAAGCTCATTCTCTTCTCGTCGCCCGGTACATGGCACGGGTAGCCATGCTCTGCCCATGCCTTAACTCTGCCACGAGCTGCAAAGATCGCCACCTTGGCATTGTACATCATGATGCGGAGGCGCTCATTGTCATCGTACTGAAGCGCGCACTCCTTCTTCAGTTCGTCTTCTGGTTTCTCCTTCTCGACGAAACGAACATTCGCAATGCTCCCGGAGGGGTCTGTCCAGACCTAATTGAGGACGTTGTCTGCGCCTCCCATGTGAAGCTTAAGTCTCGCTTCTGCCCCTCTCATCCGTCGGGGATTCTATGCCATTATTAGTATCACTGAATAATATTATTATGCACAGGTTCCATATTCTAACGCCTTGGGCGCCCGGCAGGTCCTCCCGGAAAAAACCTGCCGAGATGCTAGATTCCGTAGCGTTTCGCTTCAGAATGATTGGATCTTGCCCGATTGGCCTGTTGGAGGCCCAACCGTTGAAGATTCGGCTTTCGAACTTTGCCTCATTCTCCTTACTCAAGACGATATTCTTGTTTGTCTTATTTGCCCTGATCCAAATGGATCGTAGGCCCTGCTTCTGAGCCGTGCTTAGGTCGGCGACGCTTCTGTAAACCTTGGCCGCCGTGTCGTTGCCAGTCTGCGTTGGGCGGGGGGAGTCGCCATCTCGAAGAACTGCGAATTTGGTGTGTTCGGAATTTCTGCAAAGTCGAATATTAGCTTGATGAAAAGAAAAAGAATACCGGAACATAGTCCGTTTTGGCTCACTCGTTCAAGATTACACGTTGATACGCTTAGGATGCAATGATACAGGCTTGGAATGATTGAAAGCATGCAAATTGTTTGAGAAGTTTTCACGTATCTTGAAAAGTGAGAAGGAAGTGCTGCCGCATTACTCCTTGAAACAACTTGACCCTCAAGGTACAAATTTTATACAATAAAGTAATAGCCTGTCAGCTTCTGCAGTACAATGGTCTCGTGTTGATTCTGTATGGCTGCAACTATTGTTTGATGGTGTAGGTATGTAGGTGTCTAGGTGCAAATGGCTGCAAAGCAGCCCATTTGCATACAATCTGTAGCCCTAGGGCCCTCAGACATTCACTTTTCCCCTAAGGAATCCATCCCCTATAGCAACCATCACTTAGGCCACAATATTGTTACCCCACCTGCTGACATAGGCAAACATATATCCGAATAATCATCATGATTATGCCGTTATTACACGATGGATGTACGTACGAAATCCAAGCTTGGTGTTGGCCTATCATCACCTGGTAGTCACTTTGGATGGCCTGAATAACTCAAATCACCTAGCTAATCACCTGAACCATCTAGTTAGGAATTCGAGATTCGATAGCTAGGGACTTGAGGAGTTAGGCCGAAGGACCTGGTCCTGATAGCCCTGATTGTGACGGTTATCTCTGACGATTGGGAACCTGGCAGTCATCTATCTCCTTGAACCTAACGACCCTAGTCCTGACGGCTACAATTCTGACCATTTAGGTATGTACGATTATGATACTGGTGGCCGTTATGAGTCAGAGAGCAGCAGCTACCCGGACTGACTCCGGATACCGGGCTTGGAGGAACTGGAGGCCTGTCACTGTCCGGCTCCTACGTGATACTACCGGCTCCGACGTAGCCCCGCCTGACTCCTGTATTATGGTATTAGCTTCCTGTGAGTGTGTGTAGATAGAGCTGTTGAGGGCAATAGTGGTTTCTGTTGTGTACCAGCATTTTGAATGCTGCCGCCTCTAGGTACCCAAGGGGCGTGTCGAGCTTGGCGGCATTAGATACGGCCCCCTAAGGAGTTCTATTCCTTATCGATAAGCATAGCAGCCATCCAACAACTAGCCGGATGCTAAGTATGATGCCGAGAATTTACGAATTTACATACTTTCATAATTATATCATGCCGAGATTGTTTCGCTCGCTTTTTCTCTATGTGATATATTGTGGTTTACTCTCCGAACTAATCTTTTAGATACTTCAGCTAGCTAATGACAATGGCGTTTGCACGAGTTGACGATTGCTCTTGTGGCGTTTCAGGGTTGCCAGGGATAAGGGAGCAGATTAAAGGTTGCTCTTGCTCACGCGACATTGACCGGGAAATTCTAGTGCACGGATGCTGACGTTGTGCAACCTGCCTAGGTAGGTAGATTTAATTGGTAGTTATACCGAATCTTTTTCTGAAATTCCTTGTTGTATGTTCTTAACTCGCAATTTGCAATTCGTGCCTGCCTACCTAAGTAAGTTTCCGTTCAATAGCTACATAGGTACATACTTGATATGTGATCTGATTCATAACTCAGGAGCGACCTCCATCAGGTATTTAAAGTTCATTAAAGCGACGCGTCTATTTCACGCGAACAACTTCGCGCGACTTCCCCTCCCCACTTTATCCCACCTCACCTTTTCAGCGAAAACCACAATCAACCACCATACACCATGGCTATTCTCGACGATGTCCCCGGTATTGAGGTTGCTGTACAAATCAACGGACAGGATGTCGTTGAGTACGATGACCCTGATGCATCGGAACTTGATGCGCCCTGTCCGACTTCAAGCAAGTATATCGAGTGCATTGATGACGCTGTATTCGCCATTCGGTGCAGAGCCACCAGCCATTATAAATGGGGATACAAGAACCATTCTCTTCACTTCAGAGCAATGGCGGACGGTTGTAGGTTGACTGGAAGGCTTTTGTCTGAGAAGAATGCAGGCTGCGACACTTGCATAAATGGTATAAGTGAGGATGATCCTCTAACCGACCAAAGTTACCTACGGAGATGTAAATTCTCTACGATTTCCACTGGTACGCCTTCCTAAGGCTCTATTTGAAATACACATCTACTAACTACGGCACTAGTTGATGATTCCAAACCTGAACGCGTGAAGGAAGATATAAAGGCAGCCGAACATTTAGGCTTGATTGAGATCAGCGTCTACCGGACTATCAATAATGGTTCCTATGTGCGGAAGTGTCCCTCTATCAAACCGAGCAAGCTCGAGTTTACTGAAAAGTCCCTCAAAGGGAAGGCCATCTCACATGCGACCTCGTAGGTTATATGATACTAGTCATATCTTTTGGGCTTCTTAGCTAACAACCCAAGTTTCGGTCCAGCCGTGGCTACAGCCGGAAAACCCGTGGACGTTAAGGACCTTGCGGAGGACCGCGGGCCTATTGCTGTGTTTCGCTTTAACTACAGATCTAGAGGCAAGGTGTCCGCTTCAACGGCATAGCCGACATACGCTAACCGAGCCAGCAGAGTCTCTGAAGAGGGAGTTGATCATCCCACGTACTTCATCAAGTTCCCCAACTTTATCGAGCATGCCACGAGCAGAGCTAGAACGCCTGGCGCAAGAGAGACTTGAGCAGCTACGTGTACGTTCATTCTCACAATTGCGGATTTACAAGATGCTGACAAAACCGGCTAGGCGAAGAGTGAAGTCAAGCAAGAGACTCGATCTGTGATCAAGCGGGAAGCTGGTGAAGTCTACGACCTCACGCAGGATACCATGTCCCCACGGCCAAAGAAGCTCTCCAGACTTGCATCTAGAACAAAGGCGGAAGTCATCGATTTGACCGATGATTGAGAGGAAAGTGTATGACATTGTCAACGTCAACTCTTAATACTGCGAGCATGGCTTATAACTGATTTGGCAACTAAGAACTGAGTATTCGCTATTTGCTATTTGGCAAATGAGAGGGTAATGTCACTATTGTTAGGGGATGGACAAGGAGGTTCACTAGGAGTTAGTCGGCTACATCTGCCCGGGGTTTATTATTTGGCCAGGCCAGTTTCATTCGGCGTGATACCCATAAAGCATATCTGCTCTTGTCTTTCTAGCGTGCACTATTCTACACTGAATTCTATGATGATTTCTAATCGCGCCATTGTTGTATCTTCGTGCACATTTCATATCCCGGCCTACTTCTTCTTCGCCTACTCCTTCGGATATACACCTTTATCAGGAGGCACTCCATGCCCCTCTGGAAATTTGGCCAGGCAAAAGAATTCAGATACGTGCTCGTGAGCTCCTTCAGTCTTCGTATCCAACTGGACTTTCGCGCACTGCAAAAAGCCTAAGCCCTCCCAGAAATCAATCCAATCCTGGGTAGATACGACAAGAATGGATTCCTCGTCTTTGGCGGCTTCGTGATAGAGTTGCTCAACAGCAGCTTCCTTTTCCTTGGCCTGTGAGTAGTAGTCGATTCCTAGGGCAGAAACAGCGGACACGCCGTGGTTAGCAAGCGTACTTATATAGCACTCAACGTTGTGCCTGCGGGCAGGATGGGTCTTGGCCACGGGTGCAGCAATCGCAATTACCCCTGAGGTGCTTTGACATGGAAAAGGACAATAGAAGAAGAAGGGAAAAAAGGACAAACTTACTACAGACAATTTCGTCGACACTTTCAAATACGTCACTGCAGATCTCATGCAGCAGCTCCTCGAGCGCCTGCCCATTCTCCGCGGAGTAGTACGGCGGCGGCTCTCGCGGGGGATCCTCGAGGTAGCGGATCGGGATAGGGAAAATGAGCGCGTCGTCGTCCGAGTCGGATAGATCCACTTCGTCCCGCCGTCGCGCGATGATCCGCCGCACCTGGGCCCGCTGCTCCCTGGCCCGCCTCGCGAACCCCGCCGCGCCCCGGGGCGTCGCCGGATCCATCCACTTCCGGAACAGGAAGACGTCCGGTTCCAGGAAGAGGCACCGCGCCGCATTGCTCCCGAGGGCGCGCGCCCACGTTTCGGTCAGCCAGATGGTGTGGTCCAGCTCGTGGCGCGCATTCCGGCGCTCCCACGTGTCGTGCGGATCCTCGAAGGGGAACAGGAAGGCGGTGGAGTATAGCGATTCCTTCGTGTTGTATAGCATCTGCATTATGTTTTCGACCTGGTCCATGTTGGGCATGGTTGGGGAAATGACTGGAGAGTCCAAACTGTAGCCGCCGGAACCGGAACCGGCATAACCCTCTGCAAATGGACCACTCATGTTGGAAGACCTGTCTGTAGGCGTGAGTGGTGATATATAAAAAGGGGGGGAAAAGAACAAACAGTAAAATGGTGCAAGTTGGGAAATATTACAGGATAGACTGCAGTAAATGCGGTAATCTCTCTGTATGCTTATGATATGTTGGACTGTAGAGTATGGTTCAAAGGGGCGAGACTTGTTGATCGTGAACAAAGACGCTTTCCGAGTTATGAGGGAAGGATAGGGATTCGAAGCAATCTCGTTTATATACGTCGTAGAATTCGTGGTTGTACATATTTATTAATTATTCACACAAGGCCAATGCCATTATAACACTCCCGCGTTGGCCACTTTGGTCATGGTGAATCATTTCTCAATGTTTGCTACGCTTGTCCTACAATTGCAGGAGCTTGATACTATGTTGACTTCATAGCGAAGACTGAATTATTCATAGGTAAAACCATGACCTTATTTTCTAGTCTTTGGTCGTGAAACCTGAAGGCTCTGACAATGTCACACCCAGGTCAGGACTAGGTAAGTCCAGAACATGGGACTTACGCAGGAACCCATCATTAAAGGGCCAATGTGACATAAGTAGCAAACTCCACTGCCGACACATGAGTGATTGACCCTAAACGGTTTTGATCCGATTATTGCCATCGCCTGCTCTGTAACGCCGCGTACCGTAACTGGAATATTGGTGCGAAGCATGGTCAAAATGATGCCAGTGTGACAGACCTACAAGTTCCGGCAACGGTGGACTCGAATCCACAACATCACTCACCTCTCGTGACACAATCGAACATGTTCTTATGTTTTTGGGGATACTTATAAGCGTATCTGCATGAAATGTTTAAAAAGTCTATGTGGTATGTATTGGTTTTCGTAATAATGGATCTATAAATTCTATAAAGTCTAAAGAATGCAATATTTCGGCCCTACATGCTATTTTTTTCTATTAAACGTGAGCGATGGTAATACCAGCGAAAGCACCCTCTCCCTCATAAAACCTCTTCCTATCACTACCATCCATGTTAAACCTGTACACAGATCCACCGAGATCTGTCACATAGATGTGTCGATTCTTGCCGTCAAGCTTGAGCCCAATAGCCTCGTGGAGGTTCCTGATGATCATCTCATAGTCCTTCCCCGGAAAGCTGGTTGTTGTGCTGTCAGAAACGGCCTGGACCTTATCCAGTGATACCCGGTTGACACTATTCCCCAGGGGAAGTTCACCCCTATCGGTCCAATATAGTAATCCTCCCTCTTCGTCGATCTCGAGATCGATTGGCTCCGACAGGTTCTGGAAAAGACACTCGATATCCGTTCTGTTGTCATAAGTTTCTCCGGGGAGGAAATTTACGTCGGCCCGGAAGATGCGTCCCTTGCCCCCCTTTGAAGGTCCCTTCTGAGTCCAGAAGAACTTTCCAGTCTTCTGCGAGACAGCTATGCCGACACACCAGCTAGTTTGATCACTCTTCTCTTCGGTTTTCTTCCAATCACCGGTCTGTACGATGACTTCTAGGTCAGAGCCATCAAAGCCGCATCGCATGACCCTCAGGCCCTCACGATCTGAGAAGTAGAGTTTTGAATTCGCATGGTCGATACAGAGCTGTTTGGGTGTGTGGACCTCCCCTCTTGGTACGACGACCTGGATATCGCTTCCGTCAAGATTGCTACTGAAAACCGCCCCATCATTCTCGGATGGGATGCCCATGCTGGTCCAGAAAAGCTTCCCTGCTGGTATGGAGACATCGATGCCATCAGGTGCACGCTCATGATCTATGAGTGTCTTGAGAGGCCTTCCATCGGGGGCGCCAACTAACACTCGGCCGGACCTAAACGCTTCCTTGGGATTTTTAACGGAAATACCGAGGTCGAGGAAGTACAGTAGAGGCGCATGTAAATTGTCATGGTTTCCCTGTTCCTCTCCGGCCATCTTGATTGAGGCACCTGGTGGCAGAAGACCCCCCTTTCCAGACTTGGCGCCCAGCTTTCCCTCGTCGAGATACTTCTTCAAGAAACCAACTGTGGCCTCTCCGGACAGTTTGCGTTCCTCGATGTAGTGCTGCTCAATGAAGGACACCGTATCCAAGCCGACAGAGTCCATCATGGCGCATGGACCGCTCTTGTTTTCCGAGAACATTTCAACCCAAACCGAGTCAATCTCCTCGGGATCCGACACGCCCTCGTACAGCATCGTCAGGACCTCTCGCTTGACGGCGGCCCACAGGCGGTTGATGACAAAGCCCGTGGACTCTACCTTGGCGACGATCGGGCTCATGCGCAAGGCTTGGAGTTGCTCCATTAGGAACGGGAAGATCTCCGGCGCGGTCTCGCCGCACGTCATCAGCTCCACGATCCGCACCTTGGGCGGCATCAGGTAGTGCATGTTCAAGACTCGCCTCTTCGTCGCCTCGGCGAGGTGGGCCGCGATCTCGCGCGACTTGTAGGAAGAGGAGTTGGTGCAGAGGATAGCATCTGGAGCTGTCGACTCTTCTAGTGCCGCGAAGGTATCGTGCTTGAGCGGGAGCCTCTCCGGTACGCATTCGATGACGAGCCAGGCGCTCTTGATGGCTGTTCGCAGATCAGCGAAGCCCTGAACAGTGCCGGTACGAGGGGCAGATGCCGGGTACTGCGATATGTTGGCTTCGACGTAATGAAGGGCGCTAGTCCGTTGCTCCGAGCTGGGGTCGTAAATATTGACATCGAAGCCACCCGATGCCCATACACAGGCGATCCGTCGGCCCAGAACACCACCCCCTAGAATAGTGACAGGGCGACCTGCCGTGTTTGGTATTGTGAAGACGGCCATTGGAAATATACTGCTAAAGATGCACGAACGCTTTTTGCGGTGAGCTGTCATGGCGGATTACAAGCACGGCAGAAATGGGTCTTATATCTTTCGTCGAATGAACTTATCTATCATCTATCGGCGAACCTCGGCCACTAATATTAATAGCGGAACGGATCCGCTCACGACGCCAACTAGGTACAACTAGCTTTATGAACCCCCCTATATTAATTCGCGAGCCTCGGGATGGCGAAACAGGCGGTGACTGAGCGATAGCATCGTGATTATTTCCCTCGTTGATATAGTTACAGTACCATTGCTTTTGAAAGGGGGCGCGTGTGGTATCCAGCTGACTCCTCGCAAGCCAGGCCCATCGAGTGAGTGAGTTCGGTGAGCCACCCGGACATGCCGGTTCTCCATCCCGAGGCATGCAGGAATGAAAGACATCTATCTGGTAAGAGCCAATCGGTGCCCATATTTCAAGCACAAATGTGAAATTACTGTTCTGTCACGGATCAGCCGAAAAGACCAAGTAGAGTTTTTGTCTGTAAATTTCTTCGTGCTGACGACATTTTTGTTCTATCTCCTGTCGGGATCCGCTACTGACTTAGGTGCCTCGGCAGTGGGTGGGTCCCGGAATGGGGCCAATATTTTACGGCAGTCCGGAATAAGGCCGACATTTACGGTGCCGGGAGCCCCCTTGCTCAACGTTCCGCTGTCGATAGTGAAGGTGAGCTTATATGTGTGGGGAGTGTATTTATTGAGAACTAGCTCTGATATTGCACGCATGTGACTCACTCCTACGGTAATACCAAGTGTCTTACTTTATCTTCGGTAGTATTCCTGGTTTGGGAGTGCGACTGCTCTTATATATGAGAAGTACAATTGGGCTTCAAGTCACAGTTGACATTCATCCCGCGACAGTTAGCTGAACTTGGAACATACTTTTTTTCCAACATTATTCCCAGCGCAACCATGCCTATCAGAACTATTGGTCTTGTCGGAACAGGGGTTATTGGAGCCAGCTGGGCCACCTTATTTCTTTCCAAGGGTTTGAAGGTAATCGTCTCAGACCCTGCACCGGGGGCCAAAGAGCGCCTCCAAACTTTCATCCACGAGCAATGGCCTTTGATGGAAAGAATTGGACTTGCTGCAGACGTGGACCCCGAAAATTGGCAGTTTGTGGACAATGTCGCAGACCACCTAGACGAAGTTGACTACGTCCAAGAGGTATGTTCTATGATCAAGGCAACAGCCTCTTTGGGGTTTCCGAATTATGCTAAAGTATTCCTCAGAACGCGCCAGAGAATAAGGAGTTCAAAGAGAGACTGTTCGCGGATCTTGACGCTAAGGCGCCACGTCACGTTATTCTCGCTTCTTCCTCGTCCGGACTTCCATCGTCACAATTCATCCGTGGTTGCACGAAGGCCCCTGAGAGGATCTTGATCGGACACCCCTTCAACCCACCTCACCTGATCCCCCTTGTTGAGGTCGTTCCCCATAGTGGAACTAGTGAAAGTACCATTAATAAAGCGTTAGAATTCTATAGGTCATTGGGGAAGAGCCCTATCCTGGTCAAGCAAGAGGTCCCCGGCTTCGTGGCAAATCGTCTGCAAGCGGTGCTAAACTGGGAAGCAATGGCCTTGGTCAACCGCGGAATTGTATCCGCCAAAGATGTTGAGTGAGTGGATCGCTGACAGCGTCGAGTTACATGAGACTGATCTAATATATCCCTGCTTGCTAGTTCTGCTGTCACATCGTCTCTTGGGCTGCGCTGGGCTGTTACTGGTCCGATTATGAGCAACGTGTTGGGAGGCGGCGGTAACAGGGATGGTTTCTTGAGGATCCAAAAGACCATTGGACGTGCTGCTCAAGTTTGGCTGCAGGATGCTGCACATCACCCTTTTGATGCCAGTGATGAGGCCCTGCAAAATGTTGATGACAGCCTGCAGGAATGGCTGGAGCATGTCGACATGAAGAAGGTCACTCGTGAACGAGATGAGGTTGTTCTTAACATCCTGGATTCTAAGAAGAACTCACAGTAGGTACTTCTGGATTGACCCCTGTGTCGATTTCTAGGTTAACACCATGGTCAGGGGTTATTAAATGTGACTTTTGTTTATCATCGCTTTATTACATATCCCAAAAGCACAGAGTACAACCTAGCCGTACATCTATGATCTCTTAATAGCGTAGTCATGTTTAAATTTCAATCAGGAAGGAATATCTTTACAATATCAGATAACGCATGAAGGACTTCCGCATGTGTTCCCTTAAAATAAAATAAATACAATCAAAAAGCCAACCAAACCTCTTACGAGCCCAAATTCAGAGCCAATTATACTACCTTTCTCCATTCATTACATTTATGTCTACACTGAACCTTTGTATTACAAGTCGGTATCGTAATGTCTCGTGTAAGATGAAGCTCTGTAAAATATCATGTGCCTATCCCACAGTGTAGGAGATAGGGTTTTAGCCTCGCAGATAGTACACGTTCGTTTCGCGACCGTTTACACAGGTTCGATGACCTCATTGAGTCGTACCTTGTCATCCTTGAGAAAGACGACGATAAAGCAAGGGCTTCTACAGGCTCCGGCACCGCCATAGTCCGTGGACTCCATGGAAGAGCGGTGCATTACTAGGGGGGGTTTATCCGCGTATCTGACCAAATACAATAATGCATCGCAAAAGGATACCAAGTAGGTATGTCATGATTCATTTTGGTGTATTAGCCACATGCGCTCTCCCCGATGCTGACTCGGTATATGCCGACCGAGCTCTAATTCTTGCGCTCAAGGCGACCTTCAACTACATATGGTTTCTGGACTATGATCTCTACTACTGATTGCAATGTCCCTTTACTCTAACCTTCCAACGTGAAGCAACTTGAGTACAGAGGTCTGAACAAGCACATTGCTTTCGCGGATGGAGCGTACTTGAAGGGCTTATACCTCGATGCCGAGACCCTACAGCGGCTTTCCTAAGTGAAGAAGGCCGCTGTGAAGGAGCGTCACGCTCGAAATCATCGAAGCAAGCCAAAAGCAGCCTGTCCAACCTATGGCAAAATCTGCTGCAACGCTAAACAATTGGAGAGGCACATTAAGAGCGTACACGAGAAGATTAAATCCGTGCGTGTGGCACTAGAATACGAGCGCACATGCACCATCTGTAACATCACACACTGTCCATCGTGGAACGCTTGCGATATCACCTCAACAATGTACATGCATCTCCTTCAAGCCGTATTCGATGCGCTTGCCCCATATGTGACAAGGAATTCAGCTGCAAGGAGTCGGTGGCTCGACGTGTCAGATATGTAGATCACGTAGACGGACTTGGGACTTCGAAAACTTACCTTAACATCAGTAATCATCGGCAGGCCTTTCAAAAAGGCTAAGGGAGGAGCAAGCTGATCCTGTAAGTAGTCCAACGCACCGTTCGCGAAACGCAGTGTAGGCAATAACAATGCGTTGTCTACATCTTCATACATAGTGGCAGAGCATTCCTTTAAGAGCTTTGCTATCTGCGCTGTGCTCTACTTATACAGGTGGTACCACCTAACGGAACCTATCGTGAGTGCAAAAAACGCGAAAGATGCTGCTACTTAGTTGCTACAGTTGCTTTGAAGTGTGAATAACTTGAATAAATGACACGTTAAAAGCTCCAATTCGAATAATATTTGGTTCGTCAGTAATAATCAGTGATTATTCTATATTTAGGAGTATAATTACGAGCTTATTCAAATTTTAGTTCTAATCATATTATGATTGGAATACATACGGGTTACATAAGTAAGTATGTGTATGGTGGAATGTATCAATTATTTTGGCAGCAATTTGGGCAATTCTGTGGTTAACGAGCGGAAAATGGCAGCTCTGGCGTCAGCAACAACCGCCTATAACGTGTAGCTAGCATACGGGGTGCCTTGTACGTCATTGTAATTGCTCCAGTAGCATTAGCTACCTAGTTAGCTACTGCATATAATGCAAATAAAACCCATGGTTACAGCGTCGGTCCAGATTATAGAACCAATAGTGGGTCCAGGGGGAACGAGCCGAGGAGACCCATAAATATAGGGCTATACTCGGTAGTTATCGTGAGCTATATCACCCTTGTAGTAGAGTAAACATGTGATTAACGATTGGATGACATCCGCCGCCGGGGACACCGAACACATAGCTTCCGTGGAGCGGAATTTATACCGCATTAACAACACGAAAAAACAGCGCAACAAGTAACAATATTAATAGTTGATTATCAATCTTAGCTCATTGTCGACCAGAATCCAGTATTATATGTGCATAGCTTGTTGACACTATGCAACATACCTAGATAATATGGAGCAGCAAATGATGATGATGCATAGCCGCGACGGGGCTCAAGAGCGAGGAGCGAGGAGCGATGCTGTCCTGCAGCGTAGACACTTGCTCTAGATTAGTCACCTCTTCGCATTAGTATAATAATACCAGCCTACGTCTTCAAATAGACCGACTCTTCACTCTCAAGCTCTGCTTAATGGTTTTTTAGTACTTCGTTTTCAGCCAAACAGTTATATCAAAATGTCATCTGAGCGACAAGCCGGTATTTACGGCCCTGGGTCGTTCACTGACACGTCATTCGTGCCGGTGCCAGAGGACTGCAAGCGGATCTTGTATGAGCTGGCTAGCAGAACCCCCAACTTCACCCAAGACAAGGACCTCCTTGATGGTGTGAACTTCGTCGGCCACGATCTTCCGCCGATCCCAGGACCCATTAAGTCGGCCGCTGTCACCGCTGTCCTGCATGCGATGGCTGGCATTATCGGTCACGAGATCCTGGCGCTTCGTGGTGTTTCTACCGACCAGAAAACCACCATCAATACCGACGCCGCCGGTCTCTGGCTCAACTCGATTGGCGCTGTCTGGGTTGACGGGGCGGAGAAGTCCGCTGCTCTGGAGGCGCCCAATTTGAATCCCGAGATGTCCAAAGCAGCCGTCGACAGCGCCCTCAAACTGCGTTCTCAGGCTATTTATCCGACGGCGACACCTAACGTGTGGTACCAGACGCACGGATCGGCCAACCCTTGGGATATCCTCAGATCCCTCGGTGTAGACCCCGACCAGCCTAATCTCACCGGAGACGAAGCCTACGAGGCTATCAAGACACAGACCTTGAAGATGGCTGCCGGAGAAATCGAGTTGATCCAGCTGGAGCACGGGTATCCCGGGTCTGTTGTTTACAACCCCGAACAGTGGCGGCAGACGATGATGGGAAAAGCTCTTGCGAAGCACCCGTTGGTTAATTTCAACCAGGTGCAGTTCACCGAGAACATCAAGCCTGCTGCTTGGGGACCCATGACTCCGGGAGACACTCGCCCACTTGCAGGCATCAAGGTTCTAGAACTGGCTCGCGTCATCGCGGCCCCAGCCTGTGGTGCCATTTTGGCATCGATGGGCGCGCAGGTAATTCGAGTTAACACGACCAAGAAGGTTGACTTTACTGTAAGCTTCTCCCCATCAATAGAACTACTACCGAACTGTTACTAACACCAACCAAAGCCTGCTCAGCTTACCCTTATGGCTGGCAAGACGACATACGACCTTGACATCAACGACCCCGAGGGGCGTCAGCGCGTCAAGGAGCTCATTTCCGAAGCTGATGTCGTGATCCAAGGTTATCGTCTCCGATCCCTTGAGCGTCGTGGTCTTGGACAGACCATGGCCATGGAGGCTGCGGCTCGCCGTGGGAGGGGGATGATTTGGCTTGATGAGAATTGCTACGGACCCGATGGGTACTATGCTGAGCGCCCTGGATGGCAGCAGGTAGCAGACGCTGCCACAGGAAGCTCCTATGTGATGGGGAAAGCTTTTGGCTTCCCCGAGGGCCAAGGGATCCTGCCCTGTCTTCCTATTAGCGATATGTCGACTGGTGCTATTTGCGCAGTGACCATAATGTCTATGATCCGCGACCGTGCCAAGTACGGGGGGAGCTGGTATGGCTGTGCGAGCTTGACTGCCTACGACGCCGCTACGCTGGAGCCATGGGTTGGATTGTACCAGCCGGAGGTCGTCAAGAGAATCCAAGAGGAGTTCCAGTTCAGAACATGGGGCAGTGATATTCACGTCATCGAACTGTACTACCAGATCTTTGATGACTGGAAGAAAACCCCCTATCTTATGGACGAGGGCTTTTACACCCACTTTAGCGATAGTGTCTACGGCAAAGATCTAAAGATCGTAGCTCCTATCGTTAAGTACTCCGACAGTACGAGCAGTCCAAGGTGGACGAGTCCTCCTGTCCCCTTCTGCTACCATCCTTATAATGGATGGTCTTCTTGATGGTCCGAATATCATAGCAGGAGTTCTTAACTAGATTAGTTGTTTAGATGAAAATTCAATCTTTTCCTTTTCAATCAGCGAAAGCATAAGACCTTTGTGGTTACGAAGATAATGATTGTATGTTGTATATGTAGAAGGCCAACAGCGCAAGTTCTATCGATGTTGACTTTTCCATTTGTAAGTGCCTTGTAAATGTAAGGCCTCTTTCTCTCTGTGTGAAAAGGTCAAGTGCCAAATTAAATGATATCCTTATATATTAACGGTTCGAATAATACCTGCTTATTCAGCAGAACTAAATGATTAATCCACTGAAACTGATATGAATGTACAATTATTCGGATTACTATACTATATTAACAGGAGCTTATATCAATTATTATGGCAACAACTTAAACGGGAAAGTAAAACCGTAGTACAAACTAAGTTGTTTAGTTCAGTGGACAGGATCAAAATGGACTGATCAGATCTTGAATTATCACTTACGTTAAGAGAACCAAGAGGCATACATCTCCGGAATCTCCCCCCTTTTTTGTCATCGTGAAGGGAGCTCCATTGTCTGCTGAATACAGTAGATTCATTTCTCGAGATGTTTTATAAACCTTCATAGCTTTTTTTTTATATTCGTTGTAAATATGATAATCGACACCAATAAGTTAGCAGGACCATTTATGAGACAGGTCAAGGCTAGTGTAATTAGACCGGGCGAGAACCTACTGCCAGAGACCCGGATACATACCTATGTCATAATGGACGAGCTAAGAATGGGGCCCCGCGGTAGAATAAGGGGCGGCGGGGATGGGGTAAGAGGGGATGGGATGACGAAATTTCAGGATTTTCCTACTTTCTGGTCCCGTGTCTTGTCGGTAATTGCGTAATAAGTGATAGTCCCGTTTCCCATACTATTGGCATCCCCGGAAGCCCATGTTTTTGATGGATCGGAATTCGATTTCCGAGACCGAGAGGCGGGTCCCACTCCCGAGGTCGTCCGAAACTCGGCCGGAAGTGAGCCAGCAATGAGCTAAGCACGGCGACAACCCTGGTTAACATATAAACGTGAGCTTTACTATATGGGCATTCATTGAATTCTTAGTTTCCGGTTAGAAACTTGATGTTCGAATACTCTGTATAATCCGACCCACTAAGAACATTACACCATGGGTTCTCCTGAGAGCTACCACACATCCATCGTCAGCAAAGTGAGTTATCCATGAACCTCCTGACCCAAGACAGAGAATGGGAATCATTTCTAACAATTCTATACTGGCTATGTAGTTGCGTGATGCCGGCTTGTTAATCGAAAAGGCCTTTATCGATGGCCAATGGATAAGTAAAGATGAACAGTTTGATATTTTCGGTATGTACTATTATGCTACGACACCTGTTCATCCTCAGAAGAGACGCTGGCATACTAACAATGCAACACAGAACCTTCCACGGGCACAGTCATGGGTCGAATGCCCAGTTGTAACCGCACAGACTTCCAGACCGCAATAAAGAGTGCATCGGCTGCTCAGCCCAAATTCTTCGAGAGCACTACAGGCCAGACTCGAGGGGCATTGCTACGGAAATGGAGCGAGCTCATTCTTGCCAACCTTGACGACAGTAGGTTACAAGTTACTCATCTCCTGCCTTACCTGGATATTCGCTAATGAATATGATCGATCAGTTGGCACAATCCTGTGCTTAGAGAACGGAAAAACATACGCCGAGGCGAAAGGCGAGGTTGCCTACGCCGCCAGTTTCATCTCGTGGTTCGCCGAAGAAGCTACACGGTCGTACGGCACCACGATCCCGTCGTCGTCCCCGCACTCGACGCTGCTCACGGTCCGGGAGCCCGTGGGCGTCTGCGGAATCGTGACGCCGTGGAACTTCCCCGCGGCTATGATCACGCGGAAGGTCGGGCCCGCCATCGCGGCCGGCTGCTCCGTTGTTATTAAGCCCCCGAGCGAGACGCCTTTCACGTGCGCGGCGCTAGTCAAACTCGCTCTCGACGCCGGCCTGCCTCCGACGCTCATCCAGATGTGCCCGACGAGGGATAGGGAGGCAGCAACGGAGGTCGCAACCAACCCGCTCGTCAACAAGATCTCCTTTACGGGCTCTACCGGCGTCGGCAAGATGCTGGCTAGGCTTGCCTCTGGGACGCTTAAGAAGGTGAGCCTCGAGCTGGGTGGGAACGCGCCGTTCATCGTGTTCGATGATGCGGATCTGGATGCTGCCGTGGAGGGCGCCATGTTTTGCAAGTTCCGGTGTTCAGGCCAAACTTGTGTTTGGTAAGTTGATCTAACTCTCTCTCTCTCTCTCACACACACACACACATATATATATATATATACACTCTCTCTTCACCTACCCCAGGTTATGTAGTAGTTCGCTTCGTGCTGATAATTCAGAAGTGCCAATCGCTTGTACGTGCAGAAGTCTGCCGTCAAGGCGTTTACAGAGAAGCTCGTGCAGAAGGTCTCTGCCTTGAAGATGGGCGCGGGGCTCGATGCCTCCTCGACGCAGGGCCCGCTTGTAAACGAGGCGGCGGTCAAGAAGACTCGGGAGCACGTGGAGGATGCCACCAGTAAAGGGGCCAAGCTCGAAGTGGGCGGGAACCCGCGCCCGAACTCCGCGGGGTACTTCTTCGAGCCGACGGTCGTCTCGGGCGTCACAGCGGACATGATGGTGAGCCGGGACGAGACCTTCGGGCCGCTGGCGCCTATATTCTCGTTCGAGACCGAGGACGAGGTCGTCAGGCTCGCGAACGACACCGAGTTCGGCCTCGCGGGCTACTTCTTCTCCCGTGATGTCGGGCGCGCTTGGCGGGTCGCGCAGCGCCTCCAGGTCGGCATGGTGGGCGTGAATACGGGCAAGATTAGTGCTGCGGAAGCTCCGTTTGGTGGCGTCAAGGAGAGCGGCTACGGTAAAGAAGGGAGCCTGTACGGCTTGGCGGACTATCAGAACATCAAGAGCATCACTTTTGGAAATCTGCAGTCATAGTATAAGATAGCTCAGGTATCAGAGTGTGAAGCTGCATACAGTTGAAGAATATTTTCAAACAATTCGGAAGTGTGCTCCTAAATAGCTCAGGCGTGTGTACATTACCTCACAATATAGAGCTTCCCATCTAAACTCCTCGCATTCCAGATAGTGGTCCTGACCATGGAACTATGCCCTTGTAGAAGGCGCCCAGGCGTTAAACTACACATGCACGGGCAAAACTAATGACCGGCAGGCTCATGCCAAAACCGGTCTTTTTTATAATATTTTTGTTTTATAGTTTTTTTTCTTTTTCTTTTTCGTGATGACTCCAATTTTTATTTGGGTTTAATTTTTAGTGCTCTGTAACGAAACGGATAAATACAACCAACTACTAGCTAATAGCTAGGAAGATATACCAACTAAGGGATTGCAAACTATGTCGTTAATTTTAACGACTAGTAACAAAGGTGGCCCTGTATAGCCTCATTTCCTGCATTGATCAGGATGATTGGGATTTACCAAAATCAAACCTCAACAACCCCATGTCTCTGGGTTGAAGCGATGTAAGCCTTGAAAGCTTCCTTCTCCTCTCTTGAAGAGTAATCGCCAAAAACCGCATCCATCTCCTCTAGCGTCTTTCCCATGGTCTCGGGGACTAGGAAGTAAGCCCACACAGCAGCTATGAAGCACCATGAGCCAAAGAAAACGTAGGTTCCAAACCCGAGCTTCTCGAGCATGGGTGGTGTTGCCACACCGACGATGAAGTTACAGAGCCAAACGGTTGCGGTGGCTAGAGCAACGCCCTTCGATCGTGATGCATTAGGGTATACTTCAGCTGGAAGCATCCAACCGAGAGGCGAGTAGGAGACTCCATACACCAGAACGAACAAGAAGGCCATGGCCACTGCAGCCCAGCCAGCTGCGGAATTTGCTTGCCAATCGTTGGAATAGAGACCAGTGATCACGGCCATGATACCCCAGGAGATACCGCCCCCAATGCCGCCAATAATAGCAAGGGGTCGCCGACCTAGGTGATCAATAATGGTGAAGCAAATTGCTACAGCGACGAGTTGCAGGATATTGAAGATTCCCGACATGATCAAGGCCATTTCGCTTGATTGGCCTAATGACGCAAAAAGGGTAGGCGCGTAATAGATGAATGCGTTGATGCCCGAGAACTGCTGGAAGAACGCGACACCACAAGCCACGGCAGTTCTGCGACGTATCTTCTTGCTGAAGAGGTCCGCCCAACCGAGCAGTTCCAGTTTGAATGGTCCCGCGTTAGGGTGATGCTTGGCCTCCAAGGCCTTCTGGATGGCAACCTCGGCGAGGATTCCCTTGTGCTCGGCTTGTACACGGGGGTCGGATGCAGGCAGTCTTCGGAGGCGCTCGAGGCTCTTCATCGCGTCATCGGAGCGACCCACCAGGGCAAGCCAGCGTGGAGAGTAAGGATAGAAAAATATGCCGACCGCTAGGATTGTCGAGCAAACCATCTGGAGACCAAAAGGCAAACGGAACGCGATTTCTCCTTCCATGTGTCTTGTGCCATATGTTATCCAGAACGATATTACGACACCCGAGACGATCGAGATGGACTCAAGCACGAGGAGTGTTCCTCGTAGATGCGGTGGTGCGATCTCACTAATATAGATGGGAGCTCCCTTCGCTCGCTGATCAGCACAAGTACAATAATAACAACAAAAAGACAAGGAAAGAATCAGATGAAAATTTAGCTACGTACCATGGCCAGAGTGCCGACACCGATACCTCCGATAGTCCTACCCGCGACTAGCACTCCATATGAAGGGGCTGCTGTTTGCATGATAGCTCCGACGTTGAAGATCACAGCGACGAAGGCCAGGGCCCATTTCCGCGAGATCCTATCAGCGAGCGAGGGCATGAAAAAGCAACCGATGAAGGCACCAAACTCCAACATGCCAGTCATCAGCCCCTTTCCGAATGCCGTTTCCGCCTTGGGGAAAACGGCATGGAATTGGTCCATAACATTGACAATAGATATGACACCTTGATCATAGCCGAAGGAGAAACCGCCCAAGGACGCCAGGAAGGCAGCGCCGAGGACATAAGGAGAGGCGACTAGACCAGTAATGCCGGATTCCCCGTAGACAACATGTTCGGCAGGGTTCACGTCGATATCTACTGTAGGAATCTGGCTGAGGTCGGTCGAGTTCTCGACATACGCAACATCCAAGTCGCCTGTGCCCGGCTTGGAAGTATCATCATTAGGTGATTCCATCGAGACGGGTACAATTGAAAAGCATGAAGTTATAAACCGAGAATGGGATGGATATGTCTTTGATTAGAATTGATGCCAATATAATATTTTAATAAGGAGGAATATTCAACTAGCAAAGTGAATCATCAACATACGAGCTAAGACATGCATCACTTGGGAACCTATGGGAGGCATTTATAGCCATCATGAACGGGGTTGAAGACATACCCTTTCCGCCAACTCCATCTTACCTAGACTACATTGAATCTATACTCCAACTACCCCTTTCCCTGTCCTGCGGTCCCACTACTCCACATTTCGAGAGTACCATCGGGGGTACTCCACCTTCGGGAAAAGAACCCCGTGGGGGAATTCAACGCTTTTACGGAGAGGTGGAGACCTTCGTCATATTGGCAAACAAGGTAACCCTCGGCGAGACAGACTTCATGAGCGACTAACAGCCTCTAGACAAATCTACGCAACTAGACCCAACGCTAGTGTCTCGCGGTTTATCTTGCTTAGTGTTCGGACACTAATCCCGTGGTCGATCCCAATGACCTTCAGCATGAAACTAACTGGCTAATGAGGTGATTTACAAAGTAATCGTCCAAGACCTCTCTTCTTCCAAGTACGTCACAATGGCCCACTGATGTCGTGTCCAAGAATGCACATAGATGTGGTAAAGACGACCGAACACTACGTCTCGGCGATTATGGATTGCTTCGTCCAGATTCATGCAATACGCAATACCGAGACTCGCGCTAGGAAAAGGATCTTGCACAAGCATTGACGTTGGAAATACGTGATGACCTTGCCATATTAGTCAGGTCGTTGCTAATTAAAATGACATATTGCACTTAGACATGGAATTCGAATAATCAGATATTATTCAATACTAAATAACCATTATTCGAAAATAAAAACACAAAGTAACAATGCTTATTCTGATTATAAGATATGCTTACAAAAATAACATGTGTTGTATCAAAGGTTAACTTAACTAAATAGACGTAAGTAGTTTATATAAATCAACATAATAAGAAAATGTATCAAGTACTTTGGCAACGGCGTGGTAGTTTAGTGTTTCGAACTGCGTAATCCTTGAGAACATATCCGTGTTCTTAATCTGTCACTCTGGGCGCTAACCATGCGTGATACTACCATAATGAACTGGGTTTTATTTATTACAGCCTAGTTTTGTAGAAACCTTGACTTGCCTCATGACAAAATGAACGTCTATCTAGATACATATGAGATAACATTCTTAAACACATGCTCGATTGAAGATCCAATGAATGGCATGATTGATGTGATAACAGAGGACTTGGGAAGCATTGAGAGAATTGTCAAAGCCAACACAAGCTTAACGGCGAAGGATGTCCGAACGATGCGTAGGAGGCTGTAGAGGGGCCACAGCACGCTCGTGGTTCCTGAGTAGACGAAGGCAGAGCGATCAGGGAAGTATGTCCTCAACCAGAACGTCCGAGCCATTCCCGGCCAACTGGCCGCATTCCTGCCGTAGTCTCCTATGTACCAATTAGAGCAGTCGCCCGCGAAGACAGTGCTGGCGAGCTGGTGGTGAATGGCGTTGGTTTCGCGGTCCTCGGCGGACTGCTTGACCTCGATGACGGAGGCGCGGTGGTCGAGCAGCGGCTGGAACAGCGACTTGATGGCATAGTCGACCTGGGTCTCGCACGCGAAGAGCGCCGAGTTGTTAGCCGGGAAGGTGTTGGGGCCAAAGAGGATGCCGAGGTTCGGGAAGTTGTGTACGTGCGTGCCTAGGTAGGCCTGGGCGCCGCGGCACTCGCGCCACTGGTCGTGCAGCGACTGGCCCGTCGTGCCGACTATGTGCATCGGCGTGAGGAACTGCGACACCTGGAAGCCCGTGGCGAGGACGATGATGTCGTAGTCATCCTCGATGCCCGAGCTGCTGATGATGCCCGTCTCGGTGAACTCCTGGATGCCCTCGGGGAGCAGCTCGACGTTGGGCAAATTCAGGCTGTCGAGGTAGTCCGGGTCGAAGATGCGGCGCTTGCAGCCCAGGGGGAACTTGGGGATCAGGTGTCGGCTGTACTCCTCCTTCACCTTCGACCGGATGTACTGCTTGGACTCCGCCTCCGCCTTGGCGCGCTCCTTCAGGCCCTTCGGCGTCCCGAAGTAGGTCGCCGTCTCGTCGTCGGCGTCGAGGAAGATCCTGAGGCGGAGCCAGCGCTGGTAGAGCGGCACCCAGCGGAACATCAGCCTGTCTAGCGCCGTGTAATCGCGGTTCGGCCTGGCGTGGAACCACTGGCCGCTTCGCGCGTACTGCTTGACGAAGGCAGCCTCCTTGGCCAAAGCGGGTACGACCTGGGCGGCACTGCACCCATTCCCGATCACGGCGACACGCTTCCCCCGGTAGCTGACGCTGTGGTCCCAGCGCGCCGTATGGAATAGGGGGCCCTGGAACTTCTCCATCCCAGGGAACTTGACGTCGCGGGGAAATGAGATGGCGCCCACGGCGGAGACGACGACAGTGGCGTACCGCTTGTACTCGATTTTGGTCTTGTGGTCCTTCAGGTGAACCTCCCACTGGGACTTGTCGCTGAGCCACCGCGCCCCGACGCATTCGACCGAGCCGTGTATGTGTTTGCGGAGGTCGAACTTGTCGACAGTATCTTCCATGTCTTTAGATTGACTCGTCAGTTATAACTCGCATTCGACGCCGTTGTCCGGAGTAGGTAAGTAGGTAAGGAGGGCTTCTCACATTGTAGGATTTCTGGCTGCTCGCACAATTCCTTCGACCAGTTCGGATTCGGGTTGAAGCTGAAGGAGTACAAATGCGACTTGAGATCACAACCACTAAAGACAAATAAACACATCAGTTAGTCTCAAGACTCATAGATAAATAAGATTATACATTCGCAACCTCACGTACCATCCTGGGTATGTGTTTACCCTCCAGGTACCGCCTGGGCCGTCTAATTTGTCATAAACGGTGAAGTCCTCGAATCCAAGGTCATGCTTAAGGCGATAGGCCATGGCAATTCCTGCCGGACCTGCGCCTATGATAATGGCGTTCATCTTGGTTTTAGTTTCTACACGAGGCAGACTATTTTCCAATGAGGTTTTTGATGAAGAGCCAGGTTGCGACTGGGAAAAAAGAATATAGTTTTCTAAAATAGAATGAATGAATGAATTAACACCTCGACATGCCTCTGTTAAAGAAATACTACCTCTAAACCTAGCATAACGGTTATCGGATGAACTATTAAAGATATCGTTAATAGCTATATGACATATGATTTTGGGTCCACATCGAGATCGCCGCTCCGCCACCATCTACCGAGCTCGGGAATGGAATCCCGACCTTCACATATGAGGCACACAGAAAGAATGCAAATCATACCACATGGAATTACGGAAGGGACTATCTCTGACGCTACCATGCGTAACAAAAACGATATGATTGGCCATAAGAAACATATATAGCAACCTAGGGAAATTAAAATAGGCAAGATCGGGCGTTCTCTAGTTAGCTGTCGTGACTCTATCGTAAGATCATACGGAAACACAATGGCAGGCCAGTCAGAGATGAGCTCCGGTCAGTACTTACACGCAGCTCGAGACCTGCGCCTAGAGTCGAGGCCGCTCCCCCCACCGGCCGCCGACGAGGTGCAAGTAGCCATCAAGTCCACGGCCCTGTGCGGCTCCGACGTGCACTACTACCGCGAATACCGCAACGGAACCATCCTGGTGCGAGAGCCGCTCTGCCTGGGCCACGAGTCCGCCGGCGAGATCGTAGCGGTGGGCGCGAACGTGGCGGCGGGCGCGGCAAAGATCAACCCGCGGTTGCGGCCCGGGCTCGCTGTCGCCCTCGAGGTGGGCGTGCCGTGCGACCGCTGCGACTGCGGCTTCTGCGCCGGAGGGCGCTACAACATCTGCCCCAACCTGCGGTTCCGGAGCTCCGGCTCCAAGTTCCCCCACTACCAGGGCACGCTGCAGGAGCGCGTTAACCACCCCGCAAGGTGGGTGTACGAGCTCCCCGAAAACCTGGGCTTCGAGGTCGGCGCGCTCCTAGAGCCCCTGGCTGTGGCGATCCATGCCGTCCGCCGATCCGAGCTCGTCTCGGGGGGCAGCTATTCTTCCACAACGGCGGCCCTGGTGTTCGGCGCGGGACCCGTGGGGCTCCTTTGCGCGGTGGCGGCGCAAGCCGCTGGGTTCAGACACATTGCCATGTGCGACATCGACCAGGGCCGGCTTGGGTTTGCGGAGTCGGAAGGCTTCGCTTCGGTAACGTATCTCGTGAAACCAAAGAAGTGCGACAGCTTGGAGGAGAAACTCGCCGTGGCCAAGGAAGTAGCGGCGGATATCGCTGCTCTCAAACTACCAGATGGTAGTACGTTTGGCCAGGCGGCCACAACTTTCGAGTGTACAGGGATTGAGTCCAGCATACAGGCCGCAATATATGTAAGTCGTCTCGTTGTCGTGTTCTGTTCATGTCTCCACCCAACGAAAGGGAGAAGCAACTGAAACCCAAGAGGCTAATCAATCTCAACGTAGGCAACTCGGGCTGGAGGTTCCGTTGTCTTAGCCGGCTTAGGAGTCCCCAACCACACTTTGCCCCTATCCGAGGCGTCAGCACGGGAGATATCGCTCCTGCCGACGTGGCGCTATGCGGATGCGTACCCTCAGGCCATTGAGATAGCGCAGGCCTCAATCAGCGGCTCGCCGGTCGGCGGTGGGCGGAAGCTGCCCGACTTGCGAAAGCTGATATCTCACCGATTTCAGGGGCTCGAGGCCGTGGGGAAAGCCTTCGAGACGGCTTGCAAGCCCAAGGATGATGCAGGTGGCGTGGTCATGAAAGTCGTGGTAAATAACTGAGTCCATAGATAAAGGTCAATTATGCTAAGTATTAACGGGATCTTGCTCAACCTACATACATAGGAAGGCCCATGATGACGTGATGATTACCTGCTGCTGCATGTGAACCTATGCCCTCCTATAACACATGTGTAATATTCCGTCGGCGAACTGCGCTCGTAGATAATTTAAGACGTGTAGTGATGGTAGGCTCTTCCTTCTCGTGGAAAATGAGATATAAACCAATTACATCGGTAAGCCTGAGATAATTTGGTTGGAACGTTGTAAGCCGGCAGCCTCTGCTGGAGATTACGCCACAATGTTGCTCTTGAATTAATACTTACAATAATCAATGTTGACGCGATACCTATTGCCGTCCAATCAATCGCGATTATTTACTGTAGTAAAGCCTAATTGGGAAACGTATATAGGTAATGGTTAACATTGGACACGCTTCGAGCTACGCGATCAAAGTATTCACGAGAAAGCTGTACGATATAATATGTATCAAAGTTAGGTCACTGCATAAGTATGTATTATTAATTGCCTACATTGCAATGTAGGCAATTCAATGTATAGTAGCTAGGAATAGACAAGTAAGGAACCTAGTGTTAGGTAGGTGGGATAGGTGTTGAGTAGGGGTAGCCACAGGGTTGACTGTGTCAAAACGTCTTTTTGACCTTTTTTTTAATGAGCGCACCCTATACTAATTTTAACGTATGTAATTAAGGTAAACCTTAATATGCATTAAACCAAACCTTTAATTACTTATTTACATATATTTAAATTCCCATTTACACATTAACCACTTATTTATTAGCTACTTATATTAATTACTTAAGTTATTATTACTTAACTTTAATTTAATTTTAATTTAATTTTAAAAGTTTTTAACGATTTATTTAATTTTTAAAGTTATTAATAATTTAAATAATTATTAATAATTTAAATAATTTAATTATTAATAACTTAAATAATAATATATTAATTATTTAAAGATTATTAAAATAATAATAAATTAAATAAAAACACTTTTAAGCTTTAATTATTTAAATTTATAAATTTATAAATTTATAAATTTATAAATTTATAAATTTATAAATTTAAATTTATAAATATAATAAAATTATTAATAACTTAAATAATAATTTTTTTTTAAAAACTTATTTAATTATTAATAATTTATTTAAATAATAAAACTTTTAATTTAAATAATAATATATAAATCATTTAAAAAATTTTAAAATAATAATAACTTTAATTATTTAATTTAATTATAAATCGATTAAAGTTTTAAATATAAACGTAAAATTATTTATATATATATAAATAAAATAATATTATTTATAAATAAAAAATATAAATTAATAATATTAATATAATTAATTAATTTATAATATAATAATTAAATTTATAATTATAATATTTATAATTATAATACGTAATATTAAAGCTTTTAAATTTAAATTTTAATTATAACGTAAAATTTAATTAAATAAATTAAATATATCGTAATTTTATTTTATATATAAATAATGCACTTTATTTTTTTTTTTTTTTAATTATTAATAAATTATTTCGTAAATTTTATATAAAAGTTTAAATAATAATAATTAAAGTATAATATAAATAAATAATAATAACTTAAGTTATATAAATATTTTAAATGTATACTTTTTTTATATAAATATTGCATTTATGCTTAATTAAATAAAGACTTAGCTAAAATTACACCTAGGTGAACCTATAGTATAAAAAAGTAGTTATGACATAGTCAACCCTGTGGCCGACCGTAGTTGAGAGGGTTCGCCACAGAACTAGAATCTTGGGACACTACATAAGTAGCTAGCAAGCAAATATATTTCAACATAAATTCATATTTGAATCATCAATACCTATGATCACGCATCTATTCTTTACAACTGACGCCAACCTGCCACACGCGCGTTTTCCCCTCCAAGTTCCTCCATGTATTTCAGAACTTTACGCTCGATGCCCTTATCGTCCAGCCCAAACCGATCATAATTGCTCGGATTCGAAGCCGAGTACCCGTACCCGGTCATGCCCACACTGGCCGTCACGTACTTAGCCCACGTGGTAGCAACATACTCCTCCACGCTGACGATGGGCGTGCCGTCGCGGACAAACACGCTATCTCGATACGCCTGGTCCTGCCGGTCGAAGTGCTCGAAGCTCGGGCAGCTCACCACGCGAGTCGGGGTGCCGGAGGCAGTCAGGCGCTCAGCGGTCCGGACCGCGTAGTGCAGGTTAGTGCCGCAGCTAGCCAGCGTGAGGGCAGGTTTAGTCGCTCCGTCTACATCTAGGACGATGTACGCGCCGCGGGCTACCTTGAAGCGATCCGTTCCGGGGACAGGGCTGGTCGGGTCGCGCCCGAGCGACAGCATCGTAGGGCCGGTCTTCTTGGCGAGCGCGAGCAGCCAGGCTCCGATCACCTCCTCCCCGTCGCACGGCCGCATGTACGTCACATTGGGCATCGCCCGGTACAGGGAATCCACCTCGACGGGCTGGTGCGTCGGGCCATTTTGGCCTTCGGCGAAGGAATCGTGTGTCGCGATGTGGATGACCGGGAGATGGCTGAGAGCCCCCATACGTACGCCTGGTGCTGCCTTTAGGTGGGGGGTTAGCAGAGGACAAAACCTTGGGGGTATTGTACAGGATAGATATGAAGAAAAAAAAGGTTCAGCTCACATATAGGAAGAATATGAGGAAAGTGGCTGTGATGGGCAAGAATGTGCCGGGGTTATATGCTGCTATACCGTTGGAGACGGCTGCCATGGCGTGCTCTCGAATACCGTATCGGATATAGCGACCCTTGTAGCCAACAGAAGGGTGGAAAACATCTGATTCCGCGTACGTGACCTTGTTGGAATTAACCAGGTCAGCGCCACCACCGCAGAGGGCAGGATAGATCGACCATAGCCTCTCCAAAACGGCTCCGTTGGAATCTCTCGTAGCTTGGCCCTGGAACTGCTTTGAATCGAATTGCTTTAGCATTTCCTGCCATAGCCCCCCGTCGTCTCCATTTCTGGCCCTATTGAAGTCCGCGACCAAATCGGGGTAGGCTTGGGTATATCCCTGCACCAACTGCGACCAGTCTTCCTCGAGCTTCTCCCCGTGTGCTTTCCTCTCCCTAAAGTAAGCCAAAGGGCGCTCCGGGATCTCATGCGTGGAGTTCGGGTCCTGACCGGCCAAGATTTTGTGCTTCCGGATGCTCTCGACGTCAAACGTGCCGTGGTGCGCCTTGTACATCCCGGCGACCTGGGTCCCGAGGCCGATCACGGTCCGGACGTTAATGAAGGTCGGCCGGTCCTTCACCGTCTTAGCCAGCTCCAGGGCAGCCACGAGTGCTGGCACGTTGTAGTTCCCGTCGGGCACCTCCAGTACGTGCCAACCCGACGCGCGCATCTTGGCGTTGATGTCCTCGCGGTTGATCCAGTCGAGCGGCCCGTCGCAGGTCACCTGGTTGTTGTCGTAAATGACCACGAGGTTGTCGAGCTGTAGGTTCCCGGCGAGGGAGATGGCCTCGAGCGCGACGCCCTCCATCAGGCACCCATCTCCGGTCATGCAGTAGATCCGAGACTGGACGACGTCGTAGCCGCCGCCGCGGTTGTAACGCGCCGCGAGGTTCTTGGACGCGATCGCGAGGCCCACGGCGTTGGCGATGCCCTGGCCGAGCGGCCCGGTCGTCACCTCGATCGCCGGATCCTCGATCTCGGGGTGCGCATGGCAGAGGGTCTCGAAGCCGTCTGTCTTCGCGCTCCCGTAGCCCTTAATCTCGTCCATGGTCCAGGCGTCGTAGCCGACCAGGTGGTTCAGGGCGTACAGAAACATAGCCGCATGTCCTGGAGTGCCGCGTCAGTCGGCAAATCGCCAGAAAAGGGGAAAACAAAATAGGGATTCAAGTCTTATTACCGTTTGAGAGAACGAAGCGATCGCGGTCGAACCAATTTGGGTTGGACGGGTTGAATCTCATCACATGCTTGAAGAGGGCAACCCCTATCGCAGCCATGCCGATAGCTGACCCGCCATGACCGCCCCCGTTATGGGCACATATATCAAAGATGAAGTTGCGCAACGCCAGCACGGCTTGATCATCGTCATTTAGCGACGCCTTCGTATTGGGATCATGATTGTCAACACCCATGGTATTGATACCGTTGGAAAGCCACTTTCCGTTCTGCGACATTGTGGATTAAGTTAATTACAGGACTTATTCCGGGCTCTTCTCCTTGCCCAGATTGTTTCTAGTACCTCTTTCTATATTCTTTCTATTCTTCATCTCCCTAACCACCATTCGTCTTATGTGCAACGTCATTTTTCTTTTTAACTGGTGGTCCCTTCTCCTTTGCCGTTCTAGCATCGCGCCTATCGTTTACTACCGGTATTGCCGGAATTGCGATTCCGAGATTTCTGGTCCCCACCCTATTAACTACAATTCCGGGGCCCCGGAATTTGCGAAAGCCCACGGGGTCGAGAAACCCGAGTCAGAGAGCTCCGATTGCGCATCAGTGGGGGAAGAGGGGAGAAATGACCCCTCATGTCCGAGGAACTTCATATGAGGCATAAAAACGAGGTTAAGTATTAGTAGAAGCTTTCTCACTGCACTCCTGCCTATCCAGTAGCTAAGCCAGCATAATCAATCGAACTTGATCGCGATGGCTGCTACCGGAACGACCCCTGACGTAAATCGCTATCTACAGCATTCCGTCCAGGACCTTCTGTCTCTCAAGGGCCGTACGGTTGTCGTGACGGGTGGAGCACGCGGTTTAGGCCTTGCTTTCACGCTCGCGATTGCGGAGTCAGGAGGCAGCGTAGCTGTTTTTGACGCTGCTGACAAGCCTCACGATGACTTCTTCACAATTCAATCGAGATTCCCGGATGTGAAACTCTCATACTATCAGTGAGTCGTCTAAGCAAGAAAAATTCAAATTGAATGATCTACTAAGGCCAATTCTAACCATTATTCACTTAGAACCGACGTCACGAAATATGACTTGTTGAAAGCCACTTTTGACAAAGTCTCCAAGGATTTTGGGCGCATTGACGGACTGGTCACTGCGGCAGGTAAACTTCTACAGACTGTTTTCTTCCCTTTCGAGCCTAGTCTAGGGGTATCTTACTCCCAAGACGTCAACTTGGTTCTTCATCTCCTGTGTTCGCCTCTATGTCTGCTCCCGAGACAAGATAATTCGCGTTGGTGCTAGATGAAGCAATTGCTAACTCGCAAACGTGGAATAAAAGGGATCTGTCCCGACGAGTCGTTTTTAAAGCGCGATCCCGAATCGGTTGCCAAGTGCATGAACGTCAATGTCCTCGGAACGTACTACGCGGCCCAGCTAGCGGCTATCCAGATGGCCAAGCAAGAAGCTACGCCGTTCAACCCTCGCGGAGGCTCGATTGTCATGATTGCTTCGATCGCGGCTTACGTGGCCAGTAAAGGCCAGGCCACTAGCGACTACTGCGCCAGCAAAGGAGCCGTTGTGTCGCTCGCTAAAGCGTTGGGGGTAGAGCTCGCGGGGATGGGCATACGTGTGAACAGCATCTCGCCAGGGTATGTGATTCACTCTACGAACGGCCTACGTAAAATAACGGGGGTTCCCCTATTTGAAGACTGCCGCCCGCTAACCTTTCGTTCTCTACTTAGATACATGACGACGGACATGACGCTGGACTTATGCAAGAGGATGCCTTGGCTTGGCGACATAATGAACAACGAGCCCCCAATGCGTCGTATGGGTGATCGTACTGACCTTAAGGTTCCCATTGTCTACTTGCTGTCCAATGCCAGTGCCTACCATACCTCAGATGATATATTGATCACAGGAGGTATCCACGCTGGCCGACTGTTGTAGTTATCCTTAAATATTCTTGATGAATAAAAAAAAGATCACTTTTGAGGCAACTCCTGTGAGGTTTCCGTGACTTGCAGCTTTAATTGAGTAACCAACCACTACAATGCTAGAGGTTCACTATCTGCCTACCTGCATGTATGTGATGTTTAAGTCTTCCAATCAGATATTAGAGGCTATATAGTTATAGGTGATCAATTCTACTTTAATACCAAATGTGACTTCATAATAAATTACCTAAATCGGCTTAACCAGGATAGCTTACAGTGACATCATTGGCTAACAACGTGCTTTCTTGGAGATGCGGGGAGGGAGGGATAAGAGGACCCAAACCCCAGAATATAGCTGCAAAGCTCCACAATCGACCCCGTAGTCCCCACACGAAAATTTACCCCAAATCCCTCACTTTACCGACGGCTATCTTTTCCCCCTCACCTCTGTTAAGTAGATATTCTCCATTTACTTAGTCAACCTGGATAGTTTGATTATTCCCTCTAATGGAAAGGCTTAGCTAACAACTAAAGTTGTAAATTTGATATTAGGATGAGAGAAAGGGAGATATATATGGACGTCCCCGCCACAATGTCTCTGTCGCACCGGCGCCACGTTACCACTGCCTGTATTCCTTGCAGAAAAAGCAAGGTAAAAGTAAGCAAACAGTAGATTGACTTCTTCAATGCCATTGACAATCATGCTGACAGTAGACAAGTGTGATGGGGGGCTTCCAGTATGCTCGTATTGCAAGAACAAGGGGAAGAACTGTCAATACCAGCCTGCCGCAGATAAGAGAAAGTGAGTAGGCTGAATTCTATCTTGGTACTATCCCGAGCTTTCCCAGAGGAAGTAAATTAACCCAGCCATGCCACTAGGAGTCCTTTGAGAGATACTGTCACTCCGCTGATAAAGCGTATACATCAGTTGACATGTGTCATCGAGCATCAAAACTTGGATGTTCCTCCGATGGACCAGGAGACGGAGTCCATATTGGCGAAGTTTGGTGGTAATATCCCGGTTTCTCATTCAAGCCGACCGTCGATATCGACGTCTGCGCAACTCATCTCTGAACCTCACCACCACTCGCGCCTCTCTTCAGAAGTTTCGGAGCCGTCTCCCGGGTCGATCCTAGATTCCACAATGGATACGTATCAGAGTGAGGGTTCCAGAGGTCAGCAAGCCGCGAATTCCGATTCGCTCTTCGGTGGTGGGGATGGTGGCGGCCAGGAAATCGCTGTCGGACTCCCTCCTACTACGTTCTTCGACGGCTGGACTAGCAATGGGATCAACCCCCCTGGGGTTGGTCAACGAGAGGACTTCCCTGGCATCGAGTCGACTTTACTGGATTGGCAATTTTTAACCTCGGATGTCGGCCTCGAGATAGATTCCGGCTTTGGCCGAAGCCCGGACACCTTCGCTACTCTCGGCTTAGATTCTGCGCCAGTAGGACAGCCTCCTCTCTTCCCCGACGCCAGCGGCTTTGCCCGCAGCGAATCAACTCTAGGTGATGTAGATGATATAGAAGGACTCGTCGACCAGCTCTCGGATCGTGTAGGGGCGTTACGGATAGGACCGCACGGCCAGACGCGGTTCTACGGGCCGACATCGAACTTCAATCTCGTGGACATGCCGGCGGATGATACCTCGACCGTGCACCGGACGATACGGGACGACGGGTACGAAACCCTAGAGCGTCTTGGAATCGGCCAGCAGGTGCCCGCTGAGCTGGAGCAGCACCTCACTAAGTTATATTTTACCTGGCAAGACCCGTCTTTACACGTCGTCGATAGGGCTATGTACGAGAAGGCGAGGGCAATGTGGGTGGAGAAGGGAGAGGATTCAAGCTACTTCTCCGAGTCTCTACAAAACGTCATGTAGGTTTTCACATCTTTACACTTGACGTATTTTTTTATGTCCTTTTTCATGCTCACCATACGGACTACAGATGTGCCTTAGGTGCTGCGTATGAGCCTCGTCATCACCCCTCTTTCGTTACATTTCCCAGATCCCTATCGGATTTCTTCGCAGATAGGTCTAAAGCCTTGTTGGAAATCGAATTAGACAACCCTACGGTGGCCACTGTCCAAGCTCTAGTTGTTATTAGCGGCCACGACATTGGATGCAAAAGAGATGCCCGCGGCTGGCTGTACAGCGGTAAGTACGTTCGAATTGAGGGCTAGTGGAACTTTTATCGTACTGAAATTGCTATTAGGAATGGCTCTGAGACTGGCTTTCCATCTGGCCTTACACATGGATATGGCTGCTTACGTTGAGGCTGGGTCTTTGAGACCAGAAGAAGCGGAGTTACGACGCGTAGTATTTTGGGCTGCTTTTACCGCCGACCAGTAAGCACACATTTCCCAATTAATCCTCCTAGGCACCTTTTCATCCAGATTCTGGTTGATTATACTAAACTTTTCATTCTAGTATCTGGGGGTTCTCCTTGGGCAGACCCTTCCGGACCAACATGGACGACGTCACCGTCGATAAACCAGGGAGACCCGGGCACTCTATATCGTCCGAGGTATGGATCCCGTACACATCCCCGAAATCATCAGACGGTCCACTTCTAGAGGACTGCACGGAGCAGCTGAGCCGGAAACGGATTCTCCTCTGCGAGATCATGGCGCCGCTGGGACATTACCTGTAGGTAGAAAGGTCATTCCATTCCCGAAATAAAATCCCAACAGTGTCTAACATGTGCTTAACAGCTACGGATCTCGCAATATCTCCCCCGGAATCTTGCAGGAGCTAAATGCTAAAGCCGTATTCCAACTCCTCAGTTGGAAGGACAACCTCCCTTTGGAGCTACAAGTCAATTTGGATGCGCCTACCAAGCAATACCTACCGCATGTTTTATTGCTCCAGTAAGTCTCTCTCTCTCTCTCTCTCTCTCCCTATCTCCACAGATACCTATCAACTCGATGATGCAAATCTCCAAGCCATAGTAGATTGCTAATTAACATCGACAATAGTCTGCAATACTACCAGAGCATGATCCACGCGCACCGACCCTGGATGTCGAAGACGCTCACGCAGCCGCAGCCGCAAAAGGGTCCCGGGTACGCGCACGCGCGGGACATGTGCATCCGGTCGGCGACCTCGATAGGCAAGCTTCTGTGCATCTACGAGAAGCAGCACTCGCTGGGCCGGATGAGCATCCACGGCGTGGGGATCACATGCTCGGCAGCGTCGATCCTGATCTTCGCCTCCGCGTCCGTCGTGACCACAAATGCAGCCCGCCAACAACAACAGCAGCAGCAGCAGCAGCAGCAGCAGCAGCAGCAGCAGCAGCAGCAGCAGTCAGAGCCAGACGACGTGCTGTTCTACTTAGGCGCTTGCTTCCGCGCCCTGGACTGCTTCAGCTCGTCTTGGGAGGTCGCTAGGAAGACGCGCGACTTCCTCGTCATGTTCCAGCGCAAGTGGCGCCAGTCTTTCCACCATCACAGCCATCGCTCGGCGAATCCCTCTAGTAGGAAGCGCGGCCGGACCATCGACGACGTGGGCATATCCATTCCTGCATTGTGAACGCGTTTTGAAGGTTTCGTGACAAACGTACCCAGGACTGCATATAACAAACGTGGGCATGATAATGATGGCGAATATGGTTTTTTTTTTAATGTTTTTTTTTTTTACAAAGGTCGGCACTCTTAATTTGTAAGGACGTCTCGCTACGATCACTCTTGAGCGATGGGTTCAACCCTAGTGTAGTAGTTACGTGTTGAAGACAGCTTTATATGTATTTTATGTATTTCTATCAAACCGGCTCCTTCAGTGCCTTAATGACCGCATCCGTAACTTCCACGGTACTAGCCTCACCCCCCAAGTCCCTAGTCTTGACCCCCGCCTCGCACACCCTACCAATAGCCTCCATTAGCCCATCAGCAGCCGGCGTCTCCCCAAGCCACCTCAACATCTCCGCGGCGCTCCAAAACGTCCCGACGGGATTCGCGAGCCCCTTGCCGGCGATATCCGGGGCGCTCCCGTGGATCGGCTCGAACAGACTCGGGAACTCGCGCGTCGGATCCAGCGAGCTCGACGGCGCGACGCCAATGCTCCCCGCCAGCGCGGCCGCCAGGTCCGACAGGATATCGCCGTGGAGGTTCGTCGCGACGACGGTGTCGATGGACTCCGGGCGCAGCACCATCCGGGCCGTCATGGCGTCCACCAGCATCTTGTCGGTCCGGACGTCCGGGTACCGGGGCGCCAGCTCCGCGAAGACGCCGTCCCAGAGCCGCATGCCGTGCCGCTGCGCGTTGCTCTTCGTCACGAGGGTGAGGTGCTTCCGGGGCCGCTGGGCGGCGGTCTCGAACGCGAACCGCATCACGCGCTCGATGGCCGCGTGCGTGAAGATCGATACCTCGGTCGCGGTCGCGTGGGGCGTGTTCGCGTGCGAGATCCCGCCCTGCCCGGAGTATTCGCCTTCGCTGTTCTCGCGCACGATGAGCAGGTCGAGGTCGGTGGCCGTGGTGGAGCGTCCCTTCAGGGGCGATGAGAGGCCCGGGAGGATCGATATCGGTCTTAGGTTGACGTACTGGTTTAACTGTGAGGAAGGGGGGTTGTTAGCAAGGCTACTATCTAACTAGTGAGACCAAATAAGTTTGGATATTGGAAACTGAGCTGAGCTGGGCTTACACGCTGGCGTATGGGCAGGATGAGTTTCCAAAGCGAGATGTGATCAGGGACATCTACGAGGGCCTATTATTAGCTCATTATCAAAACCGGAGATAAACCCATAGAAGAAAGGAAAAAAGGGGAAGGAGGAAAAGAGGGGGGGGGGGGGGAACAGATGCACTAGATCAATCTTCAACGATTACTTACCTGGCGATCCGACAGCCCCGAAGAGTATCGCGTCGTGTTTCTTCAGCGTCTCCAACCCATCTTCTGGCATGTACGCTCCCGTAGTGCGATATCTCTCCGTGCCCCAATCGTAAGTGGTGAAGTTGAGCGTGAAGCTGTCGAAGCGTTGTTCGATGGCTCGGAGCACCTCCCTCGTCTGAGCGATGACCTCGACTCCGATCCCGTCTCCGGGGATAGATGCGATACTATAGGCCTTACGCATGACTATCTACTGCTTTGGTTGCACCTTGGGGGGCGGAGATGTCCTTATCTCTCAGATTATTGAATAGGGCGTGTTAATAATGTCTTAATAGGTTCCTTCATACGAACCACGTAGTTAGTTAGTGCAATCTTTGGTTTTTTAGCTATTTAATAAACAACGAGCCCTTATTTCTTCGAGTTAGCAGATTACATTCGTATTTCAACCGCATCAATTGTAAATAGAATAAATGCAACAGAAACCATGAGAATTTGTGACCGCATAATAACCCTCTTGTCCGACAGCACGGAGTACATATACTCGGTGGATCTTCATACTTAGTTCGAGCCACGGGTTTCGATTTCCGCCTCGATGGCATCTAATAGTAGACTTCAGTATCATTTCAGTATCATTTATTACGGAATATTTAAGATTATATCTTAAAACTTATGTCGAATACATCATATATTTATACATTTCATTTATATTTCACAGTATCAATCCTAAAGACCGTTGTACCTTGGGCTTATGTTAAATGTTGGGATGGCTCTGCACGCTAATGAGATTCGACGGAAGCTCCGAAGGAGAGTTCTTTGTCATAAACCATCATAGCCTTTACTTTTTTCAACCTATCTTATTATTCGGTTATGTATGAATATTCAATATGTACCACTAGATTTAGTTAATTTGACCTCTTGTGACATATATGTAGTGTAATGTATTGAATTATGTGCATGTGTCAATGCCAAGTGTACGGATTTATAGGGGTAAGACGGTACCCCGCGGCCCCACATGGTGGTTCCGGTGCTGGGCGCCTGGAGACCCGAATGCTAGAGGTTTCGGATCCGGGCTTAAGGAAGCTGGGGGTTGGCTAGATGCATATTATGGGCACCATTGCTAAAACCGACATGTACCAACACCAGCACCACCATGAGGATGGTTCCGACATGCTTAATTAAGCTAGAAGAGGCTGATCTACTGGGCTTGATGGAGATCTACGGCAATCCTCGGAAGGTCAAATCCTCGTAGCTAATTATTTCTACACCGGCAGATCAATTAGGGATGGGTCTGTCAGTCCCGGGGCCGATGCTACAACGCCCGTTTTCCGCCGGGTTTTCTTAACATGGAGATATCAACGCCGATTCCTGCGAAGACTCGGAAATAATACGGGAAGCAACAGGAATTGATATTCTCTGGCCAGGTCTAAGAGTACTCAGGTGACAAGCAACACGGAGGTTAACATCAATCATGGTCAAGGTTATTGATGCCACGAGCGATTTGTTGGCATATCTACATGTCGTTGCTTCTATATTTAATGAACATTCTGACTAGTAACTTCATACGATCATCCCTCTTCAATCTCTCATAACCGTTTATCACCAAACAACGTAAATATGTGCAAGTTCATGAAATCATTCCCATCCTTCCAATGCTAAACCGAAACCCACACACATCAATGAAAACAAAGACATCCCTCGTACTGTCATACGCCCACCCGCTAGCTGTGGTGTTACAATCCCATCACAAGCGAGCTGCCGAGCTACTTGAGTCATCAATCGTGCCATAACTTCTCTTTTTGGTTTGCTGAGGCCTTCGTGAAGGTCCGTGCCATCGTTTCGCCTTCCGGACTGGGAAAATGCGAACGTCCGAACTTGCCCTTCTGGGACCTAGGAGTGGTGCTCCCTCCTCGACATCTCCGTCCCTCAAAGACCTGCGACCCTTCCCTTTAGCTAGGGGGCTGGGTTGGGCCACGAGGCCGTAAAGGAGATAGAGGAGAAACCCAAGACCAAGGGCACCCATCCCTATGTATGACATGGGAATTCCACTGAGGCCGTATAATGTGTCGAAGATCGCAGCAGTCGACAGCACAAAACCGACAACCGCAATTGTTCCGTATATGGACCGCAAGCGTCTCCTGCGTCTGGCTCTCTCCTCTACGATCATCCCGGAGAGCAGGAACAAGAAGAGCACCAGCGGTTGGTAGACGATGAACCAGAAGATAGTCCTCCACAAAACATTGGCGGGTGTCGGGTAACCGGGTACATTGGGGAGAACCATCAAGAGGACGAGGTGCAATAGACTTGGGAATGCAGCCAAGGGTATAGCGATAGCAAACCAGAGAGATGGAAAGATGTTGTGGGCAGCTGTATAGGCGCTTGCCAAATCGGTTTGGTCAGTCCTCGGGTCATCCCTCTCACGAACTCTTTCGCCATCACTAATACCTAAGCCCTTGAAATCCTGCTCGGTGGTTTCGGCAGGGGTTGGCACGGGATTGCCGTTGCCGGCTTGGTCGGTTGAGTCCACCGGTAGTTCCATTCGCTTCCTTAACCTAAGCTTAGGCCACTTGAAACTTCGAAGCCGCTCACGGAGGCCAAACTCTGGGATATGCCACCGGACCTTCCACAAACAAGATCCTAATGACACGAAGGGTGCCACGGATAATGCAAGCACAAAGATCTGGCCAAACGTCCAACGACTCAATTCAGGGGTCCCCAGATTCCGTATGTCGATGAAGCGCACAACCACCCACGCGAACATAGCCATGATGCAGAAGATATGCGTAACGATGGAGTTCAGCAATTCGGCGTAAATGCGTAGGACGAGCCAGAGCGATAGAACGGGTCGGACCACGAGTAACACATATCGCTGCTCACACCGAACACAGGTTATCATATTTCCAAGGAGTGCCTGTTGCATCTCGCCTCGGTAGTGGTCACGCCATTTGAAAACGACACTACCAGGTAACTCAAATAGCTTCAACACCGCGCATGCAACAACGAGAATACCAAGAAAGATAGCAAGCAGCACGCTAGAAGATTTTGATTGCGTGCCAATCTTCCAGTCCTTGGTAGGGAAGTAGCAGAGCACATCAGATGACAGGATGCTCTGAACATCATCCGGGTCCCTTGCGAACACCTCCCTGACCCGAATAATCGGTGTCATGGAGATGCCAAGGGCCACGATGAGGAAGAAAAGAAGTAAAACTCTCCACTCGCGCTCGCCTGAGTGTTTGGCGAAGTAAGAGCGCAGGTATGATGTAGTCGCTAAGTTGGTCGCGACGGAAAACCAGCTGTTTGAACTCTGTTAGTTCGTGCAACAAGTCGCTTCAAAGGATCAATCTGGTACTCACACGAGGCCAACCACTACCCACCAGTGGTACACTGACATGCCATCCGTGAAAGATGTCACATATGCGTACACGAGCGCCGCGAATCCCATCGCTAGCTGGATATCGCCAACAGAGAGGATGCACTGATACAGATTCGTCAATAAAAAAAGATCGGGGATTTGGTGCTGTACAATGTCACTCACACTATCAAAAGCGGATCGCCATTTCCCCTCCTGCGGCGGCGTATTCAGCCAGCTCAACTTGATGCCTAGAGATCTCACGGGGCCCCGAAGCGTCCCTAACAAGAGAGCGTCGACTGGGTTCGTGCGTGGCTGATCCTCGCCCGGCGAGACATGAAGTAAAAGATACTGAATCACCAAGCCCACGATCGCTAAGCCCGCGGAGCCGGCGAAAGCAATAAAAGTCTAGAAAGGGAAAACCCCCACGTTAGCAATGCAAACAAGGGGGGGATCGAAGACGGGCGTTGGGCGGGCCCCAAGCCAAAAGGGCAAACAAAAACGTACTCCCAGGCCGACGACGTCGGGATCCTGCCCGGCCGGACGCCGAGCCTCATCACATATCTCCCACATGGAGAACTCGATGGTCGAAGCGACGACATAGTAGAGATCAAGAGGAGGAGGGAAGAAAGTCGGTGGACAAGAAGAAAACAAAAAATAGATGATCTATTTGAATCAATAGATAGAAGGCGGGAAAAAAAGTTCTCCACGATGCCCTGGTCTCCTCGCGCAACGTGCGAACCGGTATACCTATCAACGCAGGCGGTGAAGTAGCGGGTTGATACGCTGGCACCGACCAGGGTCCAGTGGGCTATCGTTTGCGGGCTCCATTTCAGGGCGATCAATTGGCGGACAGGGTGCAACGTCACAGACCAGTTTGCGGCCCAACACAGCCTCGACCACGAATCTTCGATCAGGCGAAGCCAATCGGCGGGTATTCTTTTCTGGAAAGGGACGACAATCGACGCGTATCGAGAGGCAAATTAGTCACTGATTAATCGTCATGACTATGTAGGTAGCGCACCAGGGACCAGCTACGGACGAAGGATCTCTCGGCACTGTCCCCGGACTATATATACATGTAATTATTTATGGGGCAAATACCGATTAGATAACCTTAGCCAACCTCCTCGGCCCGGCATAATTTTTTTTTTATCTTTCACCGGGCTGAGGTCATCGTGAATCATCGTGAAACAAGACCTTGAGAAACATGCCACAACTATGAGTTTCAGCTTTTCCTCGTCGCATCTATGTATGCATAACTGATGTTCTTAGAGGACCCATCATAGAAGATCCCCTGAATCACTTGCAAGGTCCATCAATGAGTTGTTCAGGGGATGCCTAATCGCCAGCTGAACGAACTCGTGATATAATTTTTAGGTGCAGATTTCAGTGGAAACGCGGGAAAAGAATCAGATGAGATCCACAAACGGGGACACGGGAATCATCGAGGCAACCGCTCTTGCACACTAAGTATGTACCTGTTGATTACTAATTAATATTCATATAATTTACCATATCCATTAATCGAATTCTTATGAATTCTTATGAATTCAATCATCGCAATTCGTCTTTTCGGATGTATCCTACTTTAGCCAACTATTGTTAATAGAGCAAATAATATCTCGCATCTAGACGTATAGTTTTTCAGATTACAATTTATAATTAAATAGCCTATATTAGCGACTTCTTTTGTGACTGCAGCTACATGGTTTCGCTAGAAAACTAGGTTCAATCGCTCGATATTTTCACGTCGAAAAAAAAAACTCTTTTGCCATCAATATGGGACAGGACAGGAAAACGAAGAAAGCTGACGTTATAAGTTCTTTTATCGATCACTCAATGATACGGGTCCTCTGACCCCTTTTTTATTAGGCTCAGAGGCAGTGCTCTTAAAGGGGCCCAAAAGTAGACAGTGGAAGAGCTTACCTTTAGTGAACTGGTGAGAGGAAGACAGGTCACTTTTCCGTATAAAAAAACAAGGAGTAGTCTTCAGATAGAGATTTTGATCGGCGCAGTTGCTCACTAATATCATTGAATTTCAAAGGCTCACAATCCTTGTTATGAGTCGCTTAAGAGTAGCGTATATTACCAAGTGGCCGTGTCATTCATAACGTACGAGTTCGACAGAGAAGCCAGCATAATAATAATAAAAACTAGGGAAGTCATCACATTACATATTTGTTTGAGGCCACAACAGCATGCTTCCTTCTCCAACTCCATTATCAAGTATGGGATGAAATATTTGTCTTTGATAGATGAACGTAATAGACTATAAGTACAGAAATATACACTTGTATATAGGTAAATATGAATGAGTGTGAGACGTTTCTTTTAACCAGTATAGACACTTACAAGTCATTCTCTGACTGGCTTTGCGATGATTTATACAGTTTCAATGCTTCACTGTAAAAATATGCTAAGATCTTTTCAAAAAGTATAAGTTGAGATGATAAAAATTCTCAAAGCAAAGGGTGTCCATAAATCTTCTACCTAAATGGAACAAGACAACCTCTTGAAGCAACTTGTTGAGGCACCTAGTTTGCGCTTTGCTAATATCATTCCAGAGTTTTCTATGCTCATCATACAAGTGTAAAGTGAACGTTGGCACGAGCAATTTTGGAACTATATTAGAGATGGTAGATGAGTTAATATGTGATTCAGGTGTTAGTAGTAGTAACTTAACTTTATTAAGCTTTACTCTTTACTCTTTAAGTTTCGTTTTGGGTAATTTTAGTGATGTTAGATTTTAATTATCACACTATCCCATGTGAGCTATGATGGTACTGAAGTGATGACTTTTTGAGATGAACCTTTGATCGAAGCGTTAGCTATTTCCGAAAACTTTGGAGATAGATACCTAGCTTGGAAGTTCGGTCACTCATAAGCTGCTATAAAAATCCTGGACGGCACTCATTTTCTATCCGTCTTCTTCATCTAATTAAACCACACGAAAAGCAACCGGTCAATTCCATCATTTGACTCGAACAATATCTTCGCTTCCAACACACAATACCATCATCATTAGAGACTATAACATACGTCTATCTGAATATCATCAGACACTTCAGTCATCAAGATGAGGCTCACATTTCCCATCATCTTAATGGCGGTAGCCAACACTGTCCACGCCATTCCAATCACAGAGTCTGCAAGCCACCAGACAACGCCGCAGCTCCTGGATGCCGTTTCAAACTGGAGTAGTGATCATCAACATACAGCGACAGACGATCTTACTCATAACACCACCACTACCGCCGAAATCCCGACCGGCTCTCACCGCGAAGTCAACATCTGCCCACTCGCAATTGAGGGTCGCGGGATAGAGCCTCGCTGCAACAAGTCGCCACTTCCTATATGGAAATTGCCTGCTTGCGGGCAGTATTGCTTCAAGAATCTCCCACGCAACGGACTCCGCGGCCTCGCATGGCGCATCCGCAAGGGCGATGTCTTCAGGGACAACATCGATAGCTTCTGCCGCAGCTTCAAGCCAATCATGCTAACCGACTGGTATGTAGAGAGGCTGATCCCTTGCATGAGGGAGCAATGCGATGGGCGCCAAGAGGACGCCGACGCTTTGATACGTTGGAACAACGAGACTTGCGGCTGGTCTAGGCCAGAGAGCAAATTCATCAATCCACTCTGGAATGAAACACTTCATAATGGAACGGTTTCTTAATCGCATGGCTATGGGGGGGGCTTATATAAGCTGCGGGTTCTAATTGTTGTTATGACGGGAAGTTGTAAGGGGATGTGGCATGGGTATATTGGGCTCGTTATGGTCAAGTACCTACATGTTTGTAGTATTCATAAGGCAGCGACACACACAGTTTACAGGTGCTATCTACCTACTTAATGAAAAATGAGTTCCAACCCATCTAAACCAATACAATAGGTGAAAAAATATTTAACTAATATGACTTAGATGGTTCAGACTAATTTTATTAAATGCTGAATTTTAAAGATTTGTCTCCTGATCACTAGCTACGACGAAGGCATCGCTGAAATAATAAAGCAATAAAACGCCACCTAATATTAGACTAAGTTACGTAACGAATGAGTACCCTACATTCCGTAAAACTCGAGGAGCATCACAAGCCTACTAATCATAGATAATGCTGCCCTGATCCTCATCAGTATCGTTCTCGTCCTCGTCGTCATCATCATCGTCATCATCATCATCATCATTGTCAACATCGACAATATCATCCATGTGGACGTCAGCGTCCCCGCCCCGGCCCCGACTATGGCGCAAGAACTTCCGGAAGCCGCGGCTCATCCTGACGACGTAGCGCAGGTGCTTGTCGGTGACGGTGACGCGGTCGGCGCCGTCCTCGGCGGCGTCGGCCTCGGCGAGGGCCACGGCCGTCTGCAGCGCGTTGCGGATCTCGCGCCCGTTCCAGCGCAGCCGCTGCACGTCGCCGCTCTCGTACGCGTACTCCCGCGTCGCCACGCTGATGTGCACCTGGCCCGCGCTGTCGCGCTCGAGCCGCTCGAAGCTATTCAGCCAGATCTTCTCGCGGTCCCCGTCCGTCAGGTTCTTGTAGTGCAGGGCGACGTGGATGCGCGACGTGAAGGCCGAGTCGAACGTCTCCACCCGGTTGCTGGTCAGGAACAGCACCCCGCGGTAGTACTCGAGGGCGCGGAGGAAGCTTTGGGGAAAAGTTAATACACAAGGTTACGTGGTGGTTTGTTGTGGGAAGGGGGATGGGATAGGATGGATGGACGCATTATACTTATGTACTAAAAAAAGTGTCCTAAGGTGATGATGACTTACATTGATACGAGGCCGTTACGGGCAATGTCTTTAGCGCGACGGGTCTCAAGATAGACGTCGGCTTCATCGAGCAGGACGATAGCACCGAATCTCTCCCCAAGGGTGAGGAAGTAGTCGAGGTTCTTCTCCACCGTGTAGGAGTGGGTGCTCAGATCACCGCTCGTGAGCGAAAGGAGGGGGCGCTGTGCGAGCTCGGCCGTCGCTTCAGCCGTGCAGGTCTTGCCCACACCGGGAGAGCCGTGGAGGAGGAAGATGCGGCCCTGCCCCTTGTTCTTGACGAAATCGCTCGGCCAAGGGCTCACCTGGCCGTTCGCGCTCGCGAACTTGCCGATGAGCGCCTTGACCGTCCACTTGATGTCGTCGTCCAGGACGAGGTACTTGAACGCCTCCCGGTCGAACTTGACGTCGCGCAGGTGCTCTACGTTGAAGTGGCCCCAGCGGCGCTGGGTCAGGATGAATCCGGATACGACCTTCGACATGGCCAGGAAGTAGAGATCCGAGGCTGGCGGGTCGTCGCATGCCGGGTCCAGATCCTCGAACCCGGCGAAGGGGCTCAATCGCTCCACCTCGGCTGAATCGGCCTCTTTGCTACAGGCGCTGCACCCGCAGCGAGGACCGAAATACGGCAGCTGGTCCTTCAAGGGAGGGGATCGAGCCGGCGGTGGGGGCGAACGTCTGCGGCGGCCGTGGTCTGTAGGACATTCGTTGGAATACCTCTCGAAGCCTTGGCAGTCGACAATCACCCGTCCGCTCATGTATCCAGTTGCTCCGGTTGGGTAGGATTCATAATCCTGTTGGAACTGTTTCTTCACCAAACCACCTTCATACGACATGTATGCCTTTGATACGAAAGGTTAGTACTCGATCATGTAAGGAAGGACTACGGATTCCCTAGAAACTTGGAATGTCTAGGGAAGACGGCTATGATATTCTAAGAGAGACATACCGGACCCTTCGCCAATTCCCAAGCTACTTGGCCTAGTTCAATCTGTCTGGCAGACACATCAGCTGGACTCATGTCGTGATCCTCCCCCCTGAAGAACCGAGCCGGGATCACGCGCAGGTTGAGGATGGCTTCCTCTCCCGAAAAGGGGTCGATCGTGAAGCTATGCATGATGCGCGAGAACCTATCCATGGAATATGCAATGTTCCAGCACTCGACTATGTAAGGCTTCGGCTCATCCCCGCTACTGCGGAACGGGTTGTGGACGCGCGAGATGACGAACGGGGTCCACTTGTAGTTCTGCTCCGCATAGACCACGGTTCCCGGCTTCAAGACCAGCCAGAGGTTGTCGAAGGTGGCCTTGGGGGTGCTGCTCTTGTGGCGCTCCTCCTCCTCCCGGATCTGCTTGCCCAGGGTCTTGGCGAGGAACGAGAGGAGGACATCAATGTGCTTAGCAGTGGTGAACGCGTACTCCTCGTCGTGCGTCTCGGGCTGGCTGACCTTGTAGCGGGCAAGCGCGGCACGGTGGTGGATCAAGACGTCGTAGGGAGCGTTGATCTTAACGCTGTTGCCCACGAAGTTCACCCCCGTGTAGTAGCCCACGACCGCTTTGAGGGCGTTGATGAGATGGATCGAGTTGATCACCATGGTGGTTTGCTCAACCTTGGAAATCTTTACCTCCGAATCATCGTCGTTTTGCTGGTAGCCGGGATTCCGGTAGGCCTCATTATAGGGGTCTACGAAATACGGATCGTACGGCGCGCCGCAGCGTCGCTGCGGGGCACGATGGTGGCTGTAGCGGGTTGGTCCGGACTGTCTGACTAACTGGGTAGAGACTTTTGTCACGATCTCAAGGACCGGCTTGGTCTTCCCAGTAGCTAGAGCCTCCCCATCGTTGCCATTTAGCTGGATGTCAATAGGGTCGAGGCTGCGCTGGACTAGACTAGATGTTAACAATTGTTCAAATACATAGAGAGAGATAGGGGATGGATTCAAAAGCTTACTGTCTACAAGCTTCCCACCCCAGCCCTTATACTGAAGGACGTAGCAAACGTCCGGGACCTCATCGTCGGCAAGTCCCTTTGCAGGTCCGCCATTGGCAGCTGACCTAGAGACCAACGCCTTCAAGAGTTCAATGTTCTTCTCCTCGCTGGTCTTAAAGCCCTCATAAGAGGGATTAGCGACTTCCTCAAAGGAGGCGATGGAGGAGTTGTCATCCATGTTATTTATCTATGATGCCTCTAGCTGTTTTAAATGTTAAAGCCTGGGTTGGTAAAAGAAAGAAAAAAGCAGAGCCAAGCAGTTAGTTAGAAGAGAAGATATCAAGAAAAGGAAAATCTCAGCTGGTGGGGGGGGGATAATGAGGGAAATCCATATGCTACTAATATTCTGTAACGCCCGATTATATAGAGTTTGAAGCCTAGGTCTTACCCTGTGCTACCCGGTGAGGCAGCACTGCCCCCCTTGTTGCCTGAAAGGCATGCATGATTGGGCCAATCGTATCGCGACTCTGCTATCGTCAGACTATAAGCCGTGCTTCATGCAGCTGCGTCAATAAAGCCTGCCTTGCTAAGGCTCACACTCTAGCCATTTAGATGTAAGACTAAAATGCCGTTCTGCAGGCAGCCAGCCACACCGAGAGTGAGGGGAAGCTCAGAAGCTTTGGTTGCCTCTCAACCGGGGCAACACAGCGATTGTCTGGATAAGCTCAATTCTGCAAGAAAATCTCGCCATGAAGCAATTTTTGAAACAGCACTTTCAAACAATAACTAGGCTTTTCTACGACATACTATTTCAATAGCATGTCCTTTTCTATATCAATGTGAACCATTTATATCTACAACTTAATTATAATTACACATCGGATTACGTGCACTCACAGACTGGATTTGTCTAGAACTAACTACTTATTCAAACCTTAAAAATGACCGATCAGGTCTTACAATGTGCACATATTTGCGTAGCATTTGCAACTGGTGGTACTGTCCTCATGTGATGGCACTGGGGACGTGGCATAATCTCTCAAATATGACCGGTTAACGAATTGCTTGCTGGCTTATCTAGTAACACCAAAATCCTCGTTGTCCAACAGTAGGCCCAGCCTGCATTAACCCGAGTACCAATGTAGAAAGACCTTCGCTACTTGCGTCATTCAATAATCTGGGCAGTGTTAGAATGAGGCGTTGTCTTGCCTTAATAAATAAATAAATATACTACGTAAGCAATTGTGATAAGTTGCTGTTGCTGGTACGGTGTTGCCTCTATTATTAGATAATCGTATCCCTTATTGGTGTTAACTAGTAGTAGTAAATATAGGTACCTAGTAAAGGCCTCACTCGACGTCGATTGGAGAGAGAACGATAAATAAATTTAGACGAAAGAATTCTCATTATCGTCGCTCCTAAAGGTTTCCCCACAAACATTGCGATGTTCTCATCGACCGGGTCTAACGGGTAGCAAGGTCTCACGAACTGTTTTCGAGATGCTTCGAGTTACGGAGGACCGAGAACATGATATCCCCAGACCTCCGCAAATCATAGCACTACATGTGTTCAGAAGTGGCTCAGCCATTATTCCATTGTTCGAGGCTGACTCGACATTGACCATGAAACCTCTCTCTATGTGTAAACAGATTACAGAATGATCCAGCAACTTCTGCTTCTTCAAGCACTTAAGTGATAATATACCCGTACTACAACATTTGATCAGAGCTTGGTTCGCTGCACGGGAGAACACAAAGCCAGCCATATAGCTACACAAATTTTCCCCTCAGTATATCACCTCGTCCAGTCTTTGTGCTTAGTATCTGTCAATCAAGAGAGCCGGTATTTTCCCCTTCGCTAAGTACCTGGACATGGCAGTGATAGGGTTTATAGCCTATAATTTGAGCCAGCCATGATATGATTGGTCGATTCGTCTAGTGGTAAGGACGGTGGATTCTGATAATATCACGTTATGGATTCTACAAACCATGACTTCCACAAACCTCAGTTCGATCCCGAGATCGACCTTAGAGATTCTCTTATCGTTTTCTCACTTTTTGTCTTCTGCTCTTCTATATTCCCTATATTTGTAATTCCCCTTTGCTGAATACTTTTATGTCGTCTCCAATCCCATGTGTAAGTAAGTAACTACTCTAATGGTCCGATATACAGAGTTCTAAGCCCCTATTTATAGACGACTATAACTTGAACACTTCCTAATAGTAATAACGGTAGGGAAGTCGCCACAAGTGATCATTTTCATTTAATTACTTCTTCTATTACATGATTTTGCAGCAACCAGCCAGTCAATATGGTTTTAATATCGAAGCTCGTATTTATTTTGTTATCAACTGCATCCTCCCTGAATCCAGTCGATGCCAACGTTCTCGTCATGTATAAAACACCACCCATCCATCAGCTCTACTTTGCATCACCAACTTTGGCAGTACTGCTATTCCCACATCCGCCATCGCCGCCACCACCGCCAACAGTAGTACCACGGTAACGACCATTCACCACTATACCCCGATATATAAAAGGCTGCATGGGGGAATAGGTAGGTAGGTAGGTAGGTCAGGACCGTTAGGTAGGCACACATACATACATACAGCCTATAAACACTTAGGTACCAGAGGTTAAGTAACAGTAACAGGCAAGAAAAACAGTAACCCAACCAGCCAGGAACAAAGGCAAAAAACACCGTTGCTACCGAGCGTCGCCCCTCAACTCAAGAATAAACATGACAAGGTTTTCGGTTTTTTCTTCTTCAATGCATGCACATATGTATTCCATTCCATCCATCCATCCATTTCCATCACTCCATCAAAAGCCATAATAAGTCCAATTCGTCCAATCCATAACCAGGGCGTAAAAAACAAACACGAGATGCAAGTAAGTAAGTAGGCAGTTTTTTCGTGTAGTCGTCGGTCAGTCAGTTAGTCCGTTCGTTCTGTCGCTCGTCCACTTTCATCTAGCCGGGTCGGGATGGAAGGCTTGCTCGCTCTTCCTCTTCCTCTCCCCTCCTTCGCCGTCCGATACTCTGAATATCCCGTCCTGCCCTGTCGTGTAAACCGATCGTGCATTGCTTCATCCTCGTCCCGTCCCGTCCCGTCATCACCTCACCTAACCAATAAATAAACACACACTCCTTCACCTCCCTCACCCCGCCTGCCAGCACTTCCACCCTATCTCGAACAAGAAAGGTAGGTAGAAGAAGAGAATAAATACTCCGAAGCGGAAAAAAATTTAGATGGAAAAAAAGAACATAAAAACCACCAACCAGCCAGCGCCCAACTACTGAGTACGGTAGAACTTCTTGTACAGCAAGTGTAGCAGCAGGTTGACGTTGAGGCGCAGCCCGCCCTCGAAGAGGGAGATGAACTGGTGTGCCTCGAACTGGGCCTGGAGGAGGTCCTCGATGGGGACGAGGGCGCTGGCGCCCGGCATCTGGATGTGGCCCCGGCTGCCCTCGAGCTGGAAGACACCGACCTCGTCGCACGAGATGGTCAGGTTGATGTTGCCCCAGTCGCGGTCGGGGACGCCCTGCCAGGCCACCACCACGCCCTTCTCCGCGAGCGCCCGCGCGCTGTACTTGAACGACCCGAACTTGGGCACCCGGCCGGACCGCTCCAGCTCCCGCTGGTGGTTGTATTGCTTCGTGAAGGGGAGGAGGAAGCGCTTCTTTCTGTTTTGAGGGAAGAGGTTGTTAGCTTTCTAATTGAGAAGGATAGGATGAAAAATCACATGCAAAATTTCTAGGGGGGGGGAGGGGTGGATGGGATGGCTAAGGAATAGGTTACGTACCCTTTCTTATTTTGCAGGGTTATCATGGCCTGCTCGATGTAGTCATCGTAACTCTTCCGCTGCTGTTCGAGGTATTTGGCTTTCTCGTGAAGGTTGCCTAGGGTCAAGCGGACGCCCTCTAGTTCTCGCTGGCGCTGGATTCTGCGGCGGCTCTTGGTGCGGATGTCGACGGCGATGGCGTTGAGGATGTCTTGGTAAAAGTTGTGCTTGGAAATGCGGCCCATTTGTTCGAGACGCATGACGTTCTCGAGGGCGTTGCGCTTCATGTCGTAGTACGATATGCGAGTGATGTCGATCATATGGACATCGGAATAGGCACCCTTGGTTCTGCTTTGGGACCCGAAATCCTCTCGGAGTAAGGTTTGCCACTTCTGTTCGTCCTCGAGAGAAGGGGGGCGAACCAGGATTTCCAGAAGGTTGGTACCGGTCTGTACACGAATAATATACAGGATGCAACGTTTGGTTTCCATAAAGAGCGCCTTGACTTCTGCTTCGGGGTCATTAACATCGTGCAGTTTCGGAGTAAGGAACATCTGGATATCCGAGGAGCCGGCCGCGACCATTTCATTCTCGTTGTTCTTAGCACTTCCTAGATCCTGCATAATCTCTCCCAGTAAATCGTCGCGGCCGGGGCATATAGCTGCAAGTTCTTGTGCGATAAGGGTATGAATGGCAAAGATGTCTGTCATCTTGATGTAGAGCGTTGGCTTGTTCTTGGCATAGAGGTCGTTGAACTCGTCAATGTCAAAGGTGCTCTCAGCATCGGCGACTGAGATGAGGTTATCTGTGATTACGGAGAGGCGCTCAACAGATTCCATAATGAATGCGTTGAGGGGCTGTAAGTATATATTCTCCCCTCCAAATGGCCGGCCTGATGCAATCTGGCCCAATACTTTGGCTACCTCGCTTAAGTTGCGCTTCTGTAGCGGGCTTAACGTCCTTTCGATCACGCCAACTTGTTCAGGGTTGATCAAGGCTGGCTGTAGATAGAAGCGCCAGACCCAGTTCCCAACGAGTTGGAGAATATGATGTTGTGGTTCTCGTGGGAATCGTTGACATAATGCCTCAAAGGTCTGTTGACAGATGAATCTCAGACCATAAGGCATCCTAGGGAGCAGGTCTTCTAGAGCGATGAAGAATTGTTCGCAAATTTCTCTCAGATCCCGCAGGTGGTCAATGAAGAGCTCGCGGGTTTCCGGATCCTTGATGGCGAGGTCTCGGGGGATGTCCAACGGCCTCTGACTTGGCCGGCCAGTGCGGAGCTCCTCGTTGTTGATAGCAGACCGGTAAATCTGCATGGGGTCACTCTCTAGATCCAGGGCTGGGTCTTCGATAACATTGTCTCTGATCAAGGGACCCAGAAGCTCTCGCAGATACTTCCGATCCCGGGGAGACCGGGTGTAGTTAGCAAGCAGCTTCGCCCAAAAGAAGTTGCCACGGAGGTAATCTTGAATTGCCTGGCAAGTCTGGACGTCTTCCCACATCGACCTGGAAATGAGCTTCAATAAATAATATTCCTCTCTTCGCTTCTGTGCGTAGCCGAAAAGACCCATCATCAGATGCTCAACTCTTTTGCATTCTTTCTCTGCCGTGCCTTGTTCTCGGATGCGTCGGAAGAGCCGGGCGAGGTATGCTGGTTGTGTTTGGAGGTTGAAGAACAATTGTTGATAAGACTCCAGCTTCTTCCTTGAACTCTTGTTGAGGGCCTTCAAGTCAAAGTGATTGGCAGAAGAGATGGATGCACTTGCGAGTAGGTTGCTGGCATGACCACCGAAGTTACTCTGGTGTCTGACGACCTCGTCAAGCGTAATTTTGTTCTTCACTAGCAGAGCAATCTTGATATCGAGTTGGTCAATGTACTGCTCAAGCATCTCATTCTGCCGAACCTGCTGGACGACTGTCTTCCGCATGCGTTCAAACTCGATCTCTTCGTTGAAATCAAAGTCGCTATCGTTGAGAAGGTGTACGAAGTTCTTGACGGCACCGACGGGGGGGTTTTTACCCGTCGTAAGACTCCTATATGCTTCACCTTGAAGCTTGGCACGGACGAAGCTTTGAATCTTGACGACTTTCTGCATGTTCTCGTCGTAATGCTTCTTCTTTTCAGCAAATTTAATTCGGACCATGAAACCTCTAGCCCAGGATTGCAGTTCGACGATGGCTTCTTCATGTTCGTCGAGCTCGCCTAAGAGCTCGCCGACGTTGCCGCGTAGGAGCATGGCTCTCACAAAGGCTTGTAACGAGATAACCTCATCTTCATGAGAAGCCAGCTCGTCGAGCAGTGCAGAATGCTGCTTCCTAGACAGGTAACCACGGATGCTTGCCTGAAGACTCGTGGTTTGTTCTTCTTGGGATTCGAGAGCATCTAGATCAGTTGCTATCCGTAAGCGTTCTAGCATTCCCCGAGCGAATGATTGAAGGTCCAAAATAGAATCTTCGTGGCTATTCAGAGCGTCTAACTTGTCCGCGATTTCGCGACGAACTGCTGCCGCGCGGATATGAGCTTGCAAGGCGCCTAGTTCTGGGCTGTGTTGTGCAAGTTCGGCTTTTGTCGCCTGGAGCTGTTGTCGGAACAGCTTTCCACGGCCGAGGGCTTGGATCGCTTGCCACTGGGGACAAAATGCATGTAGTGCTTCTTGCTGCTGGAGGACATGGTTTCTAGTCAACATCGCCCTTACGGCAGCCTGCAAGCCGGTGATAGCGGGAGTTTCCTCTTGGAGAAGAACAATGTCATGCTCTATTTTCCCTCTTGTGAGCATTCCCCGGATGGCGGACTGAAGGCCGATTATAGGTTTGGTCATACGACTCGTCTCTTTCCGCTGACTAGTAACTTCCTTGCGTGCCAGATAGCCTCGAATTGCGGACTGAAGACCAATAGTAGGCTTGGTCATACGACTCGTTTCTTTCTGCTGGCTGACAACCTCCTTTCGTGCCAAATAGCCTCTGAATGCTGCCTGGATATGTCGTATGGGCCCGTCCACTTGTCGCAGTTCCGATCTGGTCTCCCGTACCTCGTCACGGACTTTCGTAGCTCGTATTAAGCTTTGCAACTTAATGACATCTTTCTCATTACTCTTCCAGAACTGCTCTCTACGCGCCATGCGCTTTCGGGCAAGGAACCCACGGGCGGAGCTTTGGAGATCAATTGCAAACTTCCGCATTTGTAGCCGGTAATCTATGATCTGGCGGCTCCAATCACCTCGTATCCTGGATTGGAGCTCGACGATGAACCTTTCTCCGTCCCATAGATGTTGCATGATGTCGGCCAATCGCATTCGGAGCATGGCTCCTCGTATTTGGGTTTGTAGATCAAGAATCATGGCCTCGTTCTCCGATAATTCTCGGTCGATGCGCTCCTCCTCGGTCTCTTCCGGTTCAGGGGTAGGAGGTTCTACTCCAAAGTCGGCTCCCATGTTTCCAAAACTAGGCATACTGACGCCAAGCTTATCAAGGCCCTTTTGCATAGCTTCCAGTTCATGGTGTTCGAATTCGAGTTGTCCAACCAGGTTGCCTATCCTAAAATCGACAATCCCTTTCCTGAACAGTAGCCAACTTAGCGCATGAATGCAATAAATGACCTTGGGTATATTTTTCTTCTCGTAGAGATCAATCAGCTCGAATCGGAACAAATCAGGAAGCTCGACCTCGTCCAAGAATCGGAAGAACATCGCAACATTGTCCCAATGCCGAGCTTGGAGCCGTTGGTGCCGGAAGATTCGGTATCGCCGGTTGGGGTTGAGGGCTTCGACAACTTCGGCAAGCGTAACGCCGTCTCTCAGAGCTTCCTCTAATTCCACGATAGGTGGAAGATGTTCGTGAATAACATCTTCGATCCACTCCTTCGCTTCGCCAATGTGGCAAAGATACTCATAAGCCTGTAGGAACTGACGTTGCTTATCCATCCAATTCCTCCCTTCAAAGCCATAACGATCGCTCCTTTTCGCGTTGTTCGGATTGCCCACTCTCTGTAGCCTGCGCCGTCCACGCAGGCCAACCACTTCTTGCGCGGGAGACGAGATAGCGAATTCGTCTGCCGATGCGCTCTGGGCTAGCGCGGAGAGGGTGCGCAGTTGGTTTGTGGAAGAACGACCCAACTCCTGCAAATCGGGGGCGACGAAAGATGAATGTGGTACCATAGCGCTAGGCGAGGTTGCTAAGTGGCCTGCTGGGCTCGGTAGCATCGAGTCAGACCGGGTAAGAACCATGGAAGTAGGACGTGCATTGGTCGATTTTGCCAAAGGACTAGGTAGAGGTCGCTGCCGTCGCTCGGGGGAGCCAGTGAGATCCATACTTTGTCCTCGTTCATGTCGATGGCGGGGAGGAGACGGAGACGGTGGCTGGAGATCTGGAGGGGGTGGCGGCAGAGGTCGACCTTTAGGGGTAGGTGAGGTGCTCCCGTCATATGAGGAAAGCCTACCCATATCGAAGCTTTTCCCACGCTCTTGGCGGGTATCATAGCGAGGGGAGGTTCGTGGTGATGTCTTCGTGGGGGGTGGTGGTGGCGAACTGGAGGCTGGAGCTGGTGGCAGAGGCCTCAACGACTGTCTAGCCAAACTGTACATGCTTTCTGGAGGCGCTTTGGGCTCATCGTTTTTGGTAGGTCGAGGTGTTGAGTGATGTCGCAATGCAGTCTCGCTCATTCCACGTTTGTGTCGGAAAGCTAGGGCACCTGATTCATTCGAGGTTATTGACGAGTGAGTACTATCATTTGCATCAGAGCCGTTCGAATTGTAGGAATATCCCGAGGAGGCGGATGAAGTAGTTGACGGTTGTCGATTTATGGAGGCGTAGTCAACAGTATATGACTGACGCAATGGATGTGGGCGGTATGACATATCGACGTTCTAGAACCCTTCACCAACAATGCTGACCCTTTGATTCTCGTGGTTTCTGACTGCAATTGAGGGGTGCATCACAGCGCTGGATTTTGCGGCGGGTAAAAGATGATCGGCGGATTGGTGATAGTGATATGAATATGAATTGACCGGGTCGCCGGATTGGCCGCAACTTTAGGTTTGAATATTTTAACCGATGCGTACTGAGGTTAAAAATTGTATCTAATCCAAGAGGATATTGCAAAAGCAGTTGGGCTTCCGTCTTGTGCTCCAAGCTTATGTTGTAGCGGTAAAGTAATATGAGCGCGCGCTCAGCGCACACATTCGAGAATTAAAAAAAGGTGCAATTATTAGGGTATCGTATGGATGATGGGGAGTAGTAATATCACTCGCCAAATTTCCAAAAAGGCAACATGAACTGAATACGTAGTTGAGTGATAGTAAGACTTCGGCCAAGCCACATAGATTTGCCCTGGCCTCACGTAGTATTCAGATGTGGGATGGGGATGGGGGAGCCGGCAGATGACGATAGTAGCCCGTCAAAATCCCCGTTTCAGGAAGTTTGTTTATTTGTTGACTGGTTTGCGAACAAAAGTCCCAAGGAGCAACCGGAATACAGTGGGGAACTTACCGCCGATTTTGTGGTCCTGTCAAAAACTTGGCCAGCCACAATCTAGTCAAGCTGTCAAGCCACTTCCGATACTGAGCCACTAGTTACTGTATGTATTCCCCCACCTTAGAGCTCTAGCTTCTGAGTCCTCAGTCCGTCCTGACATGCACTGATGTTGATTGAATTGAAGCTTTCGCTCAAGCTTTTGGGGGTAGTGAAGACTTTTTCCTAGTGATAGTGTAACTCCACTTAATACTTTATTACGTGATTAATCACCAGCTAATTTTAAGTCACCCAGTAGCAGCAACTAACAGCACTAACACGTTTATGCCCCGCATGGCACCTCCGATCTTTCAGGGTCTCTCAGAAAATTTCTGATAAAAAGTTTTGATGGTAGCCCCGGGGCCATCTTCTGATTTTCCTTCCCTTCTCTCGGGAAGGAGATCAGTGTCCAATTTGTCGTCGGCTTGCCAAGCATAACATTCGACGTCCCTATCTTCAACCTCATTTGATTAGCTACCCTTTTTTACAGCTTTTCATCTCTTTAAATTAAAAAAATGCCGAGCACAAACGGAGCTGGTGCCGTCAACGGGACTTCCCAGTTCCTAGACCACCAATCTGCCCTCGATGTCTTGAATGAATACAAGTCTCGAGATGGGCTCAGTATTGACGATCTCATGGACACGAAACTCCATGGAGGACTCACATACAACGACTTCCTTGTCTTGCCTGGCTACATTGGCTTCCCGGCCTCGGATGTCGTCCTCGATTCTCCAGTCACTAAGAGAATCTCTCTTAAGACCCCCTTCGTCTCTTCTCCTATGGACACTGTAACGGAGCATGAGATGGCTATTGCCATGGCCCTGCAAGGTGGCTTGGGTGTCATTCACCACAACTGCTCCCCGGATGAACAAGCCGACATGGTCCGAAAGGTTAAGAGATACGAGAACGGTTTCATTAATGACCCCGTCGTCATTAGTCCACAAACTACTGTTGGGGAGGCTAAGGCCCTTAAGGAGAAATGGGGATTCGGTGGTTTCCCCGTTACTGGTGAGTTCTATTAACTTGTTTTCTTATCCCCACCAATGTCGCAGGGTCGTGAATGTCGCATCCAATGATTACAAACCTAATTTTTATAACTTTCGTTCCACCGTATAGACAGCAATGTCATGGGGATGCAATTATTCTTACTATGAAGATGTTTTTCACAAGCTTATTAGTCTTATTTGCCTTTGTCTACTATGATGAGCTGTTCACTAATATGACTGTTACTAGAATCTGGCAAGCTCGGTTCTAAGCTGCTCGGTATCGTGACCAACCGTGATCTCCAATTCGAGGAGGATCTTAGCCAGACCGTCGAGAAGGTCATGGTGACCGACCTCATCACTTCTCCCGACAGCGTTACCTTAGTTGAAGCCAATAAGATTCTTGCCAAATCCAAGAAGGGGAAGCTCCCGCTTGTGGACAAGGACTTCAACCTCGTTTCCATGATCTCCCGCTCCGACTTGACCAAGAACCTCCACTTCCCTCTCGCTTCGAAGCTTCCCGACTCCAAGCAGCTGCTCTGCGCTGCTGCCATTGGAACCCGGCCCGAGGATAAAACCCGTCTCCAGAAGCTTGTGGATGCTGGCCTTGACGTTGTCATCCTCGACAGCAGTCAAGGTAACAGCATGTACCAGATCGAGATGATCAAGTGGACCAAGAAAGAGTTCCCCAGCTTAGACGTCATTGGTGGTAATGTCGTGACGAGAGAGCAAGCTGCCAGCCTCATCGCCGCTGGTGTTGATGGTATCCGAATTGGTATGGGAAGTGGCAGTGCCTGCATCACTCAGGAAGTCATGGCCGTGGGTCGTCCTCAGGCTGCGGCTGTACATGCTGTTTCTTCTTTTGCTGCCCGGTTTGGCGTGCCCTGCATCGCCGACGGTGGAGTGCAGAATGTTGGACACATTGTCAAGGGTCTAGCTCTCGGTGCCTCTACCGTCATGATGGGTGGTCTCCTGGCCGGTACCACCGAGTCTCCCGGTACCTCGTTTGTCTCTCGAGAAGGAAAGCTCGTGAAGGCGTACCGAGGCATGGGCAGCATTGATGCTATGCAAGACAAGAAGGCTGGTGCGGGCGCTAAGGATACCCAGGCAAGCAACGCTGGTACCGCCCGCTACTTTAGCGAAGGTGACAGCGTGCTTGTTGCCCAGGGTGTATCCGGCGCCGTGGCGCATCGGGGCTCCGTCAACAAGTTTGTGCCCTACTTGGCTGCGGGTCTCAAGCACTCGTTGCAAGACTCTGGCATGAAGAGCTTGAAGGGGCTGCATGAAGGTGTAAATGATGGTGTCGTGCGATTTGAAATTCGCACGGCAAGCGCTCAGCTGGAGGGCGGCGTCAACATGGAGACCTACGAGAAGAAGCTTTACGCATAAATAGCCCGTTAAGTCTAAGAGAGAAGCAAGCAAGCATGCAAAAAATTTAGGCGCTTGGTTCGCTGGACAAGTATAACGACGGCTAGGTTGACTAGGTGGTTATATAGTTCAGAGACTACCAAAACAAAACGAAAAAAGTGATACCATAGGAAAATTTGCCCTGGCTGATAATTATTTGGGGTCTTGTCATTTTAAGGAGTTCAGGAGGGTGGGGGAGGTCATGCCGGATCACGACGAGGGGGTGTTCTGGTCGGTCGGTTGGTCGGGCGGGGTGGGTGTATATAACGAAGCATTGCGTTTTTCTTACGCACAGATGAATAACTGCATGAATGAATACCACAAGCATAAATATACAAAACAACAGCATTTTTTTTCCTAAGGATTAATAGCGGTTGCATATTCTTTCGTGTTCGCGGTATCCAATCTGCATGCTACTTAATGCTAAACCACCAAGATAATTATTTGCTATATGTCCAAAAACAGAAACCCCGTATATTCCGTGTGTGAGCTGTCTACTACGACGTATATAACAACCGAAACGGATATGCCCTTAAAAAAAAGCAACCATTTTTTATGATGCCCAACAACGCCTGCAATGATGATGAATATATGGCCACGTCATGCATGATATCTCGTTTTCTCTTCTTCAACCAGGTCCCCCCTATTCGTTCGTGGCACTCATTACCATCCATCGTATCCAAAATGACCGACATTAGGTCCATCCATTCATTCATCCATTTCGCCCCCAAAACCAACAAACAACATTACATATTACCTTGAAGCCACAGCCCCATAACCTCCATGTCTAGACCTAGTGCTGCCGCTACTCCTCGTCGAAGGGCTCCCCACAAGCGGGACATCGTCCGGCGACGCTACCAAGTCAGCTACGATCACGTCCTCCGCGACGCCGATAGCATCAGGCGCATCGCCCGCGATGATAGCGGTGGTCGGTGTGGGATCAAGGAGGATAAGCGACTCCTGATCCTCATCATCGTCATCATCGTCGTCAACCTCAGTCTCCTCATCGTCCTCCTCCTCATCATCACTATCATCGACGCCGCGCCTCCCCTTACTCGGCCCCTCGCCCTCCTCAATCCACCAAACCGGCACAGCGCCCAGCGCCGCGATAGCAGCGAGCAGCCACCAGGGCAGGGCGATGAAGCTCCGGCGGACGCCGAACGAGAAGGCGGCGCCGGCGACGGCGGGGCCGAGGGCGCGCCCCAGCGCGCTGAACGTGGTCGCGAAGCCGTTGAGGGTGCCGAGGACGGTCAGGCTCGCGGCGCTGTTGGTCAGCAGGATGGTCGTGCAGGGGAACCCGACGATGACGGCGAAGGCCTTGACGCACATGACGGCGACGAGGGCGGCGTAGCGGGCGCGCTCGCCCGGCACCAGCGCCGTGTACGGCGTCAGGATGTAGACGAGGGGGAAGGCGAGGGCGCAGCCCCGGAAGCAGCGGAGCACGCCGAAGCGCGCGCAGAGCATCGGGAACACCAGGAACTGGATCAGCCCGCACACCACGCCGTACAGGGTGAAGATGGTGCCGATGCTGCCGGAGTCGAGGCCGAAGCCGCGGCTGAAGAAGAGGAAGGCCGGGAGGTGGGAGGAGGGCGGCGGGTGGGCGCCGCCGCCATCGTCCTGCGGGTGCTCCGGGTAGTTCAGGAAGACGGGCAGGACTTGGTCGTAGGCTACGGAGTGCAGCGCCAGGAACGTGTACGAGATCAGGTTGATGACCGACTGGCGCGTGAACACGGCCCGCATCGACGGGGCTACCGGTGCCTTCTCGAGCCGAGACGAGTCGACTGTCGTCACGGGCGTGCTAGCCGTCGAGGATGCCGATGATGATGATGACGCCGCAGACGAAGAAACCGCCATCGTCGAAACGGAAGACTGCGCCTTCGACGACGAGTCGTGCATGTGGTGGTGGTGGTGGTGGGTGGCGAGGAGCGGGGCCGTGGCCTCGTCGTCCTGGAACGAGTAACGGCGCTGGCGACCATGGTGACGGTTACGGTTGCCGCCCCTCATCATCAGGGCGTCGCTGAGGCGGGCGCCGAGGACGCGACCCCAGTCGCGGGCGTGGCGCTTGGTGTAGAGCGACTCGTGGAGAAACAGGAGCGCAGTCGTTAGTGAAGCCATAAAGATGATAGACCCCATGATATTTGGGAGAGCGAAGGGGTACGCGCGGAGGAAGGCGCTGCCGCCGAACAAGGCCGGGAACCGCTCCGCCGGCTTCGCGAAGAAGCCGCCGAACGCCGGGCCGAAGATCGAGCCGATGGACCACACCAGCGGCATTATGGAGAAGGCCCGGGGCTGGAGCTCTCTCTCGGGGACCATCTCGGCTACCATCGTCCTGATGATTCCAACTGATATGGGATGGGTGCCGCGTTAGTGAATTCAGTCCACTTTGGTATCAAAAGAAAAAAAATAATGTAACAAGTTCAAAGCGACAACGTACCATTTCCGTTGCTTGCTCCCTGTATCGCGCGGATGGCGATGGCCATGGGCAAGCTCGTCGAGACGCCCCATATCAAAAAGCAGACCATGGTGCAAAAAAGCCCAACGAGAATAGTCGGCTTCCGGCCAAACCGATCCGAAGCCCTGCCCCACGGCACGGCGGTAATGCTCTGCGCAAGCGAGAAGACCGAGCTTGTTGCGCCGGCCCATTTCGCGATATCTTTCTTCTCGACACCGAAACTGGCAATCATCTCCGGGAGGTAGGGGAATACTGACGTGAAGGCCAGGGGCTCGGCGAACCGCGCAACGGCTAGACGAGTATGTTAGCCACCACTTCGGGAAGAAGGGGGAAGTACCTGGTTCCTGCCATGTCCATGCTGCTTCGGTATGTCTTATCTCCCATCATCATAAGGTGCTTGCTTGGTCGACTTCCACTCGGGTGCCTGCTTCAAGTTTTGTTTTGGTGAGATGAGGCCCAGCCATCTAGTTGCAACAAGGATACGCAACAAGTCCATTGATTGATCACAAAGCATGGGAACTCCGTAGGGTTAATTTTTGACATCGGGGCACAGTGAACGGCACGGCGAAGTTGAACCAATCATATATTTGAACCAAAAAAAATAATAAACTCTTGCAGATCTATCGGATCCATGGCCTCTTCAGATTCCAGCTCCAGAATGATAACCAATATATGGCCGCCGGTTGGACACCTAGTATCCAACAGAAGATTATATTGTCGCGTCGAGACTAATATGAAATAATTTTGCAGTTTGCAACTTACCCAAAATGGCCAGTTGCTGGACTGGCAACTTCGGTTTGTGGGACTTCATAATGGGCGATATATGTAGGTAGGTAGTAGGTTGGCCTTCGGCCTCTTAGAACTATAAGTACCTAGGTAGGAAACTCCTCCAGTCTAAAACACAGTTCTAATAACCTAGCAACGGTATATTCCAAAAGGAAGGGAAAGCAACGGCAAAATGAGAAAACAATCAAACAAGAATGTCCCTCTAAAATAAGTAAAAGTTAAAAAGTCAAGTCCAGTTCAGCCCGTTATACTTAAATGTGTATAAAAAAGGAACACAGAGAGGAATAAGAATTCGGCCGGTGGTGGCAACCAACTTTAAACCAATGGCAACTCACAAGGCAGACAAAGAGATCGACTTTTTTAATGGAAATCTTAAGAAGAAGAAAAATAAAAACTGTCGGCAGCTTTGCCGACACCAACAATAATAAGAACCTTTACCTATTACATACATCCATTACCTTTACTTAACATACCTAACCTACCTCCTTGTAAAAAACTTCCAGACCATAAAGAAAAAAACTTGCGTATGTGTGTGTAAGACAATTGGAGGGGACGGCGGGGGGCGATGGAGGAGCTCCACTATGTAGAAGGCTACCTCGCAGTCATCTGCACTCTCACAGACTCTAGGCCGGAACAAGCCATGGTTCGCTGCAAGTAAATGCACACCGATGGACCATCCGCCAATGCCGTCGTCTCGTTTCCACTTGCGGTTGCCCCATCTGTCTGCCCGTCCGTCCCCCCAGGCGCAGCAGCGTCGTCAGTGGGGCCCGTCGTAAAATAATTTGCTTGTGGGTAGGTATGAAGGGGTAGAATTTTTGGGTAACAATAGGCATGTTGAAGAGAGAAAAAAGGGTATAGTAGGACTTTGAAGAGCACATCTCATATTCAAAAGACCGTTGGTGCTACTTAGTGGGATGCATTTATTGAAATTCGATCCGAATGGGTGTTTTTGAGTGTTCCATTGGCTGTAACATCACCTCGAGAGTCCAGTTACTAATCTCGTGCCTGGTTGGACGGTTTTTCCTATCAATTGGAAGTTATCGAGAATCTGTGGCTGCTGCCACCACCCACCCCTCCTAGGAACAAGGCCTAGACGAGTCCTGCCGTCCCTCGCGGCAGGTTACTTACCCTTCAAGGGGCAGATGACGAGCTTCTTAGTTGGTTAGATTAGGGCTCCGTTGTCGGCGGCGGGCCATCCATCCTTCGGCAAGCAAGGGTTGTTGATGTTTTTTTCTGCGTCGCAAGCGGACTCGGATCTGGTAAACCGAACGGAAGCCGGAGTCTCACAACAAACGGTCATGAGGCTGGCAGGGAAAGAAGGAAGATCCCTCCTGGGACGCACAGATGAGCATCAGCGGGCACACAGCATCCTACCTTGTCCTGCATAACGTAGGTATGCATGTACATACGTAGTATGTAGGTATGTAGTTAGTGTAGGTCGCGGATGCAAGGTGTGAAAATCACCCAGGTCGCAGCGTCGGTGGATACGGAGTCGGCCCCTAGCATGTGCAATGCCTAGAGCCTCCACCGTGGCTGAAAATCACGACAGCGCTATTGGTTGCTATAGACGCCCTCCCCTTTCTGCCGCTAATCCTGTACATACTGCATACTGTAGTAAGAGTGAGAAGGAACGACTTTTTTTTTACTCAAACCTCAATGCGCTTATGCCTTAGGTACTTAACCAATCACAACTGCATGATTTTTTTCTTCCCCGGATTGTGACCTGTTAGTTATAACGTAATCATTAGCTGGGTTGAATCCCCAGTGCTTGACTCCTTCACTAGTGCTAGCAAACTCTATCAAGGCCAACCAGTTTGGATTTCCTTCTCTGACAAAGTCGCTCTCACCTGACGACACCAGACAAGCTTTGCCAGTTGCGGTACCTTACACTGACTGACAGATAACTGCCATGCGTTGAATGTTTCAGACCATGAGACAGAATCTGCACTACAGACACACAATTAGAACTCGCTGCAGTTATAGCGCGGCAATAAAAAGAACGCCGATCTGTGCTTCGGCGAAGGTTGTCGAAGGTCTGCTAACTATTCCATTAGTGTTCGTGACGGCCGGTTGTCGGTACATATAGTCGAGGAATGACGCCATAGCTAAGGTCACGCTCAGCTGGAAATTTTTAGAGGGCCAATTATAAAAGAATAAAATGAAACTACACACCTTATATTACTCATGAAGCTTCTCGCTTTAGCTCTCGGAGCACAGCCACTCTCTACTATCGAGTCACAGCCGCAACCATTTACGTAGATCTCGATATTCTTCCGGTTACTCTTGTAGAATGGTCACCAGAATGTGCAACAGCTCGATGACGTATTGTATCGCTTAAAGGGTATGTACATCACTATATGAGTCGACAGAGAATCGTATTTCTCCGCTCTGCACGAAATTCTCGATTCAAGACAAACCAACAAAATTTGATACCCGGCTCTTCTAACCTCAGTGAAAACTACCTTGGTAATACCTCCTGCTCGGGTTCACAAGATCGGTGCTCCACTTCGGGCCGAGAGTATCTTAATCCCGGGTGAGTGTATGTCGTTTCGGTTTCGGCCTCGGCTGACTTAACATAACATATATAAGTACATATTAATACAACAAATACCTATTTCAATCACATATTGCTCGAGACTTCTTTAGAGTAGCTGTATAATGAGAGTTGCTTTACTAGTTGCTACTTCTAGTTGAGCTACATAGTTAGTTGGTAATCCATTTAGGGCCGAATATATCCCCGTTAATGAAGTTCATTAACTTGTGTATGGTGTATTAATAATGTGAGACATCCGTATATACGAAGATAGAGCTGTTACATTGACCACACAATACGATATCTAGACTACATAAATAGCTACGTTTATTATATGTATTGTTGAAAAGGAAAAATAAATGCGTTTATTCTTGATGCATTATTACTACAGCTAATATATATGGTCGCTTGCTTGTTGCTAGCGCAAGCTGTTCGAGATATATAAAACATAAACAAAAACAAGTACATACATTATTGTTACAAGATTAGACTTCAGTCACAAAATTCATAGTATTATAATGAGATTCAAGTTGATCTCTTGTGCATTAGTCAATCAAAATCAAGTCATCGTTTCTACATAGTTACGGCTGCGATCGGCATGGTTATATCGCCTTTGTGTTGATATCAGCTGTTCCATGGTGGGGTTTGCCCGACTTGGAGAGAGTCCCTTCACATTACGTCAGATTCCACGCCATGTAACCTTTTCAATAGGCTGCAAAGAAGTCAAGTTACTAACTACTAGTCTAACTACCTACGTACATAGTTAAAGTGTTTCTCAATCACGAGAGAGTTGATATCTATGACAAGGTTCACACAAAAAGACCATCGTCATTTCTATCAAACGATACCTATACACGGCGTCGGGATCCGGAGCCAAGCCGACCGGTAATAGAGGGTCGGACATAGGTTTCTTATTGGTGGCGCGTTTCGTAGGTGGCGTGCGACTAGTTAAAGGAATTCCCCGGATTACTTATCCGATTATCTACGTATGTATGTTTCAGGTGTGTACTGGCTATACGTAGCATGTAGTACTACCAACTCTTGTGACACCGACTAAGGGTGGACCAGACAGACGGACGGGCGAGATGCCGAATGAAAGCACGCCGCTAATCACCACCGTCGCGGTCGGCCCGCCGGTACGGCGATATCCTCACCAAACACTACGGAGGTTCTGCACGGTGGCTTTAGGTTCGTCCCTCATAGCGCTCGTGATCGTTTTCCTCGTCACGATCGTTTTCCTCGTCACGATCGTTTTCGACCCGGCGGCGCCTAGTCATGGAGGTCGCCACCACCACGGGCACTCCCCTGAAGTTACCTTTGAGGAGCTTCAGAAGATATTGCTAGAGAGCCCTAGCAGCGAACGGATCGAGCAATGGAGCAGGTACTACGCGTCCGGTCCTCATCTTGCTGGCAAGAACATTTCTCAGGTAAGAAGAGTGGAGAGAACGGTCTCATCGGCGTGGTGGGTCCATTTTCGCTAATACATAGTTGAGACGGACAGGCCGAGTGGACTCGCGACCGGTGGGAGGAGTGGGGCATAAAGTCGGATATCGCGGCTTATGATGTTTACCTCAACTACCCAGTCGGTCATCGTCTAGCACTGCTCAAGAAGGGTCAGACTAAGTCGGAAGACTCTAGCAGCTGGAAGGTTGCATATGAAGCGACGCTGGAGGAGGACGTTCTGAAAGAGGACCCAACGACTACTCTCGAAGACCGCGTTCCTACATTTCACGGTTACAGCGCAAGCGGCAATGTCACTGGCTCGTTTGTTTACGTTAACTATGGCTCCTACCAAGACTATGAGGATCTCATGAAGGCCAACATCACTCTGAAGGGACGGATCGCCATAGCGAGATATGGAGGTATCTATCGAGGGTTGAAAGTCAAACGAGCTCAGGAGCTCGGCATGATCGGTGTGGTTCTCTACAGCGACCCCGGTGACGATGGCGAGATAACGGAGGCGAAGGGCTACGATACGTATCCGAATGGCCCTGCTAGGAACCCCAGTAGTGTCCAACGTGGTAGTGTCATCTTCAGCAATGGACCTGGTGACCCTACAACTCTAGGCTATCCTTCAAAGCCAGGCGTTCCCCGGCAGTCAGTTGAAGGTTCTATTGCCGAGATCCCGTCCATTCCCATCTCATATGTCGATGCGCTCCCGATCTTGGAGGCACTGAATGGCCATGGACCCCATGCCAAGGATATAAATGAATACTGGACTACGAATATCGGCCTTGGCTACAAGGGCGTCGAGTATAACATCGGCCCATCTCCCGACGATATCGCTCTTAATCTTCATAATGATCAAGAGTACACTACTACTCTGATTTGGGACGTGATTGGTATCATCAACGGGACGGTTTCCGAAGAAGTGATTGTCGTCGGAAACCACCGTGATTCCTGGATTGCAGGTGGAGCCGCAGACCCAAACAGTGGCTCGGCCATCCTCGACGAGGTCATCCGCAGCTTCGGCGTGGCTCTTGAGAGAGGCTGGAAACCGCTCCGGACTATTGTCTTCGCGAGCTGGGACGGTGAAGAATACAACCTTCTCGGGAGCACCGAGTGGGTAGAAGACCACTTGCCGTGGCTTTCCGCAGCCAATGTAGCTTATGTCAACATCGACGTCGGGGTTTCCAGCCCGGCCCTCTTCGTCGCAGCATCTCCGTTACTACACAGGGTCTTCTACGACGTGGCAGCCTTAGTGCAGTCGCCAAATCAGACAGTCAAAGGCCAAACAGTGCGCGACGTGTGGGATGGGGAGATAAGCGCGATAGGTAGCGGCAGCGACTTCACCGCCTTCCAAGATCACGCAGGCATCCCGAGTATTCACTTCGGTTTCGATGGGTCAATTGGGGAGTCTCCAGTCTACATGTATCATTCCAACTATGATAGTTCCCACTGGATGGCTAAATATGGCGACCCGGGCTTCGTCTACCACAAGACGATGGCGCAGATGCTCGGCCTCCTTCTCGCCGAACTGTTAGACATGCCCTTGCTCGCGCTGAATGCCACAGACTACGCTGTGGCATTGAAGGGTTATGCCAAGAGCATCGAAGACAAGCTTGCGTCGTCGGATAAGGAGCCCTCTACTGCCAAGGAGATCTCCAAAGCCAGAGCTCGCGCTGTGGTCACCGAGGCAAATGGGGATGCTGCGGACTTCAAAGCGTCTTTAACACAACTCTATAAGTCAATAGAACAGCTAAAATCGGCCGCGGTCAAACTCGATGCCGAAGCCGAAAGACTGACCAAGGAGGCCAAGGGGAGCATGCCCCGGTGGAAACTATTCAAGAAACTCCAGCTGTGGCACAATATCCAGGCCACCAATTCCAAGTACAAGAACATTGAGCGCACTTTCATATATCCGGGTGGCCTAGATGGTAGATCTTGGTTCAAACATGTTGTCTTCGCGCCTGAGCTTTGGACTGGCTATGATGGCGGTAAGACCTTTTTTCCTTTTCTGTTTTTTTTTCTCTCCTTTTTCTTTCTTGGCGCCCCCCTCATTGTAGTGGATCGTGATCGCTAACAATACCCCTATAGCTGTTTTCCCCGGACTTGTCGAGAGCATCGATAACAAGGATTATGTAAACGCACGGAAGTGGGTGGATATTATTGATAATTGCATCAAGACTGCTACAAATACGATTTCGTAATCTAGAGCTTGATGTCTTAGGTTTGGTGTTGTGTTTTATTTGCGGAGTTTCACCAGGTACGTATTTTATCCTAAGGGGGCACTTAAGAGGGGTCTCTATTGGAACTTAGAAGGTTGGCACAGTTTGAGATTCCTAGTTGGTATACTGATACCATTATACCTAAACAGCTAGGAGGTTAGAATATATTCTTGGAAGGGCTAAAGAACTGTCTAATTGTGTGGCTTGAAGGATCAACGGGGTCGTTATGAGCAAAAGGTGCAAATGGCTTGATGTAGCCGCCGGATGACCACCAATATAGTTGAGGTTTAACGAGTGACAAATTAGCATAGCTTTCAGTTGTCAATTTCCAAATATAAACAATATTGAGCTAGAATCGCTGATATAACCATTTATTTGATCATACTTTGAAATTACAACGCTGCGGTACTGCCCTCCTTGTCCCTCTCTCTTAACGTCATTAGGCTTTGACAGTCGAATGTGAAATTCTTACAACAGTCCAAATCCGGTTAAGACAACCTCCCCATAGGGCATGAATTTAGAATCTTTAGAAGCAATTGTACTACCTGTTGCAGTTCTTTGGGAATCGGTGTTTATTTTACCCTGGTTGCCGCCGAAGGGAGTAAGGCTTGCATGAAGGAACAATGCATCGAGATTGCGAGCAAGCTGAAACTCTCCTCATGTTGCGGCATATGCTAATAAATAATATTTCATTCGTCGATATAATCTTTCCGACAGCAGGACGAATCGACATTTCAAAGGTAAGGCAATATGCGCTTTCGTTCTGTAGTAATAATTATGGCGCTGAGGTTACGTTGGAATGAATATTGGTTCATGCTATGTAGGAGAAGCTGAAGGATGTGGCGGCAGACATCAGCGTTTATACTTACTTATACCGGGGGACTTGATAAGCAGCGCTTAGTATCCATGTTATATCTATGATCTGAACGTCTTTAACTTATAATGTCGTTTCACCTTAGCGATCTATATCGAAATCCGTAACTTCACAGCATCTTTTTTTTCCTTCATCCTGCCATATTCAGTTCTACTTATTTACCCTTTTTAAGAAGAAATGGATCAGAAGTGACCTACCCAACTCTTTCAACAACATGGACTGCGTCTTCGGAGTGTCTGGCTAGCACGACTGTCTACCTGATAATTACAGAATATCATACCAGTGAAATCGGCGGACACGTTGACTTATTTAGAATCCCGACTCCGCCTAACCTAACGGGCACTTGCCTGTCTCCATCGTACACCAATGACATACCACTTCTGGGCAATGGTGAATGCCCCTCCGGGTAAACCCAGGCCTGTGCTACAACTACCACTTACTCGGGCCAAACCCCTAGTCTCGTGACCTGCTGCCCAAGGTGAAAGATTCCGATGATAGGAAATATTGCATATAATACTGATTTAAAGTAGTGGTGCCTTTACATTTCAATGTCATCCGGAAGTGGGCGCATGTGGGAAAATAGCCTCGAATGGTGAGGTATGGACGGCCACCTCTTTCGATTTGTTAGACTGCTCCCAGTCTCATATTATTTACTATACGTCGGAGTCAGAAATCATGTACGCCAACCGATAAAGGTCATTGCTGTAAGAATCCCCAATGACTAATTACGAGATATTACCCGACTATGTTTTTTTGTCAGACAGCACCATTAGAGCCAGCAAGCTGGCTTCCATCTCTGTCAAGTAACAAGAGACATACTGTGACAAGCGCATCCAATTTACCTCTGAACGGAACGAATAGTTCTAATCGGGAACCACCGCAAAGGGTTTCAAATGAGGCCGCAACTAGGGGTATCGGTATTGGCGTGGGTACTGGGGTTCTTCTACTAAGTTTGGGGATTTGGCTTTTCTGCCGGAGACGCGGCAGAAAGAAAACCTGGTATTAGGTTAACAATTTCCCTCCTGAAATATCAAGTCATAAGAGCAACACTCGTGGTCATTGTCTACGCATCAGGATGCCACGACAGTCTGGTAGCCTGTACGTTGAGCCGGTGCCTCCTGACAACGACTACCGCGTTAGGCGATCATCGTCACCGAGAATGCAGAGCTCGCAGCTCCGGTATGAGTTACCAGTATTAAAAGAAATAGTGAAACTCATCGTTGAATATTTGCTACAAGACAAAAGACCTCATGCGGGCACATGATAATGTATATAGTCGAATATGACCTCTAAGTTCAACGGTTGAAAGTATTTATATTTATGTGCAAACGCAAATTCTAGTCGAAATAGGGGTATTTAATGCACTATTACCTAACTCAAACACAAATTATATAGCTATTATAATTATAAATAATAATAATTGCTGATCTGGAAACCCGTGATCTAGGATCTATGGAGGCAACGAACTATACAGCGGCTTCTCCTCGAACCACAGTTTAGAGAGACCAGCACATAATAGATGCGACAAACCTATCAAGCCGCGGCGAAGGGATGGAGCGCGCCGCATATGTAGTATGATGTACTTAATTGACGCTTTAAATCTAGCTCTACTTGCGGGCTGTTGTGGGATCCCTATGTAGTATTTGTGTTATGGAGGGTGGGCAGTCTAATCAATTCATGGGAATAGGCTTGTTTCTAATCACATCTGGTTTGCAAAGTCATGGCTTGCGGTTAGACGAGGACATCACCATTTCTAGGACCATGAATAGGGTCCGGTGAAGTACGATCATGGGTGAACTAATGAGGAGTTGGTGATATTCTATAGAATCAATACACGATGGCCTGCTCAATATTGGTTTCTAGGAGTGGGATTGGGTACCCCTTAATGTCATTTTCCTTTTTCACCATCGCAACCTTATATGAGCATGCCTGGATTCTCCCCTACCTGCGTTTTGCTAGTGCAATCCTATCATTTACTCTTTAATGTAAAACAATCGAGAATCATTGGGTATGGTTCGACATGAAGAGAATGTGTACGTTGATGATGAGCCCATCATTCACACAACACGGCGTAACGATTAAGGGTCAATGGGCGCGGCTACACATATATTTCAAAGCAGGGTCAATAAGCTTGCGGTGTTGTTAAGGAGTAATCAAATAGTGTAAAGGAGGTGCTGAGCATGCTTTTTAATGTATGTTTATCTCTCTTGTACCTCATCTTCATTGACGTATGTTCAAAGGGAGATTTGGTCGCAATAGATAACTAGGGGCGTTCACTGGAATATCACTACTAGATCTGCTTCTATCAAACAATTATGCATTTAGGCACCTTGGTCCCGACATCTTAGTGTCCTCGGGTTCGGGCCGAGTGAAGGATAGGTGAACACAGGGCGCGCACTATATATCTAACTTGGGCTGGCGTCGAATTCACGGGATTCCAACAGGTAAACTCATCGACTTGGTGCTACGATAACCCTAGACTCATCTTGGCAAGCGGGGTCATTCCACAGCCCTCTTCACAGGCAGTCCCATCGGTCGAAGTTAGTTAGGTATAAATCGCGTGAAGTTCGGATTCGGTCAGCTCATCGATTGAAGCTGTTCCACCAGGCTACCTACATAGGCTGATAGGTAGGTCGAGAGTGGACGACCTCAAGGGGCTAGCTAGCGCAGCCGCGCTGTCAATTACAGCCCGAGGACGTGGACACGGGCCCCGCCTCCGCCCCGTCCCACGGGTTTGGCGTCAACTCATTAGTTAATAACTACCTAGGTACTGCAGTTAGTTGTCGTCGAGCTGCGGGATTGAATCGCGAAATCCGTGTTCGATCACTAGGTAGTCAGTCAAAGTCAGACAGATTATGAAAAGGGATTGATAACATGGATTTCACAGCATGGCCATGTTATCTAGTTTGTATTTATGCTCAAAGCTGGGGTGGAGTTGGTTTAAGGATATCATCCTTCCGTGCATTATTTTAGGGGACTTCAGGGGTAACTACCACGATAACAAGAAATATTAGTGCTGTGCTGTGATGACTACTGAATTCACGCCGGATGCTTCCATTTAACTACTACTCTACTCCACCAGGAACAGCTAGTACTTGCTTTCAGCTTCTTACAAATCTACACGTAGTGATTTAAGCTTATTTTCTTTCGCATTCACTGAGACGAGAAATCTGTTTATGGCTGGTCCTAAGGGGATGGTAACTCTGACATGGTCGGACAGACGTATCATAAGTTGTAGGTCATCATCTCTTTCCGTACTATCTAACCATATTTTAAACTCGTTTGTATGATATGTCTTTTGCAGTAGATAGTCGGAACTTTCCAGCTTAGCATGAGTCCTAAGAACGATGTATGTACGTAAGCCATTGTCTGCCTGATGTGCTTGGTAGGTATGTGATGGAGACGGCACAGTAGGTTGATCGTCCCGGTTCCACTGTGAGAGCGGTCAAAATCGCAAGGTGTGGTAATTTTGTTGGCTTCACCTTTGAGCTTCTTCCCAATAGTGTTTATTTGGGAATATGAGCTGCGCTTCGATATTAGGGATAACCCGAGATTTTAAGCATTTAAGAAGAAAGTGCTATCAGAGGTGAGAACCACCTAGTTATTTGATTTATTAAAGCAAGAGAGACCTGGCTAATTTACAGTACATATGTATGTATAATTCTAAAGATAATATCCATGTCAGTGTGGACATAAACATTTCGGCATGTACCTATTTAAGTGAGTTACATATGTACAGAGAGTAGTTGGTGGATTATAGCACCAACATTGAATCCTTTTCTGCGATTGCCATTTTGAGCAAGTTTTCTCAAATACGCGTATTTATCTGATATACTCCTTATTACCTAATCTGATGTTATAGAAATCGAATTCTTCTTAAGAATGCACTATTTGATATAAGAAAGTTGAACATCAACGATTAACTGAGTATTGTACATAACAGGTATCCCTATTATAAGCTTTACTGCATACCTAGGTACCTAAATACCTACTTAAGCACACTATCAGCCCTGTAAGTATCATTTGTGGGGGGTTGCCTTGCGGGTTGCAGTCGGTACCGGCGTCGCGGAGTTAGGGCTGTTAGGCATGGAAGTCTCAGTGATTTAAGTTCCCCGAAGAGCCGATTTAGGTTGTATGGGATCCCGGAGGTTGTAAAAGCCGAATTAGAGCTTAAGGTAGAGATATGAAAGCTATGTAAGACCGCAAGACCACATGAACTTATGGATGCATGCACCGTTTATTCCAGCAATCCTACGCCCCGTCAGCTACGCGGATGTAAAAGCTCATAACTCGCCAACGGCTTTTCACAATGGCCTCTGGTTGGCTACGCATCTGTTGTATCTCGCGGTTGTGTCTACTTGTAGGTATCCATGACTGCCATATTGGGGCTGACGTTACATCACGCTGCATACAACTAACCAATGCTAATTAAGACCTTTTCTCCGGGCTATCCGAGTTGTATAGGTATCTAACTGTTATGTACGAAGTAGTTAGGTACATATAGTTAGGTAGTTAAGGTAGTGTACGTAGTTTTTGATTTGCACAGCCTCTAGGGAAAATGGAGGCGGGAAGTATTTTCATGGTTACTTCAGTTATGAACTCTTTGAAAAGGAGAACTGTTGACGAAACCTGTAGTTAATGGTGAGAGAATCTAAAGATGAATCAATGTGATGATGTAGTAGAATACCAAATCATCCTGGAGGCCAAGGATGTAGATATGCAGTAAGAACCAACGCCATTAATAACTACAATTGAATACTAGAGCTCTGAGTGGTTCATCCCCGACCTAACATGCGGTTATGTTGTAGACATTTGAACCTGCCACCCTACCATGTTGTATGTACCAAGCCGGAGTAGGTACTTTGTCAAACTAAAACTACGTACTAAAACCAAATTAACTTTACCTACTGTCACGTTAGTTAGCTGCTAGGTTATTTCCATTATCAGCTGCATCCACTGCAACCTCTGCTGGTGTACAATACTTCGTATGTCTCTTTTTCTTACTTCGTACTTCGTACAGGAGGACGTCCGTCTCGTTCGGCTTTTATGCTACCTAAACCTTTTTATCTAATCCGCCGAGATCAGCTCATTTCTCTCAACCTTCATACTTCCATACTTCCACACATTCAAACTTCACACCTATTCCAAGTATCGTTTTATCTGCCATTACCCTCATGCATGATATATTATTAGTCCGATTGGTTATCGCTACCATCTGAGCGACCTTCACCTTGTAGTTGTCCGCCCGTCGTAGGGACGTAATCCACTACTTGACGCCCGACTCCTTCTCTCAGCCTTTCCTACCACGCCCGCAAAGATGAAGTCCCTCATGCCATTACTCTCTGTGGCGCGAACAGCACTGCGCCCACGACGGACTCTCGTGATTCTTCTTAGTATCCTGCTCGTCGTTCTTGTCTTTAGCTTTTCGCGCATAGTAGCATTTGCGCATCTATTCGGACTTTTCGGAGCACATGCTGGCACTAGAATATCTCAACTCGAGATAGCCCTCGAACATAACTCCACGACGCCAGACCCGCGGACGCCTGTGATGCCCAAGATACTCCATCAAATCTTTCATAATTGGAAAGACCCGCAAGACAAAACCCTGCCGGCGCATTGGGAAGCTGCGCGTGAAACATGCCTCAACGCAAACCCCGATTGGGATATCAAAGTACGTTCGACCTTGACGTGACGCAGACAAATGAAAATATGACTGCGTAGCTAACGCTTCTCGATAAAAATAGTTGTGGGGCATTGAAGACTCGCGGACGTTCATCGAAGACGAATATCCATGGTTCCTAGAAACATACGACAGCTACAAGTTCCCCATCCAGAGGATTGATGTCCTACGTTACTTCTTGCTGCGCCATTACGGTGGAATATACCTTGATCTGGATAATGTGAGTGCTTATCCGATATTTCCTGATCCGACCTCCTTAAGGATGTCGCTAATAATGCATGCTTGGCTTAGGGATGTGCTGAAAGTCTCGACCCCTTGACCTATTATCCGGCCTTCACCACAGATGGCGATAGAGGAACGCTCAGCAACAACATCATGGGCGGCCAGCCCGATCACCCATACTGGCATCTTTTAAGCGAGAGTTTGATTCCCTACAAGTGGAACTATATCCTACCCTACGTCATCATTAGCTATCAGAGTGGACAGTGGTACGTGACGGCTATATGGGAGAAATACCACTCGCTACTTTCGAAAGATGGTACTGTCGCCGGCTTCGAGGGTAGCGACTACGAACCGCTCCATCGCGTTCTGATGGATGGACGTCCTAATACTGATCCATGGGTGTTCTTCACCCAAACAACTGGTGGTACTTGGACGAATTGGGATAGTAATCTGTTCAGCTGGATTGGAGAGAACATTATCCTGATTATACTGGGTGTGGCCGTGACCGTTGGCCTCGTGGGGTGGGGCTGCACCGCCTGCATTAGACGGAGAAGGAATAGGGGATACCAAGAAATCCCCCGTTCGGAGATGGGAGAGGTATCTCCCTGAATTGATCACGCTACAGCTTTTGCATAAGGGTTAGCAACTTATGTCTATCGATAGAGCGCCTGCCAGGCTTCGAGAACCGCAAATTCGGGTTTAATGATGGGCGATTCGACGGGGTTTAAGACACAGAGCCCTATAAAGAATAATCGCGGGAATGATGATACGAAAAAAAGAGAAGGTATAGACTATTGATGACAAACAGCATGTCAATCCGGTCATCATGAAATCCAACGATGACGGCCGAAGACCCTACAGCGAAGACCCGCTTATTAATGTCTAATAACACTAGAGAGGCGAGCTGTCACATTACCAACATTTGGTACAAGATGTGTAGATAAGCCAGTCCATATTCACAACAAGCTAATGATGCTACGAAAACACACCACATAAACCATATACATAGACGTATATCACAGTTTAAACATTCTTAGAATTGGTTCTACGTCGTTGTATTTAGCTTTTGAGCGCGGCTCTGTGCCGCATCTAATCTGGGAGCCTGATTTGTATAATGGGGTTGGATCCTGGACTCTCCGATCTGACGGGAACCAATTCGATTACCAGAAATCCTGCTGCCTAACTAATGTCCTCGATCTCAATTACCGGTAGATCTCGATAGAATCTCGGAATCGATTCGTATGGGTCCAAACTTTAAAAGAAAACTTAATTTCGACGTTCGGTTGAATCAGCGCATGCGGAATAGCCAGGCAGCAGCAACACAACTTAACCGAGAAGGATCGCGGTCCCCTTCTTTTTGTTTTAGGTCGCCTTCAGCATTATCTCATCTTTTTTTTGGAACATGATGGTCTTCTTCCATAGTTCTAAATCAGCATTATTTATTATCTTCTTGTTTCCCCCATGTTTCGTCTCGTGTCTATGGTAGTAGGATAGACTCTTTCGCAGTCGCTCCACTTAACTATCTAGAAACCAGACACTTGCTTGCTTGCTTGTCTGTGGTTACGAACCTCGGGTTTCAAGCTATCTCAAGGAGGTCACAGCTGCTACTAGAAGAGGCGATTATTCAGCTTAATAAGTCGAGACAAACCACGGCGGATTGCAACTGGCAGCAGCGTAGACGAAAAGTCGTTCACACTTATTCCCCTGCATATGATATGCCATGCCTGCGGGTCGATTGCTGTAGCTTCGATATCAGCCCTGTACAAACCCAGCCAGGCGGTATGTGGTTCTAATGCAGGAGGGAGGGGGGGCGCGTCCTTGATGCAGAAGGTGACACGAGGGCCGGCCCGTCGAAGAGCTGAGCATTAATAGGGCTGAGATATCCAACGTTGGGGTTTCTCGATACGAGATTTCCCTGCATATAGTGGTATATTAAATCTAATCTCGCCACACCGCCCTCGGCCTCCCTCTATATTGGCTTAGGACATTCGTTCGATATGCAGGTGTCCCAACTACGAATATCTATCCATTACGGCCAATTAATAAAGTGATTAACCTGCGGGCGTGGTTCTATTATGTAGTCACATTCGCCCTGTATAATTGCAATCTTTTAACCCCGTTACTTAAGCGAGGAAAGCGTTTGGTGCGTTCGGAATTTATTGTCTTGCAGCATGATAAGGGCGTTACCCATCCCATATCGGGGGTGTAAAGCAAGGTACCTATATATAGAATGTATCGAAGTAGGCAGATGCGCTGTAATTAAGGATGGTACTTTTTCCTTAAACAAGCTATGCGCTTAAAGCTCGTCGACCCTTACCTATAAGGTTCCTCATCCCTTTTACCCTAGACCGTTCCCCCACAAGCCTCTTCTCATGAGGTTACAAATAAATCCCAGACAGAGGAGGATCACTGGGCGGGTCTAGTATGCCCCAGTGTTACCGGCCTCCAAGGTCTTCATCGGAGTTATATCGAGAACGAGTAGCCCCCACGGCTCGCAGCTGCTGCTGCTCCGGTTTCTCGGATGGTATTGGCATAACGTAACAAGAGCTTGGAGTTGCAAGATAATAAGTGTATAACGGATGGGGCGCTGATTTGACGAGAGCTTTTCACGGTCACTCGACATCAGGTTTAACTTTGCAACGCAGTAAACCAGACTGGGAAACGTCGTGAGAGCGCCTGTGTCCATATCCGTAGCACCGAATTGGTGTTGAACGAATCTTCATAGGTCAGAAGAGGTATTTTTAAGTCGGATATTCCGTCTGTCTAATCTAGAATTCAAGCTCTCCGGATAAAAAGAGCACTGCATGTATGTTCGAAACTGCTTAACCCTTCTCCTGTAACAAAGTGCATGTGTGTGTGCGTGTGCGTGTGTGAATTAGGTACGTGATGCCTGTCTGACCCTACACACACAGCTTCTTAATTAGAAAAGTTGCCATATATGAAGCCCAGAGCGCTCTACGGGACCCGTGGACCATTTTGATAACGTGGTGCCACGATCGTAACTGAAAGCATCCCCCAGGAACCATGTGTAGCAAAGCCGACGTTCCAGCCATCATCTCCAGTAGCAGTGGGTGGGAGAATCTGACAGCCGGGTTGGATAATCGGCCCAAGATTACCCACAGAACACCACGAGGCTTGATTGGGGTGCAAAATCCTGCTTCACTTTCTCCAGGGAGCAGTGATGTCGAAATAGAGTAAATGCCGTTATAACCACTAAAGCTAGCACGGCGTCATTATTTTTGGCGTGATAGGTGAACTAATCAAAGCGAGTCTGTCTGCTGATGTTTTCAGTATCAGCCTTCAACTCCTTGTTATATTTTATTCACGGGGTTCGGGCCTATCTTTTCGGAGAAGGGCGAAGAAGAGCTGCATCTATACTCCCGGGGCTACGATAGCCCTGAGAATTGCGGCTCTGTTAACATGGGCACCACGTTGTTAAATTGCAAACTTAATGAAATGCCATCTCTATTTCGGTCTTGAACTTCTCATAGAAAGATCTTTTCGAAGACCGTCTTGTGACATTACGGTCTTGGGATTACCGGACGAACTCAGGGCTACGGATTTGAATCTCATAAACATAAACAACAGCTCAACTAGTCGAGGTTGCAAGTGGTTTTCTAAGTGGGAGGGATGATCGAATAACAGCTGGAGAAATATTATATATTAAGGGGCAAGCTGTCTTAGTCCAAGCCCCTATATAACACGGTATACATACTTCTATATAAAGGACATCCCTGCTACGTTGGGGCTATCATATAAAAGCTGATATACGAATCTACTTATACAAGGTACACTTATCGTACAATTTTTAGTATCCCCTGAAAATAATTCTCATACAAGATACTTTATTTTTAAGTGCTATCTCGTTTTCATAATAAGAATTGAGCTTCACTTACCTTTATCCTCTAAAAATAGTTACATAAAATAGAATTTATAATGTCTAGTTTAACATTACCCTTAGAAAAGCATAAGAGTCAGTAAGCCCAGATGATACGCCCGACTATTTAGTTAAGATACGAAAGCCCCCTTCTATCAAGTACAGGGTCGTACTTCTCAGTAGGCTAACTATGCCATGCTCACAACCGGGATTCCTAATGATATAGGCATGGATAACTTAAAAGACGCTGTAGAGCTTCTGTAATGGGATATATTGAAGGCCGGAATAATTCCCATTTTGTCATTAATAGCTGTAGCTTTCACTAGCTCTCGTAGTCTCCATTCCCGACCTCAAGGACTTCCGGGTCCCAGACCATATTTCAAGTCGGTTGTCAGACCGGAACAGAAACCAAGGGTGCGATGATAGAGTGAGACTAACCCCATTCCCTAACAATAAACCTCGTCCATTGCGCCATAATCACGCTTCCACACCCCAGGGCTATCCTTCAAGAATTGAGATCGGAAACCAATCATACGCTGGCCTCGTGGGCTGAGCGTTCTAGCAATCTCCTTGGGAACGTTAAACGCGTACGCCTCTTCAGGAGTGAGGTATGAGCACTGAAAGACGAGAGTTATGCCCCGTCTCGTGGAGTCCTTGGTCCGATTGGCACCGCCCCCATGCACGACCTTTCCCGTGATGAAACAGGCGTCTCCCACCTCCATCTCCGCTGGGATGGTATCCTCCGGGGTTCCGTTCTCATTGAAATCAGCCCACTTGTGGCTTCCGGGGATGACCCTAGTCGCGCCGTTCTCGTCGCTGAACTCGGTCAATGCCACGACGAAGTTGATACTCGCCTCGGGCGCGTTGGGGCCACAATGCGTGAAGATGGGGAACTGCCACTGGTCGCGGTGTAACGGCTGGGCCTTGCTAGGCGGGCCTATGTCGATGACCTGCGCAGAGTTCATCCAGTACCCGCCTGCGTCTTTCAGGTAGATCTCTTCGCACAGCTGGTGGATCAGCTCGCTCTCTAGGATTTCTTCGCGGAAGGTCTTGCTCAGCGAGACTACGTTGTTTAAGCGCTTGGTATTGTCACCGAAAAACTTCTTAACCCATTCCTCCGAATGCTTGGAGCCCACGTTGAGCTTGTCCATAGAAGGCTGCACCTCTTCGTTTAGACGATGGATCTGGTCCTTTGTGAATAGGCTCTTGATGATGACAGCTCCATCCTCACGAAGGGCCGTAAGGACGGCTTCACGGCCCTCGGAGGCCTTGACTTGCTGCAGCTTGGGTGTGGTTTTGGACATATTACCTGAAAGATGGCAAAGTGGGTTTTCATAAGACGGACGAATTATATGATGGTACCGATTATCAGCGGATCGTATGAACCCAAATTGTGAATGCCAACGGAGGACAAAAAGTTTATATCATCAATACACAGCTGACGAGAGGTAAGAAATCTCGAGAAAGGAACAAAACAGACAGACCCAACTTGGCAAGGTGTAGCCTGCTCCTACAGAGTTAGGCCACTTTCCATCTCGTTCGTTTGGGGAAACAGGACGATGTAGGAGAGGAGGGCGCATAAGCGCGGGTTTTCAGCCTGCAGGGTATGATGTGATAAAACACTTCCCGAAGAGGAGAACCCACAAGACTGACAAGTTCATGTAATATGTATTGTACATCGACAGTGTAACGATGCCTAGATCGGCCCATCACGCATTCAGCAAGTGCCTACTTGGCGCATCACACACTATAGTGACTAAAGAAAGTGGGTGAGGTGGCGAGACTAAATTGGGGGATTACGTTGTCTTAGCGATCTGTTTCGGTTAGCAAAAAAAGCGTGCTAGGGTAGGATCAGGACTCCCTATAGATCCATCGCTTCTTTAGTCACCGATTTCCCGGTGCCCCGACTCGGAGAACATTACGTTTTAGTTTTCAACGGATAGTCCCGCGTATCGCGGATACTAGTTAAGGCAGCAGTCTGCAGAGACGGGTATAGTCGCTTTCTTTATTGACTAACTTGGCGCCGATACAGTCATGTTATTCGAATTATGGGAAGGGGAACGTGGGATGGATGGATGGATGGATGGATGGGCTTCCCGGAAACGCTCCTCCCATGTACAGATGTTTGGTTTCATTTAGCAAACCACAGACTACCTGCCACCGGAGGGCTTAGCCCTACCGGCATCGCTGGAGGCAAAGGAGTGGTCCAGAGAGGCGAAGCTTCAGGGCATGGTTGAAACCGGGACGAGTTTTAAAGAATGTTCAAGTTTGGGTCTGCAGTTCTTGCGTGCGTGCGTGCATGGTCTGCTTACCAGACCAGGTACAATGCCTATAATCATCATGGGTGATGATTCGAAAAGGCCCGCCCTTACTATGCTACCCCGCCTTGGATTTTTTTCGTGCTATCATAACTCATTTCCTACTAGATCAGGGCAGGCTGGGAGGGGGCAGGGCAGGGAAAGGAAGATGCCGAGGATCGCCCCGGAATTATGGGCCTCTTCCGGTATTAGAGGCCCCGCCTTCAGGGACTCTTACTAAGAATTTCCAGATCAGGGAAAGGAACATGCCGCACGCTACTAAGATCACCCCGGGATTATGGACCTCCTCCGGCATTAACGGACCCGCTTTGGGGAATCCTAACTAGACTCGACGCCAAAAGCAGCAGCAGCAGAACAAAAACCAGGGTGACGATCAAAAAAAAGATTGCGCCTCGAATCCCGCACTGAGTCGTATGGCGAAGCCTCATGCTTACATAGTTGTTGCCTAACTGGAATATCTCAAGACGAGGTAAATAAATGGTACGGAATGGCGCAATACCTACCGGAAATCTTTAGCGGCCGCTAGCGCATGCTCGAGTGATCCGGACATATGTAGGTACATACATCATCTCTCCGTGAGGTCTGCCCCCATGAAGCGGTTCTTTTCTGGTACACCTTTTACTTACTACACCAAGTATAGTGCTAGCATACACGTGTAGCTCTCTACCTATGTATGATTCCCCGTCCTTTCCCGCATATCATGACTAAGTAATATAACAAACGCATTTTATACCTTAGGATTAAAGCATCCATCAACTGATTGATCAGCGTGGCTTCTGTCGCTCTCCCCGCTCTTGAAACTAACTCCACGCTGCCGGCATCAACACGAACTGATCTAAGGAACACATTCATGGGCAAGGCAAAAGGTTGTGGCAAATAATGGAATTACGCACCATGCATCTCATTCTGCGCTTGGTGGGCGAAGGAGTATACGACGCCCCATCTGACTGCAAGTCGCCTTGTTCCCCTATAGGGCTGAACGGTCATGGGTTGTCAAATTAAAAGGTTAGTACGGAAATAAATCAGCTTATATTTCGAACTACATATCTTCTTCCTAGTCATGACGCATGCTTATCTCATTTGAATCACGCCCCTGCCTGTGAGCGCATCCCTAGAGTCCGCATATGTATGTGTATGTGTATCTTTCACTACTTAACTGGACTCCGGCTTCCACGCCTCCTCTATCAATCCCTCGATGCGCCTTGGCGGGGGCACCTTTCCCTCGAATGCCTTGACAAGGTCGAGATGCCCACTCAAATTGCCTAGATCATAAGCGCCGAGCGCGACACCCGCCTCGAGATCGGCGATGAGCGCTCGTAGCTGATCCAACCCGCCAGGAAACCGCTCAGGGTATTCTTTCGCAATGTCTAGGTTCGTCGGGAGGTCGATGATGGTCTCGTGCTTGAGCAGCTTCTCGACTGGTTGGTAGCGCACTTCGAGCTTACGACCTAGACTCTTCTCCACGAGCCCCACGAGCTCGTTCAATGTGACGGTGCTTGCCACCGTGGTCAGGATCCGCGGCCACTGGTCCAAGTCGAGCGCCAGCGCTAGGTACCGCGCGGCATCCGTCGTAAACGTCATGCTCATCTTCGCTTCTCCGTCGTGGGGTAGCACTGCCTGTCCCCTTTCCGGGTCGATGAAGAAGCACAGCGGGCGAAGGTTGGTCTTCACGCGCGGCATGCCGAAGTAGTCCATGAACATACCCGGGTAGATGTATGCGTATTCGAGCGTGCTTGTCTTCTCCAGCTCCCGCCTGGCGGCGAGGTGATACCTCTTCTCCGGGTAGGGGAGCACGTCGTCGCTGGCCTCGTACTCAACATTGAATTCAGAGGGGATGAACCGATGGACGCTGGGGCTCTTGTCGGCCGCGCGGATAAGTCGTAGCTGAGCGTCGGACGCAGGGTCGCAGTCCATAATTACGGTAGAGATGACGACATTTATGCGGTTTTGCGTGAGCTTCTCAACCAGGGACTCTTCGGAGTAATCGGTTTGAATAATAGGGTGGTAGCTTCTGCCAGTCAATGGGGATATGCGAGCGGAGCTATCCTCCACATTCTGTATCCATGTGATTAATACCGTAGAATAACTCGCGGAATGTCTTCTCATTTACCTTTCTTGACAAGATATACACCTCATGCTTGCCAGTCTCAAGCAGGGCATCCGCGATGAGGCGACCTAGGTCGCCGAGACCGCCGGCGACAGCAACGACGGTCATAGCTGATGCGCGTAATGGTTCTAAGGCAACGCAACTACTAGGTTCTGAGTTACGAAGATGCCAGAAAATATAGCGTAATGTCTTCAGATGTCCCCTCTTCCAAACGAGCTGCTGTTTAAAGCATGATGAAATAGGCTGGGGCGTCAGAGAATCCGGACCCTCCGCGACCCCTCCGGCCTTTTCTCATTGCCCTTTTACAGGATCCAAACCCATGTTCATATAGATGGGTTCTTCCATTCACCGCTAGTATGGCACGCGTACATCTACATGATGTGCGTCATGTACTTCCAAGAGAGGTGGGTCTAGTATGCTCTCCACATTGCGTTCCTAGGGCTGCAGGGGCAAGGCAAGGGCTATGGTGATAGCCTCAGATGGTGTTCGCCAAATCCACTTAAACTACCTGCGGTTAGATCGGCCGAAGTGCGAAGACATACCTAAGTTTTCCGATTTGTTGGGGGAAGGGGAGTTGCCATCCAGGGGCTTAGCAGCACATGTTGACGATGGTGTACATACCTCGAAGGATTTACTGTAGTTAGATACCGATTACGTGAGTTTGTCTTTCCTGTTTAGTCATAATATATCCAGGAGGCGATATTTGGGATATAGGTATGGTCTCGTCTCGCTAGAATCCTATTGTTGCTTATGGTGATGTGGTACTAGCAACTCCCAACTTGCACCAATAAGACTATTATCAGAAAAGATGCATCTTGTCTCCGCAGAAGACTGCCAGACAGCTATCAAAGAGTTCAACGACACCGATGATCCAACAACACTGGGGTTGTGTCTACACCAGCTTTTCGAGCATGTCGTGGAGAACTACAGCGAAAATGTCGCCCTGATTTGTGGCGACAAGACACTCACTTTTAGAGAGCTCAATGCGTTTGCGAATCGTTTTGCCAAAGTCCTGATTCAACGAGGAATCAAGAATGGCGACATCGTCGGCGTGGCGCTGGATCGCTCCGTCGAACTCGTCGCGGTATTACTGGCGGTCATGAAGACAGGCGCCACGTACGTCCCCATTGACCCGGCATTTCCCGCAGAACGCATAAACCAAATGATGGAGGATGCCTCTCCGAAACTAGTCATCACCGGTGGTAACACACTCGAGGCCTTCGCTTCCTGGAGAAGCGTGTGCCTGAACGTTGACGAGGTGCTGCCCATGCTTAGTTCAGATTCCGACAGCAGTAACCTCGATGTGGCAATACAGAGTGACGATCTTACATATGTAATGTACACCTCCGGGTCGACTGGGCGGCCTAAGGGCGTCGAGGTCAGCTATGGGAATGTTGCCAATCTACTATTATCGATGCAGAAGGAGCCAGGATGCAGCGAAACGGATCGGCTGCTAGCCATCACCACGGTGTCTTTCGATATGGCCGTTCTCGAGCTGTTTCTGCCGCTGCTCTGCGGAGCGACAACAGTCATCGCACAAAGACACGAAATAAAAGACACGACCGCCCTTATCAGACTCATGAAGCGCCACGAAATCACTATAATGCAGGGGACACCCGCTATTTGGCAAATGCTGCTGGATTCAGGCTGGGAAGGCCAACCTCGGCTCACGAAGATCTTGTGCGGCGGCGAAGCGCTGCCCCGACCATTAGCAGAGCGGTTGTTGGCATGCGGCGACATGATGTGGAATATGTATGGTCCAACCGAGGCAACTGTGTATGGGAGTATTTGGAAGGTATGCCAAGGCCATGATATGATTATTGGAGGTCCTATCACCAACGGTCACCTCTACGTGCTCGATGAGAACCTGTCGCCAGTACCGCCCGGCAGTCCTGGTGAGCTGTATATTGGAGGGGCCGGCGTGGCACGGGGTTATCGCAACAACAGCGAGCTTACCTCCTCCAAGTTCCTCGAGAACCCCTTTCACGACGGCCAGATGTACCGGACCGGTGATCTCGCCCGCTTTCCGGAACCCGGAAAGTTGAGCGTGATAGGCCGCATAGATGGGCAGGTTAAGATTCGAGGATACAGGATTGAGCTAGGCGATATCGAAGCGGCTATTGATGAGCGTGAGGACATCTCCGGGGCGGTTGTGGTGTGCCGTGATGACCGACTGGTAGCATATTATGTGCAAAAAGCAAAGGCGCACAGGAATGGAGTTGAACCTAAGGAAGGGCTTGACCGTGTATTGCGCTATTGGCTGACTGGGCGGTTGCCAGCTTACATGGTGCCAGCATTCTTCGTTGAAGTGGAGGCATTCCCGGTGACAATCAATGGTAAAATCGACCGAAAAGCCCTCCCGGATCCCGTGGCGTCAATTCGGGTTACGGTTAACATGAAGCCCGCCACTGAGTTAGAGGGTGAGATACTTGGAATTTGGTCGAAGGTCCTTGGCCATGACCGCATCGGCGTCAATGATAATTTCTTCGAGATTGGAGGAGACTCTGCACGCGTAATTCGTGTCCAAACAGAGCTCCAGAGACTGCTAGGCCGGCCGGTTTCGGCGCCCAAACTATTTGAACACTATACTATCAAGACCTTAGCGGCTCATCTGACTAGTGTGCCCGATACAACTGGTCCGAAACCTGCTCCGAGGCAATATCGTATGAATGAAACCGAAGACATCGCTATTGTCTCTATGGCATGTCGGCTACCGGGAGGCATTACCACACCAGAGGACTTCTGGGAGCTACTTGAGAACGGGGGCGATGCTATCACCGAGGTGCCCGACGACCGTTGGGATGCCGATGCCATCTACGATGCTAGCCCGGATGCGCAAGGGAAGTCGTATTCCCGCCGTGGTGGATTCGTTCCTTCAATCAACTCGTTCGACTTACCGTTTTTCGGCATCTCACCGCGAGAAGCACGCTCTCTAGACCCTTCGCAATATTTAATGCTGGAGACATGCTGGGAGGGATTTGAGCGCGCGGGTTATACAATGGAGCAGTTACGCGGTAGCCAGACCGGCGTGTTCATCGGCACTAGCAATATCTTAGCCCATCTTTGTCTGAACGAAAATGCCATTCGTGACTTAGCAGATCTCGACGGGTACACTATAACAGGGTCGGCTGGCGGCACGATGTCCGGCCGCATCTCCTACCAACTAGGACTAGAGGGCCCAGCAATGACGATAGACACTGCTTGCTCCTCCTCGCTAGTCACAACTCACCTGGCCTGCACTGCGCTGCGCCAGGGCGAATGCGACATGGCCGTATCTGGTGGTGTAAGCCTGATGCTTAATCCAGGAATGCATGTGGAGTTCAGCAGGATGCAGGGCATGTCGCCAGATGGCCGTTGTCGGGCGTTTGCTGCGGACACTCAGGGCACGGGATGGTCCGAGGGCGCCGTCGTCACAGTCCTTAAGCGGTTATCCGATGCCCAACGCGATGGTGATCGGATTCATGCCGTTATTCGCGGCACGGCTGTCAACCGTAAGTACTAAAATAAGTTGATATCTTGTCTTTCTCGTTCTGATATAGAACCTTCTACAAGACATGAAGAAAAACTAGATACTAACTTGTTTTTACCAAAAAGATGACGGCCGTAGTGCCACTTTAACGACGCCCAGCGGCCCTGCCCAGCAGCGACTCATTCGTACGGCCCTAAATGCGGCCAGACTGCAGCCTGACGACATTGACTACATTGAGGCTCACGGAACCGGTACTAAGCTGGGTGACCCAATCGAAGCTACTGCGCTGGTAGAGGTGTTTGGCCCCAGCCGTGCCAGCGCCGAACCTCTGTGGATTGGTGCCGCCAAATCCAATATCGGCCACACTCAGGCGGCCGCTGGTCTCGTGGGTCTGCTTAAAGTGACACTGGCTATGCAGCATAACATTCTTCCACAGACCTTGCACGTTACCAAGCCCACTCCGGCGGTGGACTGGCAGAGTGCCAACATGGCTCCGGTGCAGAGTAAACGACCATGGCTATCACAAGGGGGTCGGCTGCGCCGGGCCGGTGTTAGTGCGTTCGGCATCGGCGGCACAAATGCCCATGCCATCGTTGAAGAGTCACCAAAACAGATCACTGCTTCTAGAAATGAGAAGACGGCAGTTAGGTTGCCTTCTATCACGCCGTTCCTCCTCTCAGGCGACACCAACGCAGCCCTACGTGGGCAGACGGAGAAACTCCATCGACACATCAGCAGCAGCACCATTAACCAGGGCAGTCTTGGTGATGTAGCCTATTCCTTGGCGACCACTCGCAGTCATTTCCGCAAGCGGTTGGTATTAATGGCCGAAGGCAAGGACGAGTTGTTAGAGAAGCTGGACTCAATCACCCAGTCGGATTCTTTCGTATTGCCTGCTAGCGAAGCTTCCGAGACGCCAAAGCTAGCCATGCTCTTTACCGGTCAAGGCAGCCAGTGGCCCGGTATGGGCAAGGACCTGTGCGAGGTCTACCCCATCTTCCGCGACGCGATAAGCGAGATCGCAGCCGAGTTCGCCGAATTGGAATTGCCGCTGCTCGATGTCATGTGGGCGGAGCCTGGCAGCACAGCCGCCGCATTGTTAGACCGTACTGACTTTGCCCAGCCTGCTCTCTTCGCCTTAGAGGTAGCGCTCTGGCGGCTGTGGCAGAGCTGGGGCGTAAGGCCAGAATTCGTCCTCGGCCATAGCTTGGGCGAGCTTGTGGCTGCTCACGTAGCAGGCATCTTGGATTTGCCTGATGCCTGTCGATTGGTTGCGGCGCGTGGTCGTTTGATGGAAGCTCAATCCGGTGATGTGAAGATGGTATCACTTAGCGCCAGTGCTGCTGAGGTAGCAATGGCAGTTGAGCAATTGGACCTCGGTGGTAAGGTTGATGTCGCTGCTTATAATACACCAACGCAGATGGTCATATCTGGTGACATGGATGTCGTCGAAAGTATAACGGAGTACTTCTCCGGGAAAGGTCGTAAGACCAAGACGCTGGTGGTTGGGCACGCATTTCACTCCCGTCACATGAACAGTATGCTAGAGGACTTCCGAGCTGTAGCCGAGACCATACATTTCCATCCTCCCCAGCTAAGCATCGTTAGCAGCCTAGACGGCAAGTTGGCTAAGACGGGCCAGCTCGAGCAAGTAGATTACTGGGTTAAGCAAGTACGTGAGCCAGTTCGCTTTAGTGACGGCATACAAACGCTTGCCCGCCACGGTGTCAACGTCTTCCTTGAGCTAGGGCCACAGCAAGTGCTATGTGGGATGGGTATAGCATGTCTTGCGGACGATGACAAAGGCAAATCCGTTGCCTGGTTACCATCTCTTATCCCTCACAAAGACGGTGCGTTGACCCTTCAACGCAGCATTGCCGATCTGCATATGCGATATGTGTCTATCGACTGGCCAGTCTATTTTAAATATTCTGGCTATCAGCGCGTAGAACTACCAACATACGCCTTCCAACGAGAGTGCCTTGTCCGTCCCGATACGCGGCCAGGTGCTATTACGGATGATATCAGCAAAGCCCGCAGCCGCCCGCCCCCGGCCGATCCAGGGCACTTCCAGTTCGAGGTAGTGTGGCATCCAGTAAACAGGGGCAATGTACCTCCAGGAGGGACCTGGGGTCTTTTACTTCCAGGTGGTATTGGGGCGTGGGCAGGAACTGTGACAGCAGCTCTGTCACGAGCCGGCATTCGTCTAGTCAAAGTCGAGCGTATCAAAGACGCCGAGGAGCTGGATGGTCTGATGTGTCTGTGGGACTCGGATGCCGACGTTTTATCCCAGACGCAAGATTTCATTGTGAAGGCACTGGAACAGCTGCAAACTGCAGCCCAGATTCAGTTTATGCCGCCACTTGTATGGGTTACTCGCCATGCGGTTGGTGCTGGTACTGAGTCCCACTATCAGAACATGAGACTTGGGGCCGGACCGTTATGGGGTCTTATGCGGACGGCCAGAAACGAGCATCCGGAGTTGCATTTGCGCTTGGTCGACTTAGGTGAAGAGACTGGGACCTGTATCTCATCAGCGTTGATGCTCAATGCCGAACCGGAATGCGCTGTGCGCCAGAATCGAGTTCTTGTCCCGCGGATGCAGCGCGTTAAGCCGGTACCGAAGCCATTAGCCAAGCAACGACTTATACGGCCGGACGGTGCCGTGCTGATCACAGGCGGCCTCGGCGATCTCGGGGCACGCGTAGCACGGTGGCTGGTAAATAATCATGATATTCGCGATCTCGTGTTGACCTCGCGCCGTGGCATGGAAACTTCCGGGGCGGATGCATTGGTAGCCGAACTCTCTACGTTCGGCGCCAGTGTTACTGTAATTTCCAGCGACATAGCCAATCCAGACAGTATCAAATCAATCATGGCAATGTTTAGCAAAGACCGGCCGCTGCGAGGCGTAGTGCACGCAGCCGGTGTTTCAGACTCCGGTGTCCTCTCGACCATGACGCCAGAGCGGTGCGCAACGACACTTGCGCCCAAGGTGTATGGCGCTTGGCTTCTGCACCAAGAGACTCAAACTATGGACCTGGACTTCTTCTTAATGTTCTCTTCCATCTCTGGCGTCATGGGAATGCAAGGTCTTGCGAATTACGCCGCAGCCAACACTTTCCTTGATGCATTGGCGCACCTGCGTCGCGCCCAGCGTTTACCGGGCACCTCCGTAGCATATGGCACCTGGGCAGGCGATGGCATGGCATCCAAACTTATCGGAAGCACCCGTTCTCACCTCTCCCAATTTGGTCTTGACCCTCTGGAAACAGAAGAGGGGCTGGAGCTGTTCAAACAGGCTGTGGTCAGCACTCGTGCGCTAACTGTGGCAGCCGCTCTAGATTTGGGACGGCTTCAGAACTACTATGAGGAAAGGGGCGGTATACCACCATTGCTTCGTTCGCTTCTGAGTCAGAACAGCACCCATACCTCACGCTCCCGAGGCTGGGATCTGCATCAGGCGTTGGCCGAGGCTGAACCCGGACAGCACTCCAATATTGTGCTAGATATGGTTCGAGAAGTAGTTGCTAGGGCACTGGGTTTTGCGCACCCTCTTGATGTTGATATCGACCGTCCTTTACAAGATATTGGAATCGACTCTTTGACGGCGGTACAGATGCGCAATCATCTAGCGACACTGACGGGCCTAACGCTCTCCGTTAATATCGCATTCCTTCATCCAAACCTGAAGGCGCTTAGCCAGACCCTATTATCCCAGCTGCAGGACACAGATACGTCGTCCACTACGACGGTACCTAGTAGTGTGACTTCTGTCACCACGGCATTTGACCCTCCTTGTTTAGACATGACAGCGGTCCGTAAAGGCTGTCTCGATAGTAGCTTCATGTTCGACAACGTAACTCAGGATCCAACTAAGTTTACCACATGTCCCGAGTCCGTTTTTCTCACGGGCGCTACGGGTTTCGTCGGCGCCTTTATATTGTCCGAGCTTCTCAAGCAGGGTATCACTACGCACTGCCTCGTGCGCGCTGACAGCGTCGATAAGGCACGGCAGCGGGTGGTGAGCACTCTTAAATGTTATGGCCTCTGGGAGCCAACCTTTGCGCCGCTGATCAACCCGATGGTTGGCGACATGGCCCAACCCTTGCTCGGCTTGACCGAGGAAGAGTTCGACGATATAGCAGATCGGGTGGATGCCATTTGCCACTCTGGCGGTCTCGTCGACTGGATGCGACCGCTGGAAGACTACGTTGGTCCCAATATAGTGAGCACCCACGAGATTTTGCGCCTCGCCTCGCGTGGATGTGCCAAAGCAGTCCACCTCGTGTCCACGATCTCTACTTTACCTAAACATATGGGCCTAGACCTTACCGAAGAAGACCAAGAATACGGTTATGGGACCTCGAAGTACATTGCAGAGAGGCTGGTAGCAGCAGCTCGTTGGCGCAGCGCCAGGGCAACCGTCTACCGTTTGCCGTACGTCACTGCCTCAACTACCACTGGTCACTTCCGGCTCGATCGCGGTGATTTCTTACACAACTTGATTGGAGGATGCCTTGAGATGGGAGCATTCCCATCATTGGATGCTGATATGTCGCTTGTGCTACCCGTCGACTACCTGAGTAAAACCATCGTTGCCGTGATGACACAGGATTTGCATCGAATGGGTCGCGACTATGACTTTTTGAACACCCGTGCACCAACCTGCAATGACTTCTTCAAGCTAATAGGTGCCGTTAGTGGTGGGAAAGAGGTCGTAGCCTTTAGTGCCTGGAAGCAACAAGCACTGGACTATGCCACAGCTCATTCGACAAGCCCCTTGGCCCGCATCGCTGCCGTCTTCGACAACTACACAGACGAAACCGCGGCTGGTATGTTTAAGGGGTTGCCTGTTGGAGAGAACGTTTTGGGGGGCAAGGATTTCCCCTCGCCCCTGATCAACGAGCAGTTTATCGACGTATATTTGAATCGCATCAATGTCCTTATTACAGCGTAGGTAGCTTAGCGAACAGAGGAAAATAGACAGTCACCTCATTTTCACGTAAGGAGGTGCAACTAGAGTCAACACCCTGCATTATCAGCCGGCTGCCCTAAGCAGGTGCACTTGAAAATCTTCATGAACAGTTAGTTAGGCGAAGATGACGGATCTCAGCGGAACGAGGGTGGGGAGGGGTCGTAAGCATACAATCAGATTCCACACGTCTGGCTCGAAAGTGCTTGTGGCTCTTAACAGTCGCCGAAGGACTTGATACCAGTGCTGTCTGTATGTCAGAAGTTCTAAATGAGGCCTCGCCGGTGCCATGCATGATAAAGCCCGTTTTGGGAGTGCTGAATTGTGCCTATGGTAGTTTTGGACTTTTTCCACAATTTCTAGGGTGAGAATATATAGAAAGATACCAACACCGGGCACTAATGTCAGAGAACATTCGCTATGGAAGTTCGGATGAGTTGATCAAATATGGACTACACCAGCCTGTTCAATGTTATTATTCCCCTTCGTTAATCGGCCATCCAACCTCAGACCGAATGAACTCCACAATATCATCAATCTCGTCCGGGATTTTGTACCAATGCCCAAGATCCGCGTAAAGCTTCCACTGTACCTCGTACCCAGCAGCTCGCATCGTCTGGGCGGCGGCTTCTCCCTGCTCGGCCGGCCTCTTCTCGTCCACACCGCCGTGACCAAGGAATACAGGGGTCAAGTTTGCCGCCGCCGTTGGTATCGGATGAGGCAGCGGGTCTAGGCATAGAAGGTCCCTCTCAAACGACAAGGCTTTAAGTTCTCGGCCTTCTGGCTCATCATCACTTCTGCCGTCATCACTGGTAGCAAACGGGTCGTCCTCATCCGCTTCTGCCATCCGATTCACCGCATCCTCGATCTCACTTCTAAATGGAAGGTATCCGGACATGCCAATGAAGCCACCTAAACGGTGCTCCAAGCTGAGAAGTACTGAGAGCGACATGGCGCAGCCTTGGCTTAGCCCGCCGATAATGATGTTTTCGGGGGGTACGTTGGACATCTCCTGGTGAATGATGTCTCTTATTTCCAGCGCGGACTCCGAAAGACCTTTGAGTTGCGATTCTCTCTTATATTCCGGGTCGGGTAGACGTGCCACGTCAAACCATTGCGTGAGAACCGCTCTCCCGAAGGCGGTAGACCGGCGGCGCTTTGCCGTTGGGAAAATCCAACGGGCCCCGGGCAGCAATTGTGGTAGTTGCTTGCCAGCCGAGGTCGTTCCGGTCTTAAGGAACTGAGTGCCAAAATTTACGCCATTGGAACCAAGGCCGTGGAGGAGAATAACGGAGTGGGAGTGTTTGGACGTAGATTCAACAACAAATGTGGTTTGTGAGCTTGGATTGGGTAGTTCCGGCGCTTCAGGGTTGTGTGAGCTCATTTTGCCCAGGAAATTATGGACTATAGATAGAAAGGATATCATAGACCTAGAGGTTTATTGCGGTGTGATAATGTTCGAGACACAATCATTTTTAATTTGGTGTAAGTCTTACAAAACTACTGGAGCCTAAGACTGTGGGGTTGCCTTCCTGGACCAACAGGCCAATGGGGAACCGCCAAAACCGCCAAAACCACCAATGAAATCACAAGTAAACAGGGGCTCAGCCGCCTAAAGAATGCTGAAACATGCTGTTGGTGGTGGAAGGGGACCAGCAGGTTGGATATAACCTACCTAGGTAGAATAATTAACATTCCTTTATCACTGAATGCTGATTTAACAACAGTGAATAAAAGCTACATGACTGCATCCTATCGTTAAATGATAGTATTTGTCAACGCCCAAGACCAATAAAAGACCTACCGTACCTTTTCTCCTTCTCATATTTCCAAGAGCATCCTAGATAGATTCGCATAACATCCCTCCTATCACACAGTAACAGCCTCGACCCCCTTCACGACAAACCACCTAACCATAAGTTCGTGAAGCCAACCACCCACCCTCCCCTCCAGCACCGAGGGTTTCTCCTCCGCAGTCCTCCACACCGCCGTCTCGCTTACAAACCTAACTCTTCCCTCCCTCTCCCCTCTCTTCCTCACCTCACCCCCATCACCCCCCTGCCTCCCTTCCTCTTCCCCCCTATCACCCTCATCATCCCCCTCACGCAAAACAACGCCAATACCCAAAAGACCACGTACAACAGGACCCGTCCACCCCACAGGAGGCTCCAGCCGCAAAATCACCACTACCACCGTGGCATCACCACCCTCCTCCTCGTCCTTCTTCTTCTTCTCTTCTCGCCTCTCCGCGACAACATACATCCCACAAACCCGCTCGCCAACCCTGAACGCGCAATCAGACAGGTAGGAGTCCTCCAGCGAGGCGCTGGCTTCGGGGTCGCCGCTCCGGAGGACCATGCGCCGAACGAGCCGCGCGTGCGGCATGCGCGTGAACGACTGCATCGTTGTGCGCAGGAAGGCGTTGACGAGGTCGTGCTTGTCAATATTGTGGATGGTGATTGGCAGTGGTGGCGGTGACCCATTCGTCTGCTGCTGTAACGCACCGTCGAAGAGGAATTCCGGCTTCAGGTTCCGGAGGGGGATTGCATGCGATGAGACGGTCTCGCGGAGGAGCACGGCAGCGGTGCCGTCGTCCAGGTCGGCGGCTGTAGGCGTGATGAGGCTATGCTCGTATCTATGGTTATCGTCACCGGCGGGAGCCCCTCCCTCGCGTCCGCCGGTGATCTTCCGGCTGCTACGGCGCGCGACCGTGCGTCTTCCGAGCGAGCGCCTTAATAGCAGCAAGTGCACAGTAGGGGCGCCTATCACCAAGGTTGCAGCTGTTGCCCCCCAAAAAGCCAGGGCAGTGCGCGCGGTCCGGGTCCCGCTCGGCCATATGTAGTAGAGGAGGTTTTGTAGCTTATAGTGATGCGATAGCGAGAACGAGTGGTGGAACGTGGTGGGTATAGGCATCTTGGTGATAATAAATGGAAAAGCTTGATAGATAGATAGATAAATGTCCCTTAGATAGTTGGTTGCTACACACAACTTGACTTGATCCAAGAAAGTGTTGGATGAACCACCTCAGTGCCTACTTACGTACTTAGGCAGTGAAGGGAAGGTTGAATGAAAGATACTGTAGATAGGCGGACAGATGGGGAAAACCGGGGTGGGCGTACAATACAGGGCTGCATGTGGCTTGAAATCAGCTTATATTCTAGGCTTAGGAGGTCACCAATTGGGTGAGTCGTTACACAATTGTCCGGTCTGGTCTGATCTGGTCCAGGGTGGCTGGGCTAGGCTTGGCCGGCTTGCTGTTCAGACAGGTCGTCGTAGATCTCGGGCTCAGCCGAAAACATTGGAGTTATGAACAAACGAAGCAAGGGGGGAGATATTCATGAGAATACACTATACACTATATCAAGGCCGCACGCGATATACACATAACTAGCACTGAGTGAAAAGAAAAGAAAAGTCGTGATATAAGCACTCAAGAAAATATATATTTAGATGACGGCAGAGAGTGAACCAACCCATCACATCCTTAGCTTACTTCGATGAAAATACCTGAGGACATAGACGGCCATATGGATATATATACTTTATACAAACGTACCCAACAACACCAACAACAACCCCATTCGCCTGCCCCATAGTATGCAAAACGGAAAATAAGGATTCTTCTCTTCATGTCCAACCCCAACGACTAACTGACTACCTATCTGCCCACCCATCTCGACTCGACTACGAATCAGCGCGATCCAGCGTGTCGAGCGGGACATAGCCCTCTTCCTTCTTCGACTTAGCGCCCCAGAGCCCACTCGCAGCATCCCTCGCACTCATAGCCAAGCCGCCCAGGACGCCCCATCCGCGGCCGCGCTTCCTGACGACGCCATCGCCCTTCCTGCCCTCGGTGAGCAGCGCATCGTCCATCCACTGGGGTCGCTTCCAGAACTTGAGCAACAGCGAGCTGACAACCACACTGACGCTGCTGCAAGCCATAGCGGCGCCCGCCGCCATGGGGTGCAGGTGCAGGCCGAGGGGCAGGAAGATGCCCATGGCGAAGGGCAGGCCGACGATGTTGTAGAGGCAGGCCCAGGCGAGGTTGAGCTTGATGCGGCGGAAGATGGAGCGCGAGAGGTTGAGGGCGACGGGGATGTCCATCAGGTCGTTGGGCCTCATCAGCACCACGTCCGCGGCCTCCATGGCCACGTCCGTGCCGCTCGCCATGGCGATGCCGACGTCGGCCGTGGCCAGGGCGGGGGAGTCGTTGATGCCGTCGCCCACCATCGCGACGCACTCGCCCTGCTGGGCTTGGATCTGGCGGATGATCTCCTGCTTCTGGTCGGGCGAGACTCCCGCGTAGACGTTCTCAGCCGGGATGCCAACTAACGATGCGACGGCTAGCGCGGTGGACCGCTGGTCGCCCGTCACGATGGCTGTCTTAATGCCCATGCGGTGGAGGACAGAGATCGCGGCGATGGCGCCGTCCTTGATCGTGTCTGAGAGGCAGAGATGACCCGCATACTTGCCATCGATAGCAATGAAGATATTGGTGGTCCCGGCTGAGGATGACTTAGACCGACTTGCTCTAGAATTGATCTCCTCTGAGGCTGCTACTGCATTTTCCGGGACCTTGACAGAGTTTTCGCTAAGGAAGCGAACGTTTCCAATGAGGACGTTGTAGCGGTTTCGTTCTGCGCTGGTATGAGGCTCAATCACGGCGCTTATACCTTTGCCAACAGCTGCTCTGAAGTCGCCAATGCTGCCGTCGATGGGGCCCTCAGCCTCTATCCCTAGCTCTGAGCGTGCAGCTTCCAATAAGGCCTTTCCGATGGGATGTTCGCTACCCATCTCAGCGAGTCCGACAATGGTCCACCAAAGTCTCCGGCGCCACTCATTATCTTGCCAAACAGCCACTAAGTTTGTAGATGCAACTCTCATTTTACCATAGGTGATGGTTCCTGTTTTGTCAAGTACTACTTGGGTAATCTTAGTTGTTCTCTCTAGGGCAGCGCCTCCCTTGATTAAGATCCCATTCTCTGCCCCAATGCCGGTGCCCACCATGACTGCAGTCGGCGTAGCCAAGCCTAGTGCACATGGACACGCGAATACGATGACCGAGATGCAGAGTTTAACACAGACCATGAGTTTGCCACCGCTTTCCTCTTGAAGAAAAATCGCTGGGGGGTCTTTCAGAGCGTGGCTGAGAACCATCCAGATAGTAAAAGTTAGTAGTCCAAGGAAGAGGATCGTAGGCACGAAGTAGCCCGCGAGGGTGTCAGCTAGCTTCTGGATAGGGGCTCTGGTGGTTTGCGCATCCTGCACAAGCTTGACGATTTGGCTAAGCTGGGTATCGCGGCCAGCCCTCGTGACTCGGAAATCGACGCGGCCATGTCCGTTAACTGTCCCGCCTATCACAGCACTCCCCTTTCTCTTTTGAACCGGCATAGCCTCGCCAGTCACCATACTCTCATCCGCATATGTTTCACCTCGAACAATCATGCCATCTGCCGGAATTTTATCTCCGGGACGGATGACAACAATGTCACCAACTTGGATGAGCTCAGTAGGAATCACCTTTTCCTCAGTCGCATTCCCTTCAGAAGCCGTCTTCGATTCTTCCGAATCATCGGCAGCGTCCCAGGCTTCAGCAGCCTTCTCAGCCGCTATAGGGTCTGCGTAAATGGTCGCCATAGACGGCGCTAATGACATAAGTCTAGAAAGAGCCTTTGAGGTTTGCCCCTTCGCACGGTTCTCCAACCAGCGACCCAAGGTAATGAACGTGATAAGCATCGTACTAGTGTCGAAGATAGTCTTAGGTCTAGTGTGAGGTGGGAAACAGAGTGAAACCATCATAGCGAAAACGCTAAAGAAGAAGGCGGCAGAGGTACCTAGCACAACTAGTACGTCCATCGTAGGAGATCCGTGCTTAACGGACTTGTACGCGGATTTATAAAACCGCCTCCCAATGCCGAACTGTATGGGTATCGTCAAGACCAAACAAATGATGTCGCCAAGGAACAGACCTTGAATGATTTCCAAGCCTCCAAAGTCTAATATGGGAATAACCATGGGGAAAACCATGCCGATGAAGAAAACTGGTATTGCGAAAGACAGCGAAATTTTGAAGGCTCTGCCCCACTCCTGGATCTCCCTCGTCTTCGCTAATGATTCGAGCTGAGCATTGTTGTCGTCGTTGTCGGCTACTAGCGCATTGTACCCTAGTTTCTCAACGCTGTCAACTATTGCGCGGAGCCCAGTCACGCTTGGTTGATGGTTAACAGTAAGTCTTGAAGATGATAGGCTGAGCTTGGCGGAGCTGACACCAGGCAGGGCGAGAAGCGTCTCTTCAATGTTCTGAGCCGCCGCAGCATCAGGATTACCGAATATCTTAAACTGTGCTGTAGAGGAGGTTGAGGAGCGATCCGAGAGGTCGAAATGCGTTGATAGGATTTTCGCATCGAAACCCCTATCGTCAATAATTTCGACAATCTTTTCGGATGATACCTTGGCTGGGTCGTGAGATATAACAGCTCTCTCGGCCAACAAGCTAATGCTGAAGCGCAGGATACCATCGAGTCCCGAGAAACCACCCTCAACCGCGGAAGTACAAGCGCCACAAGTCATACCTTCGATCGCAACAGTAGTCGTAGCCACGGAGGGTTGTGTAGTCGCGCTTTCGGAGTGTCGCTTTGTAGGCTGGCTTTCTTCGCTATCTACCAACGTTGCGCCAAATCCCCTGTCCTCTATGATTTCTAATATCTTGTCGGTCGGCAACAGTACTGCATCATGTTCAATCACAGCTCTTTCCGATAGCAGCGATATGCTAAAATGCTTCACTCCAGTAACATCTGCGAACCCACTCTCAACTGCGGAGGTGCAAGCTCCGCAAGTCATGCCCTCAACAGCGACAATGGTGATATTAGTAGTGGGCAAATCGTCGTCTTCGTCTTCGGCATCGTATAGTGTGTGGTTTTTAGGTCTGAACATTGGGGACGGTAAATCTGTCGAAAGGCAATCGGCTTCGAACCCGCGATCTTCGATTATCTCCTGAATTCGCTCGGCGGGTATCCGTTCGGGGTCATGCATGACTACGGCGCGTTCCATAACCAAACTGACAGAAACATTTCCAACTCCATCGACACCTTTGAAGCCCGCTTCAACAGACGAAGTACAAGCACCGCATCTAGAAGAGACATGGATTCATTAGCTACACAGGTCGCGCTATGATCACAGCGCGTCACGAAGGAAAGCAAACTTACGTCATGCCACCGACTCTCAAAGTAGTGGTAGCCCATCTCGGCGTCCTCGGTGTCTGCAGAGAAGACCGCGCATGGTCACTCTGCGGAACTTGGATGTTTATCGGCGCCATCGCACAGCGATTCAGCAGGAAATTGGACGGAGAAGGGAAATATATGTACGGAGAAGATAGGGAGGAAAACGTATGTACTCAATCAAATAGGAATAAAAAGATATGTAGTCCGCAACGCGGATTATACAAAGGCCAGCATGATATGATACTATGTATGTAACGTAGAGACTATGGGGGACTGCGAGGGACTATGAAGGCACTATGTATGAGATATCGGGTCCTTGTTTTAGAAAATGACCATTGACAGGGGTTGCGCAATACAGTGGACAAAGAGATTATTTCTATTGGATATGTCAGCAACCCATTGACAGATTATGAATTGACCAGAAACTTGTCGTTGTTCGTAAGCTCAGCTAATCACTTATTGTTGTGTATATGAATACTTAACAAACAAAAAAAGGAAGATATCGTTAGAGATCTAAGGAATGGGACATTATTATACGGGATTGACGGACTGCCAACGGATTGTCTGTCTATTAACCAACTATTGATTATCAATGTCTGTTTTAGTCTTCCAAGGTTTAGATGCATTCGGGATGTACTGTGTCAAATGCTAGCCACATGAACTGTGCGGAAACGTCGGGAGTTGTACGTGAATTGGTTTGAGAAAGGTGGGTGGCCGCGAATCCTCATTGGTAAATCATGTGTGGCTAAGAACTGTGGCACATACAAACCGGTGGTCATTATACGAAGTAAGTATTTTAACCGGCGACATGGCCTTATTACCAACAACTCTGTCCATATTACTCGGAGCTTAATGCTTATTTCGTTTATGAGAAGGTCATGAGGGGTGGCGGGAGTACTCCTTACGGGTGGCAGAAAATGGAATGACTATCGATCAATTCGGGCGCTTACATTAAAAGACAGCTATTTCCAAATTAGGAATGCACGTCATGTCCCGAGAGCCCTCGCTTAATAAACGTCACGCCGCACGCGTAACACCAAATCTATTAATATCTAGAGGTTCGCAGTTAATCTATGGAAGAAATCCGGATATATTAGTTACCGGCAATTGAATATTCTCTGCTAACACTTCTTGTGTGGTACGACCCAATAGGAGATCGAACAAGGTCGGGTCTGAGTATAGACATATAGACACATAATTCCAATAGTCTTTACGGGTTACTCAAACTTGAACCAGAAAATCATCAAACATTAATACAATGTGATTTCCCCTGTTCTTCATAGTAGGGTATCTACGCAAATAACTAAACAACCTCATCCGATTTAGATTCAGATGTTGTCTGGTACTGTACGACCGCTAGCTAACTCAATTGATAACATTATCAATAAACTTCCTAGCTTCTAAATTTGATTTACAAGTATCCCGCACCCTTCTAACTAACTACTTGAATATTTCCATTTGCGGTTATTTGCGACTTTCTGACACCGACTTAACATCAACATCAACATGGCGCTTTCCAGCCTCATTTTCTTCCCTAAGAACTAAGTGATCCCAAGATGGGTTGCCTAGCCAGGCTTTCAAGTATTCGGCAGGTTCTGGTGAAACATCGTCCAGAACTTGCCCATCCAATGTCAGGCAAAAGGCGTAATCAAGGATGCTACCAAGCTTAGCAGCAAGTTCGGCCGCCTTCTTGATCTTGGCCTGCTCGACTTCATCCTTGGTTTTAGTGGTAGTCCAGAACTCGGCCCAGAATTCTGCCTCCAAGCGTTTGCGATCTTTGAAGTCAGTCTAGAGTGAGATACTGGTTAGCCTCAATCCCGGTCATAAATTCATGTCCCGGCATTATGATTATGTCTCTCTCATATAGTTGACTTACCCATCCATTCTCATTCATATTACCACCGAGCCGGCGGAGCGCGGCAAGTTCTAGACCAAAAGATGCTATTTTGGCACTAGACCAGTCAATGATACCAGTGATAGCACTTGTTCCCTCATCCACAAGAAGATTGGTCTCGTTCAGATCACCATGGCTAAGTACTTGGGAGTATGTAGGGCTGTATAACAGTGCTAGCCCATCTTTAACTTGAAGTTCAAGTAGATGAGGCTGCAAATAGCCAAATTGGGCCAATCCTTCGAGGATACCGACTTTCTTAAGTATGAAGTTCTTCTGATCCTTGAGCTTAGCCTGGTCAACTGGTTGGGGGTTCAACCAAGCTCTTGCGAAGTATCTTTAGTCTCTTAGTGTCTTGTAGTCGCCAAAGATTCTAAGGACATCTCACTTAGCTAAGTGTGTTACAAATGTCAGTTGCTTCTTTAGTGCCGCTTCATCGAGTTCCGCCTTTGCACTGATCATCTCGAGAAGCGATTGCCAAGAAGCAATGGCATAGTGCAAACCATGAACGGCTGACCATCAGGAGAATCTCCACCAATCGTTCCATGACATGATGCCTCGGGAGCAAGGTCGCCATGGATCTTATGTGCAAGCTTGTCGACTTCACCTCCAAGTTTAGCTTCAGGGACACGGAAAGATACGATAGTTTCAGTGGTAGCAACCACAGTGTAGCTAAGAGATCCTTGCATTTGTACTGGGCGAATGGATGCCGCCTTAAGGAGAGACTTGGCGTGCTTCTCGAGCTTCTCCTGCGTGGGTTTTTGGGCGCCATCGGAAGAAATCCAAGATTGAAGCTTCCATCCATGATTGAGCTCCCATCTTTTCGTAGTTTTGCTCAAACTAATGAGAAAATTGAGGTGAAAGAAAGGATGGTGTGAAAGCACTCCTTAAGTAGGAGCTTTCAAGGTGCTAGATATAACTATCCCAGTTAATTCTAAAACAAAGCTGATATGTCCACCATCTTCTAACGAATCATGTATTTGAGGCTAATACGAACAAAGATGAGTAGTTTATGACATGTATATTTCATTCACCAAGGGGTCAATGTCATAAAAGAAAACCATAGTAATAATGACATGACAGTTGTAGTTGATATGATTGGTAGTTCAATTCAAACTGCGGTATATACTTACAATGACCTCTTCGAAGCAGGCATCATATAACCATGCTCTTTCGTACTTGTTTATTATCCTATAAACTTCACATCAATTCCTAAGGAGCCCATTCACTAGATCCCATAAGATCTAGAGACCCTTATACCTGCCCAGCTACGTAAGCGACTATCCCGCAATATACAACAAGTCTTTTAAATCATCTCGGAGACTCGGGTCTAATAACACTTAGATGACTTAGGGCAGCTAGACGTGCTAGATGAAATGTTAAAGTCCTTGACAAAGATTTCCGGTCATTATGATGCTTAATAACTCTAAGGCCGTCTTGCCATCTGAAGACACTATTATGGTCGGATCATAAGAGAACGTTGATGAAAAACTGCACGAATCCCAGTAGGGAGAGATTATAAACTACTTCGGGAATTGATCAGGCATACTGCCGCGGACTACTTGAATCTTTTAAAAAACGGCTCTCTAGTCCATAACAACATATTTTACGTGCTGGGGGCGTGTTCCCCCTGTCCTCTATGCTGACTAACTTAGAACGAGAAATATAGAGAAATAGGAGAAAAAGGGGTATTTTCACAGCATTCTTAATAAGTTCAGGAATAACTTCCAGTATAACCAACAAAATTAAAAGCAAACCGCTACGTCTACGTAGAATTTTGAACTCTCTCTCAACGGCTAGATATTATATGCTAATTTGGCGGGATTAAGTTGTCCTGTCTGTATCTAGTTTGTGATAATAAGATTTGCATGCTACGGTTTTCTCATGATGATTTTGAGTATTTAGGTACAAGTAGGTACTTATATTTTTACTTGTTTACTTCAAATGGAAGCTGAGAATAGAGGGTACTTTAGTGCATGCTCCTAGCACATGAAAACAAGGGAATAAGGCCACATATGTAGATAGAATACCTACAACGGATAACGACAAAAATCTAGACCTCATAGATTTTCAGCCACACCAATATATTGAGCTTGACACCTGTTTGTGATGGTGTGCTGAGTCGTTGTTAATTCGCCATTACCAAGCAATGGAACAAGGGGCCAGAGTGGACAGAATAAGTTACAGGCCCCACCGTGTGAAGCTCACACTGTGATATGGTTCGATTAGGTTACTTCGCGTCGGCCATTTTCCAAAGTACTTGCCTGTTCGGACCAGCGCTAGGACCCGAGATAAGATCTACCCCGCCGTTGCCTGCTAGCACATTCCTGGTTTAGCACCATTTTTAGTTAGGACTGGGCAAGCCTGGAGAGACATCAAACCATGATGACACACAGGCAGCCGCTGTAGGTTGAAGTGCAATTCCGATTATCAAACAGATGCTGCTTTGATGATTTTATCTCTACTCTAATTCAACCAATCGTATCTTTTCCTCTGCAATTGCTCTACGGAAAGGTTTCTCGATCTTCGTTATTTCTCTTTCAGGTGATGAGATTTTCCAAAGCCTAAAGGAGGAACTGCATGTGCGGTCAGACGGTTAACTATTTGACGAAGTTACATCGGGATAGAGCTTGATCCCACCTACCTGACTTGGCCTATCCCCAAGCTACCTCTTCCCTTGCACACAGCCTTGTGTGCGTGTCACCGATCTGGTCTTCAGCCTTACTTATCTATCATCGTGAAGTGAGATTATCACAGCGCCCATCAATCAGCAACCATGGAGCAGACGAAAGCTCTCAACGCTCTCGAGGTACGTCCCCTAATCGGCACCGACTGACTAACATGTCCACCCACCTCTTTTTGAACCCTTTGAAACTGATCATCGGGGAACCACCACCCCAACCAACACAGCCCTTCCTAGCCCTAAGCAAATCCGCCACATCCCCCCGAGCAGCCGCAGACCTGATCACGCAAGCGACATCGAACCCGCACACCTACGTATTCGCCGAGCTCCTCCAAGCGCCACAGATCCAGGTGCTCGCCCAATCGCCCGATCACGCATCGTACCTACGACTACTCGAGATCTTCTCGTACGGAACCTACCAAACCTACATCAACACCACCACCACACCGCCTCTCCCTTCCCTCAACGATGCCCAAACCCTCAAACTCCGCCAGCTCTCCCTGCTCTCCCTGGCGCGAAACCCGCACCAACTAGGCTACGACGCGCTCCTCGGGGCGCTCTCCCTCCCGGACGCCCGCGCCCTCGAGGACCTCGTCATCAGCGCCGTGTACGCGGACCTCCTGTCGGCGCAGCTCGACCCGCGGGGCCAGAGCGTGCGCGTCTCGTCCGTGTCGCCGCTGCGCGACCTGGCGCCGGGGAGCGTCCCGAGCGTGCTGGCCCAGCTGCAGGCGTGGTCCGGGCGCTGCTCCGATACGCTCTCGGACCTCGAGGGGCAGATTGCCGCGATCCAGGCGGAGGCCGTCGCGAGGCACGCTGAGAAGAAGGGCCGGGAGGCCGAGATGGCGAGGCTAGTTGAGGAGACTAGTAAGATGGGCGGTGGCGGTAGTGAGTCGCAGCAAGGGGGTAGTAATGGTGGTGGTGGAAATCAACAAGGAGGTGTGCACGGTAGAAGACAAGGCCATATCCTGAACCACGCGCTAGCGAATGCCCAGGCTAGAGCCGGCCAACAACAACAACAACTACAGCCACAACATCCCCACCAGCATCCGCAGCAACGGTACGGCAGTAAGCGCGGTAGCGTCGAGGCTAATGTTGGCGACGACGATGATGAGTACGACGAGGGCAACGATGAGCTCATGGAGATCGACGACGACGAGTTCGAGGATGGCGGCGGTGTTGGCGGTGAGGCTAGCGGTGGTGCTGTGGGGAGCCGGGGAGGCAAGCGGACGAGCCGCCGGAAGCTCTAGAGGACCCGGCTCTGAACCTGAACGTTCACCTGGCGTCGGAAGAAGCACTCGCTCCGGTTAAGAGTTATTGCCTCCCAAATGGCAGCGGTATTGGCAGTTAGCTAGTGACTATGGTGGCCACATACAGACATGATACCCCCTATCATCCGACCCTAGCTTACCAATTGTATGTTATCATCTGTCCACGTCCCCTCATTGAAGTAGGATGGACGGATGGACCGGCAAGGGTTCGTTCACCATGACGGGAACCGGGAAGAGACGATTACTGCAATGATAGAGAAACCCTCAAGGCTGCGGACTAGAAATCGGTATTCATTTTTACGAACGCAAGAATGGCATTGATTGATGATGGGCTTTGGTATGGCGTATGAGGGTTTCAAGACGCATGATATGGCCTACCATAGCATTACAGATAGGTAAACAATAGAACTCCTAGTCTATGCAAAAACGTTGTACAAGATCGCGGATTGAGGTATGCTCAGTTCACTCCTATCTTAATGACAGACAAGACATCTGAGAAACCCCTATTCATGTTCGTGGCATAGCTACTCGTAAAGACTTTTTAAAAAGCATAAATAACACAATAAGGCCTAAGCCTCCTTTTCTTATTTTGTCTTACTACATGTTTTCTGTAGATAATATCACTGCCTACTCCTAATCAACGACTGCATCGCATCTCCTTTCAAATGCAACCACCCCCTACTGCTAAAAAATGTACGAGGGAAAAAGAAAAGGAACTCTACTCAAGAACCGGGAATTACTAGACGTAACTAGGTAGGGTGGTAGATAGATAAATCTGCCTATCTAAGTAGATAGTAGTACACTGCGGGTAAACCCCCTTCTCACCGGCTCAAGGCGAATTCTTGATTAGGTAGTTTCTTCGAAATGACGACAGGCGACATCGGCGTTTAGAAGTAGAAAAAAAAAAGAATAAAAACTAAGAACAAAACCGAAACTCAGAGATACGAAGCCCTCTAGACGTTGGAAAACATTTAAGCCTTACGCCGTTTACTCCGCGGATTAACAGGCCCCTCCCCTCAAAGGGAACAGATTGCGTTTTTCTTCTTTGGGCGTGGTATCATGGATTTCCTCCCCTGCCCCTATTGCCTCCTCCGCTCCCCCCTCCCCCTCTTTTGACAAGATTGAACAATTAAGGGAATAATTATAGACATGAGAATTTTTTGCTGGTTGGCTTTAACAACACAACTATGTAAGTTAAGCAGAATAGCGCCGAAATAAAACGGGGAAAGCAGTGGTCGTGACGTCGTTAGGGTTTTTGTCTGCTGCAGTGCTGGTGTGGGAATGTAAAAACACGGGGGAAATAGAGTAACGGAAAGCTGTGCAGCCTGTACCGTTATAGTCTCTTGCCCGGTACGAGGATGAACAGCACGCAGAGTCCGGCATCGATCAGTAACGTCCACGCTAGCACCATGATGGATCGCTTTACGAGTAGCTTTCGAACATACGGTTCCCTAATCCGCGAAAAGTTGAAAGGCGTGTACTCCGAAAAGCCCACAAGTGCTATGAGGGGATCCAGCGAATACTGATACGACGCGAGGAAATAGACGCCTACAGTGAATGGGAGTATCTCCTGCAACACGAATTAGTATGTGCTCAACATGACACTACCCAATATAGGGACAGCACTTACCCAACACCGTGTAAGCTGATCTGAATTTAGGAAGATCAGCACGAAGGCAGTCCAGAATGCGCCAAACATCGCAATGAGACCAATAATCAACCGGGCGACGATGGTGGGCGGGATCAGGTTGCCCAGGGCACGAGCTCGCAAGAACCCAGGGAAGGCATCTCGTTCCATGGCCTGGAAGACGTAATCTTTAGCGGCATCGAAGACCTCTGGGTCATCTCGCCCGTCCTGCTCGATAGCCGTCGTGATATCGGTGGTGATGGAGTCCGGCAGGATAATTTCGCGTTCCGCACCGGGCAAGAGGAAGGTGTAGAGGATCTTCTCGGCCGAGGCGCGGATGTCGTCACGGGCGACAGCGTGGGCGGGAGAATTGGAATCCGAAGTGATGTGCTGCGAGCTGAGCTGGGTACTAGCACGGGCCCGACGCTCGGAGCTACTTGCTGGGGACTCCTCGATATTCATGCCACCGGGCCCATTGCCTGGGGCGGGTTGGTCGCGTAGATATGCTGACATCTGCGCATTCTGGTCTCGTTCCTTCTCGGTTGCGTACATGGACGGGCCTGCTAGCCCGCTGCTTAATTCCCCCATCGCTTCCAATGCTGCCGAAGACCGTTTCGATTGTGCATCCTTCTCTAGATCGGGTGTTCCTACTAGGACGGATCTCCGTAATTCACGAACGTAGTGACGACAAAGCGACATGTGCTGCGCAACATCGAGCCTAGCATATAATAAGTAAATTGAGGCGAGCCGGGGAATAAGGGTATTGAGCTTACCAGAAGTCTAGGTAGTCAACGGACCGTTGCTGGTCTCGCATGTAGATGTAGAAAGAGAATAGATCGACGGGCGGATGGGTGCGACGACTGAGGACTTCGAAGAGAGTAGGCAGCCGATTTCTATTCAGGTCTGGCAATGGCGAAGGTGCATTCGCCTCTTCGAGCGGACCACGTTCGGTGAAGGCCATCTTGAATGGATTGATTGAAGGGCGAGATTGGAATGACGGTCTGCGGTCGAAATAAAGTTGGAGATGAACTTGGATTCCCGGGTGGTTCAGCACTCCCTTATGGGAGGATGACTACCGGGTATAATGATGTACGAAGTTATGCTGCTGGCGGAATGGAGATCGGAAGGAAGATTATGAGGATGGTAGAAGAATTGGTCGGGTTGGATTATTGTCGTTATTAACATAGAGTATGTAAGTAGGTATGTATGTATGTATGTATAAAATTGACGGGAACGAATAAACAATAGCTAAATCCTTGAGGATTGCCGAAAAGATTGGGTGCAAACAATTAAAACGAGCGAAATGTACTCCCAAAAGGTGTAATTTGAATACTGCTGATGGTTTCAACTGGGTCGCACAAGGTAGGTTTGCTGGTTTGGCGAAGGCCAAATGAGATGAAATCCAATCTCAGTAATAAGAGGCAATCAACAGCATTGGGCAGTTAGATCTTCACCGTTTCACGATGGTTGGTGATGTCTCCTGTCTCTGCTTCCGTCCTGACGCCTTGATTCGTATTCGCCCACGCTACTGTACGGTACGTATCTTTTTTTACTACTAAAAGTGCTAGATTGAGGTCATGCAACTGTCTGGCGTGTCTTGCCAGCCAATAACGGCAGATGAAAACGCTCCCATTGCCCATTCAAAATTAAGAGGAGAGCACAGACCAATCCAAGCCACCTCTTTTTCCTTACGTATTATGGCACGCAGGTGCATGCTGTATGTACATATGTATGATTAGTTACATCCATCGTCACTCCCAATCACACCTCCTAATTGAATGCAGCACATTAATGGGAGATCAAACTCATATCTCGAAGAGTACATAGGTATGAAGCACAAATGTATCTGACGTATTATACACCGTAGCTTACATATGCTATCATGATAATTTGACAACCATTATTTTCGCAGACATGTGCTTAACTACCTGAGTACATAGGTAGTTGTGTAGTTACTGAAAATAGGAAAGATGAGATGCTGGGCAAATGAGTAACCCAGCCACATTTCCACTCGTAGAAAAATAGCAATAACACAGCCACACAGCCACATTTGACCTAAAGGCCTATACCCACTAAAACATCCCACAACAATTGGCTCGACTAATTTTGCAGCCCTCTCTCGACCACTTTTACGCACAGAAACTTTTACCCCCCAAGTTTTCCCTAGCATACAATCGTTACTACTATCCCATTACAGCGTCGAACTTCTTTCCCAGACTGCCGGGCAACCAGACGATAATACTAACCAACAGCCGTCAATCTCACACACAGTAAGAAAAGCTTTTTCCCTATTCCTTATTTTCTCGCTGAGGACCAACTCTGTGTTTCTCAAACTACCCACCACTTTACTTTTCTGTTACTGACAAGGCACCCCAATTGCCCAAAATCAACAGAGACCGCAAAAATGTCGTCCGCCAACAAGGGAAAGAAGCCCGCGAAGTCCGCCATCGAGCAGGTCGTCGCTCGCGAGTACACCATCCACCTCCACAAGAGGGTACGTCCTTGAAGAAAGAATGAAACAAATGTTTATAAGCCAGCGAAAACCCAGCGGCGCATGGACTCTGCTCTTCGGAAAAGATCCATATCATGCTAACGGGTTGAATTAGCTGCACGGTGTTAGCTTCAAGAAGCGCGCCCCCCGAGCCATCAAGGAGATCAAGGATTTCGCTACGAAGGCTATGGTACGTTTCCCCCCTTTCTTCTTGTCTTCTTCTACTTGATTCTGCTCCCGATGCTATTCCTATGCGATAGTTTCCTGCGTGTTTGTTCGTAGGAACTGTGGGAGGGAGGGAGCAATGTGAGGAGGGGTAAAAAGGCTAACCCGTAATTCTTCTTCTATTCAGGGTACCACCGACGTCCGTCTCGACCCCCAGCTCAATAAGAAGGTCTGGGAGCAGGGTATCAAGGGCGTTCCCTACAGAATGCGCGTCCGCATCAGCCGCCGACGTAACGACGAGGAGGATGCCAAGGAGAAGCTCTACAGCTACGTCCAGGCCGTCAACGTCAAGAACCCCAAGGGCCTAGTGACGGTTGTTGTCGAGGAATAAATCAACCTAGGCGACGTGTGGGGAAGTCGACTGAGATAGAAGGAAGAAGAAAAAAAGAAAGGGTTTATGTCATTTGGCAATTCGGCGCGTTATGAAATGCAATTCAATATGATATCGGTTGGCATTTGCAGTTGACAGGGCATGGTTTACGGAGTTCATCGCGGCTTCTATGGACTGTTTTTTCTATCTTTCTAGCTCTCACCTTGGTCAGATGAATCAAGAAGATGCGAGCAACCAACGAAGTGCCGTCCTTGACCCGTCCATAGCCTTTACTTAAAAGAGGCCCGGTGAAGTTCTCTGAATCCATGGCAATGCCATAGTGAATCAACATGCCCAATTGCAATACACTGTAATCTTCAACCATCTATGAGAGTGCAAGAAAGTTTTTATTTTCGTAGCCATCCTAAGTACTTTGTCTCCGTCCCTGAAATGTGCAAGCGTCGTATCATGGAGCCAGGAATAAAGAGAGAAGGGGAAAAAAAACTCCCTACCATCCACCTGTAAATGCAATGCTATTCTTTCCAGTAGTGGATGCTAAACCCCAAGCAACCAAGCTGCGATAGCCAAGCCAACAAGAAAACGTTATCTTGACAACCAACCAATCTTCCAACACGCACCACGCGCACGCTATGCTCCGTCCCATGCTAGATAGAATGCATGTTCCGGAGATGTGAGAAAGGGGTTTGGTGATAATGCGATGTTCGCATGAGCCAAACCCCCGCAAGAGTATAATAGAAAATGCAGAATGCCAAGGAGACAGTTCAGTCGTCGTCGATGTCCCGGTGACGGGCGAGCACCTTCCGCTTGAACTCCTCCATGTCCTTATCCCAGAGCTCGGCCGCTTCACCGTTCAGTGGGGATGCACTATATAGTAAAAACCCAACAGTCAGTCATCGTATCATTACTTGCTCAACATGTTACATTGTACAACATTATATCACATCCACGCCTCGAATACACAAAAAAAAATAAAAAAATTTAACAACAAAGAACTGCAAGAAAGAAAGAAAGAAAGAAAGAATAAACGCACTTATTGGGCTCGCCAAGCAAGCTCTGCAAGCTCAGCAGGACGGTCTGGATGTTGTAGGCGGCGGTCCACTTGTCCTTGAGGATGTCGAGGCAGATGCGGCCGGAGAAGTCGACGTTGGGGTGGTAGATGGGGGTGCGGAAGAGCACCGTCGGCGGCGCGTACGGGTAGTTGGCCGGGAACTCAAACGTCAGCTTCAGCGTGAGGCCCGTGTACGGCGTCTCCGTGGGCCCCTCGATCGTCGCCGCCCACGCCATCAGGTTGCCGTCCGCCCCCGGGAACGCGGATACCCCCGGCGCCGGGGAGGTCATGAGCTGCATTAGCTCGGTTTGTAACCTGTTTTTTGAGGAGGGGTCTCGTTTAGTACCAGTGCTGGATATGAAGTAGGCGAGGGAGAGGGGGGTTGGAAGTAGTTCTCAGTTAACATCAGGCTGGCAGGCTGGCTTACTCGCCTAAAAGCCAACGGGGTCTGATCGTAGGAGATAGATGATTGAGAGACCAAAGGAAAGGCGGGTTGGAGCAAATATGACATACCGTTTCGTCACGCTATGCGCGTCGGGACCTTTTCGCGATCCGCTGAGTTTAGCGGCCTGGGCGCTGCCGGGCTCTGAGTTCTGGTTTTCCGCCGAGTATTCCATTCTGCTGGATTTTCTGTTTGTTTTATCCCCTTTCAAACGAATAGAAAATAAGGAAATTCGTTATCTCGTGATGATTTGACCCCGTAGGTAAAATGAAAAACAAAGTATTTCCAAGAAACGGAGAAAAGAACAACTGGACAAAGAGGCCGAGACCTGCGAAGCTCTGCTGGATTCAGGAGGGCCGGTGCGGAGGAGGGGCAGAACAAATGTTGGAAGAACTGGAATGTAGTGGCTGTTACAAATGTAAGTCAAGTTAGCCTTCTAATTGGTTTCTAGAAGCCCTTATTGAAGCGACTTTCTTTAATTGAGGCAGACCTCGGGAATTGGCATTACACATTGGGAGGAATGGAATACAGTCAATATGGGCATTGGCATTATGAGACTGAGACTAACCTTGAATTTGTACCTATGTTTAGTCTTAGGGATTGCGGAAGTTGGGAAGTCCTATTTCAATATGGGAGGATGACTTAGAAGATCTCAGGTCAGATGTTTATGAAGTAGGAAGTATGCAAAGTAAAGGAAGAGTGAGATGGATGTTGAAGTTGTCGGTAGCACTCGAAACTTCCCTCCTAACCAAACTAATAACTCTCCATATGTGTGTTGTAAACACCAACCTTTGACCCGCAGGCCTATGGCAACCACGATAAGATAGGGAGATAGCGCCGGTCAGCGGCCAGGGGGTTGTGTAAGGGTATGTGCGTAATTGCTAGCGTAGGACACCCCACTACTACCCGGCGCCCATCACCAGCCTACCAGCCAACCATAACCAGTCGTGCTTCAGGCCCTTAGCCCCGGGACCAGTAGAGACTGACGCCGGATGACTCCTACTAAACTACCTGCCTAGAGCTTTAGGGATCAGGTTCTTTAAGGCCTCGCAAGGCCTCGGGAAGAGGGCAGTAATTACCTAAGTTAGTGATATTTATTTGATTCATAACCAATCAAGTCGCGTTGAGGCGAGACAACTTCAAACAAAACATTTCGTCTCAGTTCTTATTTTAATTGATATTCTTCTCCACCACTTTAACGATTCACGATTCACGATTTACGCGTCACGCGTTAATGGGTAAACATGGTGAGTTCTCATCTCAGTTCTCGGGAGGGGTTTTTTTTTTTTTTTAACATTCGAAATCTATCGTTTGTGCATCACTCACTTCATGTTTAAGGGGATGATATATCGACATTCCATTGCCGGTTTTGAGTTGTTGCCCACTTCAAGTCAATCAATCCTCTAATTGGTCTTTCTCATGTCTTCCCTATAATCCAACTGGTCAATTCCTTGAGTATTTCTTCCTATAAGCTAATTCGATAAAAATGCTACAGTCTCAACTAGATCCATTACCAAATGATCTACCCTTCCGAATTATATCGAAGACCATCGGAAGAGGGGCATATGCATCGTAAGTTTCAAGTTAATTCTTCGCTTATAAGCTACCAGCCATAACTATATGCATCATGCACTAATCAGTTATCCTTAGCATAAAAAAGGCGATACCCCTGGATGCACAAACACCAGTCTTTGCCGTCAAGTTAATACACAAAGGCTACGCAGTCAAGAATGGCCGCATCTCAGCAAAGCAGATTGCGATGGAAGTGTCGCTGCATTCTCACATCGGCCAACACCCGAACGTGATAGAATGGTTCGCGACGGGCGAGGACCACGTCTGGCGATGGATCGCGATGGAGTTCGCCGAGGGCGGCGACCTGTTCGACAAGATCGAAGCCGACGTGGGTGTGACCCAGGACATCGCCCACCTCTATTTCCTGCAGCTCATTAGCGGCGTCAGTTTCATGCATTCCAAGGGCGTGGCGCACCGGGACCTCAAGCCCGAGAACATCCTCATGTCGGAGAGCGGAAACCTGAAGATAGCGGACTTCGGCATGGCTACTATGTTCGAGTACAAGGGCCAGAGAAAGCAGAGCGCTACGATGTGTGGAAGTCCCCCGTACATCGCTCCTGAAGTCTTGGCTTGCGGTCGGGTTGACAAGAAGGCCGCCGAGGCAAGCAAGTACTCCGCCGATCTAGTGGACATCTGGTCGTGCGGCGTCATCCTCTTCGTTCTTCTCGTCGGCAACACGCCCTGGGACGAACCCACAAAGACAAGCTGGGAGTTCCAAGAGTACGTGCGGATGAACGGCCGCAGCAACGACGACCTGTGGAAGAAGATACCGGCCGAGGCGCTCTCCCTCCTCCGTGGCATGATGAACATCGAGGCCAAGAAGCGCTTCACCTTCGCGCAGATACGGCAGCACCCATGGTACACGCGAAACAACCGCTTCCTGACCTCGGACGGCCAGATCTCCGACCCGCTGAACCTAGCTACCCAAATGCTCGAGAACTTGCGCATAGACTTCAGCCAGCAACCTACGTCATCACAGTCACAATCGCAGCGGCAATCGCAGGGCGATGCTATGGACGTTGATTCCCAACCCCCTACCGGCAACAACAACAACAACAACGCAACTAGCTTAAACAACCTCACCGTCCCCCTATCCGCCACCCAACCCGAAACACCCATCAGCGACGCGCTCTTCGACTGGGAGCGACCAGCGCACCGCGCCCTCGGCACAACCGCCGTCCTCTCCTCGACGCAGCCCGTAGCGCGCGCCGACGTCGACATGGCGCTGGCCGAAGAGCCCGCCATGAGCCAGTTCTCGCAAGCGCCCGGCGTGCCGCTAACCCTCACGCAGCGGGCGCGCCGGTTCCGCGACATCGTGCCGCCGCACAGCCTGGCGCGCTTCTTCTCGCACATGCCGCCGCGCCTGCTGGTGCAGATGCTGGCCGACGCCCTGCACAGCCTCAACGTCCCCCTGCCCGCGAACGCGGCGAGCAACGTGAACGACGGCGCGGGCGCCCAGCAGCACGTGGCCACGCTCAAGGTCCGCGGCGTCGACACGCGCCGCCAGGGCCTGCACGGCGAGATCCTCGTCGACAAGTACTACCTGCCCGGCACGGAGAACCTCGAGCTGCTCGAGGTCCGCTTCGTCAAGGTGAAGGGCGATCCCCTCGAGTGGAGACGCTTCTTCAAGAATGTCGTTTTGCTGTGCAAGGATGGCGTGTATAAACCGGAGGTTTAAGTACTACGTATGTAGGGAGCTGGCGACGGGGAGGAGGGGAAGGGGTTAGTTTAGACCGGCGTTTTGCTTTCGGTGGTGTTTTACAGAATTCTTTTTTTGTTTCATACCTATACGGGGAAGGATATACCAATAAGTCCTCATTAAGGGGAGGCAAGGGAGTCAATATGGTATGCGTAATTACGGCCTTATGCCGGTAGCAACGATGAATGGTTAGCTACTTAGAGTATTGTAGCATTACTGCGTCGATGCTACTCTTCTAATATTACTCTGTTCTATCTATTAACATGTTCGCTTAATCTGCTATAGGATGTCCATCTGCCTACTGTTGGCTGGCTTGTCATGAGCCTTCGATTTTATTTTTCAAAAAGGGGGTAGCTAGAAAGCGCTATAACAGCAACCTTATCGCGTAGTTGGGTCTGAGTGAGACCCTATCCGCATAGGAAGGTGTCTCACTCCATTAGATCCACAATAGCGCTATCTACTCCTCTATCGCATCATATCACATAAGAGCTCCTTCACCTAACCCAGTGCAATGACAAATCGGAGACCCCTATGATGTTTGGAATCCTGCACGTATAATTGGACCGAGCATCCGACCAGCTATAGAATTGCGACGCTGAACTGGCATATCGAGTAAGACCTTAGGTAAGTAGGTAAGTAAGTAGTATTTATCAGCGCTGGGGGAAAATACGACCAGGTTCGGTTAGTTCAGAAGGGGGATGAGAGAGGTGCGCAATTGCAACCCTAGGATTGCGACATCGAGATAAACCAAACTCCACCTAAGATGGCGGATCAAATCAGACCTCGTCCTACAGAGGCGGACAGTTCATCCTCCCAAGTCAATCTGATACGGACAGAGGAGGCACCACAGGAAAGCACAACCGGGTCTTCAAGGGAGGGAAATACCATCGAAAGCAGAAGGAACAAAATGGCCTCCCTAGCATCGCGCGCGAAGACGGCGCTCTGGGGCCCGCCGTCATCATCGTCGTCTTCATCGTCGTCGTCGTCTATAGAGCGCTCGCTGCTCATGAAGCTAGACGCGACGCTGCTGATCTACTTCTCGCTGATCTGGTTCCTGTTCGGGATCAACCGGGCGAGCTACAGCACGGCCTACATCAGCGGCATGCGCGAGGACCTGGGGTTCCAGGGCAAGGACTACAACTACATGACGACGACCTTCGTCGTGGCCTACGCCGTCTGCCAGGTCCCCTCGACGTCGCTGCTGACCGTCCTGAGGCCCCGCTACGTCTTCGTCGCCGCCAACACCGTCTGGAGCGTCCTCACCCTCGTCACCTTCCGCGTCGACCGCGTCTGGCAGGTCTTCGTGCTCAATGGGTTCGAGGGTGCCTTTTCGGCTATCGCTTAGTAAGTGCATATTGGTTGGTATAAGGAGTAGTAGAAGGCTTCGGTGCTATTATATCAGTTATTATGAAGTATGATTCCGTGACCGGGGGGGGGGAGGGAGGTTCTATGAATCAGATGAGGATATGTATAATATAGGCATGGGTGCTTGTTTGAGTGTATATATACTGACGTGCCTCTTCATTTCATAGCGTAGGTGCGCATTTCATCTATGGCTCCTGGTACACGCAATCTGAGCTGGGGACCCGGGCTGCAATATTCTGCGGCTTCGGCAACCTTGGAAACATGGCCGGCGGGTGGATCCAGGCCGGTCTTCTCACCTCTCTCCACGGCAGAGGTTCGTTGCCCGCGTGGCGCTGGATGTTCATCGTCGTCGCTATCATGACGATCCCCTTTGCTATATTCGGTGGGTTTGCAGCCGTCCCCATGCCTTGAAGCTCATTATCTAAATAGTTTATCTCCTTAGGTTGGTTCTTTATCCCGGACCTGCCGCATCATCGAAGCGCGCGGTTCTTGACTCCTGAAGAGAAAGAGTATGCTGTCAAGCGCCTGGGAAAGACACAAAAACACACCTGGGACGTAACAGTCTTCCGCCGTGTCCTTCTCAGCTGGCAATTTTGGCTTCTGCCCACCATTTTCATGCGTAAGGGTTCCATGAACCCCCCCCCCTAATCTCACTATTTAGGATCACTAAATATTTTCTGGATACCTAGTGTACTCGCTCTGCGTCCAGTCCCTCAACAACAACGTCATGCAACTCTGGATGGCATCCCGAGGCTACAGCGTGATCCAGCAGAATAACTATCCGACAGCGACGTACGCCGCCGCGATAGTAGCTACTCTGATCTACACGGTCATATCAGACCGGATACGCTCCCGGTGGGAGTGTTCGCTAGCTATAGGCTTCACCTTTGTGGTCGGGAGCGCGATATTAGTGTCACATCCAGCCTCCGACGCCGGCTACTTCTTCGCCTTCTACCTGCTCGGCACGACATACGCGCCGCAGGCATTGTGGTACTCGTGGATGGCCGACCTGACGGCCCATGATGTCCAACTCCGTGCCATCACGACTGGCTTCATGAACTCGTTCGACTTCGCCTTCGTCAGCTGGTGGCCCCTGATCTTCTATCCCGTTACCGATGCCCCTAATTATCAAAAGGGGTATATCGCAAGCTTAGTTACAGGTACCCTCACGATCCCCTTGGTCGGACTGATCGCCTACTTGGAGAAGAGGGGCCGGGCGCGAGGGACGATAGGGAGGGTGATCGAGGAAGACTCAGGCTCCTCGGAAACAGGTGTTGGCGGACCGAAGGATCCAACTATATCCGATTCAAGACTAGTTAGAGAAGATTAATTTGTTAGAATCCCCAAAAAAGCGGAAGTTCATCCTAGAACTTGATAGATACAAGTTTATGATATCTCCTTTTATGCCTCGTCAAGCGCCTAAAGTTGATTTTGGCATGGTCGATGATGGTATAGTTGAAGATATTTGCAATTGGTCCGCCAGTCTAGATCGGGATGCAAAAACTGTTTCATTCGATATTGTCTGAAGTTATGATTGAAACGCTTAGGACTTCAGCAAATTATATCCTCACGAGACATGCGTCTAGAGGCTGTGTCCGGTCCGAAACCCTAGCACGCGTGACAAAAAACTGGTAGGTATAAACTTCAAAGTTCAGCCTTATTCGCTTTATATGATCATCAAGACCTATGGAATCTGTGGGAGGTGATTCTTGAAAATGGCCTCCAATCGGCTAATATATTGGTGATTGGCCTGCTTGGGTGTGTGTTATAGGCCCACATCTATGAACTTCGGCCGTGTCCAGAGGGTGGTGATTTCCGCTCCTACATGAGCTTAACGAGCTATATTGAGATATCTACTCACAACCACTCACGATATTGCCTCTGGTCTAGACAGTCTCGCCGCGACGTACTTACCCCTATCTTAATTGGAGCGCTTCCTTTAAAATACCAATGGCCTACCAATACATGGGAGAAAAAACCGTATGAAGAACCCTTATAGTGCCATTAACAGGTAGAAGGCTTGTTACTAGAACGCTTTATTAGAGGGTACTATTCTGACTCAAAGTTATGATCGTGGCCCCCGTCCCCCGAGACTACCGATAACCGGTATGTTCTAGCACCAACGGACTCGGAGCTTCCGTGAATAAGTCATTTCGATTACACTAAAGTATAATATCGTGGCAATACCCTTATGATAATTATATATTCATATAGAGTAGTATGGAAGAAAGAAACAACGTTGTTCAACATAACACTATTGGTGATTATACACTTAGGAGCTATCTCTGATATCTTCCGGTGGCTATCCGTATAGTTCATGTCACTATGATCATCAGTTGTATTTGCAGTAGCTGTGTGTCTCAATTGCATCAAATTCGCATGTGCCTCTTTTGAATTTTAAGTAGCCTTGAAATTGGGTATGCTCTTCCTAACCCCTTTATGCCCCAAACCATCACACCATACTACCTACGCACCACCATTAACAAACCGATATGTATAGATGCTTACAAACTCGGAATTGAGCCACTAGATTAATGAAGAGCATTCTACTACTAGTAGAAGACCATTCGTCTTGAGTAAAGTGTATGGTCTCGCTACACTCACGATTAACTAAGGTTAATACAAGCTCTACCCGATGTTATCGGTATATGGGCAAGCACCTTGAATATATGAGTTGTTTAAAATCATGTGTTGCACAACAGGCTATCAATGGCCAAGCAGTAATATTAGATGCATGCACATATAATTTGATGGAGCTCATAGCTTCTCAAATGGGATTTTCATACGTTGGCATTTACATTCCTTTCGCTATATTATAAGCCTAGCTTGCTTTTTATATGGCAGCCGGAAAGGTTTAGCACATAGCTATCAATGTAGCTGGTGCATGGTAATTACCTAAGTAGTTGAACAAACCCATCCCAAGGTTGGCATTACTCTAGTCGTCGAAGCTAGAGTTCAAAGTTAGATGGCTTTACACCACCAGTATTCAGAAGATCTACCTCGCTAGCAGACTTGTAAATATCTTAACCTCCTGCCCTCCCCAGAAACCATCACAGGTATACGATCACAAAGATCACCAGAGATGGACGCAGTAGGTACCGTCTGCAGATTTAGAGAACCTGCAATCTCCTGAAGATGTCATAGTTTGAAGACTCTCAATAGGCATTGCACAAGAGATAGCATAGCTAACGGATCTAGAGAAGTCTTCAAACCCCCGAAACTATCACAACAAACTACGATCTCCTCTAGCCTGAGAGCCTCAATGTCATTTCTATCGCCAGGCGTAGCTACATTTGTGGATGTTGCAGAGACTTCACGCTAAACAATGCGAGTTCGACGTCATAAGGCTACCAAGTGATTGTTCAGTTACCGCTCTATGTCCTGTTGTATTAGAAGTTACCGCCGCCCCTTTTGCGATAAGCAGAGTCATCATGGAGCTCGCGACACCCTTTACGTCAAACCCCTGTCTCGAGGTGATATCGCGGCCGTGGTGGGCAAGGTGATCGATCTCGTATCTCACTCTATCTTGACCATGAGTATAGGATCGAGCACGGCGTAAGACCCAGGACATGAATTCCAATTATGATTCTGAAGTTCTTATACTCTCACGGTGCTCCGTCACTTGGAAGTGGTGATTGTTTAAGAAACACCGAAGCATATTATGTAATCTCTGATCGTGGCTACATTCATAAGCGTAGCGATTGGTACCAATACAATTTTACCTTCTGTTTAATATTATCAAGATACCCCGGACCCTGATTGGTGGATGGCGGCAAAACATAAGGTTTAGAAACTACGAACTACGACATAGATAACAACCTATCTTCGCAAATATCGGTAACCGCGGGCGCCGGATTGGGAGCACTTTCTGACGTCCTTTTTGATGGTACGACACTAAATAGGCAGCAGTCTGACTTACATATATATAAGTATATATATCTCATCAAGGTGAATGAAACGTCCCAAGACAAATTTATTCTATTCTACTTTCATCCTAAAATACCTCCTCGGGAAAATCCTGTACTCCGCCATGGGCCACCACAATCTTCACTTCGCGGGCGACCCTCACGCCCAGTCAGGGGTTTGGGGTCCTCCAACTAGCGCATCAAAGTGAGCGAGCAGCTACTGATTCCATTCTTATGTGCATTGCATCCTCGTTAACCTATTTAGCTTTTGCGAGGAAGATTATGCCGTAACACGCTACGTCGCCGAATTGATCAACACCGTGACAAACCTTGCCTACAGTGGGTCCCCCACAAGTCTACTTAATAGAAGAAAGTCCTACGAGTTTTCTACTCGTATCGTATCGTATGATTGATTTGTATTGCCATGCTTAGTACTGACGGGGGTCGCATAGTCTATTTAGCTCTCCGCCATCCTCGGAAATCCGGAGGCAATAACGCCGGACTGGCCTCCAAGCCTCTAGATGTCTTGTCGTCCAGCCTCTTCGCAGTCGGAGTTACGTCCGCCATGTTCCACGGCACTCTCCGGCAGGGGCCGCAGTTCTGCGACGACCTCTCGATGCTAGCTCTGGCGGCGGCGCTGCTGCAGCCCCTATACACCCACGGGCGCTCACCCGCCGCAGCCAGGCTCGTCACCGGCGTGATCATCCTCGCCACTTCGACCGCGTCCGCGATATACGTCCAGTCTGGCAAGATCCTCTACCACGTGTACATATTCTCGGCGATGCTGACGTTCATCTGGCCGCGCACGCTGCATCTCCTATACCGGGATCCTGGCCCCAACGGTAGTGGGCGTTCGCGCGAGGAGAGGCGGCGTCTCGGGGGAAGGTTCTGGAAGGCCGTGGCGCTTCTCATCACGGCTTATATCATCTGGAATATCGATCTCGAGATGTGCCTGCAGCTGCGGGACCTGAGGAGCCGTATCGGCCTCCCCTGGGCATGGTTGCTGGAGTTTCATGGCTGGTGGCACATCTTGACTGCGCTGGGCGCTAGCGAGTATATGCAGCTTGTTCGGGAGCTCTGTTAGCCATCATTGCCTTAAAGCACACCCTCTCAAGATATAGAACGTCCTAAACTCATGGTTCAGTTAGAATGTATTTTCTAGCCGTTGCCTTGGAGCCTGATGTAGATATTTCTTTTCATGGTCACCACTACGACCATACCACCTACCACCGGAATCACTCAGATCTTGAAATTGGCTAAATCTGAATACTGACTAAAACCTAGTCCTAGCTCTAGATCCAGATCTATAGCTAGACTGTGACCAGACCCGTACCTACATCTGTACCTAGAGAATATAAAGGGTCTATTGGATGTCGTTGCTCTGGGATAGGGTACACCAAGCTCAACAGCCTAAGTCGAGGGAGGTGTCTAGCATTTGAGCTTGTAACTTAACGATAAAAAGTACTAACAATATCTCCACAGCACTGCTACGTAAGAAAACGTAGAATGTAATAGCAAGGTGTTTTGAATTTATACAGAGCTAATCTAATCGTTGGAGACAGATATAAGTTTGGAATATATACACTAAAAATTGAAGTTGGAAGCCAAGACGAAATTGGCGTGGAGCCTAGCACCAAGTTAAGTTGTTTTCTTAACGGCTCCCCTTTTTTCTTTCTCCTTTCTTGAGAGGATGTTCTGCAGTGCAGCTGACTTTCTCTCTCATGCATGGACGCTGTGTCCGTAGAGATTGCGCGAGTAAGTCCGGCGGCTAGCAGCACCGGTGCGCTGGCCCCTCGACGCTGCACCCTTGCGAGTCATGGGGATCCTGCCAACCGGGGACCCAGCCTTAGCACCAGGGGCAGTGGTCTTCTTCCCTCCCGCCGGCGGCGACCCTCCTCCGGTCTGCTGCCCGTTGTTACCTGAAGCCCCTTCGTCGCTAATACTACCATCGTCATCGTCATCGTCATCATCACCATCCTCATCGTTGATGATCTTGCCATCAAGGGCGAGGATCCTCTCAACGGCACGCTCAGCCGCCACCATGACGATGGCCTGCGTGTTGCCCGTGGGCAAGTCGGGGTGCATGCTCGCGTCGACGACGAACAGGTTGTCGGTGCCGTAGACCTTAGTATTGGTATCTACGACGGCGGTGCTATCGTTGGAAGTCCCCATGCGAGCGCTGCGCACGAAGTGCGAGCCGCTCGTCAGCGTCGAGTTGAGGTCGGCGAGCAGCTCGGCGCCCGTGATGCCGCCGGGGGCCGCGGACCCGTCCGAGAGCTGCAGCAACAGCGTCGAGTTGGGCTTGGCGGCCATGGCGATGAGGCGGTCGAGGAAGCCCTCGTACGCTTCCGTATCGCCCTCCGTCTGCAGGTACGGCGTCCCCGTGAACACGGTGTTCTCGCCCGTCGCCGAGTCGAGCACGAGGTCCGTCGACGACGTCAGACCGTGCGTCACGTACAGCTTGATCTTGACTGTGTCCGCCGAGGGGCTGTTGCACGTGCCCTGCAGGAATCGCGTCTTGCCGTCGCTCGGCGACGTGACTGACGTCCAGAAGTTGAGGCGCTGGCCCCCCTGTGTCAGAAGACCGGATCCCTGGTTCCAGAGGCCGATCGAGGAGTTGTCGGGCGCGGTGAAGGCGGTGGAGTCCAGGGAAGATAGGCCGGACTTGGTGCCCAGAGTGATCGAGATGATGGGGTGATCCATGACGCCCTCGCCGACGGGGAGATCGATCCATTGGCTCTGGGCGGGCAGCGTGACCGATGAGGGGACCGCCTCGATCTGCGCCGACGGGCCGATGCCGCTGTAGAACAGGATGCGGGGTGTGGAGAGAGCGCCGGCAGCCAGAAGAACCTTTCCGGTTCCCTGGGTGACCTTGATGATCTCGTGGCTACCATCCTCCTTCTCGATCTCCACGCCAGAGACCCATGTTCCGTTTCGGACGGCGCGGATGACCTTCGAGTTCATGGACAGCTTGAAGTTATCCATGGCCTGGGCGAGAGGCAGGTAGGTCTTGAGCGGGCCCCCACGCATGTGCGCGTCGATGTTCCAGGGCGGGTGGGCGTACACGTCCGTCTTCTTGTTAGGCTCCTCCAGCGAGCTCACGGAGGTGAAGTCGTTCACGCCCAAGAAAGACGACAGCACGTCGTAGGCGCCCTGATCGTACCTCTGGCCGTCAGCTGACGGCTGGTCGGTTCCAGGGTTGCGCTTGAAAAAACGGCCGGAGGCCTTTCGCACGTCGGCGGCCTTCCAGCCGGCAGGCCAGTTGTCGTCGAAGTCGGCATCCTGGGGCTTGACGAACATCAGCGCATTGATGGTGCCGCTGCCACCCAGGATGCAGCCAGCCATCGAGGCCGTATCCGTGCAGTAGGTACTGGCACCAACACTCGACGAGAGATAGTATGCCATGGCCGGAATGTCGTAGGCAGTGAGAGTGCTATTCCACGGCACTACCTCCTTGCCGCCGGTCGAGTACAAGGATGGTCCACCACGCTCTATGAGGAGTACAGACGCACCAGTTTCTGCCAATCTCCCAGCGGCAACAAGTCCTGCAGGACCTGCACCAGCGATGATGTAGTCATATGTGACGTTGGATGTGGTGATGGGGGTTACGGTGCTATTTCCGGGGACGGTCGAGTTGCTTCCAGCCCCGGTGCCCGGGTTTTCCACAACAGACTCGGCCATCGCAGCCCAGGTGGCGTACTCGGACGACTTAGCGCCTGCTGCGGTGATTCCGAAGCCGCCAAAACCATCGGAGTGATACGACAGCGCGGACGACGAATCAGTCGGATCAGTGACGGCACTTGTGGAGTAGGCATAGCCCATAGTGAAAGAATCGGCGTCGGCCGTGATCGAGTCGGTGCCTCCGGTGATGCAACCCGCGCAGAGGAAAGTGGCGGAGAAATGGGTCGAGTTCACGAAGGTGCCGCTCGCGATGGGGGAGAGCGTGACGTCTCCCGAGTACACCGAGGGCGTCGTGTAGCCGGTGGCGAGACGTGGGGAAACCACAATCTCCTCCCCGTTAGGCCAAGCGACGAGGAGTAAGTGGTTTGCCATCAGGGTGCTGAGATCAAGCCCTGCCCATCCATCTCCACTGTCGACCGGGCCGACAATGTTGGCGATGAAGTCGGTCGACGGCGAATCCGGCAAGGCAATACCAACTGTGCACTCTCCCTTGGGGTCGGTGAAGCCAGCGAATGATATCCCACTATTGCTGTCTGTATAGTTCACAGCAGCTGCCGAAGCGCCTAGCGCCGAGGATAGGAAAAGGAGGCCTGAGAACTTCATGATGACTCCTAACTAGTGTAGGTGGGGGAAAAAGAATGGCGAAGAAATGAATGTAATCGGCCGTCAAGGCTCAGAAAATGAACGTGAAATTGTTTGTACTACAAACAGTAGAAGAAAAAGGGAAGGCAGAAAGGCACGAAATAGTAAGGGAACCAACACTGGCTGCTACACAGAAGCGGCACAGAAGAGGTCTATATACCTCCTGGGAATTCCACCTCGGTCCTACTTGGACGATTCAAGCGGATCCTAGTCAAAACATTGCTATCTTTAGTTTTCGGCTCGAGTATACAGAGCCGCGTAGGTAGATCATCTTAAAACCACCCAGTCGGGACGCCCAATGAGAAGGTATCTTTAGATCAGCAAAGCGGTAGCGGGGAAGTTCTAGAAGATGCTTCCTGAAACAAAGTAGCAGCGCCAGACGACAAGCCGCCAATCAAGAGACAGGCATTGCAGGTGAGAAGGGCCACCAGTGGTAACAGCGATATTACGGTAGGGTTCGAAGCGGGTGCGCAGTTGAGGCCAAATCAATCGCCTCATGTCGTCGAAGTTCAAATCGTACAATGCCTACTCAATCTGAAGCGGTTTAGACGATCGTGAAACGAAACTTTCTTAGCGTGCCGTCGCTAGCTCCGGCTGATGGCCCCATAGGGCAATAATGCTGGCTTGGCTGGGAAACAAACGAACCAGAGCGGGTTAGAGTCCCTCGAATAGAGTATACTCTAGCGCAATGCTCAGTAACGTGGGGCCGCTGTGGCACTGCGCCAGCACAATAAATCCTCGCTTTGATTAAGGATTTATGTTGCCATCGACGTAGCTACTAAAGCTCCTTGACTTACATAGACTGTGAAGATAACAGCAAATAACCCAGTCTGATGCGTACGCTTGGCAAGCTTTATCGGCTCGGGCCTGGAGGTTTCGTTTCGTCGTTAGGATTCGAAGCATGGCGGTGTCAAAGGCGGATCAGAAGCCTCTTCTATTACCATAACATAACTGCATGTAACCAATTTTCAGCTCGTATGGGATTATCATACGGAATGTATATTGATAATTTACAGACAGGGGTTGCCGCCTTTTATCCACCAGCCCGGGCCACCGGGGTGTTATTCCGCACCACCATCATCACATTATATGTGAGGCGGGCGAAGGTGAAAAAGCCACATCATTCCATTGCATTTCCGATAACTTGAAAGTCATCCTATGAATGGGTGAACTGATCTTCAACGTAGTGGTAGGTTGCGCGTGCTAGATAGAATAGGCTACCGAGCCTCTTCCAACCCGACAAGGAGTAGGCGCCGCTCAAGCTCTATTGGGGACCGTCGATTGAGCACCCCCACCACCGACCGACGCACCATCGGTACGGCCGGGGGTTCCGACAGATGTCAACAACGCAATGGAAGCGCGGGAGGGGCTGATCCATGGATGCTTTTAGGAGTCACCTACCTCGCTTCTCTCCCTCTTCTTCATTCGCCTGGTTTAGACCCCCTACCTACCCGAAGATCTCCTCCCAAACGACGATTTTCTAGATTAGCTTCTTTGCTGAGGTCTTCCCAGCACGGGCTCGACGGCCGCCACTCCGGTATGTGGGCCCCGGCCTCTGCATCTTCACCGCCGAATCGCTACGAGACCTTCCGGGTTCGGCAAGCAAGTTCACGGGAACCCGCCGGGTGGGTGTGTGGGTCTTTGCGCACAGACTCGGCTTACGGTTTGTACCACGCGGCCTCGGCACGCCTGATCGCCGACACTACATAGAGTCCCGCATACTGCCGCCCATCCACGGTACCCCGCTCGGGCATGACAACGCCGGCATGCTACGTTCACAGACCCCGAGACGCTGCATCATAACTAGAGTCATGCGGTGAAGTCAAGATAAAAGGTGAAGCGGCTAATGTAAATGTTAGGTAACTACGGCAGTCGTTACGGATGAAATTCAAACCGCGTGACCCTGAGCTAAAACAAACTCAATGTTACACTTGCTGTGTGAGCGCAGCAATTCACTCGAAGTAGATCAATTTAGCTTACCAAGGCATTTTCGCTAAAAATATGTAGAGGAGTACTGTTTACGCAGTGACCCACCTAATTCAGATTTAAGTAGGTAGGTAGGTAGGTAGGTAGAACCCCTCAGCTGGACAATAAAGGGCCTGACTGCAACCATCTAGCCATAAGGTCTAGCTACATTGCCTACGTATGGAACCCTGCTGTATTAACGATGGGATCTAGCTGGATTTCCTAGCTGTAGCTACCTACGTACATAAGACCCACAAAGAATAGTAGGCCAGATAACAGAAGCTATGCATGTGATGGTAGCAGTTAAATGGGCTACTGCGCAATAGCATTTCTCATGAACAAATCGTTATCGAACTTCGAACCTCCTGCACTAAGGCTCATATTTACATGTATAAGACTGTCATCTCTTGGACTTTGTTGTGTTGACGACGACTTTGGAACTATGCTGACTAGATTCGAGGAAACGTTCGAGCAAGATAGACGGAACAAATGTAGAGCTTTCAGTAGTACAAGAAATATGGGATACATATAGCTAGATATCGACGTTCAGAGTTGGCGGACGTTGGCGATACGTGACAAAGTCCTACCATCTATTATTAACTAAGAGAGTGAGAGGTCACCAATGGGGATCCCTGTTCGTTGTGTAGTAGGTAGGTAGGTACTTAATCATGTGTGGTTGGTGCGGCGTCCTACATCAATTCGAAGGTCGCAGCCACAGTCAACTATAACGTTTCAGCCACAGGACTTGATACGGGAGCGCCACATATCAACTCAACGTGACCCTCCGTGGATGGTATCACGACGACTTCATCGCAAGCGATATGGGCGAACAAACTTCTATGAATGGGATGCATTGGGAGGTACTTCTTAAGTGATGGAGACATTATGACTGAGGAGGAGTCACTTGACAGAAAATAGCCTCTTAGTCCCATCTAGGGAACCGAGCTTTCTCGTAACCTGTCCTGGCTGATACCTGAAGTCAAAGGTGACGATGGAGCCATGCGGAAAACGAGAGAGTATGGTAAGGTTTAGCTCTTGAAGCACTGACTTGATAGGATACGGTGCGTCAAGATGTGAGTTCCATCATATAAAACGACGGGACGGTATAGTAGGGCAGCAGTTTGACTCGAGTGAGTCAATCGAAGAACATCATTATGTCAATCATATTGGGTATACAGCGTAAATATCGATGATGCGGCATGTCTGTATAGAACAGACATACATGCATGTGTGTGTGCATTGGTGCATGATAGCATCCAAGATGATAGGGCGCGCTGGTGTAGAAGGCAGGTAGGTGTAGCTTGTTCTGAATATATAACACGTGACTCGAAATGACTTTGATAACACCTACTGAATATGCATCGGCGTGACCAATTTTTAATGTCGAGTTATGTCCTGTCAAAGCTGGCAGGTACTGAATGCCAGGGAGGACTAAGAGCTGTTAACTTAGGACTGGGGGGGGACAGAGAGGTGATGTAGGTAGGTTGATAGGTAATGGGTCACACCATGGGGGTGTAGGTAAATGGGGCCTCTGATTGGTTGCCTGGAGCCCATATGTCCTGCGGCTCCCACACATAAGAGGCCCGTCCCTCTTCTCCCATCCTTTTCAAATTCCTCCCCTCCTTCATCTTCATATTCCTTGATATCAAATAGTTTTATCAAGTAGTGCTTGAAACCTACCAAACTCATCAAAGCACATCAATTTGAGGACTTAGATACCCCTTGGGACCCTTTTGAACCCTCCATAAGCTCATCATGGCTTATCACTCAGGTAACCCAGCTCTCCCCCAACCTCGACGGCTTCAAAACTGATCAAGCCACAGATGATCGTAGGGCCTCAAATAGGGTATACCACCAAGTACCCCGAGAAGCCTGTCGCTCCACAGACCATATAGTATATGCCGTAACTAGCCAGTGCCTGGCTAGAACTTCCTGTATGACTTGATCACAGCTAGCAAGCTGCTATGCATATCGTCACAAGCCTGACATAGAATAGATGACAGTTCTCTTGGAGAGAGTTACTTTCCATCAGTCTATAGACATCATCCGCTTGCATCGCCAGAGATGCATCGTGTTGAACCATCTCAGCGAGTGCATCGCGACGACTCTTCGGGCAAGAGACCACAGTACGAGCATGATGATGCATACTCACTCATGCCAATTCATACTGTTACTCGCAGACAGACTGATGACAGCGCTCTCCATCATCATGCTACTCCTAGATATGTTGGCCAGCAATTGCCAGACTTCGTCTTGTTCCCACCAGTAAAGTGCAGTTCTGGAAAGAAAGCCACTCGCTTAAGCGACGACAATTCCATGGAAAGCTTTTGGGGAAATGACACTATAGTCACGGGTATTCCTCAGATGTTACCCCCCATCAGCCCGACCAAGCAGCATGGTCGTAGGACTTCAGGCACCCACAATAGGACCTTGAAACCCTCCGAGAGGGGTACCAAAGAGCGAGAATCTACCGCCACAAACGGCCTCAAAGCTCTAGAGCAACGGAACAGCAAACATTCCATAAAAAGTAGATACAACTTGCCCACTCCACCAGATGCCCCGAGGATTCCTAGGCTATCGACTCCAGACTTCGATGACATGGTTCAAAACGAAGAAACCTTTCATGGTGACGGCTTTTGTGCATGTTGCCCCAGGGAGGCTGGGGACACAGCGCTATCGAGGTGGAGAGAGAGAAGAGCCAAAATGGATAAGCAGAGTAAGTCTTGCCATTTCGCTGCAGGTAAACCTCGCTTCATTTACTAACCCTAGCTTAGCAAGCGATGCTAGGGCTCACATCGCGCGAATGTCAATGAGCAAACGTCTACTAGCAGCGCCATGAATTTCGAAGGGAATCGCTTTGATGTGAGATGTATGCGATATTTTTGGGCGTTTCATAGATTTTCCAGTTTATCTTTCAATCAGGAAATATGGTGGGATCTTGGCAAGGCATCACAGGCCCGTGAGGGGAGGAGATAATGGCGATAGGAATGGCGTTACACTCGGTGGTCAGGTAAAAATAGTGCCAGTGAGAATTCAAGGCAGTAGTCAATGAGAACAAATATCCGAAGTGAAGCGCCCAAGGGCAACTCTAACCTCGGTCAGGCCTTCGAATGTGACCCTTCTGTCGACGTCTTGGTCAAGGTGGGAGGTTGCGAAGAAGTTGGGAAAGCTGGAGCCTAGTGGGTAGATGGGGCTGCGTAGTTCGAACTTTCAAGTGGGTCTTGTGGGTATTGTGGCTAGTGTTGAGTCACAAGCCACACCATCCAGCTGTAAGCCACATTAGTTAGTCCTAGGAGGCAGTGTGGCTTATGTGGCTAGTGCATACAGGAATGATGTGGCTGGTGTGGATTATGGATGGTGTGGCTAGAGTGCATCTTAAGAACAGCGATTTCTTCCATACGCCGCATGCGTGTGATCTTCATTGGTGATTGGTGGTTCCCATTTTTAGCCACGTAATCAAGAGCTGATATGAATTTGAACAAGCGCGGGAGTACGCAGTCAACATCGCGTCCCCTGGTGATCCCTTGCTAGTCCTTCCTTGCCATTGACAATTGATCAGTTAGACGAGGCCACTTCCAGCCCCTCACGTATGTATTGCATTCCCTGTGTACCATTCCTTTACTGAATGCCTGGCCTTACTTTGGCACTCAGCTAACATTGGAGCAGCTAATGCTTAGCGGACACCCCCCCGGGGTAGATATCCCACGTCCCATTGTTCTCCTCATTGACCTGAAGCGGCGTCGACCCCGTGAGGGTCAGGTTCCGGGAACTGCGAGGATGTTAGTTAGTCTAGATGCATCCTACACATGCTCTGGAACTTTTACGCACTACTCTTCAGAGAACCAGGTCATAACGATGGCCACAAGCCCGGGCCCGATCCCGCTAGTCTCGTAGATGCTGAAGTTGCCGGACACTAAAGGTGAGCTCGAGGAGGTGCCTCCCTCTCCCTCTCCCACTGCTGCTGCTGCTGCTGCTGCTGCTGCTGCTGCTGCTACTTCCGAAATATTGCACGCCTTCAAAGGCTGGTCTACGGTCCCTGCGCAGCTTGCTCGAAAGGCCGGGATGGAGCCGTTGGTGTCGCTGTACTGAGGTCCCGATAGCCCGTACGCTAGTTAGATGAAGATTGGAATCAGCTTTCTCGTTTCGATGGGGTTTCGATTATCGACCATAGCGGTGGATGTTTTGGCTTACAGTAGTCGCATGGCCATACGGAACAAGAACCATCTCCTGTCCAGGTGAACAACCAGGCGTATGGTTCAGACTCACTTCGTTGACCACGGCCCAGAACGTCCGTTGCCACGATTCCATGAACTACAGCCCCAAGGCTAGCTAATGTTATGATCAAGCGGAACATTTCTAATTTGAGTATCTTATGGTATGCTATCGTTGTTGTCGAAGTCTAAGGCCAAATGATCTGTTTCTTCCCGTTATTTGATCAGCAATATGTTCAGTGCAGCTAAAGAAGCCCTTGGGAGGCTTAGTTGTTTCTTTTTTTGAGATGAAGTTTCATCCCAATATCAAACATGGTAAGCTGTGTAGCTGATGACGCAAAGGGTAGATCATATGGGAGTTTTCGGCTAAAAAGGCCGAAAGGGTAGTATTGCAGCGTCGGCGAGACCTGCAAACAGAATTGGTAACCCGAGATGGCAATGTCATGGGATCTTCTTATCTGTGGTTACAGGATTTGCTGTCGCATCTATCAACACATAACGTTAGTTTGACCGACCGTTTGCAACATTGTATATTACGTACTTGTATCCAGTTCAGCTTGGCTAATTCTTCAAATTGTCATCTATAATCCCCTCCATCTCTGTTTCGGAGCACCGAAAGGGATAAGTGCATAGCATAACCCAACTCCTATAAAGTTCTTGTCTTCATAAAGCACTGTCTATTATTGTCTAACGGCTAGTCATTTCCGGCAACTTATTAGCTCTGATCCACCTAATTAGATCCGAACCGTGATACGCATTCCACTGTTGGCTTTCATTCCGTACATCTTCTTCTTCCCACATTCCACCCCCAGAACCCCGTCTCCCTCAAAGCCCACCTACGGCAACGCGCAGCCCCAATCCTGAGACGGGGGCAGCGGGGCCGTGTTCGGGATGTTCGAGGCCTCGCGGAACTCGGTGATAGTGCGACCGCCATCGGCAGTCTCCTCGACGACGGCGAAGGTGGCGTCCTCGAACCAAGCCTCGGTGTCGAGAGCCGTCAGGCCGCCCTCCCAGCCGGAGAGGTAGACGAAGCCGCCCTTGTCCCCGCTCGAGCTGGGCACCCCGAGGGTCTTCAGGAACCCGTGCTGGAAGTCCTTGAAGGTCTGCCCGATCGTCGTGTTGAAGCTGGTGTACAGCGCCTTGAACCCGTCGAAGTCGAACCGCGTCTGGTTGAACGACGCCAGCACGTCCCGCGAGAACGCCGCGTCGTAGGCCGTGTCCCATGCCCCGTTCGCTGGGTATGGGAAGAAGCCTGTTCCCGTGCATGCATGTATTAGCGTGGATGGCCCCCTGGCAAAGAGCTGAAGTCGATCTGCATCTTTATCATGATGGACATGGTCATCAGCGTGTGCTATACACACAGCAAGCATAACGTACCGTTCACTTGGCACTCAAGCCAGTTCCCGAGTTCCACCGATGCGTTCGCCGCAGACCTCGTGCATGGGTCGTCAATCTGCCGGGAGGTGATATGAGGAGGCATGAGGCTGCTGGCGCTAGCGGCGCAGACGAAGCCGAAAGTGACGGCTTTAAATGGTGTTTGTTAGCGTAGCTGACCTCACTGCTTAGGAATGATATACTTACCGGTAGACAGATGCATATTTGTGACGCAATGGTTTCGTTATGGGGGCCTATGCTATTTGAATTCGAGATATAAGCAGATGCCGACGACAACTAACGGCGCAGTGTAGAGTTCTGAGAATGAAAAACGTCCAATTCATTGTAAAGTGATCCAAGACACCGGTAATATATGCGCGAAAGAGGGGACCCATCGTCAAGACTCAACATCCTGATAGGGAAAGGTCCTGACGGATCTTCCCGGTATCATCTATACATAACTACATAAAAGACCGCCTCCAGTAGAACAGTCTTGTTATGTTATCCGGGATTTAAATCCTGTGTATTTGCTCGGGATCCGTTTTTTTCCCCGTCTTCGGTCAGGTTCGCGATGAACGGGGAGTCCGTTCTGTTTACTTAGCCTTATGAGGCAAATGGAGAATAGGTAGAGCATTAATAGCAACCAAACTAGCAAGGTTTTGCCACGCTTTTTTAGCCGTTTAAAATCCTTCACTCTCTCATTAACTAGCATCCTTTCCTTTCGGGTATCTACGCAGATACAACGTAGTACCCTCTCGCCTTAGCTAGTCAAGCTGAAAACTTCTTTAACAAGGGTATGGTCTCGGTATCTTCCGAGCGCCGGGTATGCCTTCATGCAGTGGAGTGCATCATTAAGTAGACCTATCTTTGCTACCTTGTAAATACATCCGCCGATGTTCTCATGAGCGGCTCGCACTACTTAGTCAGAGCGAGGTTCAGTTCCACAGCACATTGTGTTAAACGATGAAGTTCCTAAACGTTAGGGTTAAGATCGTTCTACTCACTGCACGTTATACCAGTGGGTAGCTGTCCTACAGTAGGTAGCGACAAAAGGGGCTCTAAACTTCCCGAGGTATCTCAACATAGAAGTGTTGAAGTTAGAAATAATTTGTTATAACATAAGTCAAACACCCCCTCAACGCACACCCCCCTCAACGCCCACTTAACCCCACATAATTAAAACTTTAATAAAACGTTAACAAAAATTCGGAAAAATAAACGGTTTTCGGATTTAAATTTGTTACATAACAAGGTATAAAGAAATAACTTCGGTATTTATAAATATAAAACTTTAAATTTTATATTAATTAAGTTTATAAAATTAATATTACGTAATATAAATTACTTTTTATTTATATTATATAAAGTAAAGATTTATACATTTAAAAAAGAATATTATTAACGTATATCTTTTATTATAAAATAAATATAAATAAATATAAATTTAATAAAAAAAATATTTTTTTAATATATTATTAATTAAATATAACGAATAAATTAAAAAATAAATTAAATAATATATTATTATATTATATTAAATAATATAAAGTTTAAATTATATTTTAAATTAATTTATTTTAATAAAGTTATTTATATAAAAAAATTTATATTTAAAATATATTATTTAAATATTTAATATTATACGTATTTTATAAATTTTAATATTATTTTAACGCTTTTTATATAAATTAATATATAAAGAATATATTATAATATTATAAGTTTTAATATATAATTTATTTAATTAAATATATAAAGAAAAAGTATAAAAATACGATAATATTTTATATAAAAAAAACGCCAAGACAAATTACAAAGTAAAATAAAACGTAATATATTAAATATAAAATCGAAAAAAAACATATTACGTAATATTCTTTCGTATATAATTTATTTAAAAAGTTATATTTATAAAATATTAAATTGTATTTAAATACGATATATATTTAAAAAGTTATATAAGTTTTTATAAAATATGAATTCCTTAACAGATTTACTAACAATTTGTATGGCAAACTGTTAGTATAATTTTTTTAAACTTTAAGCATTATTTTATAAAGCTTATATAATAAAATAAAATGATTTTAAATTATAATCCTTTTAAGCATATAATAAATTATTTTATACAATTTTCTCTTTCTTTATAAGTATTTTGGTTAATTAAATATAAATTGTTAAAATACAGGATTTTGTATGGGAAATGGGTGGGCGTTGAGGGGGGTGTGCATTGAGGGGGTGGTTGACTTAAAGGGTTGCTGGAGTTAGACATTGGCGATCATGGCAAAACTTAGAATATGGATATTTAACTACGTCCTATGCTCAGCAAAGAGATTCTCATTACGCTTGCCCGAAACCAGACCATGGACATCTTGGTTGGCGACTTTCATTGTAGAAGGGAAAGAAGTAGGAGTGTCCTACGTCTATGCCTTGTCCTGTATTTTCCCAAAGCAACTATTAGCATATGATCATTAATTCCAAAACCATGAATGACATCCATGATTAGTAGAAACAGACATGCCCTGATAATTTCAGAAACTGTACTGTGAACTGAAGACATTGTTGTCTAACGAATATATTAATGCAAGTTTCTAAAGAAACTCTGTCTTAAGGTCACGAAGCGACTTCTAGAGCTGGTCAATCTTTTTTTAAAAGGTCTTCTGTCTTACCTTATATAAAGATAGAGACATGATAGAAACACCTCTAATACGACTCGAGTGCTAGACAAGTTCGTAAGGCGTAATAAAAACCACAACCATTCATAACTCCCAGCATCCTATGCCCAATCTAGGCCGCTATACCAACATCTGCTTTACCAAACCAAACATTCGTTCCTGTCATGAGCGGCGTGATGCATCAATCCCTTTGATGCAGACATAACAAACTAATTCTTCTTTTCGACATCTGCTGGTGGCTTACGGAGTCGGAACATGGAAACTAGCATCTCCTCCATAGAATACAACTCATTCAACAGTTCATCGTTGAGTAAGGCCGTCGAGTCTTGTTCAAGAAGATTGTCCGGGTCATTCATGTAACGCAGTGACCGGGCGCGAGAAAGTTCGGTGGAAACATTCTGGATGGTGTATTTGAGTTGCAACTGCAACGATCGAATAGTATCTGGGCTCAGACTGCAGAACTCTGCGTAGGTAAGCCCCCCATCCATACTGTTGTCGATCCAGTCAGAGGCGTGGTTTGATAGAATGACATCTAGCGAAGACTTGATAAACCGATATGAACTCTCAATTCCGGTTAGCAAGCTGAAATCCGCTGCAGCACCTTGGTCGGTTTTCTGTTGCCGATGGAGCTCAAGCTCGGTTACGCAGGAAGTGACTTGATCTTTAAGATCATACAGTTCGTGGCGCAGGTTCCAGAGGTCTTTGTCGCTTTGCATCTGGTTTTTCCGGTCTGCGAAGGTGTCTTCTGGTTTCGTGGAAGACTGGCCATCAGCCTCGGAAGAGAGGAAGTTCATGTTTCCAGTGTGGAAATCGTTAAAATCCCTACAACAATGAGTCAGCGGTGGTAGCAAAGGGTGAGAAAATTAAGAACCAACATACCCTTGTATGACAGGCATGAGTTCATCCATCTGATTTGTGAAAATCTCCACTGCTTCTTGAAAGCGGCTGGTGTTTTGGAGATATCGAGTCGCGCGTATGCCAGATGCTTTAGGGTCTGTGCTATTCTGGAGCTCTTCCCTCAAGGTGAGCATCTCGGCTGTGAGATTCGACATCCATGATTCCAGACCAGGATCAAGGGGAAGGTCGATGTTGGCTCGCTCGGGGTCGTAGTGCTTTGAGTATCCCTCTAGAATGGGACTCAAGCATTGGAGGTGTACAAGCAGGGCTTGGCACCCAGACTTTATCTTGTGGGTCTCTGACTGCGCGAAGTTGCCTTCCACGTTGAGGAAGCTAATTATCTCCTCGATTAGTTCGATCAGAGATGCGTTGATTTGACCGAGGGAACCAGGATCAATATCTTCCGAGTCTAAAAACTCATACAACGACCGTAAAGGGAATTCGTCAGGCTCCACCACGTCCTTCGTATCCATGCCTTGTCGCTCAAGATCATCGTCCCGAACGTCTCCATCTGGAGCGTTGTGGGCATCTTTAGCAACAGTGCGTGCGATGCCATACTCGCTATGTTCGTTCACTGTATCATCTGTAAGAGTATCGACAGATACAAGGCATCCTTGGACGCTATTCCGGTCGACACTATTGGGACCATCCGATCTTGGGACAGAAACAACGGAAAAGTCATCGCCTTCGACCTCTTCCCAGCCGTCCGAGATAGTTGTAGAGTTATTCATTGTATTTATAAGAGCCAGGGGGGATAATACAGTGTACTGCAAGAGATTCAATGTAGTGTGGTGATCAACAGGTGTTATTGCTGTTCATGGGGTTCAACTCTAAAACCCCTACATACTGTGGGGTATCATTCAACTGCGTATCTGATCTAACTCTGCAGTCGCATTGTTGATGTTTTGGGTGCAATGGGGAGATGTGAGTAAGGCCCAAAGAATCAGCCTGATGGGAAAGTTGTGGTGAGACGAGGCTGAGTTGTTAGTAAGTAGCGGGTGAAGTGCCGTCGTGTCTCACTAAAAACAGGATTCAGGCCGAAATACTTTGTTGGGTACTTTAGATGAGTATTGATGATCTAGTGGAATGATTGGATGGATGTTCATCGGTCCGTAGAGGCCAATCAATACCTACCTACCTACATCCTAGGGTATCTACTGTAGGTAGATGCACTCGACATACAATATGACAGACAGGTAGGTTATCAGGCAGCGATGCAATCAGTTTTATGAAGCTGTGCGTAAGCCGGAATAAGGCCTGTACGAAGTACTGTAGTGCTTACCTACCTACCTGGCATGGAGTAGAAGTTAAATTCTGCCCTATGAGTAAACCTTAGTTTAACGATTCGTTTCGCACATGATTGCGGGGTTCAACCCATCACGCTAAGTGCAGAAGATACGCGTGCCTGCATGCACATAATGTATGGAAGTTCAATACTGGTATTGGCTATTGTCTACATAAAAGCATAAGTTATCATAATGTATGACATGTTAAGTTATGAAGAGAAATCTTGTCATATTTTGGTAATAGTTTGGTTTGGAGCCTACATACGTATTAATTCGACGTTCTTTTATAGTGATATATCGTTCACGCGAGCACGCAAAACATTAACTAGTAACTAATGAGCCCGGTCCAGATTCGATTGGAGCAAAAGCCAATGCTCATAATTGCCGATCGTTACGTGATCCTCTAGAAGTTTAGTCTGCATGTCTCTCCCTAGATGTGTACTCGATGGCTGCTAACATACCGCCCGTGATCATTCGTACCAGCGCATCGGCACTCGGCTGCGGGGTTGTTGATCTCATGAACGATAGCCCAATCAGCTAATGCGTTGATCAAGATGACTGCAGCTACCGAGCAGGAGTGACCATAACTAATATAAGTTGGGTCCTAGTGCGGTCTGATATCATATACTCTTCTTCTCGTCTTATATAGCCTTGTGCTGAACAGCCTGACTATTCCTAAAACTTGGCAGTAGTGGTACGAGGTCATGTTGGGACTTCAACCAACTTAATGAGGATGGTTGTAACCTAGCGGGATGTAGGAGAGAACTTGGCGTCAAGAAGGATTCCCGTTGTCGTCCATGTGAACATGTACCATTCAATTTGCCCTTCTTCATGCTTTGCTGGCCATGTAGAAAGACAAGTAGGTAGCTACTGGGTAAGAAATATCATTCCATCTACTACGGGGCGGCCTGACCATACCTACCTACATACCGTTGTTTAATCTTAAAACCCCTACGATTATACGAGACACATATACTCATGGTGGATCAGATATCTGCTCGTTGAGGCTTTGATAACATATTCACTTACCCTTGACTGCAATGGTTTTCTTAGATTCCTCGAATTTCCATGTACGTCGCGTTTGGGTTCATTACTGTATATCGTTCGTTCAGATGACTCCCGACTGTTCCCGTGACGGCGACGATAACGTGCATAGTCACTTGTAAGGATGCAAGCACTTCGCCAAGTGGGTAGTATTGCAACGTTAATGCCGCGTCCATACGGCATATACTCGTTCGACCTCTAATAAATAGTTGGTTAGATGATACTAGTTCCAGTTGTTTATTAGAGTAAGGCGAAACATACACCTGATAATATCTAATAGACGGGGGTTCGCATTGCCCTTCTCGGGAGTGACGAGGACCAACCCAGCTGGCGGGCGGAGACCTACACGGTAGACCCCCGGTGCTCTAAGGCCCTAGCGACCCCCGCAATTCGCGCACGGCCAACCACTCCTGTTGCTTGCTGTCCGAGATCCGACAACGTCAGATGGTGCCTTCAGCACGATATCTCCCCAAGTCGTCACATCGATATCTTGGGCCAATCTTCATGCAAGTTATCTTAAGTTAGTCTAAGCACATTACTTTCAACACCCACACCGCTGCACGACAACCGCGCGGGGTGCTACAGAAATCAGGAAGAAAACGGATTATCCCAGATCACGACATCGACTCCCACCTGCAGGACAACATCCTTAAGCATTCCGGCAATGCGCGTGGACGTCTTCCAAGAAACCCTCCGGTGGGCATTGGTGCTCACAGGCCCAAACAATCCCCAAAAGGTTCTCCATGGGTTAGTCTATAAATCACCCTGCTCCCACCCTCTCCCTCCTCCATGAGGCTCGTCATCCTACGTATGCATATTCCTTGGTTCCTCGCAGTCGGACGAGGGAGCTCATCCAACGTCACAATGGCCCCCATTTCAGTAAACATAGCCCACATCGTCCTAGGGCTTGCCTCACATGGACTGACGGCCGCCGTCCCCAGACAAGGCAACTCTCTTTCTATTGAGGTTCCCACCTCGGCGCCGGCAGATGCCTCGGATGTAGTAGACCCTGCCTTCCCTGGATTTGCATTTGAGCAATCCTCGTTCGTTCGATATGCGGTCGACGACGATGGCAAGCCAAATGATTTCTCCGTAAACCTCATTCAGGAGATAACCTCCCGTACGGGTGGATCCCCCATCATCCGATTGGGTGGCACCTCTCCAGATTATGGTCGATATCTTCCTGGCCAAGCAGAACCTGCAGTAAGCATTACCTAGAAACGTTTCCCCACTGGACTCCATGTCCAAGCACAAGGAGGCATGTCCAGAAATGCAGGCCCCGCAACGCGTCTCGCTGCTGTAATCACGCAGAGAAAAGAGAAATCTAACCCCTGATAGCTTCCGGTTGCTGAGCAAGACAATTACCAAAACGTTGGATTCACAACAATTGGTCCATCGTACTGGGGCTTGACAGAAAACTTTCCTGGCGCCACTTATATGGTTCAAGTACCAATGGCGACAACTAACATCAGCGAAACGATCGCGTGGACCCGAGCCGCGGTTGACGGCATCGGGCTTGATAGGATCCACTCTATCCAGCCCGGAAATGAGGCCGACCTGTACCACGATGAGTATACAGGCGAGGGCGGCGTTTTCCTAGGGCCTCCGGACTACCAAGGGACCTTGTCTAATATAACCTACGTCGGCAATTACACGAGATACGTCAATCAGATTCTCGATAACGTGAAGGACCTCCCTCAAGAGAAATTCTTCACCGCGTTCGACGTCGCGTCACACTCGGGAGACGCCCAAAAGTCATCCTGGACGTTCGACCTGGAGACCACGTTCGGCCTCGGGATCGACGGACGGGGCGCCATCAAGGAGGTCTCGCACCACTACTACCAGAACCAGGCCGGGGACGCGGAGGATCTGGAGGCGGGTCTCATGACGCTCAGCCTGACGCACGGGAACCTAGACCTGCACTCGCGCCGCATCAACTGGCTGAAGGAGAACCGGCCCGACCTCCCCTTCATCTTCAACGAGGTCGGCAACTCGCTGTTCGTCACCAACTCGTACGAGTACCAGAACCGGCTCGGCAGCGCGCTCTGGCAGGTCGACTTCTACCTGTACTCGATGCACCTGGGCGTCGCCCGCATCAACTACCAGCAGATCATGCACTCGGGATTCGACCTCTGGCTGCCGGTGGCGAGCGCCGGCCTGCCCGCCCAGGTCTTCGCCAACTACTACTCGCAGCCCTTCGTCGCGGACTTCATCGGGACCTCGGGCGACACTACCGTGACCAAGCTGGACGTCGGCGGCGGCGACGCCGCGCCCAACCTGGCGGCCTACGCCGCCTACGAGGCCGGAGCCCCCAAGCGCCTCGCCATCGCCAACCTGGACTACTGGAACCGCACCTCCTCTGACTTCGACCGTCCCGTCGCCTCCATCGCCATCCAGGTACCGGATGCCGTCGACGAGGTCACCGTGCACCGCCTCAGCAGCCCTGACGGCGCGGGCGCGGACGCGAGCTCGATCACGTACGGGGGCAGCCAGTGGACGTACGAGAGCCTGGGCAAGGAGGTCACGGGCGTTCGAGACGACTCGGAGGAGGTTGCCGTCAAGGATGGTGTCGCGACTATCACTGTGCCCGCTAGCGAGGCGGTACTGGTTTATCTATGATGCTGGTCTAATCGGATCGAATCAAGTCGAACCAGACTAAGGATCTGAGGTCGATTGGATTATCCGACGAGTACGAAATAAAATGATGACCATAATAATAAATAATCATGATGCGATGTCTCTGCTTAACACCTGTGAGTGCAAAGTGGCACTTCGTTACATATACCCTTAGATCCACAGACGTGGAACACATATAGCGTTTTTGTGGTCCAGCAAGATTCTTGATACGAAGGCGCCTCATATTGGATATATACGAAGGATCTGGAGGTTTATGTATAATTTCGAAATCAAGTTTCGAATAATAGCAGACTCAAACTCACCTTTAACTTTTAAGGTTGGCACGTTAGTTCTCATGACAACACTGCTTAAGAAATAGCTATGTACCAAGAATATCGAAGAACATATACACCTCTGCTGATATATCCAAATACAATTTGTCGACTAATCTTAACCCTTCCATAGCCTCCATAACTATGCCTTCAGAAGCCCTAAAGCTCTCCCTGTCTTTGGAAGCATTACTAGAATACTTTACCAGAAGCTGGCATCTATATATGAGTATATGGTCATTAACCCAGAAGATAATTATATACTGACAGCGAAGCATAGCACAGAGAACTCAACCTGAGGTATGAGTTCCGCAGCTACTACACTATGCCATGGAGCCGCACACTATTATTTCAAAACACCCCTCCGTTGGTAATTAGACGATTAGAGCTGGAGGCGTGGATACTGTATATATGCTTCAAGACGTGGGGTTTCTACGATTCTATCAAGCTCCTTTTAAGTCAAAAGCTCAGAAGTGGGTATAGTACTATTCTCATTCTAATACTCATTCTGTTTAATGTCCCCCTGTCTGTCCTCTCACCTCAGTCGCTAAGTCCTACTGTTACAGTGTATATAGCGATACTGCTACCTAAGTTCTGATCCCTTCCCTTCACTCTGAACACAACCCTCTGACGCAATCGCGGCATCGTTTTTGCTATGCCTACACTATCTACAAGAACGTGTTGACTACTACTGTATTGTGAAAAATGAAGACCCCAGCTATTTAAGGAGTTCTTGGGAGCTGCAAGGTCGGGTAAGATTCTGCCATGGGCTCTGATGGATTATCTAGAAGTGTGATACGATAAGGAGAAGCATCAAGACGTGATAGGTAGGACGTAGTAAAGGAGCAATGCGAGGCTTAGATCGCTTAAAAATACTTTCTAGGTAAGACTAACTATTTATACGGAAGGGGGGTTTACGAAGTGGCCCGTGGATTTGTGTAGTCCTATCACTTCACAACGATCCGCGACCAAATATCTAATACACTTGTGCTTCGGGGTTTCCAACTCTCGTAAGCAACCGCCCCCTCTCTGATATTAAATTCTGGGAAGATTCATTGCAAGCAGTACATGTATTTGTTTGCTTTATTTGGCCCGTCCTGAAGGCACGATGTATATGCGCAAGTAGTCATACGCCGTTCGAGTGTGATTATAACCTCCAAGTTATATTCTATCAAAAAACACCAAATAAACAATCTTAAGTTTTAAAAATTGAAGAAAACATGACTCTGATCTTCTAAGCTATCACGTCTTCACTGAAGGGCTTCTTGTAAATTGCCTTGCTAATTACTATGCGGTGAGCATATTTTTTCGGCTATAAACAGACAATAACTACGTACGCACGTTGGATTTACTCACTCCGCCCAAGACCAGCCGTTTTGTCCATTCACTCCGGATCCCAAATTCGCTAGGTATTAGCTATGTCATTGTACTAGCGTTTATACATATTTTTGCTATGCGAATAGTATGTATTAGGATGTATATGCTCTATAAACGATACCCCCTTTGTTATAATGGTGGACGCTACCACTCTGGGTGCCACTTGCATGCTGTCGATCAACATAGCTTAAAATACGGATCGAACAGGCTGAAACGCCTAATTACATCATCACTCTAGAGCAGACCGTCTACGTTGGCTACCTATTATCTACCTGTGCTTGATGTTCATTCGCTTACTTAGTTAGACATGCATCTTTCTGATGATTATACTGATAAAGCAGTATATTCCGATCCATATTATTCGCATAGAAAAAGAGGTATAAACGCTAGTACAATCAACTACGTAGCTAATGGAGAACTTGGCATCCGGAGTAAGGGGGACAAGTGGACTGGTCCTAAGCGGAGTGAGTATGGGGAGACGTGACAATTTCAATCTTAATTCCGTGTCTTAATAGTTTACCTCCCACCTCGATGACTCCTCACGACCTGCTTTTTTTTCTTGTAGCTGCTACTATCGTATCCATTGTCCGTCTCTACCGAAGCGGACGTCTAGGGGTCAAAAGAGTGTAGCTATTCCGGTGCGATCATGCATCATTTAATTACCCTGTGATCCAAGCCCCCTATAGACAGCAGCACCAGGGCCCAGACTTGTCTCTAGACAGGTAGCCAGTCCTAGTCACTCAGATTGATAAGCAGAGTCTCCTATTCAACTGCGACGTAATTATAAAATGCTTGGTATGCTAATTCATGGCCTTGTTTCGTGATACTGATATCCAAGAATGAGGTCGTCGTATCCAAGATTTTTCGTTGATTTTTCGAATTAATTTAATGTTGCGCCATTCTTAATACAGCCGTAGACTCCGGGACTTTGTACCGTATCGTGTGGGCCCGGCCGAGAACGCGGAAATTACGTGTGATCGGCTTTTTTTTTCTCTTTCAGTTTAATTACCTACGTACCTAAGTACCTATTTTGTACTTCGTACTTCTACTATAAGATTCAGGGTCCAAACTCAGATGGGATATTACGTCATAAGCTATGACGTATATGAGAGTACGAAGAGAATGCTATGTAAAATTGAAAATTGCCTACCACTATTCCCTAGGTATCTTTTAGAGGTAGAGATTAAGTAGATGGAGGAATAAGAGGTTAAGAATATGTGGACAGGTTAGTAAGTGAACGGCTGGCTTGCCCGTGGGGCGTTTTCTTATAATATCTAGCCCAATATCCAAGATTTTCTTGCGCATATTCAGATTACCTATAGATCTCCGGCCGTATAGTTGGAATCTTGGGAATCACGTGCCGATGGCTATTAGTAACGGGTTTCATTAGGTCGGGCGTGATATTGAATAATAAACCCCGCAGCCTCTGCAGAACAACATTGTACGTACATGATGATGGTTGGCTTGGTTGGCTGGATCGGTCCTCTGAATGGAGTACGTAGATTCTGGGTATGGTTCTAGCCCTCCCCCTCCTGCCCGAAGGAGCTTTATCTCCTAGTTAGAGAGCTTTAAAAAAACAACCTGGATGCATGTAGTGTGATATGCATCATCTATGTAATTCATATTCCCAGCATAATATAATTTCCATGAGATGTAATAAAGCAGGGCAGGAAGCGATCGCGGGAGACGGGTCTGCAAAACGTGCTCGTAGATGTTCGCCAAATAAGCAGGTGATGACATTCTTGAATTAAGATCAACAATATACTGGCTGCTCACGGAGGATACGCGACGAAAGAGGAACACGGTGCATTATTAGGGGAAACCTCATCAGCTCCTTCAACTTATCAGCTCCTCCGATCTAGAGCCCAACCGCATGGACTGATCGAATGAATCACCACCCCCAGGTTCCGTAGATGGAGTGTGAGTCGCATCAAGATTACCAATGACATCTCACATGACATCAATGATCCCGTTCTCTTGGCGCCATCGACCGAGCTAGCCAATCACCTTCCAGAGACCCCAGCGCCTGGGAGGGATGTCGTCCATAAGATGTCGTCGGTGTATATATGAGCTTCCGCAAATGCAATGTTCAAGGTTGGGGGCACACGAAGCTTTTTATATACATTCAAGGACATTCAGCCGAAGATAAGGGATTTCGCTTAATTCACAGGTATACCGCTTGACCTGAGTGTCAGAATATTGAAAGTTAATAGTTGAACCTGAAGTGGCATGATCTACTAGGACTTTTTGTCCCCTCTCTTCTTAAGCTAAGAGCGCTTCAGCAGGGGAGTATGTAATTTGGGGCGGCTGAACGCTCCATAAATAAACGCGATCAGAACGACCTAGTATACTTCGTACTATCTGACTACTATCTGCCTATATGTACGATTAAATATCTTGAGCGTCTTTCAGCCATACATATAAGTCTGCAGGTCTGTAGCACTGGAAAAGGGGGAAAGGGGGTTTCTTTGGTAGATATCGTTAACTAGTCCTGCATGAGTACTACAACGGTCGGCCATACACACAGCCGCTCTTAGGGACGCAAGCGATCGTATTTGGTTTTTGACGGCCGTTAGTGGGCAACACGCTAGGCTTGGTGGGTTATGACGCCACCCTATACGTCATTCTTCACTATCTCGGAATGCCCCACCAATTCAAAGAGGTACATATCGCTTAACCTTGCAGCACTGGTACTGATGGTAGGCTGGTAGGCTGGTAGCGATGTATGTACATACATACAGAGCTCTGTATGTACGGAGGCAGTTACTTGAAGAAACAGTAGTGACACACACAAGTCTCAGAGATGCAAGCCATGGCATTTTCTTCTTCTTTTCGCATTTCCAATCAATTGCATGACGGCATATAACAAATCTCGACAATGGCGCTTATCAGGTCGGAACCCTGGCCCATCAAATTGTTCTAGTGTTGTTGTTGCTGTATGTACTTTGAAAATTATCGCTACCCTACCTACATACATACATACATTATATTACTCTTAACTTCCATGTCACCCATGTGTGCATTGGCGCCGGCCGCCTAGGGACATCGGAACAGATGATGCTAGATAGGCGCTGTGCAGCAAAGATGTGCGATGTTTGCAGAGATAAGACATATAATAGCCTATAGTATTTGCATATCCCCCACTTTGTCCTGCCTCTTGACGTTGGGATATATATTTAGGATGTACAGAAAATGAGAGATATGTCTGTATGTATATGTAGGTAACCTGGTAGTTAGTTAACTGCGGATGATGGAATACAGCAGGTACGCGTCGAACGTTTAGGATTAATTGCTTGGCAGCTTGGTTAAGGCAGCCAGCCGGTTTGCTTAAAAAAACATCGTCATTTTGTTGCAGGAGAGCAGCGGCTTAAAATTTTGCCTAGGTACGAAGGGTAATACTAACTATACCTAACCGTAGTTATAGGCCGCTCACATTCCTATATATTTCTGATAGTTATTATGTCGTTTTCATCTGATGTCAAGTTCCAAGCCTTGGCTCAGATCTGATTGTTCATGGCCTGTTCCGCCCCCGGGCTTGCATCCACAAGCGGCAGAATGCGCCACGATGCGCCATGGCACACACGCATGCACCTGCGGCATTCTTTGATCGAGGATAATGATGTAACCCGACCACCCGTGCAGTAGTATATAGGCTGGATGGTATCAAGGTATGTATAACTTGCTGCTATCTTGGTAGGCATGTAATAAGAGATGAGCCGCATCGGGGATCAAGCACCTACATATAGAGAAATAAAGATGCCATCTATCTGGGTCTCGATGTGCCTAACATGCTTAACTGGGTAAGTTGATTCAGCCAGTCTGTCTGCTTCATCCTATCACCCCTTGCCTCCTACATTGAAAGAAAAAAAAGACAGCTTTATGTGTTCCTTCAAGGTTTTGCAGCACCTAGACTACGTCATCCTGATTCGTTACTTTGTCCGTTTTGGATCCTGATTGAGTAAAAAGCTGTCAGCCCGACCCTGCATCTGGGAGTGCTCACACATGTAGTTATAGGTACCTTCGCGAGTAAACAAAAAAACCACCCTTGCTTACATTTTCTTGTTCTTGATAATTATCGCCGCCCAAGGCACACACACATGCGCTATTCATTTTAGTCATCCATTGTAGGTATTTAATCATCCTATTAGTGTTGATTCACCTATTGGCTATTGCGCCTGGCACGAGATAGAAAGAAAAACTGACGGCGTTTCTTGTCTCTTTTGTAGTTTCAGATAGAATGATACATATAATACAATATTGTAGGCATTCATGCAACGCTTGTATATTTTTACAATCTGATTTTGAAGTCTTTGTTTCCAGGTTCTACACATGTAAGGCAAGTACTTAATCTAGGGTAACTACATCATAGGTATTACACACTATCTCGGTTACAAAGGCGCACTAAAGTCGATAAACTGCCGCCTAACCCAGCTAGGATCTATAGCGTAATGTGAGCATTGGGAACCACTGGGAACTAACATTTAATGTACCTACCTAGACCTAGCCAAAGTTGCAAGTGGCTAGAAAAGTTTCGTCACCACATGTGCTCAGGTCCGGTATAATCTCCCATCTTTTTCTGTCTCTAATAATCCTCGGAACAACCCTGAAATTTGAAAGTTGGCCCAATCCACTTCCCCAAATTTCTTTTCACTCATCCCGCCGCACTGAACTTTGTGCCCTGCCTACTATTTGGCTTCTGCAGTCCCCTCCCGATCCTGCAACGATTTTCTTAGTCAACCGCTACTACCACCACCATCATCATCACCACTAACCGACGCTTCCTTTCCAACAGGATAATACCTTCTGGTTCAGTTGCATCGAATCGCAATCGCAATTGTAGTGCAGTGTTCCTGTTCATTGATAACTAACTTCCTCTCCCGAACCGATCTGGGTTATTCGAATAAACCTACCTGCCTCATCAACTTCTAGAAATAGAGCAAGAGAGCAAACGCAAAAGCTGCATCAATCCGCATCATTCATCAGCGCAGCACCCACCAATACTTACCTCAGCCTGGTTCTTGTGTAATAAATGATAAAAGGTGGAAAGGGAAAAGATTAGCTGCCGGTATCATTCGGTCATTGATTGCCAGAGCCTTTGATGAAGTACTACCTATTACCGCATTACTCCATTACATTACCATAGACTTGAAGCAAGCAAACGGGTCACCCGAACTCACTCTTCTATTTTTTATTCTTTTTAACTTGAACTACTTTTCTAAAAATTTAGTTGTTAAGTGACGCACATACGCACCTACGCATCTACGCAAATACGCACATACCCCTCTGTACTTGTCTACTTCGATCCTGCCTCATAGCTTATAGCTATAAATACCTTTTTGTCCGTGTGTTTCGAGTTGCTACTCCTGCTGGTGGAGGACGACCAGAGGTATCCCTCAACGAATGACGTCTGAAGGGAAAATGTCGACAATTCAGCAATTAAAGAACTTCATCCGACATGGTACGTGGGAGTGTAGTTTCCCTCCTCTTGTTTATTCGTTGAATCATTCACTTTTAGATTAATTGCATTACCTGTATCTTTTTCTATTCTTCTAGCCATTCTTGTTTCAACCACTTTGCCAATCAATCAATCCCGTTGCCCTTCGTTATCTTGATCACGTTTTGGTGGTCATTTTTGACTAATCACCATAACCTGACTACCACCTAACAACTACCACCTATCACCTATCCCTATCACCCACCACCCACCATCCACCATCCATCACCCACTTCGCTCAATTATTTAGTTTTGAATGCCCCTTGTCTGCTGACATCATTTACTCCAAATAGGCAAGCAAGCCAGGACCAACTACGACGAATCTCCAAAGAAGCATGAAATCTCTCCTCCACAGACAGTTGCGCAACCACAGAAGGTGATGGCTCAACCTACAGAGCCGGCAGGTGCTGTAGCAGGTACCGGCCACCCCCCAGTGCCCGAGGCCTACTCTGTACAGCCTGGAAATAACCAGAATCGTGCTGCGCAAGCAGATGGTGTCGCTGCACACCATGCCGAAGCCGACCAGAGCGTAGGATCGTCAAAATCTCGGAAAGCTGAGGAACTCGCTAAGCTCGTGGCCGAAGAAAACGAGAGTAAGGGCAAATTTCCCAAGTACCCTGGCCTTGAGAGATGGGAGCTTTTAGAAAAGATGGGCGACGGCGCGTTTAGCAATGTCTATCGGGCGAAGGATCTCACCGGCGGTGCTGGAGAGGTCGCTATTAAAGTTGTCCGGAAATTTGAAATGAATAATATGCAGGTGAGTTGTGCTAGCGGTCACCGACCCAAGAGTTCTTTTCTTCTGGAGTTTTTATTTTTCGAGGCCTAAAGGCTTGTTATCTTGTCTCCTTTACCAACGCTGGAGTCGTACCATAGGGCGACAAGCATTTACATCCGGACTTCAAGAAAGTTCCGAAGGCAGCAGAGGTGCGATCAAATTCTTTTTCTTTTGTCAGATTTCACTACTACATCTTTTTCACTGTTATCGATCTATATCTCTATCTCTCTGTCCTGCGCCGTCATTTCCACCGCGAATGCTGGGCGAAACCTGCTCCAGCCATTAGAGATGTAGGAAACTGACATGCATAATAGCGGGCCAACATCTTAAAAGAGGTGCAGATCATGCGCCAGATTGACCACCCGAATATTATCAAGCTCGTTGACTTTTCCGAGTCACGGCAGTATTACTACATCATCCTGGAACTGGCACCTGGCGGGGAGCTGTTCCACCAAATCGTCCGTCTCACGTACTTTAGTGAAGATCTTTCTAGACATGTGATCGTGCAAGTCGCGAAAGCATTACAGTACCTCCACGAAGAGAAGGGTGTGGTACATCGGTAAGTGTACAACCCACTAACACAATACCCTTTGCATAGAAATCGACTTGATCGATGGAAAGCACCTTGATCAATATGAATTCAATATGAGTTTGGTGTGATGAATCAGTGTAGACTGACAGCCCTATCAACAGTGATATCAAACCGGAAAATATTCTGTTCTGTCCGATTCCGTTTGTGCCCTCGAAGCAGCCGAAGCCGAAACAGCCTGGAGATGAGGATAAGGTCGATGAAGGAGAATTTGTTCCTGGGGTTGGTGCTGGAGGCATCGGCCAGATCAAGATTGCAGATTTCGGCTTGTCGAAAATCGTGTGGGAGAACTCGACGATGACGCCATGTGGTACTGTCGGATACACAGCGCCAGAAATCGTCAAGGATGAGCGATACTCGAAGTCAGTCGACATGTGGGCTTTAGGTTGTGTCCTTTATACGCTGTTATGTGGTTTCCCTCCATTTTACGACGAGAGCATCGAGGTTCTCACTGAGAAAGTTGCTAAGGGCCACTTTACCTTCCTGTCGCCGTGGTGGGATGATATATCGAAATCTGCGCAAGACCTAATTGGTCACTTGCTCACAGTCGATCCCGATAAACGCTATTCCATTAATGAATTCTTAGACCACCCTTGGATCCAAGCTCCTGGTCCTACGCCTCGGGAGGAGAAGAAACAGACGCCCGATACTCTAAGACCCTTCGATCCGTCACGGTTCGTTGATGGTGGTAGACAGATGGATTTCCGATCACCTGGCGCTGTCAATTTGCGAGAAATCTTTGATGTGGGTTACTCTGTACATCGACAAGAGGAAGAGGCCAAACGTCGGAAGGCAATCGGCTCAAAAGGAACCACACCATCTCGCCTTACCAACCTTGACGAAGAAGAGTCTAGCGATGAGCAGGACGCCAACTACTCACATAAGTCAGAGGCCCAACAACTCGAGCAGACAATGAGAAAGACCCACCTGGGTAAGGATCAGGATCGTGGTCGAGAACGAGAGCGAACACAAGTGGATAATAAGGGCTATGGCCAACATAGCGCCGCTATCACCCAAGCTGCCCGACAGCAGGTTAGAGACCGCAATAAGCAGAAGGGTGCATTCGAGCTCAGCCTAGATGGTGCGACATTATTAGGACGCCGGGCCAATAAGCCCACTGCTAGTGTCGGAGGTGCGTTCTAAGTTGTGTGGTGGGACGAGCTCCATACATATAACGAAAAGAGAAATGAAGGCATTGTGGTCAACATACCCTCCAGCTTTTTACCACTCAAATGCCTTGTATGGAATACGAGGAAACGGAAACAGTTGTTCGGGGGGGGGGGGGTAGGGGAAGGGATGGATTTGAATGAGCAATGCCGGTGTTCTGTACTTCTTAATGCATCGTTGCGGTACGTTCTGAGCATACATATGGGCCCGGTGTTATTTGGAATCTACAGCTTTGTTGTTTTCTTCAATTGACAGGAGTTGCTTTAAGTTAAACTGACTATTTGATTTCTGTATTGCTCGGAATTGCTCTTCTTCTATATCCGATTGACTGTCTCCCTGTGACCTGTTCTTCTCGCCCCCTGCCTTTGGCGCTCGCAGCCATGTGCTATCAACTCAAGTCTGTAGGACTGATTTAGCTACCTAGTATCTTTAAAGGTCGATGCTCTAACCAGCTCATACATGCCTCCCGCTAGGGTGCCGACTACGTCATAAAGCTCTTCAACCTTAGGGTGTATCATAAGGCATAGAGGCAGGCCCCCGTCTATCATCTCCGCCACGGTCTAGTTTATTGGAACAGAAGTTTACAATGACTTCAATAAGGAGAGCACCCCCCACCACAACCAACGCTCCCTCCCCCTTGCCCACTCAAGCGGGCCTTCCAATACATGGGCCGTGCCTTGAGTCTGTTGGCCAAGTTTAAAGCAGGATAGTCGAACATGTTACAGTAGTAACTAGCTATATGAAGTGACGATGATCTTAACAGCATAATCGGCCATTCTCTTCCCTAGGAGATCACTGGCTGATATTCGCATCTTGGAACATTAGTACCGAGACTAATATTGACACGATGCATTCATTCCTTCTCTCTCCCCGCGCCTTCTTGAGTCGTCACTCTCTTCCTCGAGGAATAACCCCCTTCGGCAATCCGCAATACCTCCTTCACTATTTCAATAATTCGTTAGTCCATTCCTGTTTGTATTGGTTTCTGCTCCTATCATCCAAGATCATGGTATTCTTTACTGTCGACCATCAGTACTTGATCTTCGAATCGGCCGTTCAGCTAGATGTATATCTACCTACTCTATGCGTCATACCAGCCATACGGAATATCCATAGTTCCCTCCTTCTCAAGCGCACATTCACCATGGCAACCCATCCCTTCCCAACTCCTTGCCATGCAAGCCATAGCAAACGGTGAAAATCCCCTCGACATCGCCGACGCTGTCAACCTATGTGTTGAGCGCCTATGGTGCTCTGGGCGTCGAGCCAGCAACATCGAGATCCATAATGAGCAAAACATTGAATACCTGCGCCACGACGACGACGGTCCCTGGAAATGGCGGGAAGAGCAACCTGCCTCCCAACGTTACTGCCCTATAGTATCCTCCCTTCGCAATAGGCTTCGGGGCTCTTGTAAAGTTCTCTATGGTGGCGTGTACTTGGGAGTGAGGGGGTAATAGGGGGAGTAGACTAGGGGGTGATGGAGATAATGATGGAGACGCGAGCCAATTCTCGTTCCATAAGCAATACCGCCAGCAGCAGCGAAATCTTCCATCGCTCCTCCACAGCCGCCCGCCTTAACCGTCCCAATACCAATGCACAGCCGTAGCTCCTCCCCCGCAGCACCAGCACCAGCACACCCACCCACCTCACAGAAGCACATAAACCAAACATTAGACATAACCTAGACCTCCAGCATAGACTTCCACGACCTTGATCTGTCCCTCAAGCTCTATCTATGCCTTACATCCGATCCTAACACTTGACGCTCGACAATAAACGACGACGACCTGCTCGGGGGTCTGCTTTTAGCCTCTGTCAACCACGAACTACGAAATAAAACTAGAAACTTACCCGCGAGACCACGCACCCGTTCCGGATCCCGCGACCCCCCTTTCCCCGGCGCCTGCCTGCTCGCCCATCACGGTAATCCCACGTGACGCTGTTCGTCTGGAGGCGTGCAAGGAGGGTGAGGCTGTGATGGAGATGGGAGAGGAGACTGTTATGTGTGTTGGCGTGGCGTATGATTCGACTTTATTCCGTAAGGGTGATTAGGAGGAGGGGGGTGAGATCTGTTGGTGATGAGCGAGGTTAAAGAGGTTTCTGTCTCATTGGGAACAAGGGAGGGGTAGAGGGGGGCTGAGCAGGGAGACTTAGAATCTGCTGTATATCCCAAGGGACGGAATTGAAGTGAACATTGGGTGATGTCGAGATGGGAGGTAGGGTGGTTAGTTGTAGATGAATCATACTTATGTTGGGTTGAGATTGGGCAGGTCGTGGATTACTTTTCATACCGGTTTGGAGGGCAATAATTGTTGTTTTACTTAACTGTTTGATGCGGCAACTACCCATCCATAAAGACAATTAATGGAATAGGGGCCAACCTTAGTATCAGTCTTTAATACCTATTACTGACTTAGACACTAGAAGGCACCTTCTATATGGAATATTCGAATGAAGGGTTTCAGCTAGTCTGGGGAGTTAATGGGCCTGAGGTGGCAGAGCTCCCACCTTTACATAGCTCAGTCTTGATTTGACTGCATTATGAGACTAAGTGGACTCTAAAGGGAGAGCGTGAGAACCTGGAAGGCATGAGGATGGGATGCTTTGTTGTTATCTGGGGATAATTAGACCACTCATTGCCTTGGGATAATAGGAAGTGATATGTAGGTTTTGATAGAACCTTCTGCCCTATTCTAATGGTGATCGGTTTAGCTGCTTCCTTGGAACGGTTATACTTACTCTTATACAATTAGATGTCAAAAAGTTCGTTTATGAGTTTGTAGGTGTTGCCTAGACTGCCTACACGATGGTTAGGAGCTCAATGCCAACAATATACCCAGCCGCCTCACCATTGATAAACACGTTTGACTGCTTGTTTACTAAAGTCAATAGGTCATTCAGAGGTTTGTCGCCTTAGTTTAGTTATATAGCTTGCCCTCAGAGCAACCAATGCCTAGTTTTCCATGCCTAACGATTTCTACGTCCATATTCATTCTAAACTCATCTTTTATGTCTATACCCCAGCCATTTCGGTGTATATAAGTAAATGTAATTCCCGAATAGACATGGCAGAATCTAAATTCCAACTAAATCCTCATACCCTAAACCACCCGCCGAGCCCCTTGATATCCATCCATCGCTTTCAGGGGCCCACACCTTGTTACATAACCAGTTCGTTTGTACCCAGCGGTGACTATCGACCCAAAACGTCAACCCTTATGATGAATAGTCCGGCAGTTATCTATGCTGCAAAGGTGCAGGCCGCGGGCACTTTGGTCGAGCTTACGTTTGGTGATGGAGTGTACATGTTTCGTTCGCAATGGCTCTACGATGCTGAAGTCGATAACAGCCCCGTCAAGAACGCTAACGAGGTATTCACTCGGACTCAAGAAGGGAATCGAGCATGGAGTGCTGAGCCTTGTGTAGACGATCTCGGCGCTAGCTTATATGTTCAATGGGATGACGGCAAATCAGCGAAGTTCCCCGCTATCTGGCTTCGCTCCTACGTTAACGCCATGGCTGGAACCCTTGGGGGGCTTCAATCTGACCACCAACCCAGAGGCTGGCTAGCGCCTGAGTTGGTGATCCCCGAGATTCAGTGTAGGGATATAGTCGCCCAGGCAGGTACCCCTTCTCAGGCAGCGCTGTCCAAGATATACAGCATGCTCCTGCCTGAGGACTCCCCGGGGATTATCAAAATCGTTGGTCTACCTCAGCCTAATGTTGAAGGAGAGAGGAGAGGAGACAACGCCATCGTCACTCACATCTTGAAGAAGCTTTTCGGTAGCGTATCTACACACCTTCGTCGCCAGCCCGACACGACCTTTAACATCGCATCAAATCACGCAGAGGACTCGAAGAAGGGCGAGACTCTACTCAACTACGACACCCCGCAACTGCTTCAATCTCACACAGACATGTCTCATTACCAATCACCTAGCCGCATACAGGGACTATACATGTTAGAAGGACATAGCATCGACACGTTCGTCTCGTGTCAAGCAGTGATGGACACATTCCGAAAGGAAGAACCGGGTTTGATCAAGCATCTCCACGACACACCAACAGCCATCGGAAGAGTCGCTCCCTGGTACGAACCCCATCTATACCAAGAAACCATCGAAACGCCCGCCATGATGGGATCGGGAACATCAGCGGATAGGCTCCGCTGGCACCCGCACCCGCACCCGCACCACCACCACTCGGCATCGATCGTAGCCCCCTTCGAGGCGTACAACGACGCGCGGGCCCGCCAAGCCTTCTGCACGTTCCAGGAGATCGGGCGGCGCGCCACGCACCTCCTGCAGATCGCCCTCGGGCCCGGCGACCTCTACGTCTGGGACAACCACCGCATCGTGCACGGCCGGGACCGGATCCTCTCGGCGGCGCCGAGGACGAGCGTCGGGGCGGTCCCGGAGCAGGTCGTGGCCGAAGCGTACAGGGCACATCAGATTGGCAGGCTGCGGCATCTGATGGATGAGAAGTGGCTCATACACGTGCCGCAGGCGCAGCTTGACGACATGGTGGCGCTGGCGGAGACTGCGGAAGACTTGCGGCAGGCAGCAGCAGCAGCAGCGGATGAAACCAAAACCGGAGTGGCTATGAATGAAACCTTGCTTGACTTTGGGAATCTACCCTCTGCGTTGGATACGCATACCTATTTTACCTCATTCTAGTTTAGATCTTTGTTAACTCCGCACCTGAAGGAGTAGATAGGGCGTGCTGCTCGGTCTCAGGTAGTCTTGGCACTAGGTAGCTACAAGGTAGTCGAGGAGGTCACCGGTCATGTATAAAAACCCTCACCGAGGCGGAATCCTCTCAACCCAAGTTCCTCATGCGATTGATTACATACTTAGTTTTATGCTATAGTTATGCCTAGCAAAAGAGCTGGATTATGCATTTAAAGAGTGGATTACGAAGTATCCGATACCGAAACGGCAGTATTCATCCTCTAATTTACCTTAGGTATAGTATATGGTCCATCCCGATCCGATGTGTTGACGTAGTCCGGCATTTATCAATTTGTGCATGCGTACGTAACTACCTACATTACATTACGTCCGGGTATTGGTGGAACGACGCGGAAAGGCGGCAGCGATCGGTAGTCCGATTTCTATATTCTCCGTCATCCCGTCCTATATTGTATGTACGGAACTATGAGGTGAATAAAACTACAGTCCTCATGCAGCATCGGTCTGGTCCATGCTTACAAAGGCTTCTGACCAATATAGTGGTACAATATAGTGGTACAATACAGGGGCTATTGATTCGTCATACATATATATGTACCTACCTAGGTAGCTTGGGTTGATAAATATAGCGCTCAGTACGGAGTACGCTAGGATAGCTGCTGCTGACGCCACTAAAACCCCCCTAACTAACCCCTCAACCATCATCACCAGAGCTGGAAACGAGCTTAGCGGTTGTGATACACATATGAGCTAAGTGCGGGTGGAAGTGCGGGTGGCTGGGTGGCTGGGTGGCTGGATGGATTATGTAGATCTGACTATGTATCTACATAGTCGATAGGAGCTGAGGAGCTTGGATCAATTGCTTCTAGAAGATCATCTGCATAGTTAAACGGTAACTTACGAAGTAGTCCTTGGCATCATCATGTATGAACTTCAAATATGATCTGCTTCTAGGACTTTAGGTCCCAACGTCATGCTTAACGGACTGACGAAGTCCTAAAAAGAGGCCCTGATAATAAACCAATGAACTTCCATATAGGCACCCAGCTGCCAAGCAGCCCCCAGGACAAGGCCTCTACTTGTAACGCGACCTCAATCGATCAGCGCGATCTCCGGCTCCGGGCCGTCAACCAAGCCGCTACGCAAGTCGATCAATCAATCCATCATGGGGTACCTACGTACATCCTGACATCCTACCGGGTAGCATATCTTCTTTTACCTGACGAATCATGAGTCTATCTGATCTGGGTGAGGGTGCGAGATTGCAACGCTCTTTGATCAAGGTCGCAGACATGACGTTTTATTGCATACAGACCTGAAAACAGCCCAGACTTCGGACGACAAGCTGATGGTAGAGCTAAAGTTTCAAGAGAATCTTTGTTTCTCCCCTGAAAATCGCTGTTTGCTATCTACATACTACCCATCCACCATCTTTCATGTAATTTTTGATTCTGCATGTCGCACATGTATACTCCTGATCTTCGAAGAGAGTTCTTGCGTATTCGTACTTAATCGTATATACATTATTATATGAAGTAGTCATATGTTCTTACGTATAACCTGTGTGATACAAGTCTATTGATGCATATAGACACATGTAGGTCGGGTTGTACTCTCCTTTAGTTAGTAAGAACCTCGATTTGGTGCTCCTGGTGCTTATCGCAGCGAAGTCCTGCACTATACTGGTATGTAGTATGTGCGTGATGCTAATGCAGCGTGCCCTGAATACCTAGCAACGGCAGCAGGCCCCCCGGGGGTTTGTAGATGCCTTGGATTTCCGGAAGTCGCTTCTTAACATGTCGGCTGTATTGTATTATCTGTGGTGTTTTCTACTGATGCTTCACTGGCTGGCTTAACTATACCTACCATACATACATATGAAGAGGTTTGCCATGGTAAAACCCGCTTCGGATGAGCTATTAAGGTTCTGACCCGCCCCGACCTACCCGGCTGCCATGCTTTCTTTAGTGGCTGCACGTGCTGAGCCATAGCAGCCATACACCCACCAGGCTGCCAGGGTCGCCTCTAGGTGATCTACGAGGGCGCATCTTTCCCAGCCTGGACGTCATTTGTTTGGAAAGCAGCAGCAGGCCAAGGAGAGGGGGTTTTCTCGTCCTCCTTCTCTCCGCATCAGTTATAATGCAGCCTATCATTATCAATACCTAGGTAGGTAAGAAGGAATCCTATGCGGGTAGAGTGGGGATGCGTAGGGTGGCTCGCCAGTTCCTTCCTCTCGTACACCATGCCGCTTTCATGCGGAATAGTTTTGATTTAGGTGTTCTGCATGCCTGGGGTTAGCTACTGTTATGTAGGCACAATACAACACTCATACACTCCTAATCTACTACACCCAACCCACCACGATAAATATATCGACTACCTACCTACATGTAGACTTAGTACCCATAGTTACCTCTACATAATATATTTCCCAACTGGGACACGAATGGAGGATGAATTGCTGCGATGTTCTTCTAACACACAGCCAAGAGAGGCCCCTTGCTGACCAGGGTCTGTAATTGTATGTATGTCTGTATGTATGTATGTATGTATGTATGTATGTATGTATGTATGTATGTATGTATGTATGTATGTATGTATGTATGTATGTATGTATGTAGTTATGTAGCTCAACATTCTCCAATCCATCCTCCTGCATATGCACGTGTATATGCACATTTAAACATGATATCGTTTCATTTCTCAAGGGGAACGTGGAAATCCTGGTCGAGATACAACACCTACCCCAAGGGTACCTCTGCACCTACGGTGACATTGCTAATGCGAGTACCTGCATGTGTCACGTCGGCCTCCCCGTTGTTACCAGGTAACAACATGAGACAAGCCAAACATGAGCAGCTCAACGGCTCAAAAGTGTATATACCCCGGTTAGTCAGTCAGGGGAGAAGGGGGGAAAACATTGGACGACTTGGCAGCTTGCAGCCTGCATCTTCCACGGTCCATCACCATTGGCTCCTTCGAACTGCTACCTCAAAGAAAAGAAGAAATTGGCTCTTCGATATCGAACATGTGGCGGAAGAAGCCACCAACGTTGCATGTTTGCCTTCCATACAGCATAGAAGGCTCTTTTTGGGGAAGAAGTGCCCCTCAAGAGACTTTCTCGAAAGATGAACAGGATAAAAAAGAGCTCTCTGCCTCCTTGAAACGCCTCCTCGCGAAGATGAAAAGGCGACCAACGCCGAACTCCTCCCCACGTGCATCTATCTATCCCGTCTGCAAGGTAGCTAGCTAACTAGCTATGCGGTTACCCTCGCTCACATTTTGACCCCCCCACGTAAGGATTGCGTGCCAGAAGCGGGATCGCGGCAGATAATGCAGCCATCTCACGACCTACATTGTGCATGATCAGCCGGCACGCCGTTCTCATGTGAGTGGGCAATCGTCTTACTCCGTGCTGCCGAGTGATAGCTAGGTAGTTAAGTAGCCAGTGTGGTTGTTAGTTAGTTAGTCAATAGATAGAGCCATGTTTTAAAACATTATGCTCGATGCTTTATAGCCACACCTAACTTACCCCAGCTCCCTCCCTCCTGTCTGGAGTTTCTTTTCGGGAAGGTGATGCGCAGTCCATGCATTGCTTACTTTTAGGCACGGAAACACCCTCCTCCGGCAGACGGGAGGGCTCGGGTTTCTCGCAGGCACCTACATACGCAGGCTATGAATTCTGGCCCGTGTTATTCCCCGTCTGTTATACCACCTGAAATCTATATGGAAACGGATAGGCAAGGCTTAGACTTCCTTTCTAACTGTTGAGGAGAAAAGCAGACCATTGTGTTCCTCTTGACTTTTGCAAACACTGCCGGGTGCATGAGGACAGGCTCACATTGCTTGACCTAATGATTGAGATCTACATTTCGACTTGCTCTATTAGCAGGCACCACAGGAGGAGTAGGATTCCCAATGCTATAGCTGTTTATATAGCTTGTCACTTATGCTGTATCTGAGAGAGGCTCTAAGGTAAGTGAAAATGCGTTACTGTAATCGAGGATCTCGGATAGTAGAGAGACCTTTAATAGAAGCCAGATGCTACCTGAAAACTGCCTGAAACCCCCTTTCCATAGAATTTATCGTCCATCGTGCAATGATGACCATTTTCATCATGATAAATCCTGGGCCTAGGCATTTCCATCCTGTACCTAGGCGTCAACCTCTTGAGCGGCCTCGACAGCGTCATCCTCGTCGTCTGCGTCAGCGCCATCATGCTTCAAGTCCTCGCTAGGCTCAGCATCAGCAGAAGCGGCCGAAGCGGTAGTAGTAGCACTGGTCTTGGCCTTCTTGGAAGGCTTGCTGGTGCTCTCGATGGCATCCTCGTCGTCAACCTGGTTCTCAGGGCGAGGGAACTGGTTGAAGTAAACACGGCGGAGTCTCTCATATTGTTTCCTATAATAACATGTATTCTCTGGTTAGTCATGCATAGTAACATAATGGCAGGAGTAAAGGAAAATATATTAATAAATAATCGACGGAAAAGAACATACTTGACGCCATGCTCGGTGTACTTGGAACCACAGGCCTGCTGGAACTTCTCAATGATGCCCTTCCATCCTTTGACAGCGAGCTCGGGGTTCGAGGGTTGCATGATGATGAAGAGCAGCTTGGCAGTGTCCTGAGCACCCCATTTGTCCTCAGTCTTGCCTTCGTTGTTGGTGTCCTTCGCCGGGGAGGGGACGGGAGTGGTGGACGTAATCTCAGACATCCTGGTGACGTTTCGTTGGTCTTGGGTCAAAAGTTAGTGGTGAGTTGCTGTGCAGTGGTGTCACGGTAGGTAAGAGAATGGAGGTATGGATTAGGCTGAGGGAGAAACACATAGTCTTAGGTATGGAAGAAGACAGTAACGCAAGTTGTCAAGAGTGGCAGAGTTACTGACTACTTGCGGTGACGGGGATAAATGGCGTTGTTTCTTATTTGGGGGCAATATGACTGACGTTTGAAAAATGAGAGGGGAAGGAAAGATGAATACTCAGAACTTACTTCGGAAGTGATGAAACTAGAAGATCAAGCTGATGATAATTGATCGTAACGTTGGATGACAAAGAGTCAAGATCACCAAGTCGGAAAGAGACAAGGTTGAATTGATGGTGGATGATAGATGGAGGATGATAACTGCCAAGTCAGTGTAGAAGAATGAAGTAAAAGAATCCAAGTTGGCAAGTGTTATTTAGTCTCCCGGAAGGAACTTGGGTGTGAATATTACGTCGAGTATAGGCTGCAATCGTGTAAAAGTAATGTGCAGCGCTACCCCTCGAAATAACTGTTGTTCTCTCCGGGGGTGAATATGGCAGGCAAGACTTCTACTATTCGTTACGCAAAGTATCCAACGAGTTAATTAAACTGTGCTTTGGAAAATGATTGGGAATTCTCTTGTCTTGCACACGAATAAAAGATCAGACGTACAGCATTCGAATTGTTCTTTTTATTTGATTACTTATTGTAGTTAACAACTACGCTGAATCTCCCCGTGAATAAAGTACCAGTTGTACTCTTCACGATATGGTTTATCTGGATTCATTACTTAGACCTGTGTCCCGCTACTTCTCGCAATATGTAGTCCCAAAGTTAGAGCATCACTAAGGACAACGTAGAACGGCGTGTCAGTCCAGCTATACTCGACGTTAACTTCTTAATTTAGTTTGGATATCATAAGACAACCACTGGGAACTTGACGGTTGATTATTTTGCTTCTAATAGATCACAAGCATATGGGATAATACTTTATATGGGAAGCCTAAACCGCTAGATATTTATATTGTAAAATTAAACATTAGCTAACGGCCATTCGCAGATATAGCATAATGATACTTCACTCATCTTGTATCAAGCAGGTAGTTGTCCAACCTTTAATGACTTTGGCTAATAAAGCCAATGTTCTTTCATTTACCTTGGGTAACGTGCTATTCATGGGATTGCGAACTGCGTATGCTCTTGGTGTCCCATAATTTTATTGAATTTCTCAAGAAAATATAGCTACGTGTAGAGTAAGTGTGAATCACTAGGTGGTATAAAATATATCTGTATATGTCCCCGATCCTCTCTATCTTAGTTTTAGATATATACGTAGGTTTTCACCCCAAGTCTAATAGAACTTCCCTTTGTTACTAGATATTTCTCATATAGTTCAGCGTAGTACATGCTCTCCTTGACGCATCTCGAGTTCGACTTGGAGTTCAAACCTGTGCCTAGTGTTTAACCGATCTTAACTATGGCAGTTAATGAGTGATGGATAAATTCCAGCAGCTACGTAGTACTGGCCATAATGCCCCGCCCTTTTTTCACTTGACCATATATCCATGCTAGTCTTATCAATCACGTGAGAATGTGAGAGGTTGAACTCTTGCGATCTAATATTAGGATAGACTAATTAGACGCCCGGAATCCTTCGGGGCTGGAGTGCCGCACTTCGGCTCCTTCGTCGAATTCTTAGATAGTGGCACTAGCTTGATACAAATTGAAACTTTAGATACCACTGGTGGTGATTAAGAGGGTTAAAAAGGTGTTGCATTTTCTAAGTGCTAAGATCCAATCCCGGACCAGTCGGGATTGTACTAATACAACCAAGTTCATCGTCCCGGCCATTAGTGGATTTCACTGAATCTATCCAACCTTTCACGGAAAGGTATGTGGGCCGTGATGCTTTTAATACCGATGGCGTCGGGACTTAGAATACACCCTACTGCATACCTAGTAGGTGTCCCGGCGAGCACACTATTGAATCCACTTAAGTTAGCATCAACTATGTAGCCGCCGGAGTTCGTAGCTAAGCCAGTTCCTGAAAGCTAGACGCCACAGACGACTATCTACGTAGATATCTATCGACTTGAATAGATAGAGCTTATTGACGGCGGGAATACTCGCATTATTAGTGACTTGATATTAATAGAATATTTGCAGACAACTATTTGCATTATACATCGTATGTCACTCTTTGCAACCTCGTTCTTCTTGCTAGTTACCGCTTATCACTGCTCATTATGAACTTCGAGGATTTGAATCAGGAGAATGTTGAGTTGACTTGCACGCGGTATTTTAGTCCATTGGAGTGTCATGTGAACCTCTGGAGACTTCCACCACTGTTTCATTGTAACCCCTACTGGGCTTTCAAAGGTGGTTTGTAAGCATAAGGTGACTCGATATCTTGGAGATGTTTCTAGTGCATCAAAACGTCAAGTACGTCGTGATTAGTTGGATCAACCAAGTTAGCAAAATCACTTTTGGCTGTTCTTAACTCCCCGGTATCTTCTGTTACAGCAGGTCTAGAACGAGTCGTACTTGGGTAGGATTCAGGATAGGGTAGTACTGAATATCTGATTGGGAAGACAACTTGCAGACACGAGTTACGAAGAATCTCCTGCAGGGCGTTGCTTGAGTCCAAAACACCTAAATATACCTACATTGAGGTATTAAAGAAGAGGGTTGATGCCCAGCTTTAAGCCGGAGATATCCTCGCTTGTTTGTTTCTCAATTGTTGAAACGTCCCATATTGACGAGTCGATCTGACGTAATGTGAATCCTTCTGTGTTACTCTACGATGTTTGCCACAGCCTGACACGAAGGGCCCCTAAGACGAAGTCGGCCTTGTCTTAGGGAAGCTTTTACGCCTTGAATGTAATGGTGGCAGTAGGATTCTCACTCGCAGCCATTACTCATAGCCACCTCCAGTTTTCCACCTCTGCATGCATCTCTTCCAAACAAAGATGTGAAACATTAAACATCTGAAAAAGTCAAGAGATGTGAGAACTAATCTGTTCTTAGATGGATTAAGTCATCTGAGTTAAGTTTGCTACCAATTTCGGATCCGGCATCTTCCATAGACATGGATAAAGAGATGATCTGGGGGTGAATGGTAGCTATATCTGATATTATGCTAGGTTCCCCATTGCATAGATTGTGGTAACTATGGATTTCCCTATCCAGACAGACTATAATGTTCGAGGTTTGATAGATCTACCGAGAGGGGAGCTGTTGTTTGGCGGGGACCTGCATTCAGTAACCTTTACGGATGGGATCAACATGTGAGCGGGACTAAAGATGCGGGCGAGATTAGATTGCCACGATCCTTCTTTATCGTCCCGCCCAAAACTACGTGCTCTTTTTGATATAATGCAGCAGGATCAGCGAGATCACGGGCTGGCTTCATGGCAAGCTCCGAGTTCCATTGATAAGCCCACTAAGTAGGGAGTTGATCTAAAGTACGGGAATAGTCGGCCTATGGGTTTAAGCTCAATGCGATGAATGCGGATGCAACTGGCGACCCCGGCCGACAACACTTCTCTGTTCGGCCGTGCAGTCTTCCGTCCTGAGCTGTCGGTCTCATGTTCTGGCCAAGAGATTGCTCGAGTTCCATGTGGCTGGGCAGATCGAGCCAGTTGATCCGGCCATTGTAGATACGAGCGAACCTCCTTTCAGCTTAGGCTTCGAGAAAAGAAGGAAGTCAAAAAGAGAAACTCCACAAACCACATGCTATAAACCTGGAAAAACACGTTGGCCTTGGGATTGGTGGTCGGCACCGAATCGAAACAAAACCGGATAACCCCAGGATCTGCGGAAGCCGCTTTTTGAAACATCGTATGTGCAGGGATGCCGAGTTATGGTGTTCTATTTTAGTCACGTAGCATTCATCAATCTCTTTTTTTTTTCTGCATAGCCAGGACCAAATTGGAACTTACCTACCATCGCTGCAGAAATCTTGTCTCCACGGTCAGAACTAATTAGGAACTAATGGCGATCTGCACTGCGAACTGCAAGGCTTTCATTTATTCAAGTGGACGGGACTAACCATTGACTCACTTAATGTGTGATATGTATAGCTACGGCTGATGCGGAGGGGCCAATCATATCGTAGTCTACGGCAGGCGATTGCAACTATGGTGCTAGTGGCCCATGACATCCATGTTCATACCAATGAGGCTTGTGATGTGTGAGAGCTGACAATGTTCACTTTACGCCTAGGTAGGTAGGTACCTTGCATTCACATCTCTACTGTACATAACTCTATTTACGTGATGGACCTCTATTTGCCCTTTTAGGCGGGTGCTGTATTTCGCGTGTAGCGCAAACCCATACGGATGGATTCAGGGAAGATAGAAGCTAGATATTAGCTACACAAGTAGGCTGGCGGGGCGATTCCGAGAAATCTAGAAAATTCTGTTACGCGATTATCGGGTAAAGACATATACCTACACATATGGTTATGTACCTCTGGTAAGTCTGGCTGCCGACTGACTCATGGAGCGTACTTGATCTATCATTACTTACTTGGGTTGCCCATGAATTAGCATATCACACCCTTGCGGGCAGACCTGGGGCCCTTGAATAGGTTAATTTTATCAGGTGGGCTGCTAGACTGCCGTGATTGCCAGACAGGAATACCCGAACAGTTCATCCCCTGACACATCGGATGGAAATGTGCGGCATTCGGTCAATCCATCGCCGCCACTGCCGCTTGCTCTGATCGATTCGAGAGCGCAAGGACAAGAAGGAGGACTGTGCTCGATGAACCGCAGTGCAAATCATGTTTCGAAAGATGTCGATATAGTTAAAGTTATCAGATATGTTTCCTTGTAACAGCCTTATTACTGTGGCTCTTGGAAACTTGAAGTTAAGAAATGGCCGAGTGACTCGTGGCAACGAGGTAACGAGGTAGGTAACGAGGCACGACGTTTCGCTTCAGTTCAAACCTGATACAAAATGGGTAGTATTGGCATCTTCGCTTAGGTTAAGATCGGATGCTCAATGTAACGCCAACGTTCTGTCGTACATTTTCCAGTTCTTCTCTTTGGGCAACGAACAGAGCTATCAAGAGGAGATGGTGGCCCATTGCAACCCTTCAGGCCTGTATGCTACTAGTATACCCCTTGTTCCTTGCGGCAAGACACGCCATGGAAGATCCACAGGAGCTAGGGGTATAAGTACCCTCCTAGTCTGCAGGCTAACTTTATAGAGTTAGGGATTGGAGACATGGAGCTCCCTTGTCCGAGGTCCGCTATCCGCCTAAGTATCTGTCAGCTTGTACTTCGTACCTCAGCTGCGAGCTTATCATAACCCGCCAAGTCCCCCCACAGGTATTTTACACCTATGTAGGGTCAGGTGATGGCTGAGAATGGCAGGGGAGAAACAGGGCAAATTAACCAAAATTGGCGCGCATATGCATGTAACAATATTCAAATTTGATGAAACATACCCTCTTTCCTCAAAGGCGTTGGAGAAAGGATCCGTTTTCTCGTGGCAGAGGGACTTGAACTTTGCCCTGTTCGGCCGTGATCTTACCAGGGGTTTCTGGTTTGCCTCCGCAGGTGTGCTTAATTCCGCTTAGCAGCCCTTTCTTCTCTAAACCCTATGTTCTATCTATCTGGTCTTTTAAGAGATGATCGTCCTGAACGTGGGGTAGTTAGCACTCCCAGATTGGATAGATATGTACGATGCTTCACACGTGTGTGCCCACTTAACATACTATAATGTATGCTATAGCTTTACTTATCACCTAATCCACTTGACCGGAACATAGCGTGTACGCACAGGTTTCTCGGTGCCGGTAACAAACCCACATGGCACGTAACACTCATGGGGGGTATTTTATGAAGTGTTTAGGTAATCGGTTACCTACTTGAACTTGCAGACCTTTGCACGGACATACCTGCCTTCCAGCTCTTAGCCTTACCTCGCCTCGCCTCAAGTTGGCGTTAGGGAGGGGCTCCTTGGCAGCTAGCAAAGTACGGTATTCCCTACTTGGTAGGTCGGACTAGGAGGAGTGGCTAACGCCGCAATGGAAAATGAAATATTCAGGTAATTATCGTAAATATGCAAGATATATCATAACTTCACCCACGTGTACGGATGCCTACTAACTAGAAGATACGATGCACGTTTGCATAACTTATCACATTATGTGATATGCCAGTGATGGACCATGCACAATACCTGCCTCCTGCATCAGAGCAGCTTGAGTGCATTGGAGCATTGCCTAGGTACTTGAGTCAAGACATGTATCTAATCTTTAGCGTTATGTATACCACGGGTGCTATTTGCGTTGTACGGAGCCTGCGGACCGTCTACGCCTACGGAGTTAGGTAACAGCGGGTACCTGATTATTATGTAGGAATATTGGAATCTGATAGCCTTGGCCGGCAAATGGACCACTACCATGTCGACCTTATCTGTTCCTGGCCGATTCACGCCCATTTTGCTTCCGAATCAACCGCCTGTTCCATGTCTTTGTTCTGCTCTGCTCTGCTCTGCTACTACCACTACCTATCACTATCATCATACTAGGCAGTCTTGCACCACTTATTATCAGGGACAAATGACCGTCGTTCGCGTCATTGCCCATGTTTTTATATCCCCACATAATAAGATATTAAATATTGTAGTTGTAAGAACTAGGTCTATCATCTTGATTAAGTTTAGCTTTGCTGCTTTATTTGAAGTTGAATCCTAGCTAACTACCTAATGTAATGTGCCCGCCCGTAGCTCTTACTTTGGGGTCAATATCCCCCCTCAAGGCTTCCGCTAAGGAATGCAAGCGCTATACATAAAAGTCGGATTTGCTTCTGGCATCAGCCACTTCCCTCACCCTTGTTTAAGTTCTTCTCTGCCTAAAGAACAGGATTATCGGATGAGTGGAAACATACGCAATCGTTCTAGCTCCTTTAGAGCACATTGCGCGAGCCAGCAAATATGAATAATTAGAAGAAAAAAATGCACTCACAGTAGGTAGCTAGTTAGTCAGTTAAAGACGCACGTTTTTTTCCCCGTCGGAGGGCGCGGGCTCCTACGATGGCGTGGCGTCTTGGAATGCCGAACCTAATTCCGGCACCTACAACGGATTTCGCTGGAATCGTGCAAGTTTGGAATCATGTCATAGGCCGCGAACGGAAGCACCCCTGTCTCCGCTATTCTAGCGTGCGCAGTCCCCATCGCTCACGTTGTCGAGGCGGAACATTCCTTCCTCCATAACTTGCTGTACCTATCTCCAATATCCCTAGTTGAGCCTTATACTACCATCCACCTAGATTACATACTTATCTCCTTATGTCGTTGCCTGGGTACCTATAAGGAATCATGAGTCGGCTGTTTTCTTGTGAGCGGGCCAAGCGGACACCACGGGATTTAATCCAGGCACTTAGGTAGGTAAGGCGAACGTTGTGCCCCACTGGGCGTTTGATTGCGATCCTAATCAATTGAGAGGCAAGAGGGAATCCTGAGGTCGAAGAGGAGTAATAACGTGCCTGCGTGCTCCAATAACCTGAGATGAGAACCCCTCTTTTGCTCGTGGGGTAGAAAGATATACCACTCATTTTATGCGTTATCTGTTATCGCCTATGATAACCGTATATAGGTGCCCCCAGCTCGTCTTTATTGCTCCTCCCGCTAAACACGGTTATAATTGTTATTAATCCCCATAAACTATTATCATCAGAGTTGGGGTTTAGCTGTGATGAGCGGGCATTGGTAGCCAGGGTTAGCTCTCATACCATACCTGTTTCTACATTACATATGTAGCAACCTACTACTATCAATGTAGGTGACCTGTGTACATAAATACCTAGTAGCCAAGCTAGCCTAGCAGGAGACGGTCTTGACTGTTTTTAGGGCGCATCGAGCTGATCAGTGATCATTGATCACGTAAGTTATATTCACTAAATAATGGCTCATATCTGACTGAGACATAGACATTAGGTAATCACCTAGCTCATATACACTTTACCTGTAACGGTGGCTATGCAGAAAATCATCCGGTGCGGCGAGTGGCCCACCTGAAGACCTGAAAAAAGGCTGTCCCTTGTATCCAGGTGATTTATTAATAGTCTGCTGTAGAGAGATTGGACAAGATTTTAGAGACCTAGCAGCCCTAGCACCTAGTTAGCAAGCACCTAGCCTCCAGCAACGACAGCGCTGACCGCTGGGCGATCACCAGTTGCTGCAGTCTGCGATGAGATGGCACATTCATTTGCTCACCCGATTCAAGCCTAGCGTTTGCATGGTCTACCTACACAAGAAGAAGGCCACTATGAGACCTGCTAGGATGCCTTCTGCGTATGTACCCTAATGCCCTGTGTATCTACTCGTTTGGAGGGTGAAATCTGTTTGTTACTTGGCTGGTGAACCTGCATTGAAGGTATCTGCCGTCAATGTGCGTCGAAGCAACATACGTAAACCAGTAGCAGTCACTCCAACCCTTCGAGAATGCAATGATTCAATGTATGAACAAAAAACTTGTTTCAGAACATATGGGTGACTTCGATGTAACGCGGCGAGGTCACATTGTTTCTATTTCCGACCGTCTCATCCTATCACTTTCTGTGTATCGCCAAGTGACAGCCCGCCTTCAGGTCACTCACTGGCTTCACCTCCTTGGCCTCACATAATACACACAGAATACATGCCTACCGTCTGCCTACATAGTACTACCTACATATGTGCGTACAGACTGACAAGAAAGAGCATTTGATATTCTGCTGTTCTTTGGAGATCCCCCCTGTGCTATGGCGTGTGTGGCGCGACTACGAATCTGTATCTATTTTGTGGCAAGTCGGCAAGGTCACTCAGATAGTGTTGAATATCATCTCCTGCCGAAGCATGCCCAGACAACCCCAGTGTTTAGAGAAATGCCACTTCGGATGTAGTTATTGCCATCTGAATGAGTGCGGGTTGAAGGATTCTAGTCTATGTTTGTACTTATCGCAGCCTTTTTCCGGTTTGAGCTCGATACAACGAAGGCGGTGCCCCACTACCTATACCACCATACCGTACCTACTGTAGCTTCATATTCAACTTGAGCAGAGAAGATCAGACTTAACCCCATGTATCACTTTCAAACTTACAGAGTACACTCGGCTCCGAGTAGAGCTCTCTGCCAATCTAAGAAGAAGCAGCAGTAGTAGTAGTGGTAGTACACGCATGTTTTATACCTAGGTTTCGCTAGATAGAGAGACATGGTAGACGACATCCGGCTTGCTTGCTTGCTTGCTCATATTCTTAACTGGAATAGGAAGGCATCCTAGAAGGTTTTCGTACAGCAAATGACGTGCAGTGAAACCGAACGTTCCTGGAATCATTATCAGGTCCAAGCCGCCCACTACGTACAATTTAATTGTTTGAATCTCGCCACTGCGGGAGAGGGGACGTCGACCGATGTGGGAATTCCTGGCAAGGCAAAGAGACTACTGTATTATTGGACTATCATATGTAGGTGAAGCGTGATGTGTGTGTGTGTGTATGTAGGTACAAACTATGTTGTAAATACCGCCGAGAAAGATCGGCATTACCCGCATTGCGCACATCTTCAGCAAATCACCAGGTACTAAGGTTTGTATAACCCACTCTTCTATTCTTTACCGTGGTAGTGCCCACAGCTGAAAGAGCTGATCCACAGCTAGGTGTCCAGGTGCGCTACGCCATTGCCCCGCTCGCCACAGCCATGTAACCCTGATGGAAACCGTTGAGCTGATAAAAAAGAAACTAAGTAACACAATTACATCCCGCTCCCTATGTACAGGCAATAGATGTTGTTGGTGGCAGGATAGTTTCATACGAGAAAATGAAAAGGTCTAGAATAAGGGATTGGAAGAAACATCTTCAAACAGCAACAGCATCAATGTTTGGCAGGTGCATCACACACATAATCTGTATGAACGTACATAAAGTGCAGCGCAGAGCAGCAGCAGTGCGTGCATAGCCTTCTTTTGCTGCTGGGATGTAGTTAAGAACCCCCCCATGCAGCGGCCTTTGTGGTCCTTCCTGAAGGATTCGTCAGGGGGGCCTGCCACCCCAAGTATATACATATGTATGTACAGGCTGTAGCAGGCAGAAAGTAGCCGATCTACACAACGGGACCGTTGAAACCAGGACAGGGACCCTGACGCTCACTACTCCATTCGAAGAGATACATTCGTCGAAGCATCTCACCTGCACCTAAGAAACAAGGCGGTCTTGGCGTGGTGAAGCCCCTCTGCCTGAAAAGGTACTCCATCTAACCTATCTCGGCCATGGGTACTCTCGGGACCGCAGTATCAGTACAGTACTCTCAGGTACATTAAGCGCAACGAGGAACTTGGGTGGATGGTTCTGGTAACGCCATGGGTAAACGGACTGGGGTAGACTAGATACCATGTAACTCACTCTAGCCGTTTCCTATTTACACCATCAGGACCTGAGCATGCAACCACGAGGGACTGGAGACTGGAGACCTTGTGGATGGATGGATGGATGGACGGACAGGGTCTTTGATAACGCCTTCAGCACGCATAATGCGCCAACCCGGCAAACACCAGATAGTATGTACTCGACCATGCGTAACAAGACTTTCGTTTAGCCAAGACATCTGCCAGTGTCTTTAGTCCCCACGAACCTAAGAAGACCCCTGGCCGTGAGAGGAATGGTAGACGGCGTAACGGGGGGGCTTCGAGGATCTACCACTAGTCTAGGATGTCGGAGATTTCAGATTTCGTCATGTCTTTGCCGAGTCTCTCTGTCTCTCTCTCTCTCTCTCTCTCTCTCTGAATATATACATAACCTGTGGTGCGCACCTCGTGGCCCGTTACCAGATCTTCTTACATTCGATTTGAACCCCAAGTATTATTTCCCAAGCTGGAGAAAGTCAACTGCGGGTAACACATACATATAACGGAGCTGGAACGCACGAACAACATTCGTTCCTGGATATCTCTAATCAAGGGCCACCACTCCCCCACACCCCATATATACCTACATATAGTCCCGGCCGACCACCACCTCACCACCACCCCCTTCCCCTTACCTTCCAATACATAAACCTTCAAGAGAGCTTGGACGGACTGGATGCTTTGAGAGGAACACACAGAGACACACATACACACACACACACACAACAATGGCAACAGCAACACAATCTCCGAACGGGGCCTCGCCACGGTGCGGGCGCCCATTAACGACATCATACGTTGACTTGATGAGACCAGATGAGGATTGGAGGAACCTACCAGATGCGGCGGAACGTCGTAAGATCCAGAACCGCCTTGCCCAAAGAGCGTATCGTGAGTTCCCCCTCTCTCTCTAACACATCATGTCTTGCCTCATCCCAACTCTAACACATAAGCCCCCTCAGGACGCAATATGCGTGACCGGACAAAGGAGGTTGAAAGGTTAAAGAGACAACTCCAGCAGCTCCAGGGCGCGCTGGGCCACAACGGCTCGACCACGCCGCCGCCCGAGCAGGACTCGCCCAACCACGCCGGCGCAGTGACACCTCCCTCTTCGTCACACCGGATGGGAGAGTACGTGCACCAGCCGTGGCCTCACAGCTCCGGACCCGAGCACGTCAACGGCCTCGGGCTGACGACCGACGGGGAGACCCCCCTCAGTTTCGACACATCCTCCTTCTTCCCGCAGCTCCAGTCATCTGGTGAGATGATGACCGGCATCGCGACCCCGCCCTCGTCGACCAACGGCGGCGGCCGGCGGTCCCGGGCCGTCACGAGCTCGAGCGTCACCTCCAACGGCCTGCCCAGCAACCACCACCTGCGGAGCAGCAGCACGGGGCCCCTCATGATGGCGGCGGCGTCCACCTGCTCCAGCCCGATCCCCCACCACCACCAGTGGCACCAGCCCACCAGCGCCGACCGGCGGGAGTCGCTCCAGGTAGGGCCGATGTCGACGAGCCCGAGCCCGATGCTGCCCGTCACACGCGAGACCTACAGCAGCCTGTGCAGCAGCCCGGAGGAGGTCTCGTTCATGCAGCACTCGAAGCCGGCGTACGCCACCGCTACTTCCATGGACGAGGGGATGGCATCGACGGGACCCGTGTACCCTCCCCCTCCAGACCACCACCACCACGGTCGCGCCACCACCGGCTGGTCGACGCCCGTGGACGGAGCTGGCGGCCACTCGCCTCTGGCCTCGGCTGGCGGCTACCACCTGTCGACGGTGAGCGAGCTGCCCGAGGTGGCCAAGCCGCTCCCCGAGACGACGGCGCCGCTTCTTCACTTCGCTATCGCCAGCGGCCACACCGAGACCCTACGCCTTCTCCTGGCTCGCCCCGACATCAACCTCAACGGGCGCGACAATTCCGGGTACACCCCGCTGCAGCGTGCTGTCTCGAACGGGCGCACTGATATGGCGGCCATGCTCCTCGAGCGCGGCGCCGTTGTCGATGGCGTCGAGGAGTGGATGCAGCAGGAGAGCAAGACCGGTATCCTCGCCGAGTCCTCCCGCTTATGACAATCATCGTCCCGACCTCGTGCGTTTTCCGCCCAGGAACAACAACAACAACAGCCAGCAACACAATATGTCTTTTGATTAATTGGATTGAATTCGACTAGGCAGGCGTGAGGGCGTCATCATCTGGAGCGGAGGGACCGAGGTTGGTTGAATTGTTTTGTCTCTTCATTATTAACAACACTTCCGCACACACACACACACACACACACACACACACACACACATATATATATATACCACACGAACTTCCTTCTTCGCAACACACAAATCCTGTTGCCTCTGTATATCTTTTTTGAGCTCATTTTGATTTTTGAACGGTTGGTTGGTTGGTTGGTTGGATGGATGGATCGACGACGATGTGGGAACGACGCAATGCATGGATGGAACTTGTAACGATATACCTCTGGAATTATTTCCTCTTTCTTCTTTTTTATCTCTTTCTTTCACTGTTATCATTATCATTCATCATCGGTACCCTCTCAGAGGGTCAGATACGGTTGGGAGGTTGCTTGTCTTTTTTTGCTTGCTCTGCTTTTTCATTCTCGATCTTGTTTTTCATCTCCTACATCCTGCTCTTTTCGATGTTTTTCCTCCTCCAAAGAGGTGGACTTCCCGAGTCTTTCGTGGGATAAATACCTCTTGTTTTTATATTGCTATTGGGAGGCGCAAAAGTCCAAAGTTTTTTTTTCACGTGGGCGGATTCAATTGGTTGGCAAGGGTTTTGTTTTTCGTGGTAGCATTTTGTCGCTCGGGAGGGCTTGCAAGCCCCTCCCGACCGAAAGGAGGTAGTTTTCCATTCTGAGAGAGTCGATCTCTTGCGCTGTCGGGTTTATAACAGCGTCACACACACACGCACACACATGCACGAAGAAGAAAATGCATGGATGCAACTTGAGGGATATCAAAAAAAGCGGAATATGATACTTCAAGGTATCGAGAGTGGCTCTCTCCCACTGTGTATATATACATTCTTATTCCATCCCGCAGTGGGCGGATGAACAACATGAAAAAGCTTGTTACTTCATTTCAACGTGTCTAGTCTGATGATTCCATCGAGTCTTACGTCTGAGTAATTGTGACTTGTTGACTACATAAATACTTACATAGATACATAGACGCATACATCATGTATAAGAGGGGCCCCTTTTTTCCAGTTTGTCTTGTAGCCTATAGGCAATTGGCATTGGGTCCTGGAATTAGGCATGTATGCAAAATATGCGTATTAGTCAAGTAGATTTTACCCCAAATTCGTTGTAGATCGATCCGATCGACTAACACTGCAGAGCAAACCAGCAGCATCTTATTCAAACCCCCCATCCCCACCAGTTGGACGCAACGCAACGGAGATCCACTGAACAAACTCTTACAAGTAGTATGAACCACCCTGGCGGTAACGCTAAACTCCTGGCGACCCAGAGCATTGGGTTGATACGTCCATGAATGGGTAGGCAAAGTAGGCATGGGTGGATATCGCCCTTCCATCCACATATAGAAAATAGGGGCGAGGAGCACAAACGCAAGCGCAAGCGCAAGGAAATGAAAGGAATGGGTGCAAGATCAACACCACCAGTATCATCTGACTGGCTAAAATTTCTATGGAATGGACTCGAGCTACTTGAGACTGCGATATATAAAAGTCGCGCGAAATCAGAGAGAGCGCGAATATCGTCAAATCATCATCGTCGTCGTCGCCACCTGAACAGCGCTGAAGAGAGTTAACAGACGATACTTTCGAAAGCAACCTACTGCCCTTTCTGCCGCAATTCTTATACTAGGTTGTTGTACGAACTGAAATAGTTCGCGAGAATATTGCTCGTCATCCCTATCGTCTACCCACCGTTGCGTCCACCTTGGCATGATGCATAAAGTAGCTAGTCCGGATTCCGAGCATGCATATGTACGGACCTAGATATACGGGTACGGTCCGGGCCGTCCCGCTCGTTCCTTGCTTTATTATATATTGCTCCATGTATGTAAGTTACCGCCGCACTGCGGAAGACCACTCGATCGATCCATCAATGCACTTTCAGGTGTGCGGTAGGCGATAAGCAGGGGTAGGATGCTGCGATGCGGGTAAACGAGTGGGCCAGCGGCTGAGCGCGTGCGTTTAATGTACATATGTATGTACACAGCCAGCTATCCAGTCGGTATCGTCGGGCGGCCTGGGGACCCGGGATCTGGGGTCTTGACAATCGCATCGTCGGGAGCTGGGTAAGTAGATAGGCTGCCCGCAGGATGCGGCCCCGGTAAGGCAGTAGCCCGTCCTAGGCAGCTTTGTAACGTCAGAGATACCAACCTTGTATACTCAAAGGGCATGAGAGGCTATGCATGTACCCAGCAGCTGGGCAGGTTGTCTGTATATGCATATGTAAACGGAATGATGTGAGCTGGCACGGTGATATGATATCCTGATTAATATTAGTCGAGAAACTCGCCCCTTGACTAATCGTACCGCATGCCTCTACACGACGTATAGTAGCATCTAAGCGTCGTTATGTGTGTCAAGTGGGACACTACCCAGCGGTTGGTTGACCATGGTGTCGAGCAATGTGAAACTCCATATCGTTTTACTAAAGGTTAAATCGAATCGCGTCAAGCTGCCGTCGTCTTCTCAAGTACTGACGTGTTGTCCTGTGCGAAGAGCCCCCGGATCCAAACGCATCAAACAAGAAACATTGACCCTCACGCGAAGCCTTCCAAGCCCGAAGCCAACCTCATTCCTGGTCGGGTATGCCTACATCCATATATGTCTTGATGCGATGCCTTTCCCTCTTCTTTTTCTTCGCCCCACCATTTTGACAGGTTTCCCCCTTTACACCCAAGTATACGACGCTCTACTCTTGTAAGATATCCCTTCCCTGTACCCGGAGGGGTAAGCCGTAGTTGGCGATGTTGAACGACTATGCGACTTCGAACCAAGAGCAAAGTAATCCGCGGCCGTTAATGTTGAATATGAACACCCGACGTACAAGTAGCGTGTGGCGGAACATGTATAATCCTGGACCTGGAGAGGTGAGTAGTTATGTATCCCCGTCAATTACCAAGTCTCCGGAATCCATTCTTCCCTGAGTGATATTGTCGTACCATATTATGACAGACTGAACAGAAGGGATCGTTTTTATTTTTCTCATTGTAAAAGTTGTTTCCCAATTGTGAGGTGTCTATGTGGGAGATCATAGCGCTGAAGTACATTCCGAGGCCCTAGAGAAGGAGGGTGAAGTGCGTAAGTACCAAGCGGAACACAACATCTCGGGGTATTGACTTCGGAGAGGACGGTAGTTGGTATCTGTTTAGACGTATTGAATCTCGATTTGACCCCATCAGTTCCATTGATAACCTCGCTGCGTCTTAAAAGTATATCCCATCCCATCGTAAACCCGTTCCAACTCTCCCGCGCGGTCCAACGTCCGTTTCAGTTCAAGTGCAAAAGGAGAAAAAACTGAGCGCTATCAAGAGGACCACGGGCGCTTATAAGTACCCAACCGATACTGATAAAAAAGAAAAGAAAGCCTCGGTACCGTACGTTGGCACAGAGCTGTATCAAGTGGCTAAGCGACCCCGAAAAGAGTAAGCCCTTCCGTGCTTATGCGGGTCGAACCAGAGCACTGGGCTGACGGCCAGAGTTGGTGTGGCGAATAGCCTTCCAGCGTGCGACCCGAAGGGGTGGGATGCCTTCCCCGCTAGTCAATTTCAAGCGAATTTCGCGATCTTGATCGGATTCGCATTGTTGAAGGCTGCGAGTGTGTGACTGTTGTTTAGTCCAGATTACTACGACGGGGCTACCATGGGGTCGCCTAGACCGCTCATCTGAACGTTCGATCTCCGGGCTGATTATCCCTATGCGGATGCGACATGTGATTCGGTCTATGGATGTAGTATGAAGAGAAGAGGAGATGGGAGAAGGGGAGTCTAGGTCATCTTCTCTGTCGTATACCTATGTCTGCCAGCTACACGGCGCTTGCTTCTAAGATAACCAAGCTGGTGTTGCCGACTGCCCGTGCGACGAGCTTATCGAAGCGTCTAGACTCTATCAATACTTGGGGGAAGCGGTTGGTTGACTCATAGATGAAGATTGCTCGGTGCGGTCTAGTTATAGATGCCCAACAAAACCTAGAAAAAGTAGTATTGGTTGCGTTGACGAGAGGGTGGAACTAAGGAATCAAGACCCCGTGTAAACCTCAAGAACGGTACATTCAATCATCATGAACTAATCCATGGTTTGTAGTGCTCTGTGGAGAAACGATTGATTCTGCGTTGGCCTCATTGAATACTAAAAAAAGAAAATCTTATCTCGTTGCCGGATTCGAAGTTGTGAACTATAAACCTTGTGTTGGAAAAAATTGGCCCCGAACCCATCCATGGTTTCTTCATGGTCATCCTGTGTGTGCTATCATGAAACTGAAGCCACTGCTCATTGGTTGTAATTAGTTTCGTACCGTTATTTTACAATATAGAGGTAGTACTTGGAATATGGACTCGGCGAATAGTCGGAACAAGGAAGATGCATCCAACCAAACCTAAATCCATGGGTCTTCAGAATGCTGGACACCGATTGGGTGCATGTTCGAGGTAGTGCGTACCTAATTGCTTTGTCTTCATAAATTCACCCATTTAGCAAACGCCAAGGCGCCGGTGACAGCGTCTTTCTTAAAACCCCCCCTGATCATAGTAGGGCTCAAGATTCGTCTGCACTTGGTACGTCCGGGGATGGCGTGCTTACCGACTTTGAGAGGGAAGGAAGTGCTGAACGACAAGAATGCGTGCGGGAACAGAGACATGTATGTACTAGAGCCTCGGAAAGCGCTGGACGAGAGCTTGTAATCCATGATGCGAAATAAAAAGACGAGGTAAAAGGATCTGGTAAACATCAAATTTATTGGGATGGAATTCAAGTATCGCAGGAGAGTGGTCGTAGGTCTCCAAGCTGATGTCGTTGATAACAATGAAAAGCGGGTTGATGCGCTTGAATGTGCTACGTGGGATATTTCCCCTTTCCCCTGAGACTTTCTACTCATTTCTCTGTGACGTGAATGGCGCAATCTCTAACTGGAGTTGTGGGATATATACCATAGTACCTCAGATTGCATACCTTTGAATCAACGTACTTTCCCAGTCCCATAACACGTAATTGCTTGTTTGGAAAGACAGTCCAGTCGTGATCAAGACTCAAGAAACGGCATCCATCCATCACCTCACTTATTTTTTCCATCTCCTCCCATCCTCAACCTCCTATCATATTTCAACATCTCTCCCATTCGCACCATCTCTTCTCATATTTAATGTCTTATGTAATTGCCATGGTCACTTGTACCATCTCTACTGTCCCATTTTCTCATCATCATCAATTTTCAGAACTTGATCAGGTGCCTTTCGTCAACCTTTGCAACCAAAGTATCTTCGACTGAAATTGGACAACAGCATTCCTCTTAGTACCGGGTCACATAACCTTAACTTGTAACCGATAGTTATGAAAAGGTAGGACTTACAACATGATCCTGCTTAAGGTACCCGGTGAAGACATGAATACGCCTGCGAAGCCTTCGGGCAATGATGATACAGCCATCATACGGAGGGTATCGACGACAGTTAGTGAGAGGCGATTGTCGGGGGTTTTCCCCAATCGTTCTTTGACTACACCTGCTCCGCTGACCAGTGACTTTCACGGAGGCTGACAACGTTTGAGTCAATTTTAAGTTCGTTGTTTCTACATTCCCTTTACTGTCCCCTACTTCGGCAGCTACCTATCATCCGAGACAGTCGATAGTCATGACGCCAATGGTTTCCGTTATCCGCCGGCAATGTCTGAAGCGAAGCTGTCGCCTCCTCCGACAATACCACCGGTCGCCGTATCTCTTGGACTGTAAGATGTCTCGCAGAAGCCACCTTACCAATGTATTAATTCTCGAGCCCACGTTTCGATCCTCTCTCGAGCGGCTTCTATGTAAGGTAGCTGGGAGCTATGACTACACATTGACAGTTGTAGAATATCTAAAATGGGGTAGCATAGTACAAGGAACGGTGCATCTACGTATGTACCTAGTATGCGTGGAATGTGGGTTGGGATTTAATCTACATCTTCAGTGATGATGAATAAGTTCGCTACTACGACTCCCAACTTGAATCAATGCCATTGATGAACTTGAAGCATGCATACCGGTATATCAAAGGATGGCATTAGGTTGGGAGTTAAGCTCTTGAGCTCTAATCACGACACCATCATTATAAAGCGATATTTTCTGCGTCGGTGGTCGAACAAGCTGACTTGTATGTGTGCCAATGATGAAAGCTGGTTAGCTACATTTCAATAAGCGCTTCCAAAATGCGACACCATAGAAGCAGAACCCAACCTAAGGTAATCAAATCGGTTTGGCTGGTTTAAGAGCTACCATTCGCGGCAACCAATACTCCTGAATCCAACATCTATTAAACCAATTCTCCCACCGTTATGCAGGAATGCCAGCCACGAATGATCGCCTTAATAGTATATCAAGTCAACCTCTCGTAGAGATAACTAATCATATAAGTCACTTTTTACAAAATTCTAGCTTAAATCTATCTAAGCAAGGTATTTAGTGATATGTTATGGTAAGTGAATATTGGTGACGTATCATCACTGGGTTCTAAAGAAATGAATTTGAGGACATTGCACAAATATATACAAGAATATATACAAGAATGTAGCAATATATGACACGAGCTCATGAGTAATATATACAGAGAAATGTCAAATGACGAAGGTGACGGTGCGCCCCATATCAGGTCCTAGAGAGAATGCCACTCCTAACTTGTATAATTACTGGCATGACTTCCACCATTCAGTGCCCTGGCAAGTGTAAGGCGCCTCGCAGTCCGTGGGGCCGGTGTAACCGTCTCCTCCGCACTGTCCCCAGTGAGGGACCGTCCCCGTGGGCGAGGGCCCCGGGGTGGTCGTCGGAGACGGATCGCTGGGGGTGGTGCCACCGGTTGTCAACGAGGCGTCCACCGCGTCGAGGAACCCGCTGTTCAGGTACAGCTGCGACATGTCCCACATCATGGCGCCACCGAAGCTGGAGAACTGTTTGTTGAACTGGATGACGGGGTCGAGCTGGCCCGCGGGGATGTAGCCCCCGCCGGCGCCGGCGCTGGCCGGCACGCCCATCAGGACCTTGACGTTGGGGTTCTTGGAGGTCTGCTTGGCCCACGCGTCCCAGACGTTGAAGTTGTAGGGGTTCTCGGCGGCGTCGGGCCGGAAGTTGACCACGCCGCACCAGTTGTTGTAGAACTGGATCATGATGAAGTCGAACGACACCGCCCCGCTCAGCATGTCGTTCATGGCCGCGTCCGGGTACACGCACTGCGGCGCCGCCGAGAAGTACATCGTCTTGCCCGAGGCGTCCATACTGCAACATTTGGAGTTAGCAATTGCTTCCTTGAGGTATCTTAGCGAGGCCCGAGAGCTATTCGGGAAGCCTAGGCCCCCCCTTCAGTAACTCCAAACACTGAAGCTAGCTACAAAGAGAATAAAATAACTACAAAGATTGCTTACTGTGTCCGCAGCTGGTTCGCGAACGGAGCGAAGTTCTGCGTGCTCGCCTCGAAGTCATAGTCGAAGCCATCGACGACGGCGGATCCGAAGGGCCGGTTGGCTGCCGCTGTGTTGGTGCCGAAGAGGTCCCATACCTGGTCAGCTGCCTGTTTTGATGTTCCTTAAGTTAGCAGAGTTGAGTTTGGAGGTTTTAGGGTTACCTAGCTGGAGAAATAAGGGGTGTTTGAAGGGCTTATCGTTTGTGATATCATGTGACAGGGAGCAGTAAGAGATGGACAATGTAGATTGCTTACCTGTTGTGCCGCGGCGACACTAGTGAAGCCACCTTGTGAATAAGTAGCGCCTCCGAGGGAAAGCAATATCGTCTTGCCCTTGGCTTGGCACGCCTTGATGTCCTCCCTGTGCTAGATTAGAAGGGCACGACTATGATCATCCTTCGCTTATGGACTTACTCGATCTCTGGACATGTGAACAGTTGAGTGCCCGCGATCGGGGTGCACTTATCTGTGGCGCTGGCAAAGTTCACAACTAAGGGATTTATCCCGTTCAGGAATCCTATCGGGATGATCTAAGTGAAAAGACATGTGAGCAGGTGAAGGGTTAGGTAACAAGAATGGTCCAAGAGCATACATCGATCTTAGCATCTGTAGCGATCATGTTAGTGAAGTCCGTCTCATAGATTTGTGTTTTGTTTCTTACTATCACAGTATTCCCCAAGGCGTCCTTGTGAAGTTGCCTGCCCGGCTGAGTTTTGGCCTATATCCATGAGTTAGCTTCATCCTGTAGAAGCCTATACTATATCACATACCCCAGTATACAGCTACGTTGGCCTGTGAGGAGGCATCGAAGCCAGCGAGAGCAGACGAAGTGAGAAGGGTGGCAGCAGTTGCCAAGCTGAACTTAAAAGAGGCCATTGTATCGCTGAGTATTGGATAAACGACTTGATTATCTTGCTATAGAGCAATAGCTCACGGACTGAAAGTTAGGAACGGACTGGTAACTTTATATGATTAGCTCCTGGAGGATCCTCTGAGGGTCATCTGTACGTCCAACACTACCAACGCCATTTGGGATGGTATATAGGATCTGTGTTATCATCCTCTAGTTTGAGACATTCCATCGAACTCTCGTAGCCTTTTGAGCCGTGGCTTGACGTTACCTGCCAATTGCAACCATCGGTCCGGACTCTAATAGTGAGAAGGTTCCGTCCAACTTAGGGAGCTATCTAGCTCGGGAACAGCCTACATTCCCCAGATCTTGGCGTCTGATGTCACTGAGACATTACCAATCGAAGGGATCCTTTGAACTTATACATATTTGGTCATTCCAAAACGCGTCGCGGTATGGATGCTATTGCTATTGCATGTGTAGAATGTTGCCCCTCGATTGAGACCCTAGTTAACTAGGTAGCTACTACCTATACCTATGCAAGGGCAAGGGATTTTAATAAAGCCCTGTACAATACAATAACTCTGGGCTGAAAATAGGGGACCAGGTTAGGTCTTAGGTGCATTCCGCCCCTGAACCAAAATCCTAATTATAGTTTTCAACTAATATGGCGTAGCTTAGGTACCTAGGTAGGTACTTGCATAGTGCATGACCCAATTGGAAGTCAAATTCCTTGTTGCTTTAGCTTCCTATCTTTTAGCAAGCCTAAATACCGCATCATGAGATATATCTGTCTATGTAGAAAGCTATCATCCGATCGAACCATCTATCTACCACCTGAATCAAAGATGCGAGGGTGGATCCATATTTGGTCATGAGAAGTAATCATGTTGCAGTTTCTTGGGTGCAATCCGCTGAGCACTAATGACCAACTTTCCCATCCCTTGCCATCCCATCGGCTGCATCACTGAACCCTGACTTAGTTAGTACCTGCTCGATTCGACAGTAGTCAGGTACCATAGCTAACTAACTTCCCTTTGAAGAACAACTAGGAGGTCGATGTGACCAATTAGATTAGCGGGGACAAAGCTTGGCATGCAAGTAATTGTTGAATTGAAGAAGGGCCCGGAGCCTACTACGTTGTATAGCGATTACATAGTAAGAACGGAATCTCCAACATATCGGGAAGGCCTCAAGACACGTTCTTCATCGAGGATCCGGCACAGTCCGGATCTGCAATCTCCAGCAGAATTCTAGGCCTGCGGGGTCGTTGAGCTGGGTCTCGCCATAGTTAATTGCCAACTTTTTTCTTCTTCTTTCGGATTTGACTGATAAAGGGAACTATCACTGTCACGTTGAAGTTGCACACACACGCGAAGTGGTAGGGGACATCCCACGTTCTCCAAAAAGGCAGGCTGTCATTCGCTTAGCTAAGTAGTATCCTTCTTTTGGCAACTCCTAAATAGGAAGAGATATGCAAACAGATAAGAACGCACACACACACGTACATAAGGTAGAGAGGCAATGTATTGTATGCCACGATCTGCAACGTTACTACTGCTTTTGGGACCATAGCTCTTGATTTTGGTCCATAATAACGGTCAGCTTTAACTCAACCTTATTCAATACCCTTGAATATCAAGTGTTCTAGGATCGAATACTATCTAGTCTATCATGCTCCGAATATGCCACCTTGTGAGCTCTTTATTTGCGAGAATATAATATGATAATGCCTATCAATACATAATGATTATAGATATCAAGATCATACATACGTGTCATAAATTGAAGGATGGGGTGGTTCACTTGTTGGTACGTTCCTAGTGGTGAAACCATAACAAGATATACACTTCCTGGAGTAGAATCGAGGAACTTCACATGACCAACAAGACTGGGAATCACTGCTTAACATATATTAGCAAGAATCTATTGTACTTACAGCTAGGCTGTAGTGCTTGGGTTCCAACTTGATATATAACGTGTGTCTTAACACCCTGAGATGCATTTTTGAACCGATCTTTGAGATTGTTAGTCCTGACGCCGTCTAGCACAAGAATGTTGACTATTCGTTGATATCTTCCAATCTCTTTGCCGTAAATATTGCAGACCAGTATAAAATGCTTTATATTTTATTAAAAAAGAACCGGGGAACTGAGAATTGATGAATCGCCCTTATGTGCCCAATCAGATAGTTTATCGACTGTTAGATATAGCTAGATTTTGTTGAAGCTCTTATACTGATAGTTGAGTAAATGAAAAGCTGCAATGAAGCAGCTACTCAATCACATTATTTCCGTCTTTCGACTGCTCTTTGCATTCAACTTGCACATTGGACTGCGCCACAGCAGCATCTACACTACACGATGGTGTCATGAACCCCGCCTTCCTAGTTAGGCTCGCCGGTGACTCCACGGCCTGTCTCGTTCGATACCTTCACCTTTAATAACTTTGAACAGCTTTGAACAGGGGCATGAAGTCTTTTTGTTCATGTTTCGAGGATATGCGATATCATAAGCCTCACACTTAATTAATCACGACTCATTTCCAAATGGCAACACCAATTGTACCCCAGGATCTGAAAGCTCGCCTGAAGACGGCCTATGATGCCATCGCACCGAAATACAACGAATGGACAATTCCACATTCCGAGCAACGAATGAAGTATCTGAGCAAGCTCATTGCCCTACTTCCACTGTCCGACCCGTCAAGAAGCTTCCATGTCCTGGAGCTCGGGTGCGGCTGTGGACTTCCAGTCACGCAGAAGCTCCTCTCCTATCCCAACATCAGCGTTACTGCGAACGACCTCTCGAGTACCCAAATCGAACTCGCGAGGAGCAATTTGCTAGGGAACCCTGAAGACATGGCAGCGACTCGATTGGTACTTAAGGAAGGTGACATGGCCGCCCTATCATTTCCCGATGCCTCGTTTGATGCTGTGCTCGGATTCTATAGCATCATCCATCTTCCTCTTATCGAGCAGAGTGAGCTGCTACAGAAGATCTCACGCTGGTTGAAGCCGGGAGGGCTTTTCCTGGCGAATTTCGCGGCCAATGAGATGGAGGGTCACGTCATGGACCAGTGGCTTGATGATAAAAATGGCTGGATGTTCTGGAGCGGCTGGGGAGAAAAGGAGACATTAAAACTTGTGAGGGAGGTTGGTCTTGAAGTCCTGGTTGCTGAAGTGCAACATGATGTCGTTGATGATGCTTCGTTTCTTTGGATCATGGCTAAGAAACAATAAGTCATTTAGGGATGGTTCCGATTCCGAACATGCCTGGCCCCAAGATTATAATTATTACCAGACTCGATGTTACGTGACTCTGAACTTGTTAATGAAAATGGTAGCATGAAAATATGAAAGTATCTCGCGAAATTATAGCAGGAGAATGAAGAGTAAAGCCAGGTCTGACATTATCATCAAATTGTAACCTAATCTAGCAAGCTCAGCTATTCATGATCCCCTGCTTGTATTGCAATAGGGCTCAGTGCCATGCACTTAGCTACGTAGAGCCCACCTACGGTATATATAATGTCGACTTGTCGACCTTTGTATGCAGAATACTTCGACTTAGAAGACATCAGAGCATTACACTTTCCTTCCACTCCTCGCTCTTGATCATGGCTTAGTAGTGCATAGGTTAAAGCCTTTTCATCCTACTCCATTACAGTGTGTTCATCCATATAATATACGTTTGATAAAATCGTCTAGATATCCACAATTGGTTCCTATTGCAGTTCTTGATACCTAAGTGTCTAGCAAGACAACCAATCAATCTCGCGATCTTCCACATCATTTGATCCGCCATAACCATGCACTGAATATAGCATCACGATGCAGGCACCATTTCAGGTAATATGGAACGGCTATCATCATTCTGACTCCCATCTGTCATCCGAGTCCCTCGCCAAGAGCCTAATTCAAAAGACATAAACGTTTTCTTCTGCTTTGGGCGGATACGGCCAAGAGGCAGGGCAGCCGAGGTCTGTAATGTTGGCTTAGGACGATTTACTGCACTCCCGACCTTCTTTAAAACGCTCATAACAAAGGGGCGGAGCGTTGGGAGACAGGAAGCGATCAGGTAGCATCCCGTTTCGATCGAAGACCACATGGTAATGGTGATCATAGCTTCAAACCCATCAAGATTGGTGTCAAACACGCGGAAGGCCTCAATAAAGCGTAAGATAGCAGCTATTAAACCACTGAGGGGTTTTGCATTAGTGTCATACCGTGATGATATATGGACTGAAGCAATGCTATACGTACATACTACCCAATAGGAATACGAACGAAAGCGCGAGCTTCTGGTTCCTAGATACATTGAGGCCCCAAACGACCGGTAACGGTAACACTAGCATTACGACGTCGGTAGCAATGTTGGGCACACTGATACCTTGGTAATACCGTGCTGTATGGAAGCATTGATAGTTGCCGAAATATTCGGGGAGATACATTTCCCATCGGGACGAGAAAGGGCGGCAAACGGTGAACGAAGCCACGACCCCCGAAACCGCGGTTGCGCTCACGATGCCGATTACAACGTAAGTTATGATTCGGTATGACTTAGACGCAAATATACGCAAGTACGATGCTAATATAGACAACTTCGAGAAGGCTATGGCAGCACAATAGAGCTGTTCCATAGCGACTAGAAGTTTCGACCCAACACTTACGCCCTCAAGGTAACCATCGTCAACAGGGTCAGAATGGCGATAGGCCATAGAAGTGTGTACTTCAACTACATAATTATTAGGCTCAACAACACATATTTCTAAGAAGGTTCAAACATACTAATTAATAGAGTGCACATGCCTACACAGAAAAGCAATGCCGGAATAGTTAGGTAGTCATCAACACCGCAAGGCGACTTATAAGATAGACGCACGGCGAAACGTGATGCTACAATTGCAATCTCAAGAATTATGAATAGACTTGCCACGACAATGGCTCCGTGGTTAATGCTTTCTTCGCCGTAGCCTCGAGGATATAGGTCTATTGGCGCCATTTCTGCTTAGAGAATGAAGGTTATTAGACTCGATATACAGATAAGAAAGGAGCTTGGAGACAAAAAAGAAAATAAAGAACATTTTACTGGCGGGTTCAATGACCAGCTATATGATTAATGGTGGAAAGAAATTCATACGCGAAGGAGATAATTGAGCAAATAAATGGCTAATTATAGAAGGCTGCGAGCCTGGTAAAATAGGCTGCCGATATCCAATCCAGTATTTGGGGGCGAGGCGTTTTAATAATAATTACGCGTTCTTTTCTTTAACTATTAAGAATCCTCCGAGAATTTGTGTAACCACTTATACGTATAAGGAAACGATATTCGTTCAAAGCCAATAGAGTAATTAGGTATGTAGCATTACCCCTCGTCTTGTGCTGCTTAATTAACATGAGGGGTTGGCCTTAAGACGGGAGCCTGCTTCTTAGGCTGTTGTACTTATCGAGTTACTTTTTTGTTGGGTAACTTTCACTTTAACGTATCACCTTCGTGATAGAGTGCATCTATCATTAAAATGTAGGAACGCCTCTTCATGTAGGCATGAGGCGTACTACTGCAAGCTTACAAGACAGCACGCTATGTGACACAGAGGACAGAAACATAGAACAAGGGATAATATATTGTGTGATTTTCAGATATTAGGCCTCAGCCCTGAAGCCCTCCTGATGGTAGTTGCCACCCAATGTGAGGGAATGAAATAGGGGTAAGCCGCCTCATACCTGCATTGCATATTTGTATCACTACTATATCCTTGAAGGTGGTTGCTGATTATAATATGATTAGGACTCAGCCTTAATCTTCCATAAACAAGTTTAAATACATACCTAGGTAGCTGAAAAGACAGTGCATGATATTAATTAGTGGGTATGATATTTCTTTGCTTAACCACCTTATTCTTATTCCAGTAGATATTAGATGATTGAGGAAAGCTGGAATTTGGGCAATACTTTATCTATCGGTAGATATATGTCCAATACAAATGCAATTTACCTTCTGATTTCCCCGCCCTGTACACCTCTCTAGGCCTGAAATGTCACATTATGGCTAACAGTTTTATACTGCTGCCGAGCCTTACACCCCCCGACCCTCTTTCCGCCTCCGGTGGTGCTCTCATGTAACTTGAATTTGCAATAATATTAGAAAGAGTAAAATGAGTACATTAGTCCCCATTGCCCTTCTATATGCTCCCCAGCCTTGCGCTGCGGTACTATATCCTTTCTTGTTTGTACATGTGCACTGATCAAAACTAATGACTGCAGAATCTTAACCTCATACCCGTTAAACAGTAATTTGATTATCGTGAAGGAATACTTGCATGATCTCGATAATAGTTCTTTACCTAGAAGAACTAACCAGATGCCGAGGCAGCATCCGACACTATTTGTATCGTCAAAAACAAAGTCATTCCCATCCCTGCGTTCTTCACACGACTTTCCAAATGACAGAGGAACTCTGGAACGAATTACTTAGTCATGCTATTCTAATAATGAACAACAATAGTTAAAGGCTATACGTGTATATACTAGGATAGAAATGCATTCACTAGATCTATTTTCATAGTGTCAGTATTTATACTAGCCTCTAGCTACAAGAAAAACTGGATACAATAATATATCACCTACTACGTAGTAACTTGGAATATGAGCTGAAAGAGATTATGTCATCATGCTGCGTATGGAAACAGCGTAAGAAACTACCTGCATCAGAATTGTCCAATGACATCCATTCGGAATTCGAATCTCTCCGAATGTCTTCCCACTCATTGGTAGGTTTGTGGTACGGGGCATCTTCGCCCCGCACTCGCATTCGTTAGCCGTTTCTAGTGCTAGCCTCTATTTCTGCTATTGTCAGTCCGAGGGGGATGCGAAGGATGCATGTAACTAAGAATAAATGTATTGAATGGCACACACGCCTATAGTGCCGCAATGAACCGCTTGGGAGAGGATCAAGTCAAATTATCTTACATATTGACGGATTCACTGTCATGAGTTACATATGATTTAGGTGGGCCACCTACCGAATCTTAGGTACCTTATATGTAGAATAAAACATGTTACAAGTCATGGATTATGGATTAATCCATAATCCTCAGTTGTATGACTTACCCAGATACATTTAATAGCAGACAAACACCTAAGTATATAAAGGCTGTACCACGGCAAACACGAGATCTTGAACCTGGCATTATCTACAAAATAGTCTATCGCTTATGTTCCTCGTGTACTTACTACCATAATCATCCACGCAGCAACCGAAATTCATCACAGAAACACCATCACTTTTCTTGACGGACAATCAGATACTCTCTACATCTCTATCTTAGACGAATATATCATGACCACCCAAGATTTCCGTGGGCTATTGAAGCCCCAGAAGAACCGAAAGCCGATAACCGGGTCGTTTGGCCTTGCAGTGAGTGGCGACTGCCTTCCTTTCTCAATTAATGGACTATGATGCTAACAACCAGAAGCAAATCGTGAAAGACACCATAAAATCCCGTACTCTCATAGCAACGGGCGCATTGGGACAAGTCCTCCTCTTGCAGTTTCTGCCAACTCGCCTAGCTATTCTTCCTGCTGCGCTTTTCTTCCTCAATTCAATATTCACCACGCTAGCGCAATTTGCACGAGGGGATTGCATGAAGGAGACCATCCCCGGGCGATCCAGTTCCCAGCTCCCCAACCGCGAATCAGGAGCCTACGGGTCCGACCCCGCCGCCGAGCCCGTCGTGGTGTTCCACTTCGGCGTCCGCTTTAGCCACCCGCTGGGGCTCCTCAGCCCCGGCGGCCAGGAGATCAGCGTGCACTTCGACAAGTGCCTCGACCTGGTGCAGAAGGAGGCGGACTCGTACGGGCTCCTGGGCTACTCGGACTGGCGTGGCGCTGACACGGAGACCAACAACACCATCATGCTGGTGTTCTACTTCCGCGACGTCGAGGGCCTCCACCGCTTCGCCCAGGGCAAGGTCCACCGCGACGCCTGGGACTGGACCGTCAAGGCCGCGCACAAGCATATCGGCTTCTTCCACGAGACCTTCTGCGTCCCCCGCAAGGCCTACGAGAGCATCTACGTCAATATGCCGCCGACGTTGTTTGGGAGGACCAGCGTCAAGTGCAGGGATGGCGGGGATGGCGAGCAGGTTGTTAGCACGCTTGTCGGGGCTGATGGCCCTCTGACGACTATGGTGCGCAGACTGGGATACAAATCCGAGAAGGAGCTCCCTGGTATTAATAATTAGTATTGGACAGTCCTGTATTGTAGGCTGCATGGGAATTGACGGGATTTGGCGATATTGTTATTTTGTAGCTGAAGGTTTTCTTCACTCCATTAATTCTTAGACTATAAATAGTATTGTTTCACTTCTGCCTTGTTTTACCACAATCCAAGATATCAGTATTGCAAGGTGATTATGTCTAAAGGATACCTATAGACTACCTTGCTAGATAAGAAGTTGCAAGGCTCAAAGAATTAGTGAGACTTTCTTACAAACGGAGGAAGATTATGTAGTTAGTATTCCCACTGTCTTACCCACTATCTGTCCTCAAGGGACAAGCCCTCATTTGTTCTCGGGATTTAATAGTTCAACGCAATTTAAATAGATGCTTTAACTATATTTCTTAATAGGTCCAAGGTCGACCAAGCTGGATGTTGGGTCCTAAATCCGACGCTATACAGTCTCAGAGGTTTGTGGAAATGCAAATTTATTGCCTTGCAAGACTAGTTAGACGCAATAAACTAGGGAACCTGCTAAGCACCCTCTTACTTCGACTTATGACTAAGTAATTAGAACCGTTACCTATTATATAGGAGATAGGAATATGGCACAAGTTCCATTTCTCTGATGGTATGCAAACCGAGGTAAAGAAACGCAAAGTATTCGTAGGTCGCAATAAAGCAAATAACCATCAGCAAGTGTAAAAATCCGGCAATAACTTTTTATCTCCGTCTTCCTCCCTGCTACTTGAAGCTCATCCTACCGGCCGGCCGCTCGCGTTTATAGCTCAGACACTGGGTTTAGTCCTGACCAAGTAAGTCCGACCGCTCCGGGCCGAGAGAGTATATAATTTGGGTTAACGCCGATATATCCACTCCTGGGTCCTAAACTAACAACCTATGTGCCTACCATTGTTATATGTGCTATTATTAGTCTAAATGTTCATGGTCTGTATATAAACATGTGTCTATTTCTTATACCTGTGGGTTTTCAAAATCGCCACCCAGGATAAGTGTCTCATCTTTCTTGTAAAATAAAACCATCATGGCCAAGGGATATAGCAAAGATCAGCCTCAGGGCTTCACCAACCGCATCGAGAAAGTTGCCATTGTTGGGGTGAGTCAAATCTAGTCTAGTTTTCCTCATGTGTTATGACCATCCATTTCTAACCAGATAAACAATACATAACAGGCCGGCGGCCAGATGGGCAAGCACCTAACTTCGCACCTCCTGCAGACCGGAAAGCACACCGTGACAGCCATCACGCGGCCCGATAGCACCAGCAAGATTCCCGACGGCGTCCACATCGCCCGCGTCGACTACATCAATGATAAAGATGACGACGACGCGGCCTTGGTAGATGTCCTCCGGGGCCACCAAGCCCTTATAATCACGATGTCTATCGCTGCCCCGCGCGGCAGCGCCAGTGAGTTGTTTTGGGAGTTCTTTTCTGCCCTTTATAGCTGGTTCAAGAGATTACTGAAAGGGGCATATTCGGGAACCAGAACTTTAGAAACCTCGTAGACCTCGCTAAGATACCTAAAGGGAGCAATTGCTAACTCCAGGTCTTGCAGTGTCCAAGCTGCTGCGCGCCGCTGCCAAAGCCGGCGTCTCGTACGTCCTGCCCAACTGGTTCGGCCACGACGCGGCCAACGACAGCCTGTGCGAGGACAGCTTGCTCCGCGCCGGTCGCGACGCGCTGCGCGCCGAGGTTGCGGCGCTCGGGAGTGATGCTCCCCGTTTGATCCTTCTGATGTGCAACTTCTGGTACGAGTTCAGCCTAGGCGGCGGACCAGACCGCTTCGGCTTTGACTTTGCGAAGCGCGAGCTCGTTTTGTTCGATGAGGGCGACGTGCCTATCAATGTCAGCACGTGGCCGCAGAGCGGGCGTGCTGTGGCAGCTCTGCTGAGCTTGAAGGAACTCCCGGATGGCGAGGACGATGCCGCGCCTGCGCTGTCGAGGTTCTGCGACGATAATGTTGATGGGGGTGTCTACGTCGCGAGCTTCCGCGTCTCCCAGCGCGATATGTTCGAGAGCGTTAAGCGCGTCACGGGCACTACGGATTCCGATTGGAAGATTACGCGCGAGTCTGCGGAGCAGCGCTGGAGGGAGGGACGCGCTGCCATTGCGAAGGGCGATTTTGCGCAGTTTACCAAGATGCTGTATAGTCGTATGTTCTTCCCTACTGGCGATGGCGACTATGAGTCTAGGCGTGGCCTTCATAATGGAATTCTCGGACTGCCCGTTGAGGATCTCGACGAGTGTACGGCTGTTGGTGTGCGTATGGGCGAGAATGGTGAGGTGGCGCATTCGCAATAAGGGGGTTGATGGTGGCTGTTTGGGATATGGAAATACAGTTTGGTTAATGTTCGAAGAGACGGATTGGACTAGGAATTTAGAGTGTCTTGTCACAGCCGACTAGAACTAGAAAAACGAAGAGGTCTTCTACAGAAAATACTCATTGAGCTTTGTGAAACTAAGGCATCAATCGATGTTTACTAGGTTGTAACTACATGTAAGGAGAATGCACTGTTATTATTTTATTACCAATACATTATATTTACCAACTATTAAGACTTCCTAGTGCCCAGGCGGCACGAGAAAAGTTATAGTAGAGTTCCTGCCGATTTATACTCATTGCTTAATGTGGTGAATGTTCGGGTTCCGCTTTACACTAAGAACGGACACCGAGAGGACTAACAACCACATCATTTTCTACAACCGCAGTGCCATCTTGCAATGCCTCTAACTGTTCCACAGTACACTACAAGACCCGCGTTAGTGATCGTTTTTTCTTTAATAACTTGAGCTTGTGAACAAGAACTCGAGGATGGGAATTTGGAAATCTGCAATGACTTACGGAACCCGTCATCGGCGCTCTAAGAACGTAGCAACTGACGTCCGGTTGCGACGGCACTTCGTTCTTCACATCGAAGACGGACGCAGGGCCTTGGCTCCCATAGTCAGGTGTATCCGCGAGGCAGATAGTCCCTGTCGCGACGTCCTGTCCGAAGACGGTCCGCATGAAGATCTGGTAGGCCGTTTCAGGTTGGTAGCTCGAGACTATTTGTTTGAGCGACCACGTTAGATGAAAGTCATGATAATAGCAATTGATAGTCGGAGTTACGTACCTTGATGACCCGATTGGAACACCCTCGAGAAAGAGAACTTCCCACTCTGTCTGACAAATCCGCCAACATAGGATTCGTTGGTGGAAATCTCCTCGTAGCCTGCTGCGCGGAACGCAGTACTGTTCTCGTACTCGGCGGCTAAGCTGACGGCTTCACCACCAACCCCTGGAAAATTGGGTCAGTTTATGGTGGACGAACTGAATACGACATTGCGAAACTTACAATTACAGCGGAAATCGCGATCGCCATTAATGAGTGCCACCTTGATTCCATCATCGAGGAGGGATTCGATATCTTCTAGAAATCCACCGAAGACGAAGTCTCCAGTCGCAAAGAAGCCTTGGCATGAAATTAGTACCATGAATAAATAACAATTAGTATGAGGGACTCTCTCACCGTTTCCGACCGCATTGCTGCTTTGTGCATAGTCCACTTCAGCACCAAGGGCCTCTAAAACCCACTGCTTGGTAAGATAGCCAACAGAATAACTAGCCGGGAATGATGTTGGCGTCAATTGGGTAATATCAAAGGGGTCACGCTACAAGAAAGGTCAGCCAAATTACAATCCCCTACAACTTGTTAAAACTAACACCCGAAACCGCATCGTATGCGTAATAAACGTTTGTCCAGCAGAACGCAAATGCAGTTCCACAGACCTCCGTTACAGTCTCGTTGGACCCGTCTTGATCGCGGTAACCATTCGGTAAGAGGGCCCTGCATGCGTCCATCTGCTCCTGGCAGCCACCCGGGCTCGTCAAGTTGGCGTACGCCGAATCGGCAACGGCCTGGTCGTATGCTTGGATTCCGTATGTGTTGTTCATCGCAAAACTTGGGAATAACGCTCCTTGGATCTCGAAATCAATGAATCCATTGATGATGCCGACACTGTCGACGTCGATATCGAGGTAACCGTCGCCCTCGCAGCTTCTTCCCGATATCCCATTGGCCTGTCTCTTTTCCGGTGTCGACCGCGTATGCAAGAGATTCGCGAAGGCGGGAGCATAATGTCCAGCGCTGTACGAGTGTCAGACCAGGGTGTATTCTTTTCACTTTTTAAATAGTTACTAAGCTCGGTGACTTACTAGGATTGTCCCCAAACGCTGATCTTGTCACGCCGGTACTGCGTAAACCTATTGTCATGGTGAGCTCACATCAATGTATCGCTGAAATGGAAGAATATACTCTTGCATCCAAGCTTGGATAAACTCCCATACCACCTCCGTTGCTGCAGCTGTGGTCACGGGAGCTTTCGACGCGTCTTGTATTGAAAACACTCCTTCCCGCACCGTATAATTAGGAGAGCCGGAAAGTTCGCCGGCGGTTATGTCACCAGTGACCATATCGTATAAGCTAGGCGTCGCCTCGGCGTAACTAAACCCAGCTTGAACAGGCTGGTCAACGTAGAGCATGTTGACATGGTTGTTCCAGGACCAGGGGTTCAATATCGTGCTGTTAGAGTCTTCTTGCACGATGCAGGGACCGTTCACATCAAGCGCTTGATCGATGGACGGAGCGCCGGGTCCGCCCTGTAGCCATACACTGAGGGGTGCGTCCTCGGGCGGGTTGCGTGCCTCGAAGAACCAGAAGAACATCTTCTGTGCGTACGGCTGGCGTTCGGTAGCTGGAAGCGTCACGTAGCCACTGTATGACTTGACGCCAGGGGTGGTCTCACAGATACCGGGCTAGAAACACTGTTAGACAACCCTTCAGAGAGCAGATATTACGATTTGCCTGAAGACAGGATCATGCGCATTACCTCTTTATAGGTGACTTTAATACCATCTGTGGTATTCGATTTCGTCACGGTGGCGGAGGTATACGAAAATGCACAACATAATGCCAGCCCACGACCGAGAAGCCGGCCAAGTGACAGCATTGTGATAGCTTTGCTCGGTGTTTGTCCCCGAGATGTGGTTCAACTTGCTTCCCTGCAAGAACTTGAAGAATGTATTAATGATTATATAACAAAGGCATACAACTAACTACAAGAGCGCGATGAGATGCTAGCCAGAGGATGGGGAAGTACGAAGATATAAAGAATCTTACTTAAGCTTGATGTTTAGGTAAGTACCGTACTTAATACTACAACAGCAATCACCATAGCAATGCCATAACCATCAGCACAGACCCATAGAAACAGAAACGCTACGGCCCGTCTCTAGTCTGACTAACTAGTAGTCTAAGTATTCAGCCTCCAGTGTACGCAACGCTATCATACTTGTCCGTTGCAACAAACATGACACGCATTGTTAAAGTGGCTGAGCTTGACTGCAAGTATACCATACGCAATCTCTACGGTAATAAGGGGATGCCATACAAATCAATAAGAGACAATATATGTTCATTGGCTAGGTCGGATTCAACGGACTCATTAGATTCAGCTTCAGCCCTACGAAAAGCGAAAACCCCCTGTCGAGGTGCTTCCTATAGCAGTGCTATTTTTGGGAATTCGGGTGCCTAATAATTAACACTGCGCTAAAATTGCAAAGGATCTCCTTAACACCCCACAATTCAAGGCTTAAAGAATAAGCCACTACCAATTAAAAAACCCTAAAGGATCGAGAATAAAACTAATAGGTAATTAGCAGATTTTTGTGAAGGGCTCAGCAACCCGAAGCTGAAAGGATTTTAGGCCTAATACTGTCTATCCTCGAGATGAAGGAAATGAGGAAGAAAAAGAGAAAGCGGTGAGCTTTCTCCGAACAAGCCAGTGGGTATGGAATCGGCTCCACTAACTATCCAGAGCTCAATCGATTCCCACCCAACACCTACAGAAGATCCCTTGATACAAGCTATTAGATTTTCACAGCGTATTTCAATCGAATTACCATGTTGCTGTTCTTATGCACTGCTATAACAAATCATTGTAAATGAAGCCTTTGATAATCATACATGGAAGCAAGTGTTTAACGCTTTTATGTGCTCCAGGTCCCTGCAACTGAAGCTATCGTAAGCCCTAAGCTAATAGGTGCCACCGCCACCTAACTATTATACCTTAGTTGCCTACCTACCTGCTTACATGGCTAATTATTTATCTCTAAAGTCATTGCACTTTAAGCTGTAGGTACCTATATTAACTAACTAAGTGGTAGCAACTAGGTGGTGGCAGCTTGGTGGTGGCAGCTTAGTGGTGGTCGCAGGCGGTGGCTATATTCCGCGATGGGCTTTCCAGGTGACCGACAGCTGGAATAGGTGTGTCACTACCCAGTTAGATTTGAGAGCGCTGCATAAATAGCAAAGCTCTAAAAATGAAGAATGAAACGGCATAACCTATCGCTTAAAATATTGTTAAAAAGGGAAGAAGAGGAACGAGAAGAAGAAGAAGAAGAAGAAGAAGAAGAAGAAGAAGAAGAAGAAGAAGAAGAAATCTCTCTTGACCCTTATATCCTATTGCGCCCTAGTCGATATTTTGTTCCTCCGGAAGTGAAGTCCATTACCCTGAATGTATCACAGTGGACTCTCGGAAGACTCCTCCGGGCGAAGAACACTCTCAGCATGAACTATGTTGGTGAACGCCCAATTTTCGATAGAACTCCATTTTACACATATAGATTTCGATTTAGACCTTGCGCCCGGTTTGTAGGTCGATTCGCCCCACGAGTATGAATCAACGCCTGTATCTCCGTGGCACATAATGGCGAGGCGGAGCGTCTCGATGCAATGGTCTACCGAGCGTTAGAAATACGCAAAGCATTCTTTCATTGGGTCTGGCCACGAACCCATATGTGCAACTAGGCTCACGTCCTGGGCCTTGGTGATATTCGGATAATATCTGTCGTGATAGAGGTACAGACGCATTTGCCGCTGGCGAGTGTGAGTTTCTTCCTGTTAATTACAGAGTCGATAATTAACCTACCAGGCAATGTAGTTGATGATAGACGCCGAGTGAGGCGGGATATCCGCCATTCTTGAGCCGAGCTAAGTCCTCTAACGACTCCCCAGCTTTGTCAAGCTCTTCGAGAGTGGTATTGAACGCAAGAGCTAGAGAGGAGTTGTATGTCGATATGTTTGCACATACACTGCTTGGAATATGGTGCACTTACGTCTTGTTAGAGCCACCCAGGCTTCATCTTGCTCGGGTGTTGGTGGGCCTGAGAATTGGCTGTAATGATGGTCCGTTGTGTGCTCCCCGTTAACCTCATATTCAACGAACGAGTGAATGGGGGCTTTCAAGTTGTTAATAGCTTCGAATAACTATGAAGTTGAGGTTACTAACACCATGTTCGACCTGCCAGAGGCATAACATCGAGATTATCATGGTTGCAATGCAGCCACAACACGACAAAAACGAAGAGGGCAACGTGTATAAGAAAAATATAAACTCGGTTGTAAGTCAAAGCCTTTGCTGTGCTGGCCGTCAAAGGGGGAGATGGCGAGGGGTGTTTATTAAATCTCCCCATAAGTTGATGATTTTCCTCATCCTCCGTATTACTACTCTCTCGAGCCGACAGAGTGAAGAAGCTGATGCTCTTCATGTATACCGTGAAGTTCGGAAAGAGGGGAAATTTGGACTTGAATAAAAGACGACAAAATGGGGGGATGGGATACACTCAAAAAACGTTAACATACTAAGAGAAGAAAAGAGAAAAGAGAAGAGGTGAAGACAGTCGATGATTCGTGACATCATGGGTTATGGAATACTTCAGTGGTACCGACCCCTTGGCCCCCAAGAACAAAATGGGTTGCATTGGACGAAAGTACTACCATCTGCCGTATCCATCGACCGATTTCAGATGTCAAAGCAGGGAGTGGAACCAAAGCTGTGATATGTGAAGGCTATCATGCCGAGGTAATACGAGAACCGATGGAGATAAATAGCTGATCAACTCCATAATTCAAATACATGCTCTGATATCAGGGTGAACCTCATTCTTGCAACTCCCAGTCTCTTTTTAGTAGAAATTTCTGAAATATTTCCCACCGCGACTTCAAGAAGACTCTTCTCTACTCAACACCACTGTGAAGATGCAATTCAAAAAGACAGTCATCGCCCTCGTGGCTCTCATTCATGGGCTGGCTACTGCCATCCCCGTACCCACAGGTATGATTTCGAGTCCTATTCTGTATGGTTTTCAGACTGACAAGATGGCTACAGAGGAATTATGCACCCCTACTAACGACGAGGCTGTTGCTGACTCGCCGGATGGCTGCGACGCAAGGAGGTTCTTCTAGCACTCTTAGTTTTATTGATTTGAAGGGAAATGGCCCCCAAAGAATGATTGACGAGTCGGGGGAGATGGAGTAGCAAGCAGAGTACACAATGCTCGGTAGTTACACTTAACATGGACTACAAAAGAAAACCTGGCCTACTACACTATACTAGGGACAACATCATCTATCCGGTCCATCATTACAAATCGTCATCTTTTCTGTAAGATGCTGGTAACTGCTTTAGTGTAGTGTAATTAGCAGCCAATTACAATCGTTCTGGCCCATGTGTTAGTCCCCTTGTGTCGACCGTCGCGGTGCATATTCGTGTCATGCGCTGCTATAGAGGCAGGCGGTGTATTGGGTTGCGGCACAGTAGCATATGGGGGTTGCATTTGATAATATATGTTGCAAGAGATAAATGCCAAACAACCAATGTTCCTTAATGAAAGCACCTGGACAATTTCAGTTCCATGTAATGCTGCTTATCTTGGGTGTAACACAAAAAGGTAGTTCACATGATTATATCCGATTCTGGTACTACTCCATGAGGATTTTGGAATGGTAACTTTCCTTTATCAGTTTGAGATGGTCCAGGTTGATCTTGGGCGGTACTAGTAGCATCGTCTCCTTGTTCATTATTGACAATACGGCGCTTCTTCTCACCGGCCACAACAACCACATTCATCGATGGCATCATGAAATGTCCCTCATATTGAAGTTATAGATGTCCCATTTTTGCTTCCCCCAACAGAGATGACCAGGTATGTTAACAGACACACCTCCCCAGTCATTTCCGACGTCATCCACGACAATAGGATGTCCAAGTTGTCAGTACCACGGGCTTCGGTAGAAGGAACAAGCCAATTGAGTGATCCAGATGAATGGCTCGAAGATGACGTGCATATGATGTAGCACGAGAAGGGAAAAAAGATCGTAGCCAACTTTTAGCACATCCCCAAATCCCAACGCAAGATGTAAGCCACATAAATCCTTTGCGTTTCTTCTGCCTATTCCCGACAAGGCTCATTGGTTATAGCGAAGGATTGGACTGGAAAAGATGGCGAAAAATAGGAATGACCGGAAACGATCGTCGTTTTTTGTATATTCAACTCACATTGTGTCACCAATTAATATGTCGGGATTGTGTGCGCCAACCAATGGTGCTGCGATATCAACGGTGCTTACCATGACTCAGCATTCAGGCTTAGGTGTCGGCCCTCCGATTTTCAGCGTAAGTCAGCCTACATAGCTTTATAGATTTAAGGGTGGTGGCGAGGGACGTAAGCAACTGGTTTTTGACTTGAGGCTCTCGGTCTTCTTAAACAGGGGCCTTAAAATAGGCACACATTTATGTAAATCGCTACTGATTAGAGAAATATGTCTTCTCTTGCCTCGCCCCACGTTTCTTGAACTGTCATTGGAAGGGGACTGGTCTTGCGCCAACGTAGTTGAGCTACGAGCCCTCATTATATCAAGGTAGGTAGTATTACTAGCTCGGACCGGAGCACTCTCACGGAGAGCGTGCCATAGCCTTGATCAAAATAATGGCTCTTATTTCTTTTATTTCCCCTTTGAAAATTAATTATTATCATCATACCCTTTCCCCTCTGTCGAATAGGCCACCCTAGTAGCAAAACGTGTATATCTTTTCGATAATGAAAACATACTTCATTTCCTACCGTAGTTATTCTACTGGTTACATTGCGTCTGAGGCAGCCATTGCACCATGAGCCTAAAGCCTCGTTAGTGACCTGACCGGTCATTGTTCCCTGATTCTATAAAATTTATCCTACCCGCAGCCTGCAGCCGTAACATTATTTACCAACATCACTCTTTAAATTTCCAGTAAGGGTACCACCTCTATCATTTTACCGCAGCGGTGTTCCCGTTCCTGGCCAGCATGGCACCATATCAACACTACTATGAGAAGCCGGGCTATGTCATCGCCGCGTGTGTTGTGCTCCCTGTAATAGGTATCATCGTCTCCGTTCTCAGAGTATGGGTGAGACTCAAAAAGAAGGAGCCTTTTAAAGCTGATGACTGGTTCATTGTCCCAGCACTGGTCCGTACCACATAATTCTGCCTAGGCCACAGCTAACAGAAGCAAATAGTTAATCACCTTAGGCATCGGTATTTCAATGACCTTTGCTGTTTCTCAACATGCCCTTGCATACCGCATGATGATGCCGGCCGATCCCCACGGAAATCCATTGACTTTTATAACACCGCAGTTCACTTTGGCGTCGCAGGTTGGAATACTCAGCTGACACATGGAATTAGAACGCAAGGGGTCTAACCTGTGTACTAGGTCGAATATGCCTTCGGTTTGATGCTCCCTCTCGGGCTGGGATGCGTCAAGATCAGCGTCCTATTCTTTTACCTGCGAATCTTCTCGGCTACTCGACAGACAATAACACACAAGGTCATGGTCGGTCTAATCGCCCTTATTGCAGTCTGGATGTCTGCTTTCTTTTTCGTACAGTTGCTCGTGTGTAAGGGAAATTTTTGGGCCTACTGGAGTTCCGCCGTGAATCTCCAGAAGTTCTGCCCCGGTACCACGCATAAGAGCCTCGCATTTGCCATCTCCGATTTCATCACGGATGTTATCATTCTTGCGGTTCCAATCCCCCTTGTGCGCAACCATCCCCTTTTGACAAAGCGAACAAAGGCTAACACCTCTGTAGATTTGGCGTTTGAATATGTCGACTAATAGGAAGATCGCCGTTAATCTTGTCTTCCTTGTCGGCGCAGGGTAAGACTAGAGCTTTAGTGAAGGCTTGCGGCAATGAGCTTACACATACAAGATCAGTGGTAGCCTCTCTGGTCCGAATGGTCCAGATCATCTCCCTGTTCAAGGTGGGATTCAATCCTAATGACGACGGGATCTGTAAGCTTCCCAACGGTAGCCACCATTAACGTTCTCATTTATCTAATGATGGACAGACCTCATTACCACTAACCTGTACTGGGGAATGGTCTCTTGTGGAGTCGGCACTGTTGCCGCTTGCCTCCCGTCTCTACACCCGCTTGTTAAGAATTGGAATCTTTTAATGGTCGTAGAAGGCGCTAGAAGCATCCTGAGAATGCCATCTCGTAGGTCTTTATTGAATGACACACCTGGTCTTCCAGATACTCACGGGGAAACTCTTGGTCACACCTATACCCAAAATACCGGCTTTTTCAATACATCAGTCCGGCCACAGAGTAAGACAGATGATCGGCACTCTCTAGAACCGGAGGAGTTTCCCATGGATGATCTAAGGGGCTACGAGGTGGTATGCTCTTTGGAAGACGAATTTGCAAGTACCAGCTAAAACTGGCGAGATCCGTGTATGTGGTAGAAAACGATGAGGTTAAATGAAGTTATATGTAATTCATTTGATAACTAATGTATTCTATGGTGGCAAGGGCAAAGATCAAGCTGTAATGACATGCATTTTCAAACATCATCTCTGACATAGAACGGCCATATCTGCTAGCTCATTATATGTGGCACCTCAGTTTCTGCCGTCCATAGATGCCTTCGTACACGTGTTTTTGCCACGCTATGAGTTACTCTATATTAGGACCAATTAAGTCTAACCTTTCTGGTGATAGTATGACGGTGAACAGAAAATGGGCGGAGCAGAAAGAGCACGATAGTCAAGACCTAAGTCAAAATCTGCTTCAATCTTCGTGCCATTCTTAGATTTCGGCTACCTGTCGGGAGGCCGACGCATTGGTTTTCGAACATCTGCTTTGCCAAGTCAATTTATGACATTACAACCATTTGAGCCAGAGTAAAACGGAGTTACGGTAAATGTTAGGACCGACATGCATGCAGGTAACACGAAGAAGCAGCCCCCCGCCAAGTGTGGGAATACTGTACATAGTGTGCTTGTCTCAAGTTCTCCCTTCTACGTTCTTTTTGATTTCCATTACACCGCGCTTGCCCAGAAGAGTTTCCCTGCAGACCTCAATCAACTGGCAGTATTCACATCTCATTAAGATGGTAAATCCTAAGATTCGGATAGCCATCATTGGTGGCGGACTCGCCGGAGCCAGCCTCGCTAACGCACTCGTCCGACACGTGCAGCTGGAATTTCACGTATACGAGTCGGCGCCAGAATTCTCAGAGCGAGGTGCGGGAATCAGCCTTTCCATAACTGCCCAGAGGGCACTGGAGCATATCAACCCAGCGGCTCCAGAGCTACTGAGGAAGGCTGGTGCCGTGGCGCAGAAGTCGTCTCGGAATATGATAGTGCGTAGTACTCCATGATGATTGAGGTGATAAAATCGGCTTGAGAGGGGGAACGGACTGGCTAAGCTTTCAGGGTTCCGGGCCTCACGCCGGCACCATCGTATTTGACTTGATAGCCGACCCCAAACGTCTCGGACTGACAGTCCATCGAGCTTCGCTTCTGCGCGAGCTCCTTGCCCTGCTCCCCGAGGAGTGCTTGCACGCCGGCAAAACCGTAGATACAATCACATCCGTTTCTACCGGATGCATCGAAGTCACCTTCCAAGACGGCGAGTCCACGCTTTTTGACGCAGTGATTGGCGCGGACGGCATATTCGGCTCGATGCGGAAATACGTCCTGCAGGACTTCCCGGACGCGTGCGATCCGTCACCCGCGGGATTCTGGGATTGCAGGAACGTAGTACCATTTGAAAAGGCGAAGGCTGCCCTTGGGGAGCAGTACTTCGAGAAGGACCGTCAGTATGGATGGTCTGGCGATGGAGCGTTTGTGATCCACGATGCCCTCGAGGACAGGACTATGGTCCAGTGTGCGGTGTCGGCAATCGACAGAGGTCCGTGCCAGGACCGAAAGCGGCCGTTGACGAGGAAGTTCTTAGAGGAAACTTTCAGTAGCTGGATGGATGGATCAATTGGGAAGGCGATCATTGACGTAAGTTTGAAAACTTTCTTGTTGCTCAGCCTCGTTTTCGCAGATCAGCGCTCATGCAACAAACACAGCTTGTTCTCGATCAGCCCCATCCACAGAGATATTCGCAATGGGAATTCGGATCAACACCGACCTACGCGAAAGGCCGCGTTTGCATCACAGGCGATGCGGCCCACGCCATAACGCCATGGCAGGGTGCCGGCGCCGGCCAGGCCTTCGAGGACGCAGTCGTCCTCAGCACACTTCTTGGCGATGTCACTACCACGGCGCAGATCGATGCTGCGTTCCGAGCCTACGATGCTGTCCGAAGACCCAGAGCTCAGCGCATCATCGACTCGAGCAGGGAGACGGGTTTGATAATGACCGGCCAGGACGCAGATGCAGGCCTAGATCCGGAGAAACTGCGGCCGGTGCTGAAGTCAAGATGGGACTTTATATATGGCATTGATTTGGTGGCGTATAAGAAGGAGGCTTTAGCAAAAATGCGAGAGTTTAGAGGGGGCCAGCATTAGTTTGAAGATAAAAGACAATGAGCTGGTAAACAAGACCAGGAAAAGACGATGGCCGACCTGTCCCTCAGTTAAGATACAACAAATATCAACTATTGAGGTGAACGGTATCGCATCCCGGATGGGGTTAGAACATCAGATAGTTCTAACCAATATCTTCCATATGGCCATACTTAACCGCATAACCCTCTTTTTAGAACGCCAATAAAACTTTACAGGTCAGACGAAATTAGGGCTCCGGAGAAGAGAAGGCATAGCGGCGGCAGCTCTCCAATACCAAATGCCAAGGATAAGGTGAATTGTAGTTGGTGACATTCTATGCTTTCATGAATTATTCACTTTGATAAATGTTTCATAGCTATTCTTGTAGATGTCTACCTAGTCCATCTTCTGCTCAGTAGTGACGCTCATTTTAGTATCTTGCGCTACCATGTTTTTTAGGGTTGGAAGTGACTGATACGACGACGGTTAAGACCATATTAGCTTAGGATGTCACCTTGTTGACCGTCTTCCTTAGGTAAGTAGGTAGCAAACATACTACTTATGTTCTAAGCTCTAAGTCTAAGCATATGAGCAAGACCTAAAAAGTAGTTGGTGATCTTCGCTAGGTAGCTACGCATGATAGATGTTAGTCGACTGGTGAAATAAACCTACGTAGTGTGATCAAGTAGTAAGGAGTCTTATCGATAATAAGGATACTTATACACTGCCACAATCCCCACAGGCCTCAGCCTCTTCAAGGTAGCTTAACAAAGCCACAGGTTCTTCAGAGCTCTGGCCCCAGAATTCCGCGCCCAGAGTTGGACGTCTTCGAAGCTCCATCAATTGTTACCTCGTACATTCCTTGCTGCGACTACTACAACTACATACAATATACCATCCTCATCGAACTCGATGTTAATTTGCGCGTCTGGATAATCGATATTGAACTGTGAATACCGAGGTACACATTGACAATGGGAAAGAAAAAGCGCGGTCATCCCGATGTCGAGGAGCTCATCTCTCGCGCGTGGTGTTACTACTGTATGTTGCTGCTTCCACCTCAGATGAGACCGATAGAAGTTTTCGCTAACGTGGATATATAGGCGAACGAGATTTTGAAGATTTGAAGCTGTTGATATCGCATCAGAAGGCTAAGCATTTTAAATGCGATAAGTGTGGAAGACGCCTGAACACGGCTGGAGGTACATACAGAGCCCTAACTTCTGAAGTAAACTGACGCGACGTGAATACGAATCGATGATAACTAACTGCATTACTGTTCGTAGGTCTGTCCGTTCATATGAACCAAGTACACAAGGAGTCTCTGTCACACGTCGAGAATGCACTTCCGAATCGCCAAGGTCTGGATGTCGAGATCTTTGGCATGGAGGGTATCCCAGAGGACATAGTCCAGCAGCACAACCAGCGCATCATCCAGAACTTCTACCAAGCACAAGCCGACCGATATGCCGCTACCGGTAACCCGCCGCCTGGCCAAAACCCGAAGAGACCTCCCAAGAAGATCAAGATCGAGACCCCAGAGGAGATAAAGCAACGACTGGCAGATCACCGCGCTCGCCTTGCAGCACAGAAGGCAGCCAATGGGGGCAGCGCAAACCCGACTCCTCCTCAGGCTCTCCCCGACGGACGCAGTCCCTCGCAGACCCAGTCACCTGGTGCATTCGTATGTCATGTCATGTCATATTTTGAAACTACCTAACTCTATAAATACTTGCTAACGCCTTCCTTGTGTAGAGCTCTCCCTTCCCTCCTCCAGGTGGCCAATATCCCGGATTCGCCCAACAGCCAGTTACCGGTTACTCGCCCCCTCCGCAGCAATATCCTGTTGGTTACCCACCGTCCAATCTACCCTCGCGACCCGGCAGCAACCTGCCCGCTCCGCCGGGGCTGCCTCCCCGTCCCGGTCAGCAAGGCTGGCAGCAGCCAGGGGCGGCCGCCGCATCAACGATCGACGAGTTGGTGTCGGGCGCTGCGCGACAAGGAGACGACATCGACGAGATCATCCGGATGGCCGAGGCGGGCATCAAGCCGCCCAAGAAGACCGATGCAGAAGCCGCCGCGGCCCAGGAGGAACCCGCGGCAGAGAAGAAGGGCAAGAAGGGCGGGGACAAGAGTGTCAAGATGGTCTACGATGATGAGCTGAGCCCCGAGGAGCGGCTGGCTATGATGCCTAGGTATGCCTTCGTTCCAGAGGCTGCAGCGTAGGAATCGCGTGGACTTGTAAGATATTCGTGGTATTACTACTAATTAGCAGTCGGATGGGTGACACCTTCGAGATATGGGGAAAAAACGGTTCACTGCGTACGGGCTTAAACATGCGGGGGGGAACACATTGATTCAGCTACCTAGGTTAGCTCCTGAATTTTACTACATCGCAATCCGAGTTTCCAATGATCGTTCTGCCTTATGTGCTGACGGGACAGTATTGCGAAAAGCACGTCGAAGTCTAGCGACTAGTACGTAGTCCTGAGCCGTACTACTTATATCTAGGACTCTATTGCGCTTTTTAGTTTACGAGACTTGCGAGCACATAACATCGTGGGGGTGTGTAGGCAGGAAGGTCAGTTGGCGCACCAGATGAACGACCTGCCTTGCTAATCTATACGTTAGTTTGGCATAGGAGGCTCTTTGTAATGCAGGACTTAAGTCGTGAGGACGGAATGAAACGGGTGAGTTCTTGACATCGACCAGTTTACCTACCGACCTATCTATTATAGTGTATAAATGACGTATTCCTGGTAGGTCACAGGCCTAAAGATAGATAAGCCAGCCTGAAATTTGAAATGTGACTTGTTTGCTACATCAATCTCTTCTAGGAGCCGAGTGTTGACATCAAATTTCATCATTATGAGGGAATAATCGTGAAGGAACGTGGATGTTCTAACCGAGAGCGTTGGACACAGTTCCATTACCACTGATGCGCATGCTAATTCTGTGAGTGCTAAGTATCAGTGTATCGTCACACTGTGGTTATAGATGAGTTATATGACTACTCTGATGATAACTAAACGTTAAGAACCTGATCATACGCCTTAGACATGAGGATAAATCAGAGGCTTTTATGCGCCTAGCGAAGTTCGTAGCACCATGATGGTTTGATGTCCTCATGAACGGGTCTGAATGCCCCTATCGATGAACTCGTAGCCGAGATGGCTCGTCTAAGCCGGTTCGTTCAGATCTGAGATGACGTGAAAGGTAGCTCAGATACCTATGCCGTTTATATTGCGCAACAATTATATCGTGATTCAGACCTTGGTACAATACGCTTAACCATGGGCGCTCCAGTCCTGCCATTTCTATAAATACCTGAGTTCGGGACTCTGCCAGAAGAAGAAATTGGCTTGCTGGACTATCGCACTATTGTAACAGCACCACACCATTCCAACGGCTCACAATGGATCAGAACCGCTTTGAAACTTCTGGCCCGCACTGGCTTCATGATGTCGATATTATGCGGAAGTTTGTACCGGAGGATGACCCTACGCCTCCAGCTTCCCCGGGAGGGAGTTATCCCATGGTCGACCCCGAGGCCAGAGAGGAGTTTGAGCCACAATTATGGCAAGACAGAGAGTTCAACCGAGAGCCACATTTCATTGATACTGTAGGTATCCCCTGCGACTGTTCTTGCGTCTGCAACTAACCGAAGGGCCTCTTAATAGTGTCACAATGTGGCTATGTCGGCATTGTTTTATTTCCAGCAAATGGACAAGTATTGGGAGCGCAATCTCCCAAATCTCGAAGTGTACGAGCGCAACCAGATCTTTGCCGGCATGCGTTGTGACCTCCCGCTTGTTGTCATTGGATGGGCTACCCCGAATTGCGCCTTGATCACTGAGCCGGATCAATTTACATTCAAATTGGACAATCACCCTGATGGCCACGGGATAATCGTGACGAGGACGTATAACCGCGGCGTCATCAAGCTTGATGATCGAGTAAATCCCCTTCCCTCAGCCCAACTCCTGAAAAGACACCTAGGCTGATATAGATGACTAGTTGTTCCTAGACCTGGACCAGGAATATAAACTGACAAAGAGTAAACCCGAGGGGATGGCGCGAGACAGGGCTCTTCGCAACGTACGCATTCTCCAAGCGGCCATCTTTGTAAGTCGATTTTGTTTTTCTTGTCCTCCCTTCGTGTTTGAGGATACTGAGAGGGAGCAAAGGACTCTTTCGAAATGATCCCATACCTCGCTATCATATCTTCAAAGGACAATTACTGACTCCAGATATCTTAGTACTCCTTTGCCTTTCAGCTGGCAGACCTGATTGCGCCCTACAACTGCTGGATGGAGGGAGACACAACCGCTGAAATCATTCCGGAAGGGGGGGTACTTATGCATACCCTTTTCGGTGCCAATCCGCAGCTGTGGAAGGACCAGAGAGATGTAAGTCCCTATCGAGACCACCAGAGCTCGTGGGACGTAACACAAACTCACCCTTATGCTAGAATCTACACTTCGTCGTTAAAGACGAGACCGGCAACCTGGTAGTGCTAGACGAGCGCGCGGTCTGTAAGCCACTCTTCTACGGTAAGCATTGTCTTCCTTCTCTACAATACCTAGTAGCTTCAATGTTTCCTAACCTTCCACAGCGGACCAGACTTCCGTGGATAATTCGCTGGATAAGTTTGGGCTCACTATGCGCGACCGGTCCAAGATCTCCACCGACCTTCCCATCCCCTTGAAAGCGCGCACTTTTGAGGAGCTTTACGCCAACCCCCAGCCCCTGCGTAACGACGGTCGATGGTACTGGGAATACCTGTGGAAGATGTGTAAAGAGGACGACAAGCCGCGCAGACGGTTCTTCATTGACCGAGCCCAATGGCGTCCGGGACCTCCGACTGAGCTACGCATAGCATCTCCGGACTTTGCTGAGCTTTGCAGAACTAGGATGTCCGAGCAGTCCGAGCAGTCCCAAGAATGATGGAACGCTTCTGCTTTTTACGGCTTCTTACTTATGGCTCGGCCTATTTTTCCTATGAAAGGATGTAGGGTGTCTGAAGCCGTCGGGAAGGATGCAAAACTATGGTTTCTTTCTTCATGGCATGAGGCAATGCTATATTGTTGATTCCGCGTTGTATTAGTTAAAGTTATTTCCTATATTAAATTGACAGTTTTCAACTATATGGCCTGACTTTTGTATTCTACTTAATACGTGTGACACTTGTAGACGATATGGATACTCTACGTGATAAAAGGGGTTGAGCAAGCAGCTTAAGATTCGTACTTATGTTTTAGCTGGAAACCATTTCATCATTACTCCATATTTCAAAGTCTCAGAAGTAGCATTATAGTATTGATTGTCATGGGTACATCTTCTGCCTTTGTCACTGACTCTCGGATTGAGCCGCCCGAAGTGTCTAGCGACAATTCACTTAGCAAACCAGAAGACGAACAGTCCTATGAACTTCCTATAAGCGGTTTTTCTAACATACCTGATACTAAATATCTAGATCTTCTTGGACAATCTGATTAAGGGGATACTCTGGCGTTTTGGAGGAAGACACAATGTTACTTACCACGATGGCCCGACGACAGGGAGAAAATCCCACAGGAGACAGTGAGCATCCAACAGTGACGTAAACTATTTGTGATATGATTAACTAACAGTTTTAAAGTGTCATACATTTGCTACCACAGTCCTAAAACATTTTGATGCAATGGATGCGGATTGGGATGAGCACTTACTGACGCTCCCCACAACTAAGTAAGAGATACGCTGTCATTAACAAGCTACGGCCGCAATTCCTACTTATTGTTGCCGATAATGGATAAAAACCCCAGGCTCCTAATATTGTAGAGAATGATACGAACAATTTTGTGACAATCAAGATTGATTACAAGGTAAGACATTATGTATGCAATATCCAACCTCTAAATCCAACCTCTTAATCCAACATAGCTAGATCCTTGAGCTACTCAGGAAGTACGAACTCAAGGGACGCGATATGATTGCTGATACCCATTTTCGCTTCTGCGTATCCAACGTTCGTGTGTTAACTACAGCAATTTTCAACACGGTCGCCTTCCAAATAGCTTGAAGTAGAAAAAAAGGGTACCAAACTTGTTACCGTCTGAAATGTTATTGAGCTGTGATAGGCCACATAGAATTCTACGTAATGAACACGTAATAATCATGTCTACTGTGCACGAAACTACAGTATTGCCTTGAGTTGCCCAAATATAATAAAATTGACATATGCCTGGGCTGACTATAGCTAATCCGACTGATCTAGCTGTAAGAGCCAAATCCATATTCAAGCCTACGTATTAACATAGTACCGAAGTCGCCCCCAAATACTGATCATGTAGCAAGAGTCCAATGCGTTTGGTGATAATTTCCTAGAAGTTGAGTGTATACCCCCTTGCAGGCCGAGATGGAATAAATTTTCCTATTGAGAATGTGGATGTTGAGGTGACTGAAATACTGAATTCTGAACAAGTGAGTTGGTTGAATAAATATAGGACTCCACTTTCAATGTTGCCGGCTAAATGCAACAAGTATTACTCCTTTCCTCCGCACCTTAGACTACATACTTAGCTAAGGTCTTATTATCTCCAATATACTAAAACATAAAGACCAGAAGAGAGTGGAGTCTTTATCCTTGTTTCTAACTCAAACCAAGCTCATTGAGGTCTTAAATGTGCTATTTCATAAGCTGTTGATGCCAGTTCGAGTGCTTTTGGATGTTGTTTTGAGTTTTCTATTCAACTCGTTCGACTCTGACCGGAATTGTCTATTTAGCCTGGACCTACTTATAGGCCCGCCTTGGCCATTCTATAGATTCATACGTAGTCGGACGCCGGCTGGGCATCGCTAGGCTGGGATTAGACCTGAGCGGTGCGGGGACATGGGGAAGCAACTTAACCGGTGAAGCGAACCAGGGACCCCAGGTAAACCAAAGATCCCAATTCCTCGCGATAGCGTCATTCGAATACCCGCCTAGGCCGGTATGCTACCAAACCTTTGAGCCTCTCCAATGATGAGTGCTTCACTAGCTATAGATCGCCATGCGGGGAGCTCGCATGTCGCACAAGATTAGCCATCAGCTCAGGTACGAAAGTCTGTGAATGGCTTTCTCCAAAGGAGGGGGTACCATGTGCCTGGCCCTGCATGATCGCGATCCGGTCTCCGCTCTCCAGCTGGGCACCCAGACCAGTCGGAATGCGGTACGAGATCGGGTGGGTAGCTATAGGCTATGTGACGGTAACCCAAGAGGCTGGGTTGCGTATATTAATTGCATTATCCCCTCCATGATGGAGAGTTCGTGGTTCCCCTGCGCAGTACGCGATTAATCTAGCTCCGTCTTTCATTTCAAGACCGTGTGGGCTACGCGTTTTCCTGACACTTAAGATTCCCACATGTCTTGAGAACATTGAGCTGAAGCAAGCAAACCGGATATGAGAATACGACGGGTATCACTGTCGTTGGCGGTAGCCATTGGTGGTGTATTGGCATCCTTGGCTTCAGCACTGGGACAGCAGCCTCTCATTAGCTTCGAAGAGGTTCCCGATGCGTTCCAAATAGCTGGAAGCTCTGCCTCGCAACCGCAGGTCCTCGTGTCTAGCGATGACTACTGGGGTGTAATCCGAGCAGCGGGCGACCTAGCGAAAGATTTTGGCCGAGTAACGGGGACTAATTTCACCCTTAGTAATGGGAAGACAGGTGCCGAGCCCGCGGTGTATACGTATAACCCAATAACGACCAATTACACGCACGTAAGTGTTATTTCTTTAATTCCGGAGTCACAGCATCAACATGACCTGCTAATGGATATTGAACCTGGTTGACGAATGAGCAGTACTCCGTTAATGATACCCAATACTTCTACGGACCAGACTACGTCGATCCCTCAGCAACAGACACTGTAGTCATTGTAGGCACAGTTGGACATTCCAAATTCATCGACGATCTGGTCAATGCCGGAAAACTGGATATCTCGGCGATCGATGGAAAGTGGGAATCATTTACCACTCAGCTCGTTGATGAGCCGATACCAGGCTCTTCTAAGGCGGTGGTTATTGCTGGCAGCGACGCTCGCGGGACCATTTTCGGCGTCTACGACATAAGCGAGCAGATCGGAGTCAGCCCGTGGTACTGGTGGGCCGACGTACCCGTGAAGCAGAACAAGGACATCTTCGTTCTACCAGAAGCCAAGGTTCAGGGCCCGCCGTCGGTCAAGTACCGAGGCTTCTTCATCAACGATGAACAGCCGGGGCTGTCGGGCTGGGTGCAGGAGAACTACCAGGACACCCCATACGGGGTAGGCTACGGTCACGACTTCTACGCGAACGTGTTCGAGGTCCTCCTCCGGCTGCGCGCCAACTACCTCTGGCCGGCCCTCTGGGGCACTATGTTCGAGATCGACGACCCCGCCAACCAACCGCTCGCGGACGCGTGGGAGGTCGTTCTGGGCAGCTCCCACACAGAGCCCATGATGCGCGCGCAGAATGAGTTCGGCACATTTTATATTAATGAGGGGCTTGGCCCTTGGGCGTATAACGAGAATAATGAGACGATCGACGAGTACTTCGTATATGGCGCACAGCGCGCGAAGCCATATGCTCGGAATAGCGTGTGGACTATGGGCATGCGAGGCACAGGCGACACGGCTATCGAAGGACTCGGTGTAGAGGTTATTGTTAGCATGCTAGAGACACTCGTTCAGCACCAGCGGGCAATAATCGAAGATGTGCTCGAGGTAGATATTGCGGAGGTTCCGCAGACGTGGTGTCTGTATAAGGAAGTTATGTCCTATATTCTGGAAGGCTTGACGATTCCCGAGGATATCACTCTTCTATGGGCCGATGACAACTGGGGTAACATCCGCAGGGTTCCGATCAAAGATGAGAAGTCTAGATCTGGCGGTGCCGGCGTGTACTACCATTTCGATTACGTGGGCGACCCTAGGAGCTACAAGTGGATTAACACGGTGCAGTTAGAGAAGACTGCTGAACAGATGCAGCTGGCCTATGCACATGGTGCTGATCGGATCTGGGTTGTGAATGTGGGAGACTTGAAACCTCTTGAGATTCCTCTTACGCATTTCCTCGACATGGCCTACGATATCGACAAGTGGTCGTTAGACAACGTGAGCGAATGGACTCAGGCTTGGGCGACTCGCGAGTTTGGCTCAGAGTACGCAGGCGACATCACAGACATCATGACCCGATTTGGCATGTACGCAGCCAGGAGAAAATTCGAGCTCGTTGAGCCTCACGTGTATTCCACCATCAACTACAACGAGGGCGACGCGATCTTGGAGCAATGGGCAGTTCTTGCGGCCGACGCGCAAGCGATCTACGACGAGATAGATGACAGCATCCAGCCGGCGTTTTTCGAGCTGATCCTGCATCCGATCTTGGCCGGTCAGATTATCCACAAAGTCCACATCAACGCGCAGAAGAACGCGGTGTGGGCGAACCAACACAGAAACTCGGCAAATGACGCGATCAGCAACGTTCTGGCCGATTTCCAAGCGGACGGCGAACTTACGACGCGGTGGGACCAGCTCCTCGATGGGAAGTGGAGACGGATGCTTGACCGTGAGTAGGACATTGAGTAGTTCGCCAGATTGTTAAATTCATCTAATCTTTTTTACAGAAACCCATTTCGGATTCAACGGATACTGGCAACAACCAATGCGAAATGTTTTGCCCGCATTGTCATATGTCCAAAGTGCTGTGTCAGCGACCGCTGGAAATGTTGGCATCGCCGTCGAAGGATTGAATGCGAGTACACCAGGAGATGACAGGTACCACGACAATTCTGGAACGACCCTCGAGCTCCCACCACTTGATCCATATGGTAGTTCTACTCGGTGGTTCGAAGTCTATTCCCGTGGGACTATGAACTGTGACTGGTGGGCTGAGTCCGACCTACCCTGGGTCATATTATCCCAATACAGCGGGACAGTAGGACCTGACAACGGTACCGACACACGCGTGCTCGTCTCGATTGACTGGGAAAATGCGCCCCAGATCATCAACAACACCATGGCCACAATCAACTTTACGACGGGGTGCGGCCAAGAAGGCTTCGCCAACTGGTACAGCAAACCACTAGTACAGCTACCCATCAACTTGCGGTCGGTCCCTTCGAACTTCACCGAAGGCTTCGTGGAGTCAGACGCACACATCTCGATCGAAGGGCCTCACTACCAGCGCATCCACACGCCGCGCAACCTGGCAGGAACCACGGAACTCACCTACCACACGCTCAAGAACTACGGCCGCACCCTCGGAGGCGTCACCCTATGGCCGCAGACCACGCTGCAGCTCACGCCGGCGACGGCACCGGCGCTCGAATACGACATCTACCTATTCACCAATACATCTGCGGCTAACGTGACGCTCTACCTCTCGCCGGCGCAGAACTATCTATCGGACGAAGACCCGGTGAAGTACGCGATGTCGCTATTCCCAGCGGCGGGGAACAACGCTACGACGCCGCAAGTCCAAACCCGCAGGTTCGTCGGACCTAGCATCGGTAGCGCCATGCCGGACGGTTGGCACTCGGCGGTCGCAGATGCAGTCTGGGGCGTGGACCCGGCTCACAACACTACGACGACCTGGGAGGTGCCGTCCGAGGGCGCGTACACGCTCCGCGTCTGGGGACTGGCGCCGAGCATCATCATCCAGAAGGTGATTATCGACCTTGGCGGCGTCAGGCAGAGCTACCTAGGCCCACCCGAGAGCTTCCTCTTCGGACGCGACGAGGTGCGGGCGAATAACCGGACCAGTTTTGCGCATGCCCCTGGAGTCCTAGGGAGGTTAGGTTAAGGAAGATAGGTAACTACGAGGTTGACGATAGGGTTAGTTATTAGATAGTAATAAGTAATTGTGCTTGTAGTACATCCATTACTACGTAATTGACACCTTGTACTCATATCGGTGCCACCGGCGGTGAATGGTTGTATTGACGTTGAGCATGAAGACATCAATCTTGTAATTAATTGGCATCTGTGATTTAGTATGTAGTTGGTTAGTAGCATTAAGTTAGCCTGTTTACATTACACGTGTCTGGCTTGAGCTGACTCGAGAACCAGGGAGTCATCGTCTACCCTGGCTGTATGAGGTCCGCTTTCGACTCATCTCAAATTCTTAGCTAGGATTCATAGAGTAGTTGGCTATCTTCATAACTTTAGAAGTTTGTTTACGCATTAATAGGAGATCTACTAAGGACAATAACAAGTCTAGGTACTGTAGTTATGGTGGGGTGCCTGAAGCTTGATTAAGGCGAACCACCATCGTACAGCTATGTTTTGACCCCACCTTCACCCCTAATTGCGACGCTACATTTAAGGTAGCGACCTAGTGGCTGCCGGTTGCTGTGGTGACCTTTTAGCGTCAAAAAACGAAACAGATCCCGATGTCATATCTCTTTATCTTACCGATTCAAGTCGCAAATGCTTACATACAATTTGGAAACTTCATCTTTGCATACGTACATACATCCAGTCAGTACTAACGAAACGAAGCAGCCTAGATCCCTCATCGACATATATCGTATTTGGTCCTTTTTGAACGAGTTTTCCAAGTTTTGACGAGATACATATACATTCTTGTTGACAGTGCACTTGGACTTGTCGATTTTGTTTACATTGCCCGACTATTCGTCCGATATTCCTACCGAGTGTCAAGTTGGACACATCTTGGATGCGAAACAGTATATAGGCGCTCTAGAGTGCATGAAGTAATTATCAACATGGCGGTGACGGATCCGGGGGCTTCATCTATTACAGTCGCAGGTATGAGACCTACGCGGTAACGAAGCAGAGCCATTCTAATCTCCATATTACAGTTCGAGTGCGACCCTTCACTATCAGAGAAGCTGCTCAGCTGTATGTCAACATCTACAATTTTAAAGAAGGGACACATTGCAAAAAGCTAACAGCCATTCAGTCATCGAAGTGATGACAACACAGTATTTCTGGGAGACGGTTCACTAGCTGGAGCTCCGACACCGAAACTTAAACAAAGCGGTATACGATCAGTGGTCAAGGTGATCGACGAGAGATGCTTGTAAGCATTTGCCAACAACCCTTCATATCCTTCAACAGCCTTACTGATGCCTTGTTATAGAGTCTTCGACCCACCTGAAGATAACCCAGTCCAGAAGTTCTCAAGATCCGTGGTACCCAACGGCAAGAAGGTCAAGGACCAAGTCTTCGCTTTCGATAGAGTATTCGACGACAACACCTCACAGACAGAAGTATACGAATCAACAACAAAGAACCTCCTCGATAGTGTCCTCGATGGCTACAATGCTACGGTTTTCGCGTACGGTGCTACGGGATGTGGCAAGACGCACACGATTACGGGCACAGCCCAGATGCCCGGCATTATATTCCTGACGATGCAAGAGCTATTTGAGAAGATTGCCGATAGAAGCGACGAAAAGCATACCGAGATCTCACTATCCTATCTTGAGATTTACAACGAGACCATACGCGATCTACTAGTCCCCGGAGGCAGCAAACAAGGATTAATGCTCCGTGAGGACTGCAACCAGGCCGTCATGGTTGCTGGGCTCACTAGCCACCACCCAACTAACGTTCAAGAGGTTATGGACATGATCGTTAAAGGTAACGAGTACCGAACCGTGTCACCAACAGAAGCCAATGCGACTTCTTCACGTTCGCATGCCGTTCTTCAGATCAACGTAGCGCAGAAGGACAGAAACGCAGCCGTCAACGAGCCGCATACGATGGCTACCCTTAGCATCATCGATCTCGCGGGAAGTGAACGTGCTAGCGCAACGAAGAATCGAGGCGAGCGTCTGTTGGAGGGTGCGAATATCAACAAATCCCTACTCGCCCTGGGTAGTTGTATTAACGCACTTTGTGATCCCCGTAAAAGGAACCACGTCCCTTACCGAAACAGCAAACTCACGCGACTCCTCAAGTTCTCCCTCGGTGGGAACTGCAAGACGGTCATGATTGTGTGCGTCAGTCCATCTAGTATCCACTTCGATGAGACACAGAACACTCTCCGGTACGCGAACCGGGCAAAGAACATCCAGACAAAAGTCACCAGGAATGTCTTCAACGTCAACCGACACGTTAAGGACTTCCTGGTCAAGATTGACGAGCAGATGGCGTTGATCAACGAGCTCAAGGCTCAGCAGAAGAACGCAGAACAGACATTCTTCGCCAAGTTCAGAAAGCAGTTGGAGAAGAGGGACGCTTGCGTCCGAGAAGGCGTGCAGAGAATTCGCACGGCGTATGACAACTCTTCACAGGAGAGGCAGGATAAGGTGAACGCCATGAAGAAACTCCGAGCGATTGAACGGCGCATTAGCCTGCTTTCCTCCTGGATTGCGGCCTTCGACACGGTTTGCGATGCCAAGGAGGATGAGGATGCTATGCCGTCTAACCTAGCCGCCATGCGAAAAACGGCTCAAGGCATCCTAATAGAGCTAGAGAACAGCCGGCAACATCTACACCAGAGGTTGGAGAAGACGAACTGGGAGCGCGCTATTGACGGAGCTCTTCAGCACAGTATCAATCAACTACCGAGTGATGGGCAAGCCGACACTGGCCAGATTGCTAGCTTAACAAGAGAAGCCGAGCTTGTAAAGGCGAACTTTGCTCGCGAAGCCAGCAGAGAAGTCCTGGAGCAGGAAAGGGCGGGTGATGCTTCCATGATGCAGGTCTTGCTTACTGCGCAGTTTGAAATTCTCGCGTCGCTATCCGAGACCATGAACATGGACGAGGAAGAGGCAGTGGCTCACGCTAAGACGATCATAAACCGACTTCTGGACACCGGCTTCTCCGCTGCCTCGCAGGTTGTCAAGCCCGACGGAGCGAAGATGCCCGTGGAAGTGTTCCCGCCGACCAAGCGCGGCACCCCTAAGCGCAAGAAGATGAGCATGTCGAGAGGCGCGGTGAAGGCGATCCCGAATCCCCAGCTCGCCGCGCTCGCCGCCTCGCACCCCCAACCCATGTTCGCATCGCCCATCAAGGGCTCTCCGCGACGGCGTAGGGCGCTCAGCACTAAGAAGAACGTCGCATTTACGCCCGTGAAGAAGTCGCCGGCGGCCAAGCGCGCGGTGCGCTGGCGCGACGACGACGGCGAATCCGGCACCCTGGCGGACTTCGAGAAGACGCCTATGAAGTTCGACTCGAGCCCCGAGCGGGCCTCGCTGCAGAAGGCGCTGCCGCCTCCTCAGGTCCCGGCTATTCCCCTGTACCTCACGCGCAGCAGCAACGACTCGAACTCGACGGACGATGACTCGACTATCTCCCTTACGGCTCCCGAGCCGTCCGCCCTGGCTGCCTCGAAACCTAACAGGTTCCAGGCCGGCTTCCTCTCCAAGGCGCGGCCCTCTAACGCTCACGCCGGATCGCCCGTGGCGGCGCGCTTGTCGTCCTCCGATGCCGAGGATCGGGCCAGCCCGCTACGCAACCTCGACGCCTCGAAGACCGCTAATATCGGTTCTTCGCCGAGAACGCGCCTCACGTCGCTGAGCCCGCGACCCGCCACGTCGCCCGCATCGGGGATTCCCGTTCCGCCCTCCCTCGCCGGCGGCGGTGGTGGTGGTAACACATCCCTTCTATCCATCACGGACGAGAACCATCCTCCATCAGGTTCTGACTCGGAGACCTCCATGATCGATTCATCGAAGCTCCGCTTCGCCCTACACGCCTCCAAGCGCCGAGACCGACTCTCGTCGGCCGCACCAGGAGGAGGCGGCGGGTCCGCTATTGGCGGAGGTCTCGGACCACGTCGCGTCTCATCGGCGGGCTTCATCCCGCACCACCGGCCGAGCATGTCGGGTCCCTCGCCGCCCTCGCACCACCACCATCCATACCAATACCACCACCCCCTAGCATCGACCTCCAACGGCATCTCGCGCCTGCGCCGTGGTAGCGCCGAGCGTCGTCGGAGTCCACCTATCAGCTGCTCACCGACGGACGTTAGTGTGCGCGAGGCGAGGGCGCTGACGCCGGGTCAGGCGCGGCGCATGGGGTTGGGCATCCCGAGGGCGATGGGCAGCCCCCCTAGTGATCGGGTCCCTGGTGGTAGGGTCGTCAGTGGCGGCAGCGATAACATCGGTGGCGGCAAGGCGCGACGCATCACTATTGGTGGGGCGGGCATGGCTGCTGGTGGGGCTGGAGCTGGTGCTGGTCCGGGGAAGAAGGAGAGGGGAGGTATTGTTTGGCGATGATAATAATGATGACGACGGGCATGATGATGTTATGTTGTTGTAGTTGTTGTGGCTGTTCGGTGTTTGTTTGCTCTGGATCGGTCGGCGAAGGGTGATGTAGGTGCTTAAGTAAGTTAGGTATGCTTTGGCTGTTGTCTGTGGCTGTGCCCTGAGCCTACCTACGTACATAGTCCATACCGTCCCCGAAATATCCTCATCAACTAGGCGTAATGGATGGCGTTGGGGGGGCTTATCTTGTATTCCAATTCTTTGAGTTGCTCTTTTTTTTTTCTCCCACCTGTATCAATTAGATTAGTTAGTTCCTTCTTCTATGGCTGCCCATTTTCTTGTCATGGGTCGGCTCAGTACAATACGATAACGCATGATGCTCAGTTAGCACATATGCCTTCTATTTTACTTCCTCCTATCTTGCATGGTTATTGTCGGGGCGTGTTTGAGATATATCTACCCGCACTGACTATATACGTACTTCGCCCCTTAGACCTACGCTGGCAAGCCTCTAGATACATACCTATTCACGCCATGCCATGGTGAGGCTTCCCTCAGCACAACTGTCACCACGGCCAACTAACCTAGCGCTGCATACCTAAACTAGTTAATTCGCTACTGCAACGGGTAATTTTAGTGGCTTGACATAATTACCCCTTGTTTTGTTATAAAGGTTGTCCTTAACTTCCTACCGAGAAAGCACTCTCACGGGATTTTTGGACAGGTCTAGCCAACGACCAATATGAAACATAAAATGAAGATATTTAATATATATGCTTATACTACAGCTGATCGGGGAATATTACCGCCAATAATATGAATACGTTTCGGAGGAAAAGCAGCTATAAGCTGTGACAAAACCGTCAACCCATTGAGTAAGAGTGCTCCTCTTGCAATAAAACAGGGGGTTCAATGCAAATTAGTGAGTCGGATACCTGTTACATATGTATGAATTTCGGTCTCTATGCGCGGCTAACTCGACCAGTGTCTTCCTGTAGTACTTATCGTTGTCGAAGGGTGGGATGTTTCTGTGTTGTCAAGCTCCACATGCCTTACCCCTAGAGAGAAAGAGGCCGAGGGCGAAAGACCGAGGACCAGCTGAATAGAACCTCTTGTGCTTGATTTGGCCGTTGGCTCGCTACCCAGTCTGCGGGGCTGGTGGGGATACTGGAAGTATGGAGTGCTGAGCAAATCGATCATTGTGTCGTGCCCGGCGCTTCCGTAAACATCGGAGTTGCTGGTTAAAGCGCCACATGGGATTCAGAGATTCCCATGCGCTCGTCACAAAGAAAGGGATGAAAGTTAGTGGGGCTTTACAAAACCGACCACAGTTATGTAGTTAGTCAAGCCCACCTACATAGGTATGTAGTTATGTGATACGTATATCATCTTCGCCGAATGATGCCCAAAATATTGAGTGAATTACAAATTCTCACTCCCCTCATTATTAATTCACGAGACCCCCAAATCAGCGGAATGGGGAAGAGTGCAATGATAAGCAGACAGCAACCAGCGGTCTTGTTCACAAAAAAAAAAATATGCGCAGTGTCACATTTTCATATATTTCTGTTCCAAAAGACCAAACCGGCTTTCTCAATGTATAAGTAGGAGGTATTCACAATATTATTCTGACCACCACAAATTCCCACCGTTGCTTGGCATGGATCCACGTACTTAGCTCTCCGGAGCAGCGCGGAATTAGCGGGCTGTGACCTCAGCGCCGGCACATTGTTTCCGACGTCAACTTTTTTCCTCTCCTTCTGCCGGAACAAAGTCGAGATTTTACATCGCCTAAGGCTAACAATCGCTATTAGATAGATAGCTTGAAATCTATGATTCAACCGTTCTTTTGGTCTTTTTTTTTTCTTTTGCGCTAAAAGGGAATTCTCCAGTCTAGCTAAACTATTTTCCACTCAACTCTTATCAGCTTATTTCTGTAGATAGTTATGTGCAAGTCTCACATGAGCGGAACTGAGCTGGGGATGGAGACGTGATGGATTCCCGATGCAGCCGGTATTCCTTTTCGCCAATAAAATTGAGCCACAGCCTTGCGTCTATCTATCGTGTGATGTGAAATCTGACCAACGAGCGGGTGAGACGGCGGTGTAATCAGCGCTGGCACCAGAGATTGGTCGGGGTTGTCGCCAGTTTCTCTCAGAATGCGAACCCCCGGGTTGAGTCAGATAATGTGGGCAAGCCCCCGGGAAACCGGGAGAGCAGCACATAATCTCCGGCTCTTCCGAATAGCTGCTTCGACGTCATGTGAGCGTGTGTGTGTTAACAAAGAGATGAGACTCGGAATTCCTTAGAATGCGATAGGAAGAATGCGGTGAATGGAGTTGTATGTATTTCAAGCATTGGAGCCTCGCCGTTTTCGGCCAGCCGATGCCTATCTTACCTCTCCATGCCGTAGCCCAGCTCTTATAAACAGCCTATGCGGCCATCTAGGCACAAATCTAAACATAACTCTCTTGACTCACATGTGTATACAACGCCTACTTACAGCCGCAGTGCATCTGCATATCATGTCTATCATTGAAGACTTCGGCCGCTGGGCCCGCTTGAAGAAGTACCGAATCGAGGTGACCTATGGCGTTTACGTGTTCACGCCGGGTGAGAAGGCTGTCTTCTGGTCTATCTTCTCCCTGATATTCGGCTTCATCACCTATTACCTAGCCCTATTCCTATCGCGAAATGTCCTCTTCGTCGTCCACTCCGCGTGGTCGCTAATCCACACCACCAACGGCAGCAGCAGTGCCTCTGCTTCCCATATGGCTGCCGGCCTCACGGCACGGCTCACACAGCCAGCCGGAAGCTTCGCGGAGCATGCGCTCTCACGATCTGCGTAGCAGAAAAGAGCTGCGTTCCCCGCCGCTATGCTAGCGGTTGGGAAACTCTACGCAATGATCCACGCTTCGTAGGTCTAAGGGGGACGAGAGATTCCCCGGACTACGCCGGACGCCTTATCGCGTCCTGAAGTACAATATTCCATCAGTATCCTCGCAGGTACGACGGGCTCTCGAGAACATCGCTGTCTAGATCCACATACCCTCGTCGTTCACATTCCTTCCTCGATTCGAGGCAGCGAATTGGCAGCCGGTCCCAGCTGGAATTGCACAGCACACAGCCAACCTAAATCCCGCATGTTGTTGATTCAGCCGGTCAAATGGTTGCGACTCGGCTCACAATATTCGTCTCTTCATTCGTTCATTATTCAATATGCGTCGCATATCGGAAAAATCGACTTCTCAAAGTAAAGATGGATTGTGGATGCGTGACACGCACTTATGCACACTACGGAAAGGGAATAGTACGTTGGTCCCTTCGTAGGGCTTAGTTAGGTCGGGTCTCGGCCCTTAAAACGCGAAGAAACGGCCCGGTTATAGCGTGGTACGGTCCGCGCTATTAGACCGAAAGCCGAACGGCCGAGAGCCACTTAACTTGTTTAATTTATACAATAAAATTTAATATAAAAAAAGTTATAATAATTTTTAATAAAATTAAAAATATTTAACTTTTTAAATTTTTATATATAACTTTTTTAAATATTAATATTAAATTAATAATTTATATAATAATTATATTAAAATTTATTATATTTTATATTTTTTATTTAATTTAATTTATATACGTTTATTATTAATATATAATAATTATATAAAAAAAAAATTAAAAGTTTAATTTAATTTTATTATAATTATTAAATTATATTATTATAATTAAAAAAATAAAAAATAATATTATTTATATTTTAATTTTTTAATATTTTATATTTTATTTTTTTATAATATTTAATTATTAAATTATAATTTAATTATTAAATTATATTATTTAATTTATAATATTTTAATTAATTATTTATAAAAATTTAAAATTTTATTTTAAATTTATAAATATTAATAAAATTCGTTACGTTTTTATATTATATTTATATATTATTATAATATTATTTTATTATTTATTTTTTAATTTTAAAATATTTTAAATAATTTTTAAATATATTAAAGTTTTTTTAAATTTTAAATTATTTAATTTAATTAATATTTATTAAATAATATTATATTTTTTATAAAAATATAATTATAATTTTAAATTTATAAATATTATTATTTTTAATTTATTTAATTATTATTATAATTTATAATAAAAAATAAAAAATTTTAAATTAATTTTAAATATTTTTATTTTAAATAATAACTTTAATATTATATATATTTATAATATTAATTATTAAAATAATAAAAAAAAAATTATTTATTTATATTAATTTAAATTATAATTAATATTTTTCGAAAAATTTTAAAATTTATAAATTACGTAAAATAAATATAAAAAAAAATACTTTTAAAAAAATTAATTAATATATATATAAAAAACGAATTAAATATAATGTTTTAAAATATATATAAATAATAATTAATAATTTTTTTAATATAATTATAATTTAATATAACGTTATAAAATTTATTTAAAATATTAATATATTAATTTTAAAAATTATTATATAATTAAAGTTTTTATTATAAATAATATATTATAACTTTATAAGTTTTATTAATAAATTAAAAAAATTATTAATAATAAAAAAAGTTATTTTTTAAAAATATTAATAATATTTATTTTAAAATAAAAAAAAAGTTTCGTAAAAGTTTTATTATTATTTAATTTTTTATTAAACGTTTTAAAAATAAAATTTATTATTATAAAATTTAATAAAAAAATAATAACTTTAATATTAATTGTTTTATTATTATTTTTTAAATTATACTTTATTATATAAAAATATAATAATAATATTATTAAATATTTAATATTAATAATATTTATAAAATAAATAAATTTAATATATTTTTTTTAATTATATAAATTAAATCGTTATTAAATTAATTTTTAATTATATTTTTATTTTAATTTTTAATAAAACTTTTAATTTTTATAAATAAATATTAAATTATTTAAAAAAATTATAAAAAAAAATTAAAATATTATTATTTATAATAATTATTATTAATTTTAATAAAAAAATATAATAAATTATAAATAAAGTTTTTTTAATTATTATATTATAAATTTATATTTTTTATATTAATAAAAACGTTATAATTAATATTAATTAAAAGTAAATTATTAATTTTAATAATTTTAATAAAAATTTTATAAATAAAATTAATATTAATAATTATAATTTTAATTATAAAAAAATTATTTTTTTATAATATTTAAATTTATATATTAATATATAAAGTTTTTAAAACGAAATTTTTAATTTAAATTAAATTAAATATTATAAAAATATTTTTTTTAAATTTTAATAAAAGTTATTATATTATAATAATAAAAATATTTTTAATATTATTTAAAATATAATTAAAATAAAATTTAAAAATAAATAATTATATATTATTAATTATTTATATAATATATAAATAAAATATTATAAATAATAAATTTATTATTTTATTAATAAAAACTTAAATTTTAATATTTAAATTATATTTTTAATTAAAATAAATTATAAAGTTTTAAAAAATTATATATAAAATAATAAAATAAATTTTTTAAAATTTTAAATTAATTTTAAAAATTATTTAATTATTAAAAAAAAATTATAAAATTTAAGTTTTTAATAAATACGTTAAAATAAAAATAAATTAAATTAAAAAAATAATTTAATAAAGTTTTTATATAAGTTTTTATTAAATATTTAAAATAATTAAATAATTTTTATAAATTTATTTTTTTTATAATATTAATAAAGTTTAATATTAAATTTATTAATTTTAAAAAATATTATTATAATTTTAATAAATTAATAATATATTTAAAGTTAATTTATAAATATAAAATTTATAAAAAAATTAAAATTATAAAAAATTATTTAAAAATTAAAAAACTTTATTTAAAAAATATATATAAATTTTAATATTTTAAAAAAAATTTAATTATAAATTATTTATATTTTTTAATAAAAATTTTTTATTTAATTAAAATTAAAAGTTAATTTATAAACGTTATTATTATAAATAATAAAAATAAAAATTATAATTTATTAAAAGTTATATTTAAAAACGTAATAATAAAATAATATTTTTATAATATTATAATAAATTTTATTAAAAAAAAATTAAAAAATTATAAAAGTTTTAATTTAAATAAAAACGTATTAATATAATAATAATATCGAATTTATAATTATAAATAATAATAAAAATTATTATAACGTTTATATTATTATTTATTTTAAATTATATTATTATAATATTTATAAAACGTTTTATAATTTTTTTACTTTAATTTTAAAAACGTTTTAATTTATTAATTTTAATAAAAAATAAACGTTTTAATTAAATTATTATATTTAAAATAATATAATTAATATTATATTTTATTTATTTTATTAAAATTATTATAAAAAGCGTTATTTTTATAATAAAATTTAATAAATTTAAATAATAACTTTAATATAAAAAAATAATAACGTTTTTTTTATTATTAAAAGTTAAATAATTAAATTAATTAATATTTATAAATTAAAATTTTGCCGATCTCGAAGGTCGGAAAAAAGTCCCCGGAGCTTGCGAAGGGCCGTACTTTTTTGCACCGCAGCGGTCGGCAAAATTTTGCTCCGCAGACTGTAGCCTACTACGCCAGATCCGAAGAATCTAGCCGAAGAATTTATCCGAAGTCAAGGGCAGCTGACAATAACAGGTCCATTCGAATTGCCGTAGTACTTACTTTTACTTACAAACTCTATAGTAAATTATGTACTACGGCAATTCGAATGTCTGGAAGATCCGAAGGATCCAGGCTGCGGGATTCGAATCTTTTTGCTCTTTCTTTAGGATTCGAACCCTAAGCTCTACAAATTTACTACTACGTATTACGGATTCTACAGATTTAGCCACTACACTACAGGCTTTTTACACTACGGGCTACACTAGTCACTGCATACAAATCTTCCACTTAACTCCATATATATACCCAATTCTGCGCCCGTACGCAGGTTTAGCCGACCTATAGCCGAGCTAGCTGGTCAAAGCTGCACCACCTAGCTGCACCACCTTAGAAATCCCTAAGTGGTCAAAGCTTTAGGGCTGTAATTTGTAGGTCTGTAGGTCCGAAAGGTGGCTAGTAAGTGGCTAGTAGGTCTGTAGGCTGTAGGTCTATAGGTCTGTAAGCCACCTTCGTACAGCTGTTACAGCCACTTATATACAGCTGAAGGTCAGCTGTAGGTAGGTCTGTAGGCCACCTAACTAGCTGCTGCCACCTACAGCTGCTACAGCTACTTATATACAGCTGTAGGTCAGCTGTAGGTCTAAAAGCTGTAGGGCTGTAGGTTGTAGGGTAGGTCTGCAAGCTACCTAGCTGCTGCCACCGTACAGCTGCTACAGCCACCTACAGCTGTAGGTCTGTAGGTCTAAAAGCTATAGGGTAGGTTTGTAGGTCTGTAGGTCTAAAAGCTGTAGGTCTAAAAGCTATAGGGTAGGTTTGTAGGTCTGTAGGTCTAAAAGCTGTAGGTCTAAAAGCTGTAGGTCTAAAAGCTGTAGGTCTAAAAGCTGTAGGTCTAAAAGCTGTAGGTCTAAAAGCTGTAGGTTGTAGGTGGTCAAAGCTAGGTGGCCCATAAAACCTGAAGGATGCACCCAATCAAAGTGCTGAATCTTTTTTAGGACCAATCAAAAGACTAGCGCCAATTAGCTTGGAACTAGCTCGGCACTAAGTCCTTATCGGCCCAGATTTGACCAATCCGCGAAGGGTATTCTTATCAATATCCGCTATTCGTGCCAACCTTAATTTTACTTCGAATTTTACGATTAATTTTTAAACAACTTAAAATAAAAGATTCTTCGAATTTGATAATATTTTATATATAAATTAATTATTTTTATTAAAACGAAAATAAATTTATTATTTATATCGTAAAAAAATACGTAATTATTATATTATTTAATAATTATTTTTTATTTATATTTTAATTTTTAAATAAATATTATTAAATATATTATAATTATAATAAATAAATTATTAATTTATAACGAATAAATTATTAATTTTTAATATATTAACGAATTATTTAAATAATATTTATTAACTTTTAAAATTATTTTAAAATATTTTATAAAAATAAATAACTTTTTTAATTTAAATATTTTTATTTATATATAATTTTATAAAAATAAATTATAAAATTAATTTAATAACGAATTATTAAATGCATTTTAATAATTAATATATAATAATTAAAAATATTATATTTTAAAACGTAATTATTAAGTTATTTTTAAAAGTAATAAAAGTAATAAAAAATATAAAATTATTTTAATAAAACGTTATTAAATATTATAAAAAAATAAAATATAAAACTTTAAAAAAATTAAAATATAAATAATATTATTTAAAATAAAAATATTAAAGAAAAGTTAAGTTAACTTTAAATTAAATGATTATATATTATATAAAGTAACGATATACGCATAATAATAACGTAATAACGACAAATTAAATATTTAAACACTGGTCGACCGGCCAGCATATCAATCATGCACAATCAGCGATATTATGATTCAAGGTATTAAACAGCTTCCTTAAATCACTGCCTCAATTTCGAGGTGAGTTCTTAATCAAAAGAGCATATAACCACATAGCTATACCGTATGTATTCAATGCCTTGATAGCACAACCGAAATATCAATAATAAGTTCCAATGTTACGTCTCTTTTCTTGGTTTCTATATACGTTTGCACCGTTTGAAACAGTGTGTTTTCTAGAAGCCATCTGCAGACTGTAGGACAAGGTGAGCTTCACGGTGCCGTAAAGCGTGACTATAATATGCAATAGACACTTACCCCACTTACCCAAGTATTATTCCGACTGTGAGGAATTGGCCGAGTAAGGAACTGAGACATTGGCTATTACGTTAATATAAAGCCATTTTCATCCAAGTATGGGCACCTTCCATTGTTTGAGGCTGAGGGGAGAAGAGGTAATATATAAGCTAGAAGTTTCTATATGAGCTTTTTGGGTGTCCTAGCTTAGGAAGGGCATCGGTCTGTCACCTCTCTAACCAGAACTTTTACGTTTTTCATACCGCAACACCACTGTATGATGCTTCACATTTTATAGCGTAGTTTTACATCGCTTATCATACTGCTAATACTATGTGTCAATCAATTGTTGTAAAGAAAAGAGAAGAAAGGGACCGTCCAACATTTCTCAATCTAAAGATTAGTGAGTTATCACTCTCTCTATTGTCGCTTTATAATATCTACCAGTTTCATATATTACATTTAAATAAGGAAGTTACTTATTATTTCCAGGTTTTGTACAAAAGTTTACATTAGAAAATGTGTTAAAATTAACGATTTATCGTAATAGTGATGAAGAATCAATGCAAGTGGTGTAGAAGTTTGCAATCTAATGTCTAGAGCTATAACATCTACTAATATGAATAAGCTACTCCTAGTTAATATGTAAGAATGTGATTTTATAGACCCTTGTACTTGATCTTTTGAATTGAACATATTTAGTTAGGAATCAGGCAGCAAATATACTACATGGCAATCCATTATCTTACGCAACAAATGCAAATAGTCATGTGCAATTGTTTTTTTAGGAAACGATAAGCAGCGGCCGAAGTATCCCAGGGGCTATATGAATGGACTCCAGTCATCATGTAGCCTCATTCGGTACCTCTTAATTACATGAAGGTTTAGATAGTTCAGCTCCTGCGAAAGCAGAAATAGGCAATGCTTAATTCTGTAGGCTATGTAGTTTAGGCAGTGCCTCGTTTAATCCTACCAAGGCTATTTGGGCTCTTGATCTTGTGCCTAATAGTATTAAAATAGTAGACTTATCGTGTTCATATGTGTTGTCCTTCTTGACTGTCTATTGTTCTATTGACCTTCCTCTTCCGTACGTATTGCCACCTCATCAAATATAGCTTAGTGTATGTGTCTACATACGAGATTCTTATCCCGTAGGACATCCAGGTTGATATTAGTTTGTTGAATAGAAGTTATGGAACTAGCTCCTAGGCATCGTGTTATCTCTTTATTTTTAGAATCTGCTCTTGGAGACAAATCGGTTGGTGAAAGTGTATTCTAGTTAGAAAGGACTAAATAGATACACTATCTTCGACTTGAAATTGATTATCTAACTACTTAGACTGGAATATCTTCTTTTGAATGTGAAATACCCGGTGGAATTGCCGCGGACACATAAAAGTGTGTCCCGAGAATCCTGGTCTTGAAACACGCTATTAGGTGTAGCTTAAGCCACAGAAACGTAGTTACTTATGATCATGAGATTTCAAGAAACCCGAGTCAGGCCTGTCACAGCATGAAGTTGGTATAGTCGATCTCATATGGTGACGATATGATACTATTTGATACCCAATTGGCGGAAACAATCTCGTTACACAACTAGTAGTGTTACCAAATGTATGACTCGTTTATGAACTCATCCTTATAACGCCTCCCGCCTTTTCGAGAAACCTTCCCTCGCTAACCTGGAAAGAATATCAAAAAAGCCACATTATGGAGCCGAGGCATGCTGATGCAACATTTGTCCTGCGGAGATCTACATTCATTGATTTCCAAAGGTCAAAAGACACTTAGATCCTTGCCAACCATCTTTAATATGCAAGTCAGCGGCGATCATTCAGCTCTGTCCCATAGCCTATTATATTCCACGAGAATTGTCTGAGATTAGAACCAACAAGTTTGCTTAAATTTGCATGTGACATTGGGCATTCTGCTGACGTTTTCGGCTCTGGCTCCGATTTTGGTTTCGCAATGGACGACCGTTGTAATAATTTTTAGGAACGATTAAGCTTTTTTAGTTGCGGCACAGACGAAGGCTCGCAATGGACTCCCAAATCCACGGTTAATATAAAATACAAGGTAGGAGTTGGTTGTAGTAATCTGTCAATATGCGGCTTAGTCTTTGCTGCCCCTCCGTGTGTTTGAAATCGCATGTTCTCTAAGTACATGTAAGCTTCAATACCACCACCCATGTCATCACTCCATCACTTCTTATTTCGTGCAGTAGTTGTACCGCTTCAAATGAGACAAAACCTACCTATCTTGCATTGATAAGCAAGATCCGTACGATAGTTACCGTCAAAATACCCACGCTACGAAGTAACTACGTATCTGGCTTGCGCTACCTCATAGATCTGAAGTCGACCTCTGAGCTGACTATTTCAGCCCTCGTTATCTCCGATCTTATGGTTACACAAAAGCTTACTAGACCTTGATTGAGCCACCAATCAGTGACACCATTTTAGCACTTTTTGCTATCTTGCGAAGGATGCAGGAGTGTGCTGCGGTAAGAATGACTGATTCTCAGCATGGTATGGCACCTTACGCAGGCTGACCATTTTTGCTCACCCTCTCTCGCGGGTACGAGTTGAGGTTGGTTAGACAATGCGTCGTGTTGTTCGAACATTCGCTGCGGCTCATTACTCGGCGGCGTTGCTTCTTGAAAAGCACGTTAGGTGTCACAACATGTCTATCGTCTGTTTCGGGGCTGATCCCGCTCTCGCATATCTGTGTGTGTTTCGGTGGTGATGCCAGGTTATATTCTCCACGTAGGGCGCCACGAATTGTTAGTTCTAGTTCCCCGCGGGAAAAATGATGCGCTGCGCAGGAGTTCAGAGTGCTGCCACGTCCTCTAATTGGTGAGGGGCTGGGTCTAGTCAGCGGGATCAAGAGGCGCCCTCGTGACGTTTTCAGTGGCTGCACGGGCGCTCGGTTAAGGCAACCTACCTGCACGAACATGCAAGGAAATAGTCTACCAATGACAAGCAAAGGTAAGCTACCAAGTCCTACGGCGCAGAAAAGGGTGGATGTGGCTGACAACGTCGCTTTGGGAACCTTCGGCTCCGGGTAGCCGGGAATACGGACGGAGGAATTGATTATCCATAATCCCCTATCGACTCGTCTCATACGGCCATTATTTCCGCCTGTCCCTTCTCCGTCTAGGACCACCGGCTGTATTCGAGATAATGTTAACCAAGATTGATGGTTAATGAATGAAATGTTCCATTAAAAAAGATATTATATGTAGCATTTGATCTAGAACTTAGTGACTTTGGTGCCCAAGTGACCCGCGCGTGAAATAATGACTGTGGGCCAAGACCGAGACGCGGGTCGCGGATAATGGCCGCCCCGCGTAAGTCTGGAAGCTTTCTTTGCCTGTTTATCTCCTGGGTCCTTTTGACGTCCCTGTCCAGGGATCGGGTCTTGGCGGGTTGGTGCAACTACGATCATGTCAACGTTACCGGCCATCCACCCTCCCTAGACGGATGCTTCGACTCGAAACGTATTGATGTCGTCTATAATCCCGACTAGGCTGCAGTGCAGAATGTTGTGCAACCACACGCGCAATATAAACCTTTTTTTCGACTACATTTCGGGTCAGACGCGGAATGGCGGGACATGCATAGTATAGTTTAAGACATTGGCAGTCTTGGGCCATTCAGGCCTCTTGTATTTTTGATATCAGTAATACACGGCCCGTTCCTCAGGCAGACAGTAAAAGTGGTTAACCCTAGTTTATGTAACCGTAATCCTCCATAACGCCGGTACCTGAACGCGGATATCTCAATCATAATAACGTGTGTGTGTGTGTGTGTATACATGGTGCTCGTCAATTGGTCAAGTTCAATAGAACCTTATACCGCACTCTCCCTCCCCAAAGGTTGCTGCAGCAGCATCTCCAGCAAAGCGACCCGGCTGGGGCGTTGCCGGCCATTTGAGTACCGGCGTATCCGGTTGCAGCTCCCCTTGGCCAGGTGTGTGTCTCTCGCGGTGACGCGTGTGAATTCTCCGCCGCACTGAGGGCATAGCACTTTCTTCGCGCTGCCTGACTTCTCCTTTTGATGCCTCTTCAGGTTGCTCCATGTTGAGAACACCCGTCCATTACAACCGTGCTCCCAGCACTGTGCCTTGCCCTCGCCTTTCGCTGCGGCCGCCTGGTTCTCGTTTAGTGCGGCGTTGTTCACCGGTTCAGTCGTCTCGTCCCATACTGGATACGGGTTTGGCATCAAGAATTGGGTGTGATCTACGTGTTCCATAGGTGAGCTTAATGGTGATGGTGCGCTACTGTTGTTGCTTGAAAGATCACTGTCGAATGGGTAGAAACTGGGATGATAGTTAGTGACACGGACCGTATTGATGTCACAGACATGATCACATACTTATCTGTATATGACAGGAAGTCGAGGTCATGCTCGTAAATATCGACCGGTAAAAGTAGCTTCCCTTGTGTTTCAGCTACACTTGGGTAACCCTTGGCATCATGATAGCCAGTATATGGGACATATGGAGTAGCTAAAGTCATTGTGATAAAGTGTATGGATATGTCGAGGTATGGACGTCGAGATGGGTTGAGTGGAATGGTTGCTCTGGGTAGGGGTCAGGCGGGATACCGGTAATATATATAAGCTAGTGGTATGTATGTCGTCGTCCGTGTGCAACTATCTGGGGAAGCCTTGTCCCTGATAAGCTCCGCTCGAGTTGTGAAAGATTTATATCATACAGGTCTCATATCTGGTGCAGGATCTTATGTGCCTAAATAAGAGACGCTGTCCGCCGGGAACTAGATCGGATGTTAAGCCTTGCTGTTCAGCTGTACCGCCATTGAGTAAGAGGCAAAGGGTAAAAGTACATAGATTGTTGGGACCTTGTCCTATCCAGAAAGCCCCAGCCATGCAGGCTATAAGAATACCCACAAGTGGCGCTGGCCTAGACCTGATGGGTCTGGGTATGCATCCTGCAACCCGTGTTGCCCGAGATTACCTGTTCTGACATTTCTATTGGGTCGGTTCTTAAACTCGCCTATAGCTTCTAGAGCCAGATAGGCGATTTAAACACATGGCACGGGAAAATAATCATGCTAGAACCAGCCCTGCCTATGGTCTCGATGTGTGCGGACCCAGAGCGACACTATAAGTGATATATAATACCATACAGTATATGTATAGAGCTGTTCAATGTGGCTCATGCCGCGAGCAACGTTGAAGACAACTTGCATAAAAGTAACGGCGTTGAGACACCTAATTTGACAAATACAACACTCGCAAACTTTGGACATTTTCGCTTCACATACGAATAAAGATATTGTCGTACCAGGCAGTAAGATATGCTGTAACGTAGGGAACAAGATCCACACGGAATATTATTTGGACCCCTTCGGGAGAGCGACGCATCGTCTTACCCAATTTGGAAACATACCTTGGTCACCAAAGGCTAATGATAAGTGCCAACAGCAGCAGCTGATGGTTAAACTTAGTCCATCGACATATTCTTTTCCTATTTAGTCAATTTGCCTCTTTCAGCCCCGTAGATAATAATAAATACTCTCTTGCAAGAACCCTGATCAAATCCCACTCCCCACAGAATTCGATGAGATCCGTAAGGCTGGGTCGTTGTTATCATAATACAGTCAGCATGTAAAGGGAATCGGGGTTGTGGGGGATACTCCGCTGCTGCACACAATTTAGATAAAAAAATATAGTATTTATTACTACTGTTGGGGAAAGGCTGCTGCTTAGCCACGTGCCCCTGAATCAAGTATTCCTCCGACGCAACGACTTTCTGTCACGCCATAGCTTTAAGGTCTTGCAGCCACACAATACCACCTCCGGATTTGACTTGCCCATAATAAACGCCGCAACTGCAACCGCCCGGTAATCACATTGTGATACTCGAACTAGCGGCCCCGTCCGCCGAGCCAGCGCAGTAGTTTTGCAACTATTAAACTGAAGACTCCTCTTGATATGCGAATCACATTGGCAGAACGTTCATAGGTCCATACTCTGCGTCACACCCTTACATTCGTGCATGCACATACGCATGCATACCCGACGTATCATAGGGCTTCTAACGCCCGTTCCCACTTTCACCATACCTAGTAAGATGAGATAAGTTTCAAGGTTAGGGTATTTTTAGGTGAACAGTCTCAACACGGAGAAAAGTTACTATGATAATGATAAGAATGTTGCCGTTCGTTAAAGATTGAAACAAAAAGGCTTGGGCTGACCGGTAGTTCGGAGCGGCACAGAACCCGAGCGTATAGATGTCAGCTCTGTTCTTGATATTGGTCAGTACTTCAGCTCTTGAAGCTAGAGATTAACTTCCACACTAGTAAGATTCATGAATGGACAGGGGAGGGGTGGGGGGTCTCGCTGTTCGATTATGAGTGGGTGATAGTTAACTGTAGTGTACTTTCTGTCAGACCCAAAGCCACACCTCCCAATTCGTCCGACTCCGATATATGGGTATGTATCCCAAACAGGTATAGCGACCGTTACATTGCTTACTACCGGATGGTCTAGCCTTCACGATGGCGCGCCCAGGAACCGCCTCAGTTCTGCTTTGCTGGCGTTGGCGTCTTGGTACCTTAACAGATAACGGACAAACGTAATGATGACGAAGACACCAGTCTAACGGGCAGCCCACGGCGTCGAGTGGCTTGAGTGAGATCGAAACTGGGCGACCTACGAAGTAGATAATTAGCTTACGGGAGCGCAATAGATCTCACACTCACCTAAGAACTGCCTTCCCACACCTATTTTTCTATTCCTTCAATCCTGCAACACTTACGACATATAAGACGGTGCGGAGTTTCTTATTAATACCGACCTTGCCGCTGTCATCACGATTATCCGTACATTGCTAAGGTTGCATCGTGTCGTTCTGCAGTACCGTTCCACGCCGACCAGAGGCCATCAACAGTGCCAAGCAATGTTTTTCTCCAATCATCCAATCCGAATCGCAGAATTTCGAAACGTATTTCGAGGTCTTACATAGTGGTGACCCGCTTAATCCACACTGCCCTCCCTTTCCGGGCTGGATAATGTCGAGTGATCGCCCACGCGCCTGAATTGGTGCAGCAACACTACTGCGGCTGCCGTCAGGGGGGCAAGAGTATTGAGTGGGCTAGACTCGATACTCTCGGCGAAAGACTAGTCCGGACTTTGATGTGATAGACAGATAGGACCTCTCTGAACCAAGATCTCGACTCGATCCGCTGCATGATAGACGGGTTCGGGGACGATACATGGGGCCGGGAACGCATTCAGCCGGGGAACAGACGGCGGCGGAGAGATCCGGCTAGCGGATAGCTAGTCCCGAAACTGGCCGCGATTTGCGCGCATCGTCAATTTCATTTCGAGAGGCCGGCCGTGCGATTGGCTATCCCAACCCTAGGAGAAACACGGTACGTACAGTTAGTGCATAGATACGATCTCGTGCATCAACAAGCATCGATCTGACAGCGGGACTGCCCGCTAAAGAGACTGGAAAGAAACAAAAAGAGGGTCGAGACGCTATGATCCGATACTGCCTCGAGAGTCTGGACTGCGCTGGACCATTGCCTTGTGTATCGTCAAAATGTTATCCCGTCTTGTTCCCGTATTCGCGAGTCACAGCAGCAGCAGATGGCCCCCATTATATGTCGCGTCGAGCTGTCGACCGATTCCATCCGGGCCCAGGTCGCCTGCCGCAACAAAAATAATCAGATCAGGCCCACGAATCGGTATGGCTGGAACAGCGAATGTATCTGACGGCCAATGATGTGTATTCAGAGTCTGTCCGAGCTATCCGAGCTCATTGTCACTCGGCATATGGAAGTTCTCGAAGAGCCGGTGGGTCAAGTCGTTTCTTCTCGAAGAAAGTGCCGGTTTGCACCGGTGCTTCTGTAAGACGTGCTCGAGTCGAATTATCTAATCCAGCGTTGTTTGCCATGTCGCCAGAGTCGTCAGGAGTGATGAGAACAACTCGTAGGAGACGGCAGGTAGTAGGTAAGGAGGCCCCGATGATTTATATTGTTCCCGGCTAGTTTGGAAGAAATGCTGTGCTCTTAAAGGCCGCGTCATGTCCCCAAGGGAAGACGGGAGTCGGTAAGAGGTAAGGAATCTTCGGGGTTTAAACTGATATGTGGACCCATCTGACAGCGTGGTATCAGATGCAACGGAAAGGTGCACCCGGGTTTCTTCATCCACACAATGCAACGATGCCCGACAGCAACGGCTTCGCTAGCCAATGGGGAAATCAAAAATTTGATGAAGCTCAGATGCGTCATCCTCCGATCGAGAGATCACGAGAGGCCCTCAACCGTTCTGCTCGCGGCTCAAACAGTGGGGCATAATGATTTTCCAACTTTGGAGATTTCTTCAACGGAGGTTAGGTGAGAGAGCAACTTTGATCCCCTTACTACCGTCGACGACACAACGAAAGAATGGTCGTTTCGACAAGACGAGGACAGTAGATAATAAGTACGTAAGAGGAATTCCAGCAATATCATAGAATTCAATGGCCACGGCTGTCGTCTTATTTAGCCTTAAAGTGATGCAGGCCTCATATCGGGTACTATGAGAATATGCGCTCAGGATTGTGGGCTCTCAGGTATAATGGAACCTATCCTTCATAGATGACGCGTCACACAATTTACTTACTCCTTCAAATATCATCGTGACACAATAGTCGGCGTGAATAACGCCAAGGGCCGTTGTTATGCATAGTATTTCCATTCCCCGCGGCCTGGGCCCAATGAAGATAGCCTCGCTAAGCATAATAATCGTCACATCGTTTCAATATACGACGTGAACGCATAGCCAAGCCTGGCGCTCCGGGGACCACGGCGCCTCCGTTACACAAATCACCGGCTCCTGAAAGGAAGGTGTCAGAGCCTCGTTGCGTCGACGCTTTTCGTTTTATCTCTCTATATTTTTTTACTCAGTCAGGCATGCTCTCTATAGTTTCAAGTTCTGAGGCCTTGTGCTGTTCGAGATGAGACTTAAATCTGATATAAGCTGAGGATAAACGCCTAAGTAGCAAGATAGCATACTACCTCAACTCTATTGAAAAGCTTAAAACGTAATCTCTTTAGCAAGCTCCTTAGATCCCGTTGTTGCTCAGTCAGTCAGAGGGTTTTAAATTCATTGACGTCATGCTCTCTGATGTGTCTTCATTTAATAGGTTCCCTCCTTGTGAGATTCTGGTGATGATTTTCGCAGCTCTTGCATTAGGTTTGGAAATCTGCTCCAAAAGGAGTGTCTCATGTATGTCGTTCTTCGGAATCACAAAGTCCTAGAGATAATATGTCACGGCTAAAGAGGACGCAACAAGAGTCCATTCTAATAATTAACCATCAACGAGTTTCTTATATTGGGCCAACGACACACACCGGTCTAATACATGGCCTCGTAGTAGTGCTGTAAATTCGGCTGTGACTAACCAGCCATATAGTGTATGTAGCAATGGGCGAAAAGGGATGTACGGGGAGTTCGGAGTTTATGTTGTGCTGCACAAGCGTTCCGGGTTATCAAACCGTTAACACGGGATCCATTATAATAAGCGATCCGTCTCTGGGACATGTTCTCGAGCATCTATCATGAACTCCACTGAAAAAACAAGTAGATAAACAGCAACACGAGGAACGGGGAGGTTATTACAGCCCACTGCGTATAAAATACATGCAGAATGTTGCAAGTAGGAGGGTGTTAGCTTAGGCTAACAGGCATATTAATGAGGGCAGATATCGGGTACGACGGAGTGGTCGAACATTGTCATAACACACTTAAATGGCTCATCGATCACCTTTCAGACACGTTTTCTTACAACACAGTAATAATCAATATATCTTACTGATAAGCGATGGTTTATGATTACTTGTTGAGGTAATGGCTGAGGTAATGTACACTCGATCAGACAGGAGCATAGAGGCAAGTAGAAGATAAACCCAACCCGTCTTTCCTAGAAAAATGCGTCAAATGAAATAACATTTCTAAAATGGAATTTTGAATCACAGACGCAAACGTATTGCTTTTGCTCATCATCACTTAGCGCCTTTGAAGTTGTTCAGATCTAGAAAACTGCCCAGTGCGATCTGACATTGTACCATAGTGACTACGAAGCACATTACCTATTCCGTTGCAACTTTCCCGTCGACGAATTTCCCAACACTTCATATACTAGTGGTGTTTCTCACTCTGAGCTGACGCTTATTGTAAGAAAGGGAGAAAGGGGAGAAAAAGATACTCTAGCTACGAGAAGAAAGGGGGTAAATAGACATGCTAAAGGTTTGCAGTGTGGCACAACAAATCCGGATCTTCTAAAAGGTCACAACCTTCTCACAAAGGGACAATCCAGTGGTTTCCAAACATATATTCAGATACAAATAGATCTATCGAGTTGCACGATAAGAGAACAGTGTCTCTTTCTCGGTGATGGCTGTGCCACTTTGACTAGCGTGCCATCTTATTAGGAAGTGCCGTGAGGATGGACGGGGAGACAAGTGTGGCTAAGTAAAAGAGGCTCGAAATTAGTCAGTTGTCTAAGGTTTCACGGAACGGACTCGTCGTAGGAAATTCCAAACTTCCGCCATGTTCCGCGGCGGTCCGCCGTAGGTACCCACAGTCTCCGCCCCGCCGGGATTGTGGTTGTGGATGCCGAGCCGGCCCAATGCATTATCAGCCCGTCCTGTCATCCTATGATCCCACAATCCTGCCATCCTAGCATCCAATGCACCAACTAAATATTACACTTTACACTCTACCACAACCCCTGTGATTAGTCTTCCTCAACGTGCGTTATCCTCCGTAGGTCAATCTTACCAGCCCAACAGCCTGGATGAAGTTCTTCTAGGCGTTTGCCATCATACGACCAGCTGGAGCAACTCCGTATCGTAGGAATTTAAGGCTGTCAGAAGTCCGTGTCGTTGGATAATATAAATCATGTCTTGGTCAGTCATATAGATTATCACACCTCATATCCTCATCAATCCCCAATACCCAAGAAGACTGCTTCAGCTACCACGCCTATTCCATATTTAACTAGCCGATTACCACAGGACTCCCCATACAAAATGTCGATCACCGAAGTTCCTGTCGCCTCCACTGTCCCGGCCGTTGCCGACAAGGTAATTGTTGCCGATGTCGACGTTAAGGAGGTTGTGGGTGCAGCTCCGGCTGTGACGGAGGCCGTTGAGGAGCCCGCCAAGAAGGTTCGCACGACGACTGGTATCACTGGAATGTTCAACGGCACCAAGGACGGCGAGGATGCCTACATCGACTACGCCAGCGGTTCCACCAACTGCAATTCGCCCCTGGAGGTGCCCATCACGGTGGAGAACATCCGGGACTACGAAGTCAAGCCCAGCTTCCACGTCGACGGGTACCAGCTGGTCCCACACAAGACCCTGATGCACCCGGAGCAGTTCTCGAACGGCCGGACGCCCGAGGGCAAGGAGTTCATCCATAACGCTTACTTCCCCGAGGTGAAGAAGCTGGTGCAGCAAATCACGGGGGCCGAGGTCGTGCAGCCGTACATCTTCCGGACGCGGCACCAATTCGAGAAGCCGACCGACTTCATTGAGTCGCGCAAGTCCAACGCGAGCGCGCTGCCCCTCGCCCACACCGACCGCGACCTGACGACCGGCCCCAACGGGGTGCGGGATGTATTCGGCGAGGAGGAAGGGAACCGGCTGATGAAGAAGTACAAGCGGTACGCGCAGGTCAACGTGTGGCGCGGGATCGGCAAGACGGTCGACCGGTGGCCGCTCATGTTCATCGACGCGAGCGACGTCCCGGGTGGCTTCAAGTACGAGAAGAACCTGGCCAAGATCTACTCGTCCAACGACCCGCGCGTGCACCAGCGCGGCGTCAAGGCCCACGATGTCGTTCTCGTCGACCACCCCGCCTACAAGTACCGCTATGCCAGTCGCCTCGAGGTCGACGAGGTCTTCGTCTTCTCGTCCTTCGATTCCGACGAGAACAAGGTCTGCCCCCATGGCGGCTTCTGGGACAACAGCACCGACGATGCAGCCCCTGCCCGCACTTCCATCGAGTGCCGTACCTGGTGCTTCTGGGACCCCATCGAGGAGGAGGCTACTCCCGCCTCTATCGCAGTTTAAATTACTGTTCATATAAATGATAGGATGGGGTAGGGGCTGGGAGGGTTGACTGGTAGATTTGTTTTGTTCCCTTGTATATATTGAACGAGTCACACAGGGTGATGTGCTGTAACAGTTTATACCTAGGCGCTAGTTGAATTGGTTTAACGGGATAATTTATGGTTTGCATGGCAACGTTTCCTTCCCCGTTCAATTGAGTGAAGACTGAGGGCATATGAATTGAAAGTTGACATTTGAATAATGGTCATGCAATAGACCTACGCTACTTATGTTCGTATCCTTATGATTGTACTATTAGCAGATCAATGACTTTCATATTACCCTGGCATATATATAGACGACACCGCTGTGAGAAATGCACGAAAACCAATGACTATCAACTCTACGAACTTATAAAGTACAAAATATGAAGATGACAGTTCCCTAAAGGGAATTCCATTGTTGGCTAAGAGCATCATAGTCGAGAGCCTCGACTCAATGCCCAAGGCTATCTCAATCTAACCTAGATCCCCCCTTCATATTCATTGATGTCCTCCGGTGGGATGTAAAGCTTCGCAACAAGGCTATCCTTGAAATTGGGGTTTCCCACATCGCCCCCTATCATTGTGCGATCTGGAGTAGAAAATTCCGAGCCAAGTAGACCGTAACCAATCGAAATTATTCTTGGACTACACTGTTGCATACTTCTTATACTCTCAAAGTCATTCTTATCTATCATAAATTAGCTCCCTGCTGTAAGCAACAAGATATGGGCTTGAGTGAATATGTTGTGAGCTGACCGAACCGTAGCAAATACAATGGTGGTTCAAGGACAACACCAATGTCGTTCTTGATCAACACCAATCGATATTCCTTAACTAGCCTTGTAAATAAATATACAGCGTCCCCAGAGCACTAAAACCTACGGTTTCGATCCAGTTCCAACCCAGAACGTAATAGGACGGCGGGTCAGAAAATAGCAGCTGGAGCTCTGCCCCAATCACTCGTTCTTGAAGTTCCTTTCCTTGCAGATGCACGATTCCTTTCTCCTCTTTCTGGGATGAGTGGGCTTTAGAAGCTCTTTTATCAGCTGTCGGGGGATAAGGTATATGCCAAGGATAAAGGTGTACACAATAGGTATAAGGTGGAGACCAAGTGGTAAGGTTTGGTAGCGGAGCTTCGGCGACATATACAAAGGGGTATTTGCCCCCCTTTATTTATAGCGAGGTAGGTGTTAATGATTATATGAATTCCGCCACGAACACTGTCCTTCCTATCGCCCTGTGATACACTATAACCTGAGACTATCGAACCTTTGACATTTCTTTAACATCAAAGACATAATCCGTTACCGGTAACTAAAGACTGATATAATATAGTATATAAACGGGGTAACTGATAGAGCAATTGGATGGGAGTAGAAGATAAGAGCATCCTATAATCGAGAATATGAGATATTAAATTGACAGCATGATTTATAGCCATTCCGTTTCTTATCATACACCAACGCCGGCATGCGAACTGTACTATCTAACTCTCGCCACTTCAGCTTATATTTTGACAATAACGCACAATTGCCAACCTCATTCTACAATACCCGCAAGAAATACAGTATTAGTATGTGGGCTTGGAGTAGGCGGAGTTTTATGAGACTGTGAAGCCTATTTATTTGTCAGCATCACAGTATAGCTAGCTGTGTCTAAAAGAATAGCTATATTAATTACATGTTAATTCTAACTACTAAATAGTGGAGTAATTAAATTTCTTCGCTAGAAATATACGCTTTAAGAACTCACTGCAGATAAGCGTGCTATAAACACTAGACTCTAGATTATATTTACAGTGTTGGAACCGACAATACGGATCCACTTTTCCCCTACCTTCAACACCCTCATCTCGGGCCACTACGGGTTTGGACGGGACTCTCCAACTTCGCGGTACGGATCCATAAATACTTGTATAAAGCGACTTCAAGTCGTTAAAACATAATCAAGACTTGAAACTACTGATAACCGGTTATTGCTGGTCAATGACACACTTACACATTTCGCTTCGGATCTCCGCGGCCCTAAGGGAATCCTCTAGAGCCTTCGCCGGCGTTTGCTTTTTTATCTCGATAGGGCTGATCTTTACGTTTTAGGTAACCATAGGAGAACAGCTTAAGCCAGCTGACTCAGACCGGGAAGATCAATCCTTAGAATAGCATCTAACTAAAAAATGCAGCTAATCGGCGGACCAAGACCTCCTGTGCCCGATCGCCTGTAATATTAAATAAAAAACCGCCACGTAAAGCACCATCCCTCGCATTCAACGCATTCAACGCACGATGCAAGTTTTTCACGAAGTAATTCTATAACACGGTAGTGATGTATCTGCTCCCCCTTTCGTAAAAACCTATAGACCTAAATTCTCTATACAATTAAGTTTGCTACTTTAGAGCCTTTTCCTCTCCTATGCATCTTCCTATGGTATTTTTCCTTTAGACAACTCTTCAATTTACGCCGCTTCTTTTGTTGCCTTCCTGCGGGGAGCTACCAACTTTCACATCACTGGCTTGATCTTCCGCTTCGCTGGTTGTTATAAGGGTGTCACCAAGTATCGCCTATTATGGCTGCCAAATATACACTTTTCATGACGCCAGAGGAGTCTGAGCGTGTGAAAAAGACGGTGCAAGATCAGAACCGAAAATGTCAAGAGCAAATGGGGCAGCTGCGGGGGCCCTGCGATCCGACGACACTCACCCAACAAGCGGTATCGACGTCTCTGGTGCAGGACCTTGCGTCTGCAGCCTCTGCGAATGGAGCGTCCAAGAACAGTTCTGAGACCATGGTAGCATATGGCGTAGGTCGCCCATATTCGCCTTGTACAAGCGAACTGTCAGCACTAAAATTCATGGAACTACGCGACCTTCGCATGGAAACGCATCACCGTGGAAGAGTCCTATATCTACGACGCATATCTCCAGTGGTTGAATTGAAGGCTTCATCTTGGATAGTTGTGCGGGGAGAATCGCATGACGATGCAGAGCGATTGGAAGTGTTCTTGCATAAGTCAAAGCATGGCCAAGAGCTTCTTAATCTTGGTACCGAGTTTTTGGTGAAAGAGCCATATTTTACCCTCAATCACCAGGGCCAGCCAACGATCCGGATCGATCATCCGTCAGATCTCATCATTTCCACTTATAGTGATAGCGCAGAGTCATGGCGCAATGCAAACAGTTTATCAGCTGGCCCAGCTAAAACGGCCAGTAAGTGCAAAGAAGACGGCAACGCTGCGCTGAGTGCCCAGAAATATTGGCGAGCCCATGCCCACTATACCGAAGGTCTCAACTTGATTCTAAAAGGTGACGAGTCGAACAAGACTTTGCTTAATGACCTTTACCGGAACCGCTCCCACATCAACCTTCTGCTTGAACGCTTCGACGAGGCAAGGACTGATGGGCTTTCATCTCTTACACATGGTGATAGCCGAGAACAGAAAGCACTAGATGCAAAGGCCTATTACCGTGCCGGCAGCGCGGCATACAACCTCGGAGACTTTGAAGCGGCTAAATCATACTTTGCAGAGCAAGAAAAGCTTGAACCTGATAACCAATACGCGAAGGTCAGCCTGCAGCGAACAAACATGCGTCTGAAAGAGCAATCTATTGGTGCATATAATTGGAAGAAAGTCGTTAACAGCCTATCCAAAACCCGAGGGCGACCCGACGTCGCAAGCTTTGATGATTATACCGAGATTAGGGAAAGCCCCGGAGCCGGTCGCGGTCTGTTTTTGACAAGAGATATCAACGCAGATGAGATAATCATGTGCGAGAAGGCCTTCTGCGTTGTATGGAACCACGAACCCGATGCATTGTCTTCCTTAACATGTGATCTCCGAGATGATGCGGCTATCAGAGTGTTCCCCAGTGGCTTGCACAAGGGGGTGATGCAAAAGCTGTTAAATAATCCATCGCACATCGAGAAGGTCTTGGATCTATTTGGCGACTACAAGGGCCTGGGGAATAAGGTCCACGAAAGCGACGGTAGCCCTGTGATCGATACCTTCCAAGTACATGATATCATCCAACGAAACGCCTTCGGCCCAGGCCAACAGAGCGAGGACGAAGACATCAGCAATGCTAGCACGGGCCTCTGGATTCGAGCAGCGTACATCAATCACTCGTGTGTTCCAAACGCGAAAAAAGAATACGTGGGCGACCTCATGGTCCTTCGCGCCTCTCGCCGCATTGCTGCCGGTGAGGAGATCACGCATAGTTACGACGAGTCTACCGATTACGACGTGAGAACTGCAGCACTCGATCGTACTTGGGGCTTCAAATGCCACTGCGCGCTTTGTGCCGCAGAGGAGATGGACGGTCCGGCTTTGCGCAAACGACGGCAGGGGCTAGAAAATGAAGTAAATGCCTTCGTGCAGAGAGAGAATGCGTCAGGGGCAAGGAAGATATTGGTTTTGAAAGCGAAACGTCTCCGCCAGTCTCTCATTGACACCTACGACCCGGAAAGATATGAGGGTCTGCCTCGTCGGGCGCTTCTAGGGATCGAGCAGTGGCTTCAAGCTGCCCGTTCCAAGTAGCACATATTTGAGGATAACCTCTTAGCTTCGTTGGACGGCCTGTAGGCATGCCTTTTAAGTTAGCTGGTATCACTTGTGAAATGATATAAGAAGCATCTTGTTCGAGACCTTTCGAGCTTAGTTCTTACCTTTTGAGAGACAATATGCCGATGAGTAGTGCTACAAAAAGGTGATGATTCGGAATCGTTGTAATAGGGGTAATTGACGCAGGACTGGGCTAAATCGGGATGAGCACAGACACACTTCGTAGTTAATTATAGGCGATCTTTCCTGAGCGGGAGTTTATGTAATCAACTTTGCCGATGGCGTCAGGCATAACTAGATGCAATCCTCCAATCTGATTGGGTCTCGCAAGTGTCGATGTCTAATCACAGTACTTAGTATGTATCAAAAAGTGCGTGGTCACATTTCCCTTGTTCAAGCATGCATCTACTCCTACAAGCATGAACTAAGCATTTCAAGTACCATAACCCTATAACTAATTGTAGTTAAGATGCAGATTCGTCTTGATGACTTCCCTGGCAGCCTGACCATGTTTGAGAGAACCATAGCGACGGCGGCCTTGGTCGGGTCTTCTTTATTTCTAGTATTGGCGCTTACTAGACTTCGGGCTCTACGCAAATCACCCCTGGCTTGTAAAGTCGGTCCCCAAGCATATCTCAGAGCGGTAAGTGATAATTTCGACCAATATAAAACCCCACTAATGAATGCCACGCAGTTGTTGTCAGTTCTCATCGCCATTTCGACTTTAGCAACCTCTTCTAGAGTAATTGCCATAGCATGCGATTTTCAGCAGCTTCTAGTTGCATCGTGTGTGCTTGCATTATTGTCTAGTATAACTCTTTTACCGCTGTCATGGCTAGAATATCGACGCAGTATCTACCCCTCTGATCTAATCGTTGTCTACCTCATGTTCTGTATCGTTCGCGATGGTTTTCAAATTGTTCTCAGCAACACACTGTACTCCAGAGACGTACAGTTTCCATTTATTGCGCAAATAATCTTACAAATAGTTATGCTGGTAGTGGAAAGCTTTAAGAAGGACTTGGTTAGAACTTCATGTGATCGGAAACTCTCCACAGAAGAAACTTCTGGGGTCATAGCCAGGTACTTCTTCTGGTGGATCAACCCCATTCTCATCGATGGGTATCATAATGTTCTCAGAAACACCGATTTGCCCTCCGTTGATAGCGCATTGTCTTCTTTGGCAATACGTGAAGCGGCAGTTCATGCCTGGCACAGAAGAAGTAAGTTAATCTGCTACCCCTATTCCCCCTTGCACTCGTACCTAATATGTCATGGTATAGAGAAACCTGAAAGTAGTTTATGCTTACCTAAAGTACTATTCGAATGTTTCAAGAAGCCGATACTGTGGGCAATTATCCCCCGCCTATTTCTCATAGTGTTCAGATATGCACAACCGCTTCTCATCCGAGAAGCTATTGGGTATGTCTCGGCATCAAAAATATCAAGTGCAAGGTCATGGTCAGGGCCTGATTTGATAGTTGCAGCGATGGTGGTTTATTTCTGTTTAGCAGTGAGCCTTACCATCATCCATATGGACGTTCGTATTCTAAAGCCCCATGCTAGATTACAAATCGAACCTATCAGCATGCTTTAAACAGACTAAGGGTCAGAGTCAGAGCTGCCTTGATATCGCTAATCCAACACAAGACTATGATGTCATGGACCAACTCACCATTGGAAGGCCGAGTCCTAACGCTTATTACTACAGATGTGGACAGCATCGATGGAATTTCCGAAATGTTCCATGAAACGTGGGCACAAGTGATAGAAGTCATTGTTGGGACGGTCCTGCTCTCCAGACAAGTCGGTTGGCTGTGGCCTTTACCCCTTTTTATCATTTTATGTGAGCATACAACCCAGTCATATTCTAACATCTGCTTCATAATAACACACATATGTAGTATGTTCTCAAATGAGCCAATATGTTGCAAAAAACCTTCGTCCTAGGCAAGGCAATTGGAACCGTGCCACCCAAAATCGGATCTCCATGACTACTACCATAATCGGGGCCATGAAGCATGTCAAAATGCTGGGTTTACAGAATCGAATGTCCGCAGCAGTTGAGAACCTCCGGAGAATTGAGCTACAAATGGCACGCAAGGTTCGATGGCTGATGGTTGCTTACAATGCATCAGCTAATGCACTGGGGATGTTCGCTCCCGTATTGACCCTTACATTGTTCGCCATTTTAGCAGAGATTCAGGGGCGCCAGCTTGATGCAAGAACAGCTTTCACAACTACTGCACTCCTAATCATGATCACACACCCAGCAAACATGGTTATGACGATCATCCCCAGAGCAATTGCATCGTTCTCCAGTTTCGAAAGGATTCAGTGATATCTACTAGAACCAGTAATCCATCCTCGTCAGTATCACTGTCCATCTCCGAATAGTTCGGCCGAAGGTATGTTTGGAGAAAACATTCAAGAAGCGAATTTGCCGTTAGCTATGACAATTGAACATGTATCGGTTGGTCCATTGAGTAATATTAGCCTTTCTATTCAGAAAGGCTCTTTAGTAGTCTTGTCTGGTCCAACAGCAGCGGGAAAGAGCAGCCTGGCGTTGGCAATTTTAGGTGAAATCCCGTCTCAAAGTGGAACAGTAAAGCTTTTTTCGAAACACATCGGGTATCGTGCACAAGCACCATGGCTGCCAAGTGGAACGGTCAAGGAAGTTATACGGGGGTTTGTACCAACATCATCTCGTGATCAAAAGTGGCATCAAGAAGTTATCCGGTCATGTTGCTTGGAGAAGGACATCCAGGACTTCCCGGCTAGAGATGATACGTTAGTCGGGCCGGGTGGTATGAATCTCTCTGGTGGTCGACGACAACGTTTGGTAAGTTCGCTCTTACGTATGGTAATGGATCGCTTACTCGTGGCAGGCGCTAGCCCGTGCGGTATATGCACGAAGTGATATACTCATTTTGGATGACACGTTCAGTGCCCTCGACGGAACGACTGAGAACCGGGTTGTCGAGAATCTCATGAGCAATAATGGCCTCCTCAGAAAACTCGGAACGACAGTACTGCTTATTAGTAATGCTGGTATATTCCAATCAATTCCTTTTCAAACTTCGACGCTAATAATGTGTCTCAGCCCAGCACTTCCACCTCGCTGACGAGGTTATTGTTCTTGGCCATGGACAGATCCAGGAACAGGGCAAATGGGATCAACTAAAGTCTAGAGGTAGAAGTCAACAGATGAACAAAATTATTCATGTCGACAGTGCTGCAAAATCGGTAGAAATGGCGACGGCGAAGAGCATGGAGATCTCAAAACGTCAGCAACAGACTCAACTAGAAGTCGCCCTTGATATTACTCGTAAGACGGGAGATTCTAGGCTATATAGTGAGGACTCTTCTTTAGGCTCTAAATGACCTGCTAATCATAATTAGGCTACTATTTAAATGCAACAGGTTGGGGAAACTTCTTCCTCCTGGTTGCTTGCACAGTTCTATACTCTTTCTTCATCACCATTCCTCAATATTGGTTGAAGCTATGGACGGAGTCAGATCAGAACCAAGAATGGCTCTTCATCGGGGGCTATGTCATACTTAACTTTAGTGCTTGGGTATCGACGAATGGGATTTCTTGGTGAGCATAATTATATTTCAAACTTGAGGAATAACGTCTTAACCCAAGTAGGTCGACCGTCATGCGGATTGCCCCCTATTCTGGGACAGTATTGCATTCGAAGTTGTTGAGGATTGTCACTTGGTAATACGATAGAGATAGACTACCTTAAATTTTTACATGATTTTAATCATCTTCTAGTGCCCCTCTATCATTCTTCTCCAAGACGGAGAGTGGCTCTATCATCAATCGGTTAGTAATGCCTTCTTGATGCTAATGGATCTTACTAATTCTTGTTCAGATTCGGCCAAGATCTTCAACTCGCTGACAGGAAACTCCCTCTTGCCATATCAACTATGAGCGTTCGTATGTATTTCTCTCCTTATATATAAGCATGGAGCTAACGGTAGAAGAAACCTTTAAACTCATATTCCAGGCTGCTCTGCTTTTCGCCGCACAGAAAGTTTTGCTGCTCACTTTACCCATCTGCTTTATTGTCGTGTATGTCGTCCAAAGGGTATACTTGCGGACATCGAGACAGTTGAGGCTTCTAGAGCTGGAATCCAGGTCAGTAGTCCTCACAAATATCTTAGAAACAGTAGAGGGACTACCGACCATTCGCGCCTTTGGTGGAGAAGCTAAAGTGACAGATGAGCATCTCAAGGGCCTAGACGAGTCTCAAAGGCCCTTTTACCTACTTTTATGTCTTCAGCGTTGGTTGAATCTAGTTCTTGACTTGCTGGTTGCCGGTATAGCTGTTGGTGTCATCGCCCTCGCAGTCGTGCTGAAAGATACGACAACGGGCGGACAGATCGGTGTGGCACTCAATATGGTTCTTGTGGTTAACGCTACACTTCTCCGCTTAGTTGAGTCGTGGACTAATCTCGAGATCTCTCTTGGTGCTATCGCGAGACTAAAACGTCTTGAAGCTGAAGTACCTAGTGAGAATGAAGCTCAGGAGACTAGTACTCCTCCCGAGACTTGGCCTTCGGAGGGCACTGTTAAGGTTGATGGTCTGACTGCCGCTTATGGAACAAATAATGTAGTGCTGCGTGATATATCGTTAACAATAGCGGCTGGTCAGAAAGTTGTACTATGTGGCCGAACCGGGAGGTAAGCCTTCTGAGACTCAAGACTTTCCATTTCAACGGCATGGCACAAGCTAATTCAGCAGTAGTGGAAAAAGCTCCCTACTTCTGACGTTTCTACAGTTGCTGGACTGGAAGTCGGGTTCAATCGAGATTGATGGGATTAACCTGAGCAGAATCCCGTGATCTGTCATCCGAGAGCGCTGTTTCGTAACAGTGCCCCAAGAACCGCTGCTTTTGAGTGAGGCTACGTTACGATTCAATCTAGATCCTAGCGAGGCGCTCTCTACCGACACAATCCTCAGCGTGCTCAATAAGGTGCACACGAGGCAGTACTTTAGCTCGGAATATCACCGTGACGTCGTGCCGTCAAATGGTGACCCACCGCCGACAAGCCATCACCCAGTTCTTGATAGGCAACTCACTTCACTCCCACCGCTCTCAGGAGGCCAAGCGCAACTCGTCGCTCTTGGGCGTGCTTTGCTGCAGGTTCACGCCATAAACGCATCCGGTGCACAGCCCGTAGTTCTGCTCGATGAAGCAACGGCTGCGCTTGATCACGAGACCGAGGCGCTGATTCTAAATATTATACACGAGGAGCTGACATGCAAGGGGTACACTGCTATTCTTGTCGCTCATAGATTGAGTACCGCAGTGTCAAACATGCGAGACGGCGTCGATACTGTTGTTTTGATGGCTGATGGGAGAATCCAGAAGCTTGGTAGTGTGAAGGAAGTCCTCGGGAACGAGAGCAAGAACGGGAGCGAACTATCAAAAGAGTAAGAGATACAAAGGCCTATCAAATCCCAGAAAATACTCCATCCATGCTACCAGGATACGTAGAGCAGATTCTCTGTATGCATCGAGCATTAATCAACGTGCATGAATTATAATATGGGGATTGAGTGTCCTTTAGTTGTTGCTTTAGTGCGTCTGACGTTGATCTTGTCTTATAAAATGATTAGGGGAAAAGGTACATTGCATATTGGCTGCTTAAGGCAAACCCCACCATACGCACTTAGCCGTGATGGGAGTTCTGCATTTCCAACTCCGCTCTCCACGAATCATCGGGCGCCGCGGATGGGAGGGCGTCATTGCTGTGGAATCACAGGCCGCGGAAACCGTCAGTCCCATCCAACGTACATGAGACAGACCGAGACTGGACCAGCCGGTTGGTATATATTCCAAGATTTACCTCGGCTTGAAACATTAAACGCCCCTGGCGGAGAAATCAACCCAAGTATTGTTGGGATAAAGTCTTCAATAATTGGTATTGTCCTCTTAAATCACCCACAACTAGTTGTATAATCTATAACAGTTGAATTCTACTCCTTGGTCAATATGCTATCCTACTTTCTAAAGCCTGGTCTAACTCAGGCTATCTATGCCGGCAATGCCGTGAGTTTAGCAAACATGAGTTTTGGGCTCCTTAGTAGACGGTGCTAACGATATTGCAATCCAACAGCTATGGTTTGGGAGGTATGAATAGGCTTCCAAGCGAAGAAAAAGCACTGTCACAAATGCTACTAACTAACATATATCCACCAGCGCGTTCTATCACTTTGGGTTTGACCAAAAGAACATCATGCGACGTATCTCACTCCGCAATCAATCAGGCGATCCTACAGTCAAAAATTCGGCAGCGGGTGACCTGTGGCACCACGACATCCTATCGTACCTCGGCAGTATGAACAGCGCGTTGGCTGTCCTGGCTGCGATCCGGCTTTACGCTCTGTGGCGGCCGTCTCGGGTCCTCGGGAAGGAGGATATCGCTCTGGACGTGACAGCTATGATTGTCCTGGGTGTTGGGAACTTCTCCCAGGCGATCTTGAACTTCACACGGAGCCGGTGGAATGATCGGTGGATCATGGGCAAGGGCTTCGATAGGATCACGGTCTTGGACACTCTATTTACCATCTTGGACTGTTCGGCGGCTCTTGCCAGGATCGTGACTATGTAGACGGCTTGGGATTTGGTAACATCGTGTTGCCGTGTAATTATCACAAGTGGGTGGTGTTATCTAAGACGATAATGAGAGCCCTCCTCTCAAAGAGCCAAAATCCGACTTAATAGCTAATTAATCATTAACCTACACCGGATATAGGGTGAGAAGAGATTACTTATGGCACCAATGGATGACTGGATGTGGATGCATACAAAATACATAAGCTCCGGGAGGCCGCAATGTACTGTTTCACGCCCGATAGTGCCCAGGCTAACATGTCAACCGCAAGGTTTAAATCCTTAATATTCTACATTAACCCAAAGTCACTTAGAACCAAACTGTTTGACGAGCCTGATTGCTGCCGACGTAATAACAACAACATAATGAAGTCATCTTGAAGCTGTTTCTATCAAGTTATATAACCTACTCAAGCCTATACCTTCGAAGAAAAGAATATTGCTACTTAATTAATACGATGGGAATTTACGGAACGATGTAATATACCGAACACACATAAGAGAAGAATCCCGCATGGACATGAATACTAGGTTATTACTTTACCAGGCATTCTACTAGATTTATAGAGTACCAATCATAACAGCCATGTTCGGGAATACTTCATGTCCAATACATCATATAACTATCGTATAGCATAAATTGAGACACGGGACCTCTGACAAGCGGCACAAGGGCAATGTGGCACTGAAAAGTATAAATATTTAGCAGTTTTATTTCGGGGCTGATGTTAGAATGTAGGAAGCCTGCAGAAACAGAAAGTACTACTGCTGTATAGTGCTCGGGATCTAAATTCCCTTTGCGTGTCGACTAAAGGTCTCAGCAAACAGAGACGCTTGCATTAATTAGTGGAAGAGCTTTCTGCAACATCTACTACATTGGCTCTGGTACTTTTTTAGAAAACGCGGGATTGCATTCAAACGCAGTATGTCTGACCGAAACAACAAACGAATTTCAGTGGTTACTTTCTTTGCAACCTTAGGTTGCCAGTTGGTACCTAAGGTGGCTACTTAGTCTAGGGCTTTCTCACAATTAGGACATTATTCCTTTCCAATGGCTGCGTGGACAATAACAACACTATGTCCCCTTTGCAGACGCCCTCTTAACATCTTTGACTACTTACTACCAAAGGCTTTTTTGAATTCATTTTCTTCCTTCAACCAAACCTTATCCCAGTAACGAAGAATTAAGATGCCATATCTTAAAGCCGATGCACCGCTCAATACACCGGAGGCAGAGACTTTGGAGAGTCTTCTTGGAAAGAAGAATTACCACAACACTCGTCTCAAGCGTATAAAGACAATTCAGGACTTGACGGATGCAGAGAGAAAGAGATCTGGTCTTGTAACAATTGGAAACCGGTGCATTGCGATTCCCGGTGACCCCTTCGGAGTGTATCCATCTTGGGCAGGAAATGTTGCGCATCCAGAAGATGAACGCATGGTATGTTGTCGCGGTCTATATATATATATACGAATGCTGCTTACGATAGGAATTGTAGCTCGATATCCTGCCTCCGATCTTCGAGACGTTGATTCAGTGCGAGATTATCCAATCTGACCAGCTCAACGCAATCGAACATTTGCTTTCATGGGTTCCTACAACAGGAGTTATTATGTTAGCGGCTGAAATTTCTAATGGAAACGAATATGACATCGTCAAAGATACTGCGGAAGAGAGTGTAGTTGATTTCAAGATGGGCTCCTTGTCGGTACGCTTGATGAACGCGAAAGACATTGATATGCGGGCCCCGAGTCCTTACAACCACACTCTCAGAGCGCGAATGTCAGTTTCTGGAGCTAATGATGTCTTCAACGAACCTCATATGAGCACATCACTACAGCAATATGCGATGACATGCATTCTGCGGGATGGCACTGGTCAGCTCAATGAACGGGACTCGTACGACGAAGCAGAGGATGACGTGGATCTTGAGAACCCAGGTAGCAAAGCATTTGAGAAGCTTCGAGCCAGAGCCCAGGAGAGGTTCTGGCTGCACATGACACCCGAGCAAAGACAACGTCTCCACTACGAGTCGTTGCAAAGCAACCCTCAGTTAGAAGACATCTTGATGATCATCAAAACTAATTGGGATAGGAGTTGGAACGATAAAGAAGACATCGACTATTTCCGCCAGTACGCCAAAGATGCCAAAGCGGCAGAACATGTGGTAAGTATATTTCTGCCTGACTTCCTATCATTTCCGTACCCGACACCAGAACCTTTTCGTGGATATTTCCTCCTGCGACAGACCTCAAGTGCCTCGAAATTTAGACAAGTTATCGAGAAGAGCGATGATAAGTTGCTAATATACATTTTCACAGTGGGATTTAGTGGATAAGGACGTGTTTGTCGTTACGGACAAAAAAAATCAAGTGGTATTTGCCAACGTCGAGCATGCCGCAGACCTTATGTTCGGAACCGACGTCGTAGATAACCTGGTTCGGGCCTTGGATCTATGGTCCTACTTCACACCCTTGCCATTGCCCGAGACTCAACGCCATGTAGTCGATCGATGGGTCAGACATCTTCATCCGGAGCTTGATTTACACAAAGCCCCCGTTGACCGACTGCCGCAAGCCAAAATGGCGGTGGCTCATCTGGGTTGTTGGTCCCACCTATTCGATCCCAATGGTAAGATAGTCATTCGAACCCGCGACGCAAGATTCGCCCGCAGTGTAAACCAAGAATACTCCCAGCTTCTCTTCCCTCAGTTCGCTAAGGCTGTTCTCGGCAAGGCGACTTCGATTACGCGGCTTCTGGTACAGAATCTAGATCCCGAATACTATGCGGAGTGCGTCGAGATCTTCAACCATCTGCCAGAGGGGGAAAGAGTGGTAACCGATGATGAGGACTTCGCCAGTCTTTTTGTACTCCTGGTCAATGCCTATACACAACGTCACCGGGATCGTACAGATGTGAAGGGAGGTCTTGCTGGGCTAGTTACTCTCGGAGATTACACTGGTGGGTAGATAGTATACCTTTCGCGATATTTACAGAGCAAGAACTAGAACACAAGCTAATTTTGTACAGGTGGTAACCTTTGTGTCCCCCAGTTGGGTATCAAAGTCCCCTATAAGCCTGGTGCCTGTGCTGTCATTCGTGGAGACAAGCTTGATCACCTAGTAACCGATTACCGCCCTCCTAGATATGGCATAGTGGTCACAAACCACGAATCTACCAAAAGGCATGCTCTGAGAAAGATGGGACGAGTGCCCCAGCAAGCCATTATCGACGAGGGAGAGCCTTTCGACAGACCCGATCGCCTAATGTCAACTACATGTGTGAATAAACGAAGTGACGATGACGACGATGATGAAATCCACTGGACCAACAAGGAGTTGCATGGGCCTCGGGCTCTAGATAGTAGCAGCGAGAGCGGCTAGATCTATTGGACCACTAGCTGTATTGCCGTTGTTGGAGGTTGGTAAATACTAACCTTAGCACGTCTCGGAGGTCCTCTAGGGAGTGTCCTAGCCCAATGAAATAGCAAAGTCTGACATAAGGAGATCAAGACAGGCTATGACTAAATGTAAAGGAAGTTGCCAATGCCTATCTCATTAACATCTCAGTCAGTTAGTGATTCGAATGGACGGCCGGGCTTGCACTTGTAAATATAAGATCATATTCTTGTATTTCCTTCATCAGTCCAACTGTAGACCGCGCCTCCTAAGATATGTATTAATTCGTTCAAGACCATTAAGTGAGATGTAACCAAGTGATTAACTCAGGCATTTCTATTTTCACTAAATGGTAACATCGCATAGGCCTAACCTATGATCCCTCATCGTAACATCCAGGGTCTACGATATGTTGTCATGTTGTACAGATGCACTAATCGTACCCCCGGGTAAGTTGATAACATATTCATTATATGAGTACCCTCTAGGTGCGGCTCCAGCAGAATTCTTGGCAATGCGAGTGATGGGCTGGCTGCGGTTTTGCATAATCCACAGGTATTGTAGTGCTATGCTCAAGGAAGCATAATGGAATATCGGGGTCTGTTGGTAAACCGATCTTAGGTAGATCCCTGTTCGTAAGCAGAGAGTAAGCAGTTTCCCCCTCGCCTTTCTAAGTAGGACTACTAATAATAAAAAATATATAGCTTTACTACTACTTGAAAATGCTAGGCTGTCTCATCAATTGCAAAATCTTACGAAATTTCCCTGATCAGCCCTAGTATAGCAACAATGTCCGATTGCGAAATCTGCAAGTCAATTCTGCGTATGCTCACCAGTTCTACCGTGGCACCTGAAATTCCATTGGGGACATTTGAGCAGGCCCTAGATTCTAATTGTCCGAGGCATACGCCTTTGATAGCGTCGTATAAGGAGTACTGCCTTGAAAACGGCCCGTCCGAACCCGATGGCATAGTTTGTGTGTTGAAGCCTATCGACGCGAAGGGGCATATACATATGCGTATGTCTTTTGCGTTTGCCGATTTAAGATGGAGATTACTTCTGAATTGGCGGTCCGTCCCAGGACACATTGGAATCGGCCGTGTGTTCGATCCTGACTGGGTTGATCTTGACCTTGTGAAGCAATGGAAACAACGCTGCTTCCTGGAACATGGGCCAAGATGCGAGAATCCAATGAAGATATGGCCAGTCCAACCGGCATGGCTTGTTGATGTTGAAAAGAGATGCGTCGTTCCAGGCCAAGAGGCTGGCGCCTACTTCGCGCTGAGTTATAGATGGGGTCATGTTCCAGAGTCTTCACTTAACAGCGATGGCATTTTCGCGAAATTGCAGGATCCAAACTCCTTAGATACTCCCGATATCTCCCGTCAAGTGTCTCCCACTGTACGACACGCTATGCACTTAGTTTCCGTACTGGGTGAGAGATACTTGTGGGTAGATGCACTATGTATTGACCACCGAAACAAGGCTACTACCACTCAACAACTAAGCATGATGGGGGCCATATATGCGAATGCTCTCGTTACCATCATAGCAACCGATGGAGATTCCCAAACCGGGATTGTGGGTTTGAAAGGCGTATCTTCTCCCCGTAACCTAAAACAGCGTGTCATACCTTTCGGGGATGAGGATATCATCGTACGCAATACGCATCGACTTGCACTGTGTATGGGTGTCGATTATTACAACCGGGGCTGGACCTTTCAAGAATCCATGATGGCGCAGAGAAAGATATTTTTCAATCAGAAAGAAGCACACTGGGAATGCGAATGTAGCGTGTCACACGAAGAGACAATTCTCAGCGATGAGTATGACACATATAAGGAGCTGCGGTTTGAGTCTATATTAGCAGGGTTTCCAGATCCAGTAGGTCTTGGTCATATCCTTCAAGACTATAACCAGAGGCACCTGAGTTATGATGAAGATGCGCTGCCAGGAATATCCGGACTTCTTTCTGTAGCAAGCCGGTCATTTACTGGCGGGTTTCTATTTGGTCTACCTATCATGTTTTTTGACCAGGCGCTTGGCTGGAGACCTCATAGGGGCCCTTCAAATCTCCGCCGACGAGTCCAATCATCGCGCCCTCCAGAAGAGCAGTTAACCCCGTCCGATTTACCATCTTGGTCATGGATTGGATGGGATGGTGAAATACAGATTAGTACCGATGAAGCCATCCGAATGTACGGATATAGGGAAATGGAGGAGACGATCCCGGTCACCGAGTGGTATACTTGCAGAGACCCGTACCATGCCCCTCGGAAAAGGATTCATTCAACCTGGTTTGAAAATCGCGAAACATTTAAGGACTTGTCAAATCTTTTACCTGCCGGCTGGACTCGTCATTCAATCCAGTCTAAGGAAGATCGACCTGCTATAATCCCAGATGGGTGTGGTGGATGGGTTTTCAAGCACCGTAACTGGACAAAACACCATAATTGGTGCAGCGAGGACTGGTACTATCCTTTCCCAGTTCAAAATATATCCGCATCCATTCTACCGAATACACCAGATCAGACTCCATACCTGATTTGCCAGACAAAGAAGGCATCCCTGTACGCCAAACCAAAAAGCCAAGAGGAGATGGAAATCGAGGAGAGGAATACCGTAGAACTTTAGACACAATCTGAGAAAAAAGTAGGAATTCTACACTTGCACAACCAACAACAACTATTAGAGCTCTTCCCTATTGGAACGGAAGTTGCTCGAGGTACCCTGATAGAGCTCGCAGCGATTTACCGCTCTCGGAAATACTCAAGAGAGAAGGTTATCGATCAGAATTCGGATATCTCTCTTGGACCACAAACAGTAAGAGACACATATGAGGTTTTGTGGCTAGAGTGGAAGGACGGGATCGCCTACCGCCTAGGAATCGGCTCTGTTGATAAAGATGCATGGGAAAATTTAGATCTGGAGGACATACTACTGGTTTTAGGATGAAGGGGCTTCCATCTATGTCTCGTTCCACCACGCTACATGAGCTAATAGCGTTTTTTTAAGTACAGTATTTTCTCAAGTTCAATGCTAGTTCTTCGTCAACACGTAGAATCCATTGCCAATAAAAAGTAACAGCCCTTCGTAAATAAAATTCCATTTGCGTTTTAAAAGCATAAGGTCATCACTATGTAGGTATGGCCAGCGTCTCTGTAACTACAACAAACTTCAAATTCAAGTAAATAAAAATAAAACCTCTATTGATTTCACAAGGCAAACCAGTTGCATCCTGTCTATGTAACATTTCAAATATCAACAGAGAACGCTCGCTCACTTACCTCGTCAACTCCACACGTCAAACTCAATATAGCTCACCACGCTTATCGTCCCTCAAATCCACTCAGTAGACTTCCTAGGTTGCGCAGGGGGGATGGCGGACCGTCTCAGGGGAGCCTTCGTGCTCTCGCTGCGCCTCACACCACCGCGCTCACCCTCGCCAATAAACGCAGGGGGCGGAGGCGCAGGCGCAGGCACCACGTCCGGCCGACTGCTGCTGCTAACACGAACGCTCCGCGAGCGCCGACCACTCGCACTTCCCTTGTCTCTCTTTTTCTCTTTCCCCTCCTCGCTCTTTGAACTACGCTGGGACTTTCCACTCTTCCCGCTTTTCTTGCTCTTCTGACGCGACTGAGGAGGTAGCTTAACAAATGGCGGCGTGAGAGGAGCGGGACTGCTCTTGCTGAGGTCGCTAACGGAGATGTTAGTCGCGAGGGTGTAGACGGACTTCCGGCTGTTAAGATCCTGGATGCGATTGAAAGGGAGCTGATCATCCTCATCCCCATCGTCGTCGCGGCCGGGGCGCGCGGCGCCGAACCGGGCTAGCATCTCGTCGTGTTCGCGGAGGGAGCGGCGCTCGCGGAGCCCGGCCAGGATCGCGCCGACGTCGATGCCGGCGCGGGCCATCTCGGTGCGCGCCTCCATGTAGCGCTCGGTGAAGGGGACGAAGAACTGTTCGCTTTGGAGGGTGGGCAGGAGGTGGAGATCGGGTTTGAGGGTGGGGGCCTTGCCTTTGCCCTTGGAAGAGGCGGGACAGGCCATCTCGCTAAGGGTCCATAGAATGTCACGCGCAATTTCTCGCAGAGGTTTCTCGTGGCTATTGCTCTTTCTGTTGTTGTTGGTGTTCGTAGAATCAGTGGACGCGGCATCAACGGCTTCCTCGCCTCGTCTGTAGTGGTCCAACCACGCAGCGGCGAGATGGTCGAGCTGGCTCGTCAAGCTGAGCACCGACGCCGCACCATCGTTAAGGTTCGAGCGGACGCGCTCCAGCTGCTCGAACTGGCTATCATCGAGATACTTGACGCGGAGCTGGCGGAGGCTGCCGTCGCTCGCGAGCGGGATACCCACGAAGACGCCGTTGTTGCTGTTGTTGTTGTTGTTGTTCCCGCGCTGGACGACCCACCCGCTGCTCTTGGCCCAGCTCGCCACGACGTCCTTGGATTGCGCCGGTACCAAGATCGAGACCTGCTTCGCCTTGCGGGCGCTGAGGCCGTGGTCGACGAGCGCGCCGCGCCCGCAGATCGCGTAGGGCAGGTGGTTCAGCGTCTGCATCTGGCCGAAGAACTCCGCGAGCTGCTCCGTCTCCATCGGGGTGTCGGCCCACTTCATCGTCGTCGTGTTCGAGGCCCTGTTGTTAGCTGCGGCGCCGTTCGTGGGGAAGCGGCCGCGCGGTTGTGGCGCGGAGCGGCGGGTTCCCGGTTCGCCGCCGGTGGTGGTGGTGATGTTACTATTTTCAGCGGGCTGTTGCTGTTGTGAGTCTGCTGTCATGTTCGCGAGGCGCATTGGACGCTCGGGCATCCCGAGGTTAGCACGCAGCTGCGCGTTGTAGTACTCGCCTCGGTGGGAGGCCGAGTTCGACTTCTTGGCCCTCGGGAGGCAGGGCATCAGACACGCCTGGATGAAACCTAAAGGGTTGGGCGCCATACTGGGCTGGGCTAGCGATAGGTTATGTAGGTAATACTAAATGTTAAAAGTCAAATTCTTCTTTTCAAAAAAAGGTTACTTACTGTCTAAGTAGCAACCTGGTTTTTTTCTTGAAGATAACTTGACACACAACGGATATTGAATAGGACTGAACAATTTGGAAGGCGCGGGGGGTTCATATATGATCGAGTGTTTGTTCAACAATGTCCTTGTTCGATATTTCCCTTTCAGGCTCAACAGCTGTTGTTCCTAAAGAAAAGCCGTCGACTATAGACAAGTCTCAACAAAGAAAGAAATTGTTATGTGGCTAGACAAACTCAAGTCAAAGTCGGGAACTAAGGAAGCTTACGCATAGTATGTCAAAGAACTCGCGTTCACCCAAATCATGAGCTTCCTACATCACTCTCCTCCTTTCCGGGAAAGAAAAAAAGAAACCCCGTGATACCTGGACAATGCATTGAATGTGGAATGATGCCATGTTATGTGGGGTAGAAAGTAGTCAGCAAACCTATTCTTTGTTGCATCCTCACGTAAAGCCCAGGTGCGAAACGCAAATTGTGAAACCAAGTCATTCATTGCCGGAGCCTCTGGACCAGGGCCGCTCGTTTCCTTCCCAACGCCTATGATACAGATGGGAGGATGGTATTTCCTCGAATGCGTATTAACTCCGCTAGTCTGATGCGAAAACTACAACTCCTCATCCTCGTCCATGTGCTCACCATTGGCTTGCCCATTTGCTGCCGCATCCTTCTTGGGCATCGTCGCCTCCTTGTCGATCATCTGTCTCGACACGGAAACGATGTTGTCCTCGATGAGTTGCTGACCCACATCCTCCAAGTGCTTCTTGGGGTCAAGCTTGCCGACGTATCGCGTCTTGAGCTGATCCTTGGTTAATTCCGTCTCTTCCTTAACCCGCTTCTCGTAACCTTCAGCCAGTGTGACTAATCTCTGGAATTTGTCCTTGTTCTCGCAGCCCTGGTGTCTGAAATCCTCCATGGTGAGCGCCTCCGTCCAAACGTGCTTGTGTAGGTTCATAAGCATGTTCTCCTCCAAAGCGGTCTTCCGGTAGTTAATACCGATCGAGTAGTAGTGTCGGTTCAGGCCATGGATGAGTGCCTGGATGGAGGGCTTGTTTAGGTGACCCAAGTTGGAAGTGCTTTGTCTTGGCTCCTGGCCCAACATCAAAGATTGCGGGTTGATAAGGCGGAAGGCATCAATAACGACCTTTCCCTTAACGGACTGGATAGGATCGACAACGACGGCGACAGCGCGGGGCGTCAGTTGCTCAAAAGACTGCTGGGTGTTGATATCGACCGATGACAGCCAGCAACCGAAACCAGGATGAGAGTGGTACCAGCCTACGACGGATTCGGGTCTTCGTGTCTTTGTCAGCAAAGAACTGCTATATCTTCTGATGTTCAGCCGTCAGCTTACCTTCCTGTTTGTGTCAACATATCCATCATCTTCTGCTGGAACACCGGGTCGACAGCCTCGACACTGACACCGGTACCACTTTGGGGCATGGCAAATACGTCGACAACTCGGACGGTAAAGTCATCAACGAACTCTCCTAGCATAAGGCCCATGACTTCCATAGGTACACCAGCTCGGCCATGTCGCAGCATCTTGAGTAGTGCGAGGGAGGAAATGTAGACGGTTTCGGAGTTATCGATTAGATTTTGGTTATCCTACTCGCAAATGACAAGTTAGAGATTAGTTCGCTATGCGCATAAATCCGGTCACTTGATATCAGAGGATACATACCGATCCAGGCGCGGCCCCAAGACCTCCCATGCCGCTGGCGCCGGCAAGCATTCGATTCAGCCGGTCCATTTTAGATGTGCGATGGTGAATCCGCGAAGGCGAGGATGTGAAAAGATGTCAAAGATAATAAGGCACTTCTCAGAACTTCACTCAATATCTAAATGTAAGGCAGAAGATAAAGCAGGTAGGTGGTGATGTGGGATATCCGTGGTGTTGGTTTATGAGAGAATGGAAGGTGATAACTAAGCTGGGTTGAACTTTGCGAGATGGAAGCTACATACAAACGTCAATCAATGTGTTGACGAAGCACAGCTCTGCCTGCCAGCCTGCCCAGCCCCACTAGCAAGGTACGTACCTACATTAGGTAATGTGTGTGCAGAAGTTGAACTAACTTGTTAGCGGCTAGTTCTTATTAGGTAAGCTTTGGTTGCTGTGGCGTCTACGTAAATTCTTATCCTTAACTAAGTAGTTATTCACTAGCCACATCGTCCCCTCTGAAGTATTCCAAATTTCAACTTGCTCTTCAATGCGACGCCTAAAAGGGTGTCCAAGGTGCTTACATTATCGAGACTTGTTCTGCTATCAATGATTTGATAGACAATTAATCAGATACTATGAAAACACAGTAAAGTTGCACAAACCAAAATTACTTAAACAACACTCCATTGACCTGGTGATATCCTGAAAGCCTCACATACCTAGTTACCCCTATTATCCCTCATCGGAGTGCTCATCCTCAGGATTTCTCCAGTGTCTCTTTCTAATACCTGCCGCCCTTCTGAAGATATCAACGTCCAATCCCACAACCTCACTTTGTTTCCCTAGCTCCTCTATCGCTACCTTCGGATCTACTTCACCCTTCTGGATCATTTCGTCAAGAAGTTTGATCAGCTCCCCCCTGAGAGCTTGAGTGAAGGTTAACCACGGGTCATTGATCTTGGAGAACTTCGTATGCTTGTTGAAGTAGAAGTAAACGCTGAATACTAGAACTAAATGCAGAGTTAACGTGCAAGCCGTGACTACAAACCCTGTCCATTTTACTGGCAGGGAAACCGTAGCCCAAGTCCCACATTTCGCGTCTGCCATGATGTCAAAAAACTGAAGACTGTCGTAATAATATGACTGGTAGACCAAGGTCCAGAATGCTTGTAATGCGAGAACGGGTCGGCCAGTCGATTGTAGGCTCTGCTGTATGATGGCAGTGTAGACGGGATGCAAGTAACTTAGGTTGGCTTGGAAGGTTGGGCGGCACCAAGTGCATAGCTGATAAGTTGTGACCCATTCACGATGAAAGGGTCCCATAATATTCCCGTCTAGAGGGGCTTGGATGGCATATGGAGAGTCTGAGTTCATCTGGGATTCCAGGGTGTCGTTCCAGTCGGTGTCTGACTTAGGTGAAAACAACCCTCGATCTGAAATTGACAAAGGACGAGCCGATGCCCCAAGCCAATTCAGTAAGTCCTTGGTATCAACGTCTTTCAACGCTTCGTCAAAGGTCAAGTTTCGATCCCGGAGTGGTTTGTCTGAGTCGAAGGTAAGATTATGATAAGCCGGTTGAAGTTTCGTGGAGCATATACTAATGGCCCATGTAAAGGGTGAATCTCGGTAACTGAAGGTAGCCCACGATCCGTGTTGTCCTTCCTCCAATTGTGATATGTCCGTGACTTTCCACCATTCAGTAGAGTAGTCCTGCCTCAGAGTTGCCGACACTTCCGGATAGGATAAGTTGACAAATGCAAAAGCCCCTTTGCCCAACGAGCACATATATGTTATCCACTCCATGCCAGGTATGCTCGTATTCAATAGATCAAGAGGGAAAGAACATTCAATGACCGGATCCCAAACGTTTGGTCTTCCCATAAATGAGTTAAGAAACCCACCAGTATCAGTAGAAACCGGGTTCAGCTTATCTTCTAAGTCGTCCTTTATTACATGAGCCTTTAAGCTCAGCACGCTTGAAGACCCACTCAGAGTGAACTTATCTAAAATTGGTGGAATGCATACGCTCGTTACATCGAGCGTAGTCGCGTATCCGGTATAGGTCCTTAACGATCTCCGTTCTCCCTGAGAACCGATTGGAGCGAAGGCTCTTCGCGTAGCATTTGTATAGTCTATCACATCCACAAGAGGAGGCCCTAGTTGAATCTCCGCGTATGGGTAATAAGCCAGAGGTGGACTTGCAGCATAATTAGAGTCCTTGCTACCACCTCCTCTCTCTGACCAGCGACCTTTCGTAAAACCAACGGGAACCGAACAGTTGCTATCAGGTATTCTAGCGCTTTCTATAGCCAGATCTGAGAGCAATAATGTTGAGGTGAATTGTAAACTTAGCGCAACTAGGGAAACTTGTCCCAACACGAGGAGTAACGTGAAGGATCGCTTCATGAAAGGGTCGCGACAGCGATTCCAGAACGTGCATGAAATGTCCCAGTGGCTAGCATTGCCGCTTCTCCCAAGAAGCAATACAGGAATGTCTAAAAGGCGAAAACAAAATGCCTCAAGACCTATGGATGATATCATAGACACAGCCGTTGCTGTCTGTGGAGCAGACGCAGTCCTAATGATAAATGACAGGATTGCGACCATCTGAGGTAGTTTCCCCTGCGTCACCCAATTTCGAATGCTATCGCTTGAAGGATCCGCTGCGGACGCCCAGAGAGTCGCCAAAAGTCCAATAGATGTTATTTGGATGGGGAGAGGTAAAAATATGGCGAGCATGCCATACCACCCAAGGCGTTGAAAGGGTGTCAATGGCGGTTCTTCATATTCAAGCTCCGCGAGTACCGTCCATGAATCACTAGCAAGAATGGACGAACGGCTCCGGATTTTGGCGTGTTTCTTTATCTTGTGCTGTTGCATGAAGAGTCGCGCAGCGACTACGAGCAACAAGATTAGGACAGTCGAAGCTAGCGCTATTACCAGTATATACCACCAAGGTCTGTCTAGGGACTCTTCAAACTCCTTGTTATGCGGTAATAGATCAGACAATGCTATTGCTTGGATGCCAGCGCTTGGGTCGGCCAACTTTGTTTCAGGTATAGTCAACGTTGTCGTCGTAGCTGCCGTATCGCAGTAAAACTGTGACAGAACCCGGGATCCAGCAACAATGTGTTTTGTTGCACATAGACTGAAACCTGACTGGACATCCGATGCGAACTGAGTTGGGAAGCTAGGGATAGTCAGCATACGTACGTTTGGAGCCTCTAGTTAGACGGTTTTGATTGTTTAAGACACCTAGATGGCTCGGGGGCAACTATAACAAATAAATCCTGAATCCTCACCACGTCGTGACCAAAGGGTCAATGCTGCAGGTGATACCACAGTTTATCGTCCTGCTAAAGGGCTCGCAGGAGGTGAATATTTGGTGTGCCAGGCGGTTGAGCCCATAGCATCCTACGATACCAAGAGACTCCTCGTAAGCGCACTGATGTACTCGATCGCATTGGAAAGCAGACTTCGTGTCTTATAACCAAGCTGTCAGCACCAATAACTTGAAGAAATACAGGTGGAATCGTCACCTAAGCCGGATGTTGATATATAACAAGGATCCGGGGCAGCAGTAGCGTCCAAAACTGCGCTCGTATGTGGAACTTGGAAAGGGCTGAGGGATGAAGATAACGAAGACGAGCTTGGAATAGTAGGAGTAGCAGTAGGTACTACTGGTGTCCGCGATGGCAATACAGAAGAACTATCTCCACACACTGACAGGCTTATCACGAGCCATATGAGTTGTGCGAACCAAAGGCGAGGGTTCTCAAAAGCCATGATTCTATGTAGACAGCATCTTCAATCATGGCAAACTTGGACCGGATCGTAGCCTATTTAAAACAATACGTTAACGGCGGCAGCCTTACTGAAGTTAAGAAAAGTTTTCTGAGGGGATAGTAGTACTGCATACTGCAGGTCGCTCTAAAGGGGATTCCTAGAAAAGATCCAGCCCCGCATCGTCAGCATTCACGGCGAAAGGGCGGATTCTAGCATTGGCAAACACGTAAGATATTAGAAAACTCTTAAGAAGACCACATATGACATATTAGGTCTGATACACGATAGCAAATATCCTATCAGTGAACTGTGTAGAAAGGGGCTACACGGTGGTTATTAATGGCACTGCTATCTACTACATCTACTACAAGTTGTCAGAGCGCTGGAATATTTCGTTACGTCTTGCTGTATTTAAATAGTCCTATATTTGCTCTACTAAATCTCGGGAGATAGGAAAAAGGGAAAGAGGGCTACCTACGGCTACAGATGGTGATCACACCCTAACTATATACACCTAGGTGGAGCTACCCCACCAATATACCAATGATAGGTCCATTTTCACACGATACATATCCGGCTAGCTCTGGCTTCACATAATTTCCATGATCACTACTATATAGTTCTTCATTTGAGTGTAGATAGATTAGATCATAGTTCTTATTCGGAAGTCAAAGTTCCCTATTGTTTCCGCTAGTTTATACTCCCGATCAGCCAAAGCCTCATCTTTTGTATTCCTCTTTTAGGGATGTTTTCCATGAATATTTTGGTTATTAATAGAACAGATATAACAGCATCTATTTTAGTATCGGAATTACAATCCTTTACGGCTTGAGTTAACCTTTATCACTGACTTTGGCAAGGCCCACTTATGTTGAAATAAGTCAACCCTATGTATCTACAAATAGGGGGGATTAGGTAATACCGAAGAGCGGTATAACCTAGTTCCTATACTCAACCGCGTTCAGCTATAGTTTTATCACTTCCATGAGAAACAGGGTTATACGGCCGTGCTATGACAAACATCTTAATACTTTATGCATTTTAAGAATATAAGTTGGCCTATATACAAACCTGGGTAAAAATAATGTTTTCACAAGAGTCTTAGACTAACTAATAGCATCACTGAAGAATTTCATAATTTTGTCTTCCATAATTAAAGTCGTTAATAGACGCAAACCGAAATAACCGAGCAGTATTCAACCTCAGATTCATTAGCAGGTTCTTAAGAAATCCGTGACATTAGAGTATAGTGCAGCGCCTTTTCTCTTTCTCCAATTCACGCTCCAACACCTCCATCTCTCCGTCTGAATAATCGGAATTTGAGAATTCAGAATCCGACTTCGACATGATTGAACTGCTATCATCACTGTCTGAATAGCCTGAGCCTGAGCTCAATTCGTCGGCCTTTCCTTCGTAAGAGTTGCCGCTGAAACCGAATTAGCTTATTAGCATTAGATGCTGTTCATCTACAACTGACCTCGTCAACTCGGCCATGACTTTCCAGTCATAAGGGAGATGACATTCAACGTCGAGATACTCCGCAGCCTCAAGAATTCTGTACCAGAACCTCCCCATATTTGGCCGCCGGAAAGGCCTCGATATATGAACGTCCTTGAACTAACTTTAGTATGTCGTCAGTGTTCCAATGGGAAGAAAACCACTCACCGGGACGTAACTAATGCATAGATGTACGAATGCTACGACGAACGAAATCCACCTCTTGGTTCGTACTGGGCCCCTGAGTCCCCGGCCGCCACGAAACTCGACTGTGCCAGAGCCTGAACCGTATATATTGTCAAAGTTCCACAGAACATATCTATCCTTATGGTCACCTGTGCGGGATTGCATGAAGTCTTTCAGGTCTCTGAGGTTGGTGATGCCGCATATATACGCCCAAACCAAGTCCAGGTCATAGCCTATTTGGGAGAGTGCACTAGAGTAGTTTGTATTAGACTTGCAGTACTTGTTGTTCTTTCGATAAGATGGCAATAGATTCTCCACTAGAGGTTCGTAAAAGACAACACCAAATGATATGGCTCTTAACTCTGACATATTGAACCTCTTGAGAGGCCTTGGCGATACGTGAATGTGGCACCCACATTGCCGCGATGTTTCAGGCATGAAGAAGACTCGACCCCAGGCCGTCCAGAACAGGTCAATACGGTCCTCCCAGTCTGCTTCAGTCGAGAGGATAGGAGAGACGGCCTCCAATGGAACTGGTCGCAATGAGTATCTAATATTCGCCGAACCAGAAAACGTATCTTAACTTACTCAGGGGGTGTGGAGGGCTCCCCAATGACCCATCTTTAGTTATCCACCAAAGGAAAGGCAACGCTGCCTGGGTACATATGGCAGATTAACCAACGAGGGGTTGCGAATGTGGTAGAGTCTGAAAACTATCTCGTCGAGGGTCTTCTCTATCTTGTCAATGGGAGGGATGAAAAATCCTTGGATCGGTCCGAGGGCGTCTCTAAGCGTTTCTATCAGAAGCATATAATAAAAGTCGATTTTGAGCCTAGCAAGCGGTATGCGGACTTCACATCTTCTCAAATCGCTCAGTTACTACTGCAGCCACAAACCGTCGATGGCCATAGTAACAGTTTGGACCATTCTTCTTCCGGAGTGAGTCGATTTGAATCGGATGCTAGCCGCTTCACTGATAGAGGAACACAGTTATCGAATGCACTTCATGGGGAAGGACAGGAGAAACCACGCCAGAATGAACAAGTGAGAGCCTTGGTATACATTAGCGACAACTACACGACGGACGGCATGATTCGGGAGGAATACATTCTTCGCATGCAGAAAGCCACTTCGGATGCTAAGGTCCTGGGGGTCTCCGCATCTTTTGTTGACAAGTACATTATTCCAGGGCTAGTCAAGCGAGATATAGCTTCCACCGCGTCCTTAGAATCTCAAGTAGTAAGACAGGAAAAAGGACTGAGTTCCACTCGGAAGCGTACAGGCAGCAGTGATGAGACCCGCGGGGGCACTTCAGATGACACTGAGGCGCACTACACTAAACTCCACAAAGGGGACGAGGCCAAAGGTATGCCATACGTATCCCAGAACACACACTTCTTCTACTTGAATCTAACTCTCCTCTCAGAAGCTGAAACCCCCCGACAGAAAGCACATGCTGAGGATCCCAGTGCGCTCAATCTTGTAGACTTCCAAGCCTTGGAGCACACGAACCGCAGTCCACATACACAGTCGGGTCTCACCTTCCCGGCACAACTTTTCGAAGTAGTGACCAAAACGGGACCGGGGCTTCCGCAGCGTCGATCCATGGTCTACATCGTCGTCGAGGAGAGCACTCGTCCCGAACCTCCCTTCAACATCGTGGCAACGACTCAGGATCTAGAGCTAGCAAACGAGCTCGCAATCATGCACTTCCGAGATGCGTGTTCCCAGTATTGCCCAACCATTGCCACAGACTCTCTTGAACATTGGACTAGGGTGGAAGGTGACGATTTCAAGCCTGGCGCCTTGAACTGGAAGCTGTATGGTGGCACATATGTCTGTCTCTGGGCTATTATACCCGGAGTTGAGGGTCAAGTCAGCGTTCGGGTGGAAACACAAGTGGTGTCAGCGAGGAAATAATCAAAGCTAAGTATCTTTACTTGCAAGATGACCTCGTATTAAAACATTCTACGTTTTCAAGTCCAATTAATAATTATTTCATCTTATGAACCTGGATAGGACTATCCTTGGTCTTAGTGACTAAAATGGACGATTCAAATGGTAACCCTAGTGGTGGATGTCTCCCAGATACCTAAGCTAACCTAGGCTTGACTACTACGAGAGACCTTGACAGTGGACAGTGAAGACTGGGTCATCAGGTATCCCAGCCCTAAAGCGAAGGACGGTCCCATGTAGTTCAATACGTACTTGATTAACGTGCTATTAACAGCTACATGGATAACATGACGCCATCCAGAAATTTCTAATACCTCATTGCCAGCCGCCCAGTCGTCGATGAACAGATAACATTATCCGAGGACATATGTACCTAGACATCGGCCTTTGAACCGTAATAATACGAATAAATAGACAAAGTTTCGTTGTATAAGTACTACTACCTAACTAACATCGTAGTCATTTTAGAAAACCCTCCCAAGACTAGGTGTCACTCACTGAGCATCCCTGTATTGATGTGACTCTGCCCATGAGTTGATGCGTGGCTTGCTCCATCCGCTCATATATCGTGTTTGTTCGTATGTCCACCCTTGACCATCAGGTGGCGACGAAGGTTCTCCACCTATCCCGGGTATCCGGGCCTCGCGGCCTCGCCATGCCTTATACTCCTCATGAATGCACAACTGCCCAAATGGTAACGGTACCGGAAGTAATCTTTATTCTCGTTGTAAGCATGTTCACAGTCCTGCAACGAATGTATTGATAACGGTCTTTGGTACTCATCCTAGCAGCAAGTATCCCAGTCTTCTACGTAGATGCGGTCGCCTACTATAGTGGTGGAGCTGGTAGATGTCTTTGTAAAGGAGGGGATGCTATGATCCAAAAGTATCAGCCTTTCACTGCACATTCAAATACGATCTTCGGGGAAAGAATTGGTATGAGTTGTGGAAGTATTTACTTCAACTTCTCTTCTGCTATGCTCCCATCGTCAGTAATTTAGCAAATCTTGAGGCGTTGATTTATGCATAGTCAATACTGGCTGAGACCAGCAATCATTACCAAATGGAACAGAATGTAAAGGATGAGGGTTGAACATGGGCTAGTGCTATGATAGGTGTATCCCTACATCATGAAGATCCCACCCCAAAACGCTATCACCGCAAGGATCCTCTCATAAAAGGTCAAGTCATCGATAAAGATGGCTGGATTCTTTTTCCCTCCTCCCTCCCCCCTTTTCCTTCTTTTCCTTTCCTTCTTTTCCTTTCCTTCTTTTCCTTTCCTTCTTTTCCTTTCCTTCTTTTCCTTTGACAGTATCTGTCCAAAACGACAATATCATAGGGGCTCCATTACTATAAACAAAATCCACGACATAATAGCCCTTGTAAAAACTTGAGGGTGTGATTGAAATGCGCCGCTACATTTCCCCAACACCCTGCCAACGTACCCTACCTACCTAACTTAAAATGCCGGCTGATACACCGGTTGGTGGACTGGCTGGTGTGCTGGTAGTATAAACATGTTGGTGTTGGTAGGTTGGTGCTGGGATAGTCCCGATGTATGCGTTGTTGCGATATCTCCAAACGGCGCAGCAGCCAAGGATGCAAGGGGCAACCAACATTTTGAGCCAACAGTAGGAAATGATCCAAATCACCATCATTTTGTCCTCATGCTCAGATCAGATAGGAATGGCAACACTGGAATACCAATGGAAACTGCTCCTTGGCCCTACAATTCAAGCAAGGGGTGCTTGCATTACTTGCACGTTGCTTCTGACCACCATATCACGCAACCATGTCAGCAATGAATAACGCGTCCCCCCTGGATGATACATAACTGAGATATAGATTTATGGGGTGGGTTTTAGCGGTGTTGGATGGACAGATACAGTTGTGATGCAAGAATAGACGATAATAGGCCTAATTTACCCTACATTTATCCACATATGTATTTGCCAAATTCCTCTCATAACCTCTGTGGGTAAGGCGATTATCATCAAATAGTTTTTAGTCAGGTGCCCTATTCTTTTTGATTCACCACGACTTTTTTGGTATCGATCTTCCACGTTTATCATGTCTATGACCCAACAAGACGCTGTAGAGCTTGCAAAAAAGCTCGAAGCTATCAGCGTCAACCCAGAACCAATCCTCGCTCTAGAGGATGATGCTACACGACGTAGACTAGGCGAAGCCGCAAGGAAATTAAGCCATTCCTTGGAGGCAACAGGTGATACCGTTTGGAGGGTGGGGAATTCAGTGAGTGAATACCACGATATTGCGCTTTATCTTGGTATCGTGCTCTGCTAATATCCTGTCCCCATTAGCCTCTGGAGCTTGTCCTCGCTCGCATCGGTGTCCAGATGAAAATATTTGAGGTTCTATCGAATGAACCTGAAGGCTCAACCCTGCGCAACGAGGAAGTCGCCCGGAAGACTAAAGTTGATCCGGCTGTCATGAGTAAGTGAATTTTTGTTACTTAAACCCTACGTAACTCATCGTTGGTGATAGAGCGACTGCTCCGTTACTACCAGGCATATGGTATGGTTGCTCAGCCCGAGGACGACGGATACGCTGCGAGCCGTATCACAAAACACTTGGCATCTAAACTGGGCCGCGTTGGGATGTGCCACTTGTAAGCACCGCTCCCTACAATCTATGTATGTTGAGTGAGCTTATCATCTACTTACAGCTTTGACATCCTGTCACCGGCCTATATGTCATTTCCTCAGTTTCTGTCCAAGAATGGGTATCAAAATGTGATCGATCCAAGTAATTGCGCTTGGCAGATCGGCCACCAAACCGAGGATGCACCATTCCCTTGGCTTACTCAGCACCCCGATCTCTTGAATCTCTTCCTCGCCTTCCTAGCAGTGGAGCATGAAGGTCTTCGCCCGTTTCTAGACGTGGTGGATATGAAGAAACTAACGAGGGGGGCGGATACCTCGACCCCAATCTTCGTGGATATTGGGGGTGCAGCTGGCCACCAGTGTATTGCGGTGAAAGACAAGTATCCTGACCTCGCAGGCCGCATTATACTAGAAGATCTAGCACACGTCCTTGCCCAAGTCAAATCCAATCCACTCCCGTCATTTGGCGGTATTGAAACGGAAGCCTACGACTTCTTCAAGCAGGAGCAGCCTGTTAAAGGTATGTGGTCTACTATTATCCATAAGTAGTAGTATTGGCAGGTGACTAAATGACACATAGGAGCTCGTGTGTATTATATGCGCGACGTACTTCACGATTGGCCGAACAACAAATGCAAGGAAATACTGATAAGCACTAGAGCTGCAATGACGGAAAACTCGATACTCCTCATTGATGAGTTGGTTCTTCCCGAACGAGGTGCTCCGTGGCGAGCTGCCGCCTTAGATATGGTGATGATGTCGTGCTTGGCGGCGATAGAGCGCTCGGAACCTGAATGGCGCGTCTTACTTGATGAAGCGGGCTTCAAGATTGAGGACATACGGAAGTACACCGACGAGTGTAATAATTCCGTAATTTTTGCAGTCCCGAAGTAGCCATGTTGAGTAGTGAATTTCTAATCTAGTCTCAGTGTTCGTTCAGCCGGTTTTAGAATTTAGTGCTGCCAGATTCCTAAAAGCCCATATTGAAGGTGTTTACCTAAAGCGCCACGTTCCACCTCCAAAGATATTGTTAGAGATTGTTATCCTCCCCAGGACCTTAGACAGTCCGATGACGGTTTTATTATATTCCTTCCTCCATTTAGTCAACCGTGTTTCACTACCCCTTTTCCAGACCCACATCTGTCTCCACTAATGGCCCCTTTTCTATCCATGGTTTATCACGTATTATACTCATTTATATATATATTCACGATTAGCTAGTGATACGTGTATTCATGCATTCATAGAATTAATTTACACGTTTATGGTGGCCTATAAGATGCTAGAGTGCACATGAAGTGCATCCTATCACTAAGGAGTATCCTAGAGTGTCTTCTCGTTCCATTGCAATTCTAGAACCATGTCAAACAGATTATTTACTGTCGGTGCCAAGTCGAAAAGGGCTTTCCGAGACTCTGTAGTCTTATCCCGTACGTACCTTCAGAGAGAATAACTTTATAAACAGACGGCATCATTACTATATTATTTGGTGGATCCTATGTTGACGGTGTCCAGTTACTATCAATGTGGTAGTATACCAATAATCTAGACTGATAATTGTGGATTATACTGTGCCTATAAGACGCTTTTCCGTTTCCTCGAAGCTCTTAATCGAAGGGGTATATTAACGCAGGAAGACCACAGAGAAAATTCTAGAAGAGTAACCTAATCCCCAACTGGCTCGCAATATAAGCTGAACACTTCGCATCATGCCCCATCGAAGGGTCTATAGGCAATGGGATATGTCTGATAACCCTTCTTAAAAATATAAAAAAAAGAGGCCTATTGGACTTGGCTGACCCATAAATAGGCTTGAGGTCTGCTTCTATATAGTCATTTCATTTTTATGTAGAACGCTATCCCTCTGTAAATTCCAGATTTAGCGTCCATTGTATGCTTGAGAACTCCATCAAGCCAGTGCTTCTTCCATCATCCCTAGTCTCGATGCTTTGACATGGTCTCGGGGTACATAAAGTCTCCTCTGTAGCGAGGTGGATTGCAGTTTAGGTTAGCCGCATATATATATATATATATGTATGTATATCAGCAGCTAACTAAACACACACAGGTATTGCAACAGGGAAACCTTCTATCATGATCAACAAATCCCGTGGGCTTCCCGTCCGCTAGTACGAAACCCATTAGACTTGGAGTTATTGTGTTATTAGTTTGGAACACCCCTCTTTGTATTGACACAAATTACAATGTGTTCTCGTATTGAATAGGCTAAGCCGGGTAACTGCTTCTTGAAGAAAACCCGGGGTGGATTGTTGACCATATTAAATGAAAGTAACGGATGATTTCCACCAACTATTTTCTTTGTACCTCAAAAAGGGGTAACAATAGCGATAACTTCCCGTACAGGGGTTCCCGGACACGAACGAATAGCCTAGGAAACCTCATTGATAATAGTAAACAAAATTACTGCTAAATTCGCACAACCGAGGATCAAATATTTGCCACGGGTAAAGGAAGAACCGGATATAAACAAGATGGTCGCAATAACCTTATCATGAAGACAATCGAGTAGTATCCGGTAGAAAGTCTCCTATATTGAGGCAGATAGCGAATATAGAACCTGCGGATTATTTCCACGGTTAGACAGTATATCCAGGAATTGCCTGTATACCTCTGCATCGAGTACGACGTAGTAGTATACTCTCTGGTTCTCTAGAGACGTAACCAGTCTTCACACTGGCGCTCTATCTATCACGCCTTGTAGCGGTGGTTCAAGGCGAACTATTTGTCACGCTTGCTGTGCGGCTCGTCGCAGTCCCGAAAGACTGACAGGCGCTAGCTATGGGCTTGCTGTTGATAATCAGGACAACTAGACTAGACTCGGCTGAATCTATGCGCTAAACGAGCACGCTTTTCCCAGATCGTCGCGAATCATTTTGATTTCTTTGCATTCGGGAAGTCCCTCATAGGCTAATGAGATCGAGGGGTCTCATCAGGCATCAACAGGCTCAATTAGTGCTTTGATGGGGTTCGAAGAAAGAAGACGGAGATACATAGAGGCCAAACTGGATATCTGCATGTATCGTTGATGCTAAAGATAGCAAGCAAAGGTCTAGCCCCTTTCCTATAGCAGTGAATATAGGAGAGGGGGAAAACGGGCTCTAACGGGAAGCAATGAAACGATGACCAAAAACTCATATTGACATAACTACATACATAGGAGAAGATTTCGCGTATAACTACCGTTGGTTGCAACCCTACGACCCGAGAAGCGTTGCGGACCGGCCGTCGAATCGCGCGTGGCGTTGGACCCCTGTTCAATATATGATATTAAGCGCTGTTCTATATCACTGGCCGAGACGCCGAGAACGCCTCTGGAACTCGGCAGCAGCAGCAGCGTCTTGTTATCTGCACCTTGTCACTAGCGCGCACATACATAGTTGTGGAAATGACGTACTTAGACTTAGATAACAGAATAACAGAGATATCCCTAATTACCTAGGTATATATTCTTCAAAAGGCTCTGATGTGCTGCCATTGAATGTTGTTACAACCTACACATATACAATTTTCTACTATAGCAAACGAGCTTTACTATAGTTAGAAGGAGATAATAAGCTTTAAGTTTATTTCTTAGTAGATGGGTTCGTAACGATTTGGCGGGAAACCACCCACGTGAAAAGTCTGGACGTCTCCACTTAAAACCATATCCGTGCTGCCCGTGCTGCCCGTGCTGTATGCTAAGCCTCGTTAATCAAAGTAAGGGTATGATTGTGAGCTAAAATAGTATCCTGGAATGCCTTGGCATCCCAAAAGGAGGATTCGGTTGATGTAACCTAAGGTTTTCAGGCCGTCTCAGCGCTACCTATGAAGTACACACATTACGAATAACTATCTCGATTCATTTTAAAAGTTACATGTTGCACACAAAATGTACAGGCATTATGTAGTTGAATACCACCACTCTCATAAGCACTGTCTTACTCCTCTTATCTTAATATAAATCATCGTGGAGAGCTCGGTTAAAATGTGCTGTCAAACCCACGCGAACCACGTATATGGCCCTACCCTATCAGCCTATCTGTCAGACAGTCAGATTTTGTCTTATGTCCATATGCATGCGTAGTAAAGTCGACTAGCCTTCCATGCATGCCACTATTGACCGGGCAATCGAGATATCGCTAGGCGCCACGAGCTTTTTGGGGGTCAGCTTTCGTTGATCACTTCCCTGACGGGTGAGCCGGCTCCTCGCCCAAACATTTTAGCTGAACAAGCTGCGTTGAGCCGGGCTTATTTTTTACGATTACAAGAAATGCAAAGGGGCGGCCGGTCATACATGTCGACCTTACACACCACACATAACTAGCTCTACATACATACTTCGTACATTCGTACACCTACATACATGCGCAGCTTGCGTATGCAGTAGCATGTAGCACTAGGTAGCCAACAGATGCTGCATATCTGTGCCTCCTCGTATTGCTCTACTTCAACTGCCTGCTATGTAACTAAAGAAGAGCAAGGCCTATATCCACGAGGACATTCTCCGTTCCCTTGCTTTTCATGTTTCTTTCGCTGTTGCCTCGCTCGCAGCCACTCTCGTTAATCCCTTAATACTTGCTGAGTACGAGGACGTACTCTTCGAGAAATATCTAATACATAGCTACCTATTTTAATACTTAATAATCACCTCGTCTCGGGGCTCTTCTAACAACATGCGTTTCTTGGGCAACGCAGCAGCGGTCTTCGCGGCCGCCTGCCTCTTCCCAGGAGTCGCCCTCGCCCAGTGCGACGAGGGGGAGGTCACCCCAGGACAGTACACCGGCACGGCCATCGAAAACTCGCTGCCCGTAACGCACGTCAACCAGGAAGTGACCTATTTCAAGGTGCGGGATCCGTCCGGTGAGCACATCTGCACGGACGACGACGATGGCGACTTCTCGTTGATCAACTACGCCTCGCTCAACAGCACGCGGCAGCGGCCGCCCAACAACGCCATCCAGCGCGCCATTATCGTGTGCCACGGGTTGAGGCGGGACCCCCAGAACTACCACGCGGGCATGCTCAACGCACTGGAGAAAGCGACGAAATCGCACCCCGAGATCAGCGTCGACAACGTCGCCATCGTGGCGCCGTTCTTTCCTAACGGGAACGACAAGGGGACCGCCTTCCCTTACAACGCCGACGGCGAGAAGCAGGCCGATCGGTACCCGTCCCCGGCGCTCGTGTGGAGCAACACCGCGTGGGCCGGCGGCGCCGTCAACCAGTACCCCCCTCACCGGGAGTCGGTCTCGTCGTTCCATGCCCTCGACCAGCTGCTGCAGTGGTTCGGCAACACCACGCGGTTCCCGAACCTGCAGCAGATCGTCGTAGCGGGCCACTCGCTCGGCGGGCAGATGGTGCAGCGCTATGCCGCCGTGGGCTACACGCCGCAGCAGCTGGATCTGGAGGTGCCAGTGACATGGTGGGTCGGCGACCCCAACAGCATGGTGTGGCTGTCTTCGGAGCGGCCCCTCTCGACCGGCAAGTGCCCGACCTACGACGATTACGACGAGGGCTTCGTCGGCTACGACACCTTCGGCGAGGACCGCAGCGGACCCATGGCGTACAACACAGAGCTCGTAGCGGCGGGAGTCGACGCCGTGCTGTCGAACTTCGAGAGCAAGGCGATCCACTGGGGCCGCGCGCTGCGCGACAAGGGCGACCAGTCGAACGGAGCCTGCTCGCCCTACACGACGGGACAGGACCGGAACGAGCGGTTCTTCCAGTTCGCGCGGGCGTTCCCGCCCACCTGCGACGACCCGGCGGGCAACAACTGCGACACGGTCGACCTCGTGGACTCCGGGCACGACGCGCCGACGATGTTCGAAGCGGCGGCGGGGCAGGCGCGCCTGTTCACGGACAACTGGTCGGGCAACGGGTCGCGCGCCTACGACTTCGGGTACCCGCGGCGGACGGACTACGACGACCCGTACCCGGACCCCTCGCACGCGACGGACACGCTGATCCACGAGGACGGCGCGACGTACGCCGGGGGGATGACGTCGCGGGGGTGCTTCTCCGACGTCGACAACGCCCAGTCCGTCGGGTCGCTGCCGACGCGGCCGTACGTCGGGGACCTCAACTCGCGCACGTACTGCACGACGCTGTGCGCGGGCCAGGGGTACTCCGTCGCCGGCGTCAGCGACGGCTACTGCTACTGCGGGAACGCCCTCGGGAGCCAGACCGTCGAGGTCGTCTCGACGTCTTGCGAGAACGTCTGTCCCGGGGACGATACCCAGATTTGTGGAGGGCCGAATCGGCTATCGGTCTTCGCGAGTGTTGATCTTTAGTTAGTAGTGGATCGTATCTAAACTTTACATAAACTAAACAAACTGTGATGTGGATTGAGGGGCCTAAATTACGATGACCATTGGCATATGTCACACAGTTACATACATATAAGACAGTGGGGGGATATTGGTATTGGCGTCGAGAGGTACGGTTCTGATTCGAGGAAAAGGTAAAGCGATGAAGGGATGATTTGGGTATAAGACATTCAGTTAGAGATCTATGCTAAGCCCCTTATATACTAAAGCTAGAATTGGATACCATAACTACATACAACATTATACTGTCGCTCGATTCGATTTCGTGTTTTCATACAAGGGATCTCATTACTGTACTGGAGTTTTTACCAATTACATGCCACCAAGTAATCGCCCGACATAGGAGCTGCGACTTTTGCACCTTGATGTTTCCTACCGGAATTTTAACACCCAATGAGTAAAAATCCTGTTCCTTTTTCGTGTTGAAACCTATTTACTACCTACCTTGACAGACTTGGCCTCCACGTTGTATTGCGACATGGCGTCAGATACGGTTACATCTGTACTACGACGACCACCTGCCACTCGCCATCTGCATGTGTATTCATCGCGCAAGGGTGTATGCACCACGCCATACCGCATCACACACACACTGTCTAGTAACGACGACAGGCGAATAGCAGGTGAGATTCCAATGGTTTCACAGCAGGATCGGATCTGCAGGAGGGTGGCTTGCCGCCGCCGCCATCTCTTTCCCTCCTTCTCAGGCGTCAGGGCGTCAGGTCTGGCTCGTGTCCAACTGGCAGCACTGGCTTGACTGGGTAGGATCTTTTAGTTACGACCGTACCTTGCAGGTTCGGAAGAACCCGATGAGATGGCGGGACGCATTTCATGTATGTAGCTTAAGCTCGTACATTTGAGGCGTATGTACACCGGGAGATAGATAATACATAAACGAGCGTGGAGCTTATTAACTCAGTATCACAACACGCCATGTAAAAATTTAAACATGGAAGTTTGATCTGGATCTGGCCCAAGAGGTATGTACGTGCTCTGTAACATAAATGGGTATTGTTCGATTCCGATAAAAGTGTAACGATATTTCCATCTTAATACCGCTAATATTGGATGTTTGGAAATCCCCATCCTCTCGACCGACCGACCGACCGACGGATTTCCAGTGACCGAAACCCGGTCGGATTTTTTGGATGACATTGTACTAATTGACAGCGCTAGAACAGTTCGTTAGTTTCAGGGCAAGATTAGTTCTTAGCCGTATAACTAAACCAACTACGTAGGTAGTTAACTGCATATGACTTCACATCTCTTTTCTTCGCAGAGAACAAACTACTCAAGTTAATTCGCCCCATAGCCATGTGCGCATCCACAATCGAGTGAGGCATCTTCCGCTATCCGGAATTATGTAAGCTGTCGTATCTCCTTCTAGAAGGGATCTACAATCTCGCGGTCCCTTGCCGACCCAACGCCGTGGATCCTCATTTCTCCCTATTGCTGTGGGTGGAACGCATGACGTATCCAACGCAATTGCCCTACATACATGATTCCGAGCTCTCTGGCTGTCTGGCTCTCTGCATGCATACTGTACTACATCGCAGTTAGGCCTGCCTCATGCCAAGCTCACTTCATTCCTCTTTGAGATAATGATCGAGCCGAAAATACTCTTTCTAGGGAGACGGGAAGCGGGATCAGGTGTAAGGAGTGGAAAATCACATCAGGGGATCTGCATCTATCTAGCTAGGCATGTATGCGCGTAGTAGGAGTCAGGGAGTTAAGCAATAAACACCCTTCTCTCGCAGAACCACTGCCCTTGAGGAATTCCCTCCCAGGAACAACTCTTCTCGATTTGCTTCCCGAAGAGTCATCATCGTCCGTCCGTGTCGTCCAGTCCTTCACCCGTCACTCGCTCCCTTCAACTAGTTCAACGCGAACGAACTAACAATTCGTCCCGCCAGCCCATATCCTCATTTCTTGGATACCTACATACATACTTTCCAAGTGATCGTTTCTTATTTATTATAGTCGAATTTCTGATCGACCAGTTAATCCATAATTGCCATCATATCATCATCATCATCATGAAGACCCAAACCCTCATCCAGCTCCTAGCCGTAGCCGCCTCGGCCACCGCCGCCGCCACCCCCCAATACGGCAGCTCGATCACCCGTAGCCGGTCCGCCGCTCTGCCCCGTCGTATCGACGGCCGCGCCGGTACCGGTCCCGTCGGTGTCTTGACCGTCGACGACACCGATTACAACGCGCCCGGTGGGGCGAAGCTCGCCTCGGTCTCTTCCGCCGACAGCGAGGTCTTCACTAGCGAGCACGTCGAGGGCGCCTACACGTCTTGTATTCCGGTCTTTTCTGTACGTCTCTTGTCTTGTCTTGGCTTGGCTCCCCTCCCCCCCCTCTTCCCCCTCCTCCACCTCTCCCCCTTTTCAAGAAGTCGTTTAGCTAACAAAAAAAATAAAAATAAACAGGGCGCCACGGTGCCAGACTGCGAGCAAGTCCTAGGCGACATCCGGGCGAACAACGGGTCGATCTCGGTGGAGGGCGGCCACTGCATGAACTGGTGGGAGGGGACGTGCCTCGCGCGGGTATGCGCGCGCGAGCAGGGCACGACCTACACGGCGGACGCGCAGTGGATCGCGGACGCGATCGAGGAGAACGCCCTCGACGTGTGCGTGGCCAAGGGCCAGACCGGCGTCGTCGCCGACTGCGAGGACAACGCCGACCCCTGCGGCACGTACCGCTTCTGGCTGCAGTCTCAGCCTTCTTCTTAAAAGGTGCTTTTTAAGTGATTGAGTTGAGGAGAACGGTGTTGTTGGTGGTGCCTTTCTCTGGTCTACGTATGTAGATGCATCTGCCGTGAAAAGAGGTACCTAGACGTGTGGATAGATGGCGTATGAAAAGGAAAGGCGGAACCTTTTGTCCCTCCTTTGAAATAGGATGTATCCATTTCCGTAGAGGGAAGGAGGCTCGTTACTGTATTTGGCGCCTTTATAGATTTGTCCAAGAGTTTAGGCATATAGCTAGAGACGTCGGGACTGCGAGGTTCGTAGACTACTTAATAAGAACTCATTTAATACATCACACAGAATAGAAGCTGCTCGTGATGTGATATTCGGTATGATATATCAATCTGAAATATCGGAATGACTTACTTCCAGGAACACAGTTTGCCTCTTGCAGCTAGCCAAACATACCAAGTCACCTACTATATAAGTAGGTTCCGAGCAGCTCTTGCTCCAATGTAAGGAGACATGTAGCGATGGGTTGGTTATATTAGCAACGAAATATAACAAGAGCCTAAGCTCTTAGGCCAGGGAACATCCCTTTCCTAGAGCGTACCTAACATTACGCACACAAGACACAGCTGATATGCTGTTTCTGCGCACCACCGTCACGAAAATCACGCTCGTAGTCACTGTGAGTCTGAAAAAAAAAAATCAAAGGGTCTCATTGGGTTCTCTAGCAACAGGTATGCTCAGACAAGAGCACATAACAGGCATACTCGTCTCCCTCTTGCTCTTGCTCTTGCTCTTCCTCCTCCTTTCCTTCCAGAAGTTACACCCCCCAACACATTCATGAAAAATTTACAACATAGAAACGCCTCCTAAAACGCCTCCCGCTAGGACCACTCAATTACGTATACATTCATCCGTGCACATAAGTGACATGTGTACGCATGCATATCCGGAACGCAAAATCAAAAAAAGGGAGGAGATAAAAGAAGCAGCTGGGGGAAAGGGGGAAGCCCCCGTTCTCCTCACCAGAACTAGGCCCGAAAGTCCCCAGCTGTGTGTGAAATGTCAGATAGGCCATAAGGGACCTGATGGGTATCTCAATCCAAACCGCCCGCTCTAGGAGCTGCTGGCATTGTCCTTAGGAGAGTTAGCCGCCTCTGTTGCAGTTTTGGTGGCGTCGTCCGTCGTCTTGGTAGTAGTCGTTGCAGACTCCTCCTTCTTGACTTCGGAAGCTTTAGCCTCGACTGCAGCTGCTGGAGCGTCTCCCATATCAACATCACCATCTCTGTCCTTCTCCGACTGTTCCGACACCTCTACCTCCTTTGGGGCCGCTTCCGGCTCCTTGGGTTCCGACTTCTCAGGTTCAGCCTCCGGGGCCTTGTCATCCGCATCTTTCATAACTTCGTCATCACCCTTCGACGCGTCGTCCTTAGGTTTGTCATTTTCCTTGGTCGTCTTGTCGCCCTCTGAGCTCTTTCGTTCTGGTTGAGCAGCCTCTTGGGCATCCTTTAGCGCCTCCTCCTGTTCTGCGATGCCAGAAGTTTCGGCCTCCACTTCTGCCTCTGGTTCTTTAGCTACCGCCGCCTCGACCTCGGGCTCAGGTTCCTTGGCATCTACATCCTCCATGATGACTTCGTCAGTCTCTTTGGACTTGAGAATATTGTCTCCGTTGCCGTTTACTGGAGTCTGGACACCACTGTCAAGCTCGATATCTGAGTTACGATAGTCATGGAAGGCTGGTCGCGTGCTGCCGTTGCGAGTAATGCCATTCGCCTTATCCATATCTTCGTTATCGCTCTCCTCGTATTCGTTTTCTGGCTCTATCCGTTGTTCCCACTGGCGCTGTGTCATTCGAACATCCTTGTTCTCATCTTCATCCAGGTCATCAAGTTCAGCATCTTCCTCGTCAGAAACCGCACCCATTGAGTGACGTGGGACATCCTGCATCTGTACGGACGGGGCATGTGCAGTGCGACGCAGGTTTTCGATTAGCTGGATCTTGATCTTTTCTAGGTATTCGGGACTATTCGCATTCTCCATATTGGATGAACGAACATCGAGGGTGTAGTCAGGGCCGTAATACTAGAAGAAATGTTAGCTAACAAGCCGGAGTGTAATATCCTTGTATAATTACCTCGTAGTATTCATTAAATGGTAGAGTACGCGGCATCTCTGCGTTGACGAGAAGTCCGGTTTCGTAGGCCCAAGTCCGAGCAACATTACGCATGGTATAACCACCACCTCCCAGGACAAGAGTTGGTCGATTGAAGCTCTTGACAAACTTGACACAGTTGGCATGGCCGTGCATGCTCAGGTTAAAGCAACCTAAGCGGTCGCCAGACAAGCTGTCGCCACCGCACTGTAGGACAACCGCACTAGGGTCGTAGAATTCCATGACTGAGGAGATGACGGGCTCGAAGATGGACTTGTAGGTTGAGTCGTCGATGCCGTCGCGCAACGGGAAGTTAACGGCATAATGTTTTCCTTGACCAATGCCGATATCTCTAAGCTCGCCGGTACCAGGGAAATATTCGCCATACTTGTGGAAAGAAACGGTCATAACTCGGTCGGTAGTGTAGAAAGCTTCCTCGACACCGTCACCGTGGTGGACATCAATATCGATGTAAAGAACGCGCTTGTTGAATCGTAGAAGTTCGAGAATGCCAAGAACGATGTCTATCGGAAGCAAAATGTGTTAGCAAAGTTACCTCGTCGTCATTGAAACGGGAGAGGGATGAACATAAGCTGGATTCGTACCATTTACGTAGCAAAAACCACTGGCTTCACTCTTCTTCGCGTGATGAAGACCTCCAGCCCAGTTGACAGCTATATCGCACTTCTGTCTATTGAGTCGAGCAGCGCCTTCCATACTGCCGCCTGCACTAATGCCGCAGAACTCGAAGAGGCCGTCGAAAACAGGACAATCATCACCGACATTGAACTTCGTCTGCTCCCGTTGGAAGTTATCCATATTCTCGGGGCTAACCTTCTGAAGGAAGTCGATGTACTCGTCTGTGTGGAACTGGGTCATCTCGAGTCGCGTCGCAGGTTTCGCTCGCTAGATAACAGATGATCAGTGACATTCGCGGCGGCACGCCCAAGTGTTAAGGGGGCATGGGAAATGGTAACGCAAAGCTCAGGATAACGTACATATATTTCCATCTTCTTATAGACGCCATAGTTCATAATAAGACTGTGGGCTAACCGGATACGATGGGGTTTCATTGGATGGCCAGCGACATAGGCGAAGTTACCAATGTCGGAATCGTAGAAATAAGCAACCTTTTTGGAAGACGGAGCTCCCAAGGCGATGCCATTACCTTTGTCGATATCTACGGGCGCAGCGTTTCCCGCCATGATGGGTGAAGTTGTGGTTCGTGTGGAGATTTCAGTGTAGGGAAAGTGAGGAAATTGGGGGAAGGAATCCGACGAAGAATCGCCCACCGAAGATCGCAAGCTTTAACACCTTATTGAGAGCTTAGCGATTAGGTGGTGGGAGACCCTGTCGCCCCGTCCGCTCTTGTTCAGCCTTGCACTAAAAATCCTCTTGCAGCAAAGATAAGGAGATAAAGCCAATTATAAAGCTCGATAACCTTTAGCGTGGTGTCCTCCTTAGCAGGGGCAAGCTGTTGACAAAATAATTGTCATAGCCCCGGACTTCGCACTGTGCAAATACAGGCATATGGGCAGTCAAAATACGTGTAGTACAGTGCGGGGGCTATGACAATTTTTTTGTCAACAGCTTGAGGGGGTAAGTGCTATATCCTCGATTCTGATTCGTCAAGCTCAAGCTAAAGTACCATACTACGTAGAAAGTACACAGAGTAAGCATCTACCACCAATGCACAATTTCAACTCCTTTTCTTTTCTATCGACATAGTACGATTAATAATACCTACCAACCCATACACAAGCTTCGATATTTGTTTTATATATCATATTCACCAGTTGCATACTCTCCCTTCCCTAGGCTTGATGATACCCCTGAGTTCCGAGGACAGGGATGGACCATGGTAGATAAAGTAGCCATTAACCCGACAAGCAGGTAACACACCCAAAGACTTTATAAAGTCAAGAACGACAACAATCTCGAAATCAAATGCGTAACATCTGCTCCAAGGCAGTCAACCAAATTTCACTCTTCCGTAGCTTTCTTAGAAGATCCAGGTTATAGCTATGTTTTGATTATAAATTTATTTTACCATCACGCCACACTAAATTGATTTTGTGATGGCAATCCGCAGTTTTGATCAGGGAACTTCGGCAGTTGCTACTCCATCATAGATTCGTATCTCATCATGAGTTTCTTTCTACAACTAACATCAAAGTATACGTACCCTATGACGGAAGTTGGAATTGTCATTATAGAGATTATGCTAATAGTCACTTCAATGTTAGAGCTGAAGACTGTGTGGTCATGCCATTTTCTGAATTCAAGTATAGAATTGCAATAATAAAAACCAATTTAACTACCCCCTAGTGAAATCACCTGATAAATTCACTAGATATGCCAAATAGCCTCATTCTATGCGAGGTTAGAGCTACAGGTCGATGTATCTTTGGTTGATACTTATACCCCGCGTCGATGCGGCCGCTCTTAAACGATGTGGGGTTGTCAGAATATCAAGGAAGCTTACAAATATGTCATAATGTCACTATCTCCCTCAACCTACCACTTTAGTTTCAAGTCACCCTCCGTCAGAAAGTTATCACAATTAGCTATCCTTGGAACGAGCAGTCCACTGATATTATCATTAACTCGGTAATCTTACTCTACATATCCTTGTTTCGAAATGTCTTCTCAGCAGCTCGTGTTCTTCGACTTACCAAGCAAAGAGCCCCTCAAGGCCTGGTCTCTGAATCCATGGAGGAGTAAGTGACCCTTTCCCAGCATAGGTTCGTAAAATAGTCGTTCCTAATATGAATCGATTAGTCCGAATGGCTCTGAATTACAAGGGGATCGATTATAAGACAGAATGGGTGGGTCCTTCCTAACAATACACGTAACTGCCTCCTTACACCTTAACTAACTCCCCTTATCAGACTGAATACCCCAATATCAGACCCAGATTAGAGAAACAGTAAGGCTCAAACTTCGACTAATTACAATGCCCCCCAAGTTACAGGTTCAAGCCTGAAGCTCCATTAGAGCTGGTGTACTCCCAGGCAGCACGTATGCTAACCACCCTCCCACCCTCCTCCCAGCTTGCCTGGGCTAAAAGACTACACGATCCCCACCGTCATCATGCCGAACGGCGAGTACGTGATGGACTCATGGAAGATCGCGGAGGTACTCGAGACGGCCTTCCCGGGGACGCCGAGCCTGCACCTCGACGCGCCGGCGCTGGCAGGGGTGAAGGCAGCTCTAGTCGCCGTGATGCCGCACCTAGTGGGCATCTACATTCCCCTGGTGCCGCAGCGGATCCTCAACGAGGCCAGCCAGCCGTACTGGTACAAGACGCGGCCGCAGTGGTTCGGGATGCCGCTGGACCAGCTGGCGCGGGAGAAGGGCGGCGACCCGGCGTTCCAGGCCGCCGCCCCGCACCTGCGGGAGGCGACGGCCCTGCTGCGGGAGAAGAGCGCCGAGGGCCCCTTCTTCCTCGGCGCCACGCCCAGCTTCGCCGACTTCGTCTGGGCTGGCTTCCTCGTCTTCTTCCAGCGCATCGGCGACGATGTCTTCCAGAAGCTGATCGATGCCACGGGCGACCGCGAGCTGAACTTGAAGTTCCTCGAGGCTGTGAAGCCGTGGGCTGAGAGGGATGATCATTGATTTTTCCTGTTTCGGTGTGGAACATGGCGATAGATACGGTCGTCCTCGCGCTGGGGAGTAAGGAATGGAGGTTTCGATATATCAAGAGAAATGAAAGGATTTGGTGTCGTTGAGTTCGTTCAACCATGTTCTCTGCCGTGCCAGTATCATATCCATATGTAGGCAGTCCAGCCAAAGAAGCAAGTTTCCTTGGCATCAACACAATACTCTTAAATTATCAAGATTGCAACCAAAATTTTATAACCGAAACAGAGGATTCATTCTTGTCTAATCGTTCTAAGATAATTTTGTTGTTTCGATGCTAGGAGAATAGCGACATCTGACTGATGGATACCTGGATTCAAATTTTGGGCAAGTGAAAATCCCCTATTAACACTCTGATATTTTGAGGCGGGCGTTTCATCATCATTCACATAAAATAGCCTTCCTTTTCCCATTGCTGCCATCGGGCCTAGACATGGTCATATCAGCCAGTGCATATGATATGAACTAGTTTTTCTGACCTTTATGTCCCCGGTTGACGAAAGATTGGGTGTGACTAATGACAAAGTTATTAATGCCGCGTTGAACTAACTCAAAATATCAGTTCTTCGATTGCGCAATGCAACGACTTACCTGATGTGATATATATTTTCTAGATTCGATACGGATTTATCAGTACACTTTTTTGGTTCTACGTCGTTATTTAGCATAGTCAAACATCTTCTGAAAATATATCCTTTCCTCTAAACTACTCGAATAGCAATTAGCATTGACTTGAAGTTTACAGAAAAGCTGCTTTTCTATAAAGTTGCCGAGTAGGTTTCGTGTAAGAAGAACAATCTTTGAAAAAGTTCCACTTCAATAACCAATGTTAATCATAATATCACAATATGTGTGCAAGGCTATAATCAAATCCATAGTATGTCTAGGATGGTTTTGTTGTGAATAACATCAATTTGTTTAATTTTAAGCCACATTCCAGCTTCTGGGAGAGAATGAAGGTGGAAGTAACTAACTGTTGTGGCTGTGCTCTTCAAAGTCATGGTAGACTAAGTAACTACGTACCTTCTTATCTTATCTAGTAGATCACATGACCAGGTACATTAACTGATTGCACACCCGCTCTTATCGGACTCCCGCTTATCAGGGTTTCTCAGCGCACATCCACCCACATCCACCACATCCACGGAAACTCTCCTAGTCCCTTAGAATTTCGGAGCCATTGAATTTTTGCGAAAACGACAACACCAAAATTCCCGACCAGCACCACCTCAATACCATAACGTCGTTCTCCTCTACAAATCAGCAGCAATGGCCAAGATTTCGTAAGTCATATTTCGGTTTTACACACACGAGGAACAATCAGTGAAATTCCGGGAAAAGTTTTGGGACTTGGAAGTATGATGGTGGGGTGGTTCTGAAGAAGAAGAAAAAGTTGGAAATCAGAATGGAAGGAGCAGGATTGAGGCAGCAAGATTGAACGAGATGTCTATGGAGATGTGTACACATAAATATCTATGTTGGGACACATCTTGCGGTCACTAAGAGAACATTTCGAGGCGCCAATCTCTGTGGATTTATATTCCACAATGGCGTAGGCAATTTTACTAACGTTTTTCTTCATAGGCGTGGTGCCCCCGGTGGCAAGCTCAAGATGACCCTCGGTCTGCCTGTGTACGTCAACAACCAAGAGATCGGACGGAGCTTCTGCGACCATGCAAGCTCCGTACCTTTGTGTATTCAACTTCCCGGCTAACGAAAGAAACAGCGGCGCTATCATGAACTGCGCAGACAACTCCGGCGCCCGAAACTTGTACATCATCTCCGTCAAGGGTATCGGTGCCCGCCTCAACAGACTGCCCGCTGGTGGTGTCGGTGACATGGTCATGGCCACCGTCAAGAAGGGAAAGCCCGAGCTCCGCAAGAAGGTCCACCCCGCCGTTATCGTCAGACAGTCCAAGCCCTGGAAGCGAACCGACGGTGTCTTCCTGTACTTCGAGGACAACGCTGGTGTGGTAAGTTGCGAACTTTATTATTGAATTAGTGTCCATATGTCGTTGGGGAATCGAGAAGACAAAAGGCTGGCGGCACTTGCTTCGAAGTAGAAGCTAGATGCATCTCGAATGGCTGTACCTTGTCGCATAGTTTTCGGGAGAAGCATGCTAACAAACTATCTTCCAGATCGTCAACCCCAAGGGTGAGATGAAGGGATCCGCCATCACTGGCCCCGTCGGAAAGGAGGCTGCCGAGTTATGGCCCCGTATTGCCAGCAACAGCGGTGTCGTGATGTAAACTGGGCTCTTTCGCGCGCGTGTTGAAGGGGATGAACGAATTACCGCTTGATGATGACAAGTCACGGATTGGGAAACCAAAAAGGCCAGCTACCATTAGAAGTTCGAGAGGAAGCAGACATAACAGAAATGTCTGAGACGACTGGTCACTTTGCATTTCGGCTATGGGGCGTAAAGGAGATACATACCAAAACGTAGCATCCTGGACAAAAAGAAAAAGGTTCAGTTCTGACGTCTCAATGTGTGGCTGCAGTTTACGAGCGTGATTGATCCTATGCATTGTAGTTTGACGGTTATGGCATGGGCATTATGTGACTTGGGATATGGGTCGCGTCCAAACCCTTGTACAGTTCTTGTGGGTGTACGGACGTAACCTTTCCTGTCACCCTTCACGATCACACGTCATGCTCCTCTTCATTACTTTGTGATATGCGCGTGGGGCAGCGCTAGGCTAAGATGTCTGTTCACAATGCTGTTGTAGTATTACAAGCAAGCTAGCTGGCTGGCATAACTTTAGAAATCTTCTTCCGCGTTCCCCTTCCCTCAGTTGTACACTTTGCTTTGATACGTAATTTTACAACACAGGTATATATCTAAATATACTTGAACCTATACCCCGACTCTGAACTCCCTTTACATTTAGTGGATGGAATTGACAAACCATTTCGGGCTGCAGCAGTCATCGCACCGAAACGCAATGTTATGGGATTCCAAGCCATGTCTTATGTCTTTGCTTAGGGAGGACGTGGGTATTATTACGGGAACATGTGATGTCGAAGTCATATATTACGAGATGCTCTGCAGATCCCAAGGACATTCAGGGAAACTTTAGATAATTAATAGTACCATGTTTCAAGCATAATTGCCGGTAGGTTTAGCTACATGATATTTGGATTTGAATGCCCAGCGGCCCCCTTATTTGGATACAGACTTGCTATTACGTTTGTATGTGGAGGAACATATAAATTTGTGGGATATTGGCATGGTAGTAGTACTTACCTAGGCTAATTTATATTATGGTACGAATATCCTGGCTTTTAGCACATCCCGATAAAAATAAATAGGCTGTATTAAGTTCACTGGCGGCGGCGAGGAAGACTACCTATGAACGAGATGACAACAAAAGGGGGGACGGGGGGGGGGGGAAGCGTTCTTTTTCCTTTCTTTATTTCTTGAATGGGGAATCTTCGGGGGCCTAGGATTAGGACATACATCGAGCGCTATGCAAGGCCTACTGTAGAGTCGGAACCTGCGGCTTGGACGGATGACTCAGTCCAGGCCATTACCTATTTCGCTATTCAGTTCGTGGTTTCTAGTCTAAGGGAGAGGGCTCCTTTAATCCCTTATGTATACTCAGAACTGAATAAGCGAAAAAAATAGGTTACTGTCCAGCAATTTACTTCTATCTAGCCTATTATAAACGACTATCAAAAGTGCACCCTCGTAGGAACTTTGATCTATAAATCTCACACTTGCCGAGTCTAGGGGCAATTTCCGCTGGCAATCATTAGACCTTGGATTGTACCTAACGAGCTGAAACTCATCGGCCACCTTTCAAGGATGGCAGCCTCCCGTCCGCTACAGGTTCGCCGTAATAAGAGGTAGTTTCAGTTAATAAATCCCCCTTAATTACGAACCCTTATTACATAATTGCTTGCCTCTCGTACAGTGCCTCGCACTTGCCATCTTCCGTACCTACCCAACAGTACAGACTTAATGTAATAAAAGCTTATTACATATCGAAGCTATGTTTTATGAGGAGCGGGTTGCTTCTGGGCTAGAAGCTGTCCTTCACTCAAATAATGCCCTCATACTCACTGTACTCTGCTGGCCCATCTGGTGTTTAAAACATACGCTCTTCATAATACTTTAAACAATCACTCTATGAGGAGTAAAACAAGGGACACAATAATTACCACGATGAAGTAGTTAATCTAGAATTATATTTAAAGTTAATACTACCTTGTTTGCTTTTTTATATGGAACTTTAACTTACTACATAAGTCTACACTCCGTAAATATACAGTTTAATAGTTTCACATAATACAACGCGTACAGTGCTGCTTTGCCAACTATAAAAGCTTAGAATGTCGATATAAGTTCTTGTACCTGCCCATATTAAATAGAGAATGTTCCCCAAGCAGAAAAAATAAATAAGTTGGATAAATTTAAATATTTTCCTGTTTATAAGACATAACTATATTTCACGTCCATCACAGGATTTCATACCAACCATCCAGAATCCATTTATCACATTAAAAGATAGTCAATATGGGCAAGGGACGTCAGTCTAGGCAGTCATCTCTAGCTAAAACACCAACATCACTACCTGCTACAACGTCAACTCTCAAATCAGATCCAAACATCGGATACAAAATCAAGGTCTTACTGTATGATTTGCGAAATATCACAAAGGATCGCGCATCGGAACAGAGGACTATGAATACCGTCGACGAACTCTACATCAGCACCCCGTATTTCACATTCGAAGAAGCAGCTCACATCAAATCTGCGGTCGTTGATAGCAACCTTACCAATAAGGACGATTTTTCAACGGACCTCCGAGGAAATGCCCAGCCACTGACGGTAGAAGAAGCCATTCACGCGAGCCTGAAAGGGTTCTTTGAAAAGCGAAAGGCAAGCGGCGATGCGCGGCCTTGTGGACCCCATGGCATGGCACCAATTTACGAAGAGATCTTTGGAATACCAAGGGAGGAACTTCAGGATGAACGATTTTTGTCCCGATTGAGGAGGCAAGGACTTGCGTAGGTGGCAACACCACAGTCGGATGGGGAAACCGTAAAGGGGAAAGGAAGGAGTGGACAAATGAAATGGTCGTTGGGGAAGGAGTCAAAGGTGTGGAGGAAGGAATACATTAAAACATTGTGTAAACAAAACGTCCTCTTAATACTAAGCAATACAAAGTCGCCGTTCCGTGTCGATGTCTTCTGCATTATAGGCTCCCTAACATCAAACAATGGCGGACAAGCAGTTGTGGTTCTTCCTCAGGGAAGATATGACGATTTCGCAGTTCGTTCAAGTACCGGTGACTTTCAATGAGGTGCAGAGACTTAGTATAACCCTGGACTATTGTCTGAGAGGGGCGTTGGAGACTATCAAGATATCCCGAATATAAACCAGCAGCTATTCTGCACAGACCACATGATACACCTCTATACATCTACTTTCCTAATTAGGACATGCTCTCTCATCAAGTTAAAGAAGAGAAAAGAACCGAATACAATAGAATAGCTCGTCCTGCGAACATCCACTCTACATGGTTTGCTAGGAAGGATTAAAACAAGAGTATGTTTTCCGAAATAAAATCATTGTGCTGAGATCGTCATTGAAAGCCCACGTGCGATTTGGACGGTAACTAATTACACCCCGAAGCGCCATAGCCGCGGCCCCAAACTTACGGTACTTAGGGATCCATGGCCCCACCTGAGATTAACTACCTACACGTAGGTATCTACATGGTACCTACTGTAATAAACGACATCGGTTCTATCAGCCGAGAAACTAGGTGGAAGCGGCATTTTGTAGCACTGAGCAGCGACTGTCGAAGAGGTGCCTATCTGATTCAATGCTGTCTGTTTCCTGCGCCCGTGGTATTTCGAACTACATCCATCAGCCAAGCCCCCGCTTACTAGTTTAGGTAGGTAGGAGCCAACGGAGAGAGATACCTCCTGACTGGGGGGGAATATAAGCTTGCCAATGTCCAACGACACCGAACAGGGCCAAGAACCTGTCTATCAAGAACGACCTTTCCAAGTGAATATCATCATCACAGACTATCCCCTTATCCTGGATGGAATCGTAGTGAGAGCTTGAACCGTCGCAAGGTAGCGAGCCGCCTTGGGGGCCGTGAATGAACCAGATAAATGGCTTGCCTCGAAGATATGGTAGCGAACCCAGGGTAGGCATAATATTGGAAAATGGATATGCACTTTAGAATAGACACCTAAGGCTACAGAGCCTCCTACCTACACGATGCGAGTCGCACGCTGCAAGGCTGAGCACGAACGGTAGACAGGCATAGAGAGAGTTAGGAGATACCCCATAGTAGATTGCCATCACATTCATGGCCTTAATATATCAGATAGACTTCCACCTCGGCCATGTATTGACGTGTTGGAGTGTTCAGCCTTGTAGCTAAGAGGCTTCAGATTGGCTTTCACGAAGGAGTTACTAAGGCTGATCTGATCGATTCACAACGGTCACATGACGATCCGATGTAATCCATCAACGAAGCCACGGATAAGGTTCGTAGCAAGTAATATTATGTATTCATAAGCCCAAAAAGAGCCTCGGCGGGGGGTATACACTAAGATACCGAGACCTTTTGCCCTTCCAGTATGCGCGTGTATATGCATGTGTGTGTGTATGTGTATGTACACGATAGCCACCTCTATATCGCTCTCTCCCATCCCTCTCTCCACCACAGAAACAAAAAACAAAAAGACTAATACGCTGCCTGATGATTCCTTTCGCCTCGCTGAGTTATGCAATCCGATCAATGGTCCTTTCTTCTCTCTATGCTTTTTGATTGTTTTCCTTCCCTCCCTCCCTCCCTTCATTCTCATTCTCATTCTCATTTCCATTCTGTACGTTGTATCGTAGGGTTCACCGTACGGTATCCATACATCCGTCCAGCAGATGTACGGACCCGTAGGCCTTTTATTTTTTTATTTTTATTTTTAATTTTTTTTAATTTCAATATGCTTATTCGAGAAATAAGCCATCCTCCAAGTTCTGCATTGCCAAAAAAGAATATTGGAAGATAATCCAATGCTCGACATCCAGACGGCAAATCAAGGGGTATTATTCTCCCCTTCACTCTGTTTACTGGCCCGTGGCCGACGCATCGGGCGCCTGGCCCGGCGCCAACGGTCTCGTGGCCGCCTGCTTCTTGGCTGCCAGAGTCGCACGTCGCTTCACGACTGCCGGGCTCATGGAGCCGGAAGCCCATCTCGCTAGGTGGAAAGTTAGCCATCGTAAACCTAAAGCAGTATTTGTAGAATATAGGTGGGATTGGGGATTTACCTTTCATCGAGTAAGACATTTTCTCGGATTTAGTCATGGTGCTATAGTCCTTAGGACCTTCACTGTTAGGACTATTGCCATTGTCGCCGTTTTCGCCGTCAGCGCTGACGCCATTAGCCGAAAGGGGCGGGGTGACATCTGAAGAGGGCGCCAGTGAAGCCTGTTCGGAGGAGGGGGCCGAGGCGGGGGCCGAGATGGGCGCGGCTGGGTGGTAAGTCTTGATCTTGATCCGCGTGGGTGGCTTTGGCACCGTAGGCGCAGGAGGAGCCGGTAGTTGGACGGCTGGAGCAGTGGTAGAAGTGGTGGAGGTGGGAATCGGAGCGGGAGCTAGGGTGGGCATGGATTCGTGGAAGGGAGCGAAGTCCTCGCTCTGGATCTTCTTCGGAGCCCGTCTGACACGTTTGGGCCTGGGCGTTTTCTCCTCCTCGGCAGGCTGATCATCGTCATTGAACGAGGAGAAATTCGTGCGCCGCTTCTCTCGCAGCTGGTAGTTCGAAGTCACTGTATCTACGGTTGCGGTGGACGAGGCGGTCTGTGGCCGGTAGTCTTCAGGCCCTGTTGTAGAATTCATGGAAGAAGTGTAGAAAGATCCCGTTGGGATTTCATTCATACGAGAGTTTCTTCTGCGTGACGCCGATTTGGGCGTGGTCTCTTGGGTTGTTCCGTTCGCGGCCGGTTCTTCCTCTTCGTCTTGAGCCTTGCGTCTGCGCTTCCGGCTCCGTTTCTCTCCCGTAACAGCGGCGTCTGTCTGTAGTTGCGGCTCGGGTGCTGGCTTTGACGTGGGCGTGGGTGGATCTTCGGGGATCGTAGCTGGGACTGGGTTCTTACGGGGCCTGCCTCCCTTCCCCTTTTTCTTCGGCGTTTCCTGCTCAACAGACTGGTTCTGCGAGCTCTGGGGAGTGGGCGTAGGCTGGGAAGTCGGGGGAGCGGGCTGAGCATCATCGTTCTCCTTAGCTGCCTGCCCACCGCGGCGACGACCGCGAGCAGGCGCCGGGACCGGGGTCGAGCCTCTACTAGTGGCATCGCCTCCGTCGAAAAGCACTGGGGCCTTTCTGGTCCGCTTTCCGGTTACAACATTCGCGTCATCCGCCTCGACAGCCTTCGCAGTGGGCTTGGGCCGATCCCGTAATCGACCCTTGCCGGCACCAGCCCTCTGCGCGATTGGGTCTTGTTGCCCAATCTTCGACTCTCTATCATCGTACTCGAATAAGTAGGCGTTAGCCATGATTCTATCCTGTTGTTTCGCATAAGCTATATATGGATCTGGCTTCTCAGCTCGGACACCTCGGACGACGAAATCCTTCTGGATGAGAATAGCATCTGGGTCTTTGCTGACAGCCATTTTTTGGCGATGCAAATATGAGGCCTCCTCCTGACGGTAGCGGTGTGCGTTATCCTCGTCGTCTGTGAGCTTCTTCAAAGTGTTGTATTCCTCTTGCCAGGTGAAAAGAGAGTCATTGACAACCTCTAATCGCCTACGTAGTTCGTCAGGTGGCAATGACTGGAAATCCGTGAACAAGTCGGTGAACTCAGAAGCAGACCTAAGCTGCTTGTACCGGAATTGCTTCGGCACAGGTGCAATATCATTAACATCGCTTTCCGGAGCTGGTGAATTGGCTCGAGTCTCAATTGCTCTCGGGGAGCCTGCTGGTGTCTCGTCTTCAGCAACGGCGGCGGCATCAATGGCATCTTCTATCGCGTCTTCTTGTTGCGCGACATCGTCTTGAGTCACATCTTGCTCGGGATCCGGCTCTGCATCTAGTTGAATGGTAGGATAAAGAGATACAGCGCCATCAATATAGGGTGTTAGGTGTTCTAGAACGTCGATATCCCCTTGGTGAGACACAATGGTCGACTGACCACCTTCTGGTATCTTCACTTCTGGTGCGAGCGTCTCCGTGATGGGTGCTTTGCGCTCGGGTAGATTAACGGCCGGCGTCTCAGCAACGTGAAAGACTTCTCCAGGTGTCTCTTGGACGACCACAGTGTCCTCAGTTGCATTCTGTTGTGACGAGGATGAGTCCGCGCGGGATGAGCTAGTGCTCGTACGTCTCTGAGGCGAGTCATCGGAATGTGAGCTGTGATGTCCTCCAACCTCAATCGTATCTTGAACCTCGACGTCATCAATCTGCGGGTCTGATACATACGCCGGCAGAACACCAATAGTGGAGCGTTTTGCTGGGCCACGACGACGAGGTGCGGACTGCGGCTGTTCAGAGGCGCGTCTCTTGACACGAGCTTCAGCCTCTTTATCAAGATCATCATCGTGAAATGCCACATCGCTCTTCCGCTTCTTGGAAGAGCGGCTAGTGGTTGGGGTCGATTTGAGACCAATGGCCTCTTCGTAATCTGTCTGGTCGAAACTGTAATCAACCCGAGTCCTTTTGCGCAGAGATCTTCCGCCTTTACTCTCAGCGTCTTCAGGTGAAGGATCAGCGCCGTCTATCTGACGGTGTGCACGCTTCCGACCATCTCTTGGATGAGACGGGCTTGGAGTCTCGAAAGAGAATGAAGATGAATACATTTCAGTAGCTGGGGCTGGGGTATTGGATGGGGGCTGATCAGTAGTAGGTTCTGACATGTGCTGAGAAGATGATCTGGCCGGGAGCGAATGTCTTTTCCTAGCGGCTGAACGATTTCTACCCCGAGAAGAAGCAGGTGAATCCATGATGAGATGGGGATGAGTTGAATGTGTGTAAGTGGTGTATTATTATATGAGGTGATCTACTAATAGACGATCAAAGAGAAGTTTTGGGTCGGAGATTATGTAAGTGGGGAAAGTGTGTTAATACAATGAAGGGGAATAGTTTAAAATCGCGACGGTGGAAAGAAAAACCACGACGATGCAGATGAATGCGAATAGAAATGGAGTCAAAATATACGAATCGCCGAGAGATTGTATTGGAGAAGGGTTTTTGCTTTGGAATGTGAAGAATCTGCTATTTCGTTAATAGGTGGCCAAAGTAAGTGAGTGAGAGCGTAGTAAGAAATCTGATGCTGCAGGGTGAAAATTAGTGGATGATGATGGCCTTTCGCCGGAACCAGACGGGATAAAACCAGTATTGCCCATACTAACTAATAAGAAACAATAGGCGAGAACTGAATGAATACCTTACCTTGATCTGGAAAAAGTTTTATTCTACGTATGTAGGTAAATGAAAGACTCCTTCGGGCTATCGAGTCTTTTCCCTGGTACTTTGCAGATACAAAAGACGGGTATGTTGTAAGGCGAATTGGATGGATACTTGGTAGTAAAAGGAGCACCCCGGCCTTGCTATTTGGGTACTTTTCAGCCTTTCAGGGGATACGTAAGAGATGAAGATATATGAATCTGTAGGTGATTAAATCTAAGACGAAGAAGCTTGTAAGAATTGGTTATGGAAAGAGTACAGAATCAATAAGACTCAGAAATGACTCCGTCCTTGACCGATTCCCTGTTGTATGTAGTTTGTCTCATAACAGCCAACACATGCACTTATTATTCTGCAATTATTGACATTTCTTTGCTATTTTCTGGAGGTTCAGAGTTTACCAGCCACATACTAGCATAATTTTAGCCACGGAAACCCACTTATACGTTGTAGCCGCTAGCTCCTTTTTGGTAAAGAAGTCCAACCAATTGGACAACACGATTTTTCTAGACAAGTATGCAGTAGTTCAAAATAGGTTTAGCCGCTACAATGCCCCTGTGGATGAATGCGCACATTCCCCCGTTGACCCCGTCCAGTGACGACAAGCTTTCTAGCCAACTTCGGTCTGCCGACTTGGACCTCTTCAACCTCATGACCGTTGTTTTTGCCTACATATAATTAGTGACATCACACCATTCTTTTAATTCTTTACTGTAACCAACAACGGGTAGCGATAGGAAGGAATAAGAGTTGCTCGTAAAGCTACATAAGACCTACATATATATATACCTACGTACACAGGTATATACAAGTGTCCATTTTATTCAATAGTTACAAGCTCTATCTATCATCCATTGTTCCTGGAGAGCAACTAAGAAGACACTTATACCTTGATTCGGAGATGTCGGCCAAACGAACAAAGAAGCCAGCTGCCAACGAGGTCGACGATCTCTTCGAGGGCATTGGCGACGACAGTGCAGTTAAGAAGCCCACCAAAGCTAAGTCTACTGCTCCTAAATCCAGAGGCGGGGACAAGCACGAGAAGGACCCTCTCGCCGAACTAGAGAACGAGCTGGAGGAAGTCCCATCACGTCCTCATACGCCTCGCGTCAGGGACGCCGTATCATCTAAACGAACCAGTACGGCAACCCCTCCGCCAGGTGCCCCGAGACAGTCAGAAGACAAGTCAACCAACCTACCCCGCAAGTCGGTCGAGAGCACTCGGTCGTTCCACGCAAGCTTCACCCCGAGCGCCACCAGCTCCGAACTGCAAGATGCCGAGAAGAAGGGCCCAGTCGAACAGGCAGCGCCCGCTGCTTCTGGCGGCGCCGGTGGCGGTTGGTGGGGTGGCATCTTCGCGACTGCGTCTGCCACCGCCAATGCGGCTATGAAGCAGGCAGAGGCAGCTTATAAGGAGATCCAGAAGAACGAGGAAGCGAAGAAGTGGGCTGAGCAAGTTAGAGGAAACGTGGGCGCTTTGAAAGGGCTCGGTATGTTCTGTACTGTCCACACCGCTCTGAATCCATATACGGGTCGTAGATAATCTACGCTGATGCCTTTCAATCGTCCTGGTGTAGTCTATCTATACATGCAGAAGATCCAAGCTAACACCCACGACCCTCAGGCGACGACCTGCGCCACCGGGCGCTCCCCACCATCGCCGACATAATGCACACGCTCGCGCCGCCGATCTCGTCGCACGAGCGGCTCCTGATCCACATCACGCACGACATCGTGGGGTACCCGTCGCTCGACCCGCTCATCTACGAGGTGTTTAGCCGGGTGATGTCGCAGGTGGAGGGCGGCGACCTGCTCGTGATCCAGCGGGGCCAGGAGAGCACGGCGCGCCGCGCCTCGGACGTCACCTATACTAAGCACTCGTCGCCGTCGTCGGTGGCGGGCTGGCGCGACGGCCCCTGGTGGCGCCAGGTCGACGCGCCCCGCAACCTCGGCGCCGTGAGGGGCCTCCCCGAGGGCACCAAGCTGTGCCGCGTCGGCGCCGAGAGCTACGCCCACGACTACTTCGCGGGCCGGGGCGGCATCGCCGAGGCGCAGCGCCGCGCGCTCGAGCCCGTCAGCGACGAGAATCCCGTCCGCACTAGCGACATCTTCCTGGCTGTGCAGGCCATCACCGTCGATGCCACGCCGGCGTTGTTCGCCGGTAGCACGGCTGAGAAGGCCGAGAAGGAGTCGAGCGGGGTCGCTGACGACGACGAGTCCTCGGCCGCCGATGCGCATGTCTGCTTTGCTGTTTATGTGCTTGACCCCGTGCACGAGATTGTCTATAGTACCGTCAGTCAGGCCCTCCCCGCGCGGTGGATCCGGTGGTTGGACACTCCTTCAGCGACAACGACTACCGCCACAACTAGTAGTGGTCCTACGCCTAAAGCTAGCGGTAGCGGTGATTCAGAGGAAGAAGAATCTTCAGAAGAAGAAGAAGAAGACGACGATGATGAGGAAGGTAATGAGCGTCCTCCCCCTCAACGCCAGACCGGAGGTGCTCGTGGCGGCGGTGGTGCTGCTATTGGCGTTGAAGGTGACGGTCTCAGCATCCCCGACGAGATCCGCGCGATCGTAGAGGGTGGCGGCGTCGACCCCCGCGAATGGGTCGCCGAGTGGGTCGAGGAGACTCTCACCCTCAGTATCGGCGTCCTGGCCCAGCGCTACGTCGCGCGCCGTATGGGCGTCGGAGAGGGTGGTCTCGGCAAGGGTAAGCAGAAGGTCGAGTCTATTGTGCAGGACGGTGCTGGTGAGGCTGCTCGGGCCGGGCTTATCTGAGTTTGCGGGTCATCTCCGATACCTATTTCGGGACCTAGCTTAGTCGCACCTTCCCGTGTAAGCGGGTGGGTGCCTGTTATGAGGGGTATGAGGGGAATGAAGGGCAGTCGGTGCATGCACATGTCTATCTCTGTTCCTTATGAGAGGCATTCATTGGTCTTATTTGATGGAGGCTCAGCAAGGCCTCTTTTTGTTATCTCCACGTTGTTCTAGCAGCAATAAACATACCGTATTTGGAAACTATCTATCAGTGACTCTTCACCTATAACTCCCAAAGCTTCTTTCTGAGACTTGTCAGTGTTAAACCCTCACATGGCTGCGGGTACCTAGGTAGTATATACAGAGGAGTCTCGCTACCTGTGGTAAATCGGTATCCTACATAGTTTGACCACGGTAAGCGCCGCCGTTAAGGTCCGGAAGACTGAAGAACCATTCCACCTTAACTACAGAGTTCAGCATAAGTACAGTAAACCTGTATGGGTTTGGAACATTAAACACTCTCTCTAAACGCTGTCAACGAACCATTCATCCGCTACAGTCACAAATACTACCCGGGTGCCGGATGCATGTATGGTGGGTGATGCATGGGAGTGTTTAGCCGACAAATCATACAAGAATTAGTAGGAGGGGCTCAAGGGAGTACGAATAGCGTAGATGGAACCTGTGCATAAGTTATAAACTCCATCTCCGAAAAGCAGTCAAAACCGCTATAAATCTCCAGAATTTTGTATGATGTATACGCTATCTATCAGAGGGCATACGAGACACCATCTCGAGGATCTAGAGCTATCTATCTATCTAACCAGCCGCCCACCAAACCAGACACTCCATCCAATCACGGGACCTCCTCCTTCCGAGCCTCCTTATCCTTGACCTTCTCCAGACTCCCCACAACCTTAAGCTCAGCCTTCGCAGCGCGGCTCGCGCCCTCGGGTTCGACGCGGCGGAGCGGCCTATAGACCGGATCCCACATCTGCTCGCGAATCCAGCCGTCCAGCTCCCCGTCGGCGCTGTCTCCGCTCGGGATTGCGTCCTCGGTCGCGACGCCCTCCTCGACCGCGGCGCGGATGACCTCGCGCGCGACGCGCACGCTGACATCGCGCACTTGCTCGACACCGGGTAGAAGGGGCGCCGTATCATCCGCTAGAGCGGGGCTGAGGCCCGAGAGCCCACGCACGGCCGCGACCAGCATGCGGTCGGTGACGAGGCGGGAGCGCGCCAGAACAGCGCCTAGGCCGATGCCGGGGAACACGACGGAGTTGTTGCATTCGGCGACTTCAATCTCGACTTCGGAGCCGTCGGGACCCCAGGGCCCCTTGACCGGGTCGAAGGGCGAGCCGGTCGCCACGAGCGCTTTGCCTTCGGTCCACTTGAGGATGTCGGCGGGGACGGCCTCGTGGAGCCGTGTTGGGTTGGAGAGGGGGAGAATGATGGGGCGCTTGGCGTGCGAGGCCATTGCTTTGACGATCTCTTCTGTGAAGGCGCCGGGGACGGTGGACGTGCCGATTAGGACGTTGGGCTTTACTTGTTTGACGACTTCGAGGAGCGAGCGTTCCTTGCCGTTCCATTCCCCTTCTTCCTTCGCGTAGAGCTTTTGTGCTTTGGATACTTCGCTGTTCGTGGTCAGGAGACCGGGCCTGTCGATCAGCCTAGATAGAATGTTAGCTGGTGGCTCTCTGATAAAAAAAAGTGTAGCATGTTCTGATGGAACGGATACTAACCAGATCTGCTTTGCTGCATCTTCCTTGCTGACACCCTTCTCCTCGGAAATGGCATCGCGGACTTGGTCCGCAATGCCCACGCCGGCGGTACCGGCACCAAAGATAACCATTCTTACGTCGCTCAGCTTCTGCTTGCTCACGTGCAGCGCAGCCATGATCGCAGCGAGGGTCACGCATCCCGTCCCCTGTACATCATCGTTGAAGCAAGGAATCTTGGGGCGATACGTCTCGAGAATCCGACGTGCTATATGATGTGTAAGTATAAGTGTGAAGAGTCATATATTATAATCCGATACTTTTACTTACCATTCGACAACCCGAAGTCTTCGAAGTGGATGTATGCTCGTGGGAAGAGCGTGCGGGCAGCCTGGACAAAGTTGTCTACGAACTTGTCATATTTCTCTCCACGAACCCGCTTTTGCCGTAAACCAAGATATAGGTCATCATCGAGGAGCTTCTGATTGTCGGTTCCGCAGTCTAACACGACCGGCAAGGTTCGGTTGGGGTGAATACCAGCGCAGAGGGTGGTGAGCACGAGCTTTGCCACAGAGATAAGAATGCCTCCCGTACCTTGGTCTCCAATTCCAAGAATTTCTTCGCCATCTACTCTATAATCAGCAATCTAGGCATAAATCGGTCCTGAAACCAGCCTGGCTTATTGGGGGTTAGGGAAACTTACCTGATACGACGATATAGTCAATATCTTCAGGTTTTCCCCATTGTGCAAGATCATGTGATACTCTATCTAGATCATTGATGTTCAGGAAGCAACCCTCCGGCCGACGAAAGAGGCGCGAGAAGTTCTCAATAGCTTCACCCTCTGTCGGTGTATAAACTACACTAAACATCTCTTTCATATGATCTTGTACTAGCTATTGGTCTTCATTAGCTGCTTGTTTTATGAATACTATCACCGGTACACTGATTCATTGCATTTCGGTGCTGGCCCCACGGGGTAACGGATCGGGAGAAACCGGGTTGGAAGTCACGATCATAATCTCAGTTTAAATCTCACCTTGTAGTACAAGACCAAGTTCTGCTCCTTAAGCGACGTTAAGAAGGTATTCTTTGCGAGGTCATCCTGCCTAGTTGAATATTGCTGATATGCACGAGTTGCTTGCTGCTCAAGTGTTTGCACACTCTGAGGCAGCAAGCCAGTCAAGTTGAACTCCTCCCTTTCCTCGAGGCTATGAGCCGAGCCTCGATTGAAGTAGGGGGTGTTAAGTAGGACGGTTCCCTGCACTGCACATTCGACGGGACCACTCGTACTCAATGGTAGGTGCGAGTACTTGCTAGTACGACCATGCTTATCGTCTGACGGCATCTTGCGCGTTGTGTGGAATTTATGCTGAATTATAGGTGCTTGGAGAGTAGATCGGGCAATGGATGGCAGGAGAGAGTGAGAGGGAAAAGGACGTCTTAGGAATAAATAGGAATGCATTACGGTGGGACGGGACGGGACGCTACGATAGAATTGCTAAGAATGAACGCAATGAAAATAGGTATCACGATGACCTAACCTTGGCAAGGTGTTTCAAGGCAGGAGCAAAGCAACCGCAACTGCGTAACTAACGTAGATCTACAGTTGCATGCATAGATCTCATTCGGGAGCAAACAAACATGTGATGTGTGACGTCGCCCAATCACTCGCGTGCTGTGACGAAATGCTTACTTCGATGTCTACTACGTACATGTATGTAATGCAAGTGCGGGGCGACGTTGAGGCTGGAAGCGGCCCGCCTTGGAATCTGTCGGGTTTTAGAGCTCTAGTAGTTGGTTGCCTACCTCACTTAAACTTGACCCCTAAACTCTATCTACTATAAAGCTAACTACTACACATAAAGGCACAGCGGCTACACCAAAAGTTTCTCGGTGCTGCATTATTTCAACGTTCAAAGTAGGAGAAGATATATGTTGGAGCGCTTGGAGCCATGCTCATGTGGGGAATGAATGCACATTGAGTAACAAGTTACTCAGTATGCATCCTGATGAGCGTGGACTATGATGGTCCGTATTGAATTGTTCTTGCAGCTTGTAGTCTTCGGATGACATGATATCACCCGATTATACGTTCCTATCACTAAGCCCTCTCGAGACCACGACACAAGACGTGTCACGGCGTTCGAGAACATCAGATGAAGACTCGTAGGTAAAATCGAGTGGCCGGAGTGTGGTGCTGCGATACGTCGTTTTGCGTTCAAGTCGACAGACAACAATATTGGAAAGGAAACAAACCTATCAAAGTTACTCTATCATTGCTACATACTAATTCCTTAGCTTTGATAGAGAGACATCTACGAAATCCTTGTTCGTCTTGTATACATTCAGTATATCTTCATCGAGTTGTGCCTGCAGGCAGGCAGGTTGATGTGAAAGAGAAGATTCTCTAGCAATTTTGATGTTCCCATTCAAATTTTCCAGTTAGGCCCCGCTAAGCACGGGCCATTTGTAGAACGTCACCGATCAGGTAGCAAGGGTAGTTAAGTAGCACTCGTAGCACCCCACTACATACGTTCACTAACTAACTAGCCCCTATTATTTCCTTCTCCATGAGATCGTGAAATGGGCCTAGTTTATTTCCCTATTTTACTTTAAGAGGTCCGCATCCCCTCTCTGAGAAATTTGTGGTAAAATGCGGTGTAGGCGACTACATAATCAAGTTGATAGTCTCCCAGAGAAGAATCAATGGGGGATGAGTTCATAGATGGCATGAGAACGGATTTGGGATGGTGGCGGAGATGAGATTTTTGACTTCCTTCTCATCGATTATGCAGCAGCTATGGCGTTAAATTATAGTGTTCCGAGCCTCAACGTCCTCTTGAACAGCTTGCGTTTTCTCGACTCCGGAACTAGGGCCCACTGATCCCCTCCCACCAATATCGCCCTGGGAATCACTATGAGAGTGGAAGCTGAAATTCAGCCTGACCTAGATTGCGATTGGGTGCCGTGCGACTGGAACCGTCACCTGTTATCCCACCTCCCCCCCCCCTTTGTATCTCGGTGTTGCCTTTGATAACCTAGTACATATTGTCTGGTATCTTCATCATCATCACCAGTCTCGTGTTGACGGCCTTCCATTCCATTTCCCACACGTATGTAAGCGCATCGAGGGATAATGAACTGGCCCAGATTGCTTCAGAATAAACGAGGTATCGTCGTCTTCGACTATCCAGAAACTCTAGGTGAGAGGAGAATAAGCTTCACGAAGTCCTGTATGTTGTAGCAGAGCACCCATGCGCCCGTCCGCTTTTCGGCATTCACTCGCCAGGGCTAGGCAAGCATTGTCTTCCGATACGTTGTATTTCGTGCCCTTTTCGTCGCCACGGACTAGTCCGGGTTTGTCTTTAACAAACTAGCCCTTAGGCTTCTCTTCGCGCTATCGTCGTAACTTTCACTTTTTAATTTCTTGGGGTTACCGGCCTGTGATGCGGACGATCGCCGGCGCTTGGTGCCCTGGCCCTCGCTTCCTCCTCGCTTCCACGTAGGATTGCCAGAGAACTTATCGCTCTTCTCATTGGCCGGAATGACGACCTCATACTCCTCCACGTCAGAATTGATATCGGTTTTGCGCTCTTCCTCACTCTGAGCCTCCTCTATTTCCCCCACTAGATCGGCTAGGATCTCGTCGTCATTGACCTCTTCAACGTAGTAACCATCATCACCATCACTCTGTGTTTCCTCCAGCCAGTCCGCGACTGAATGATCGCCATGATCGCATATTGCTTCCATCAGATCTGTCATGGCGGTACCGATGTATAAGCTGCAAACGCCGCTCTTATCAAGGTCTGATGAATTGTAGATCGAGACCCAGGCGAGCGACGGAATGACCCAGGTTGGTACTAAATCCGCTGCTGGAAATCATTGTTGTCTTGAGGATGTACCTATTGCCTATTATGTATCAAGGTAGATATGCATATGTTTCTTGCTCAAGTTACCACATTTATTGAATTTAAGTACGTAGGTTTTAGGTTTAGGACAAAGCATGAGTTTTGAAATATGCGCGGGCATTCCGTCTACGTCATTGTCCTGACCAATCATAGCAATTAACTGGGCTGGGCTGGATGGTTCTAGTAACTAAATGGAGGTCCCCCTTTTTAGCCAATCGATAACACGAGATAATGGTTAGTTCCACGAAGGCTTACCTCTGAATGTCTATCCCACAAGTTGATATTCACTGCAGCCGGCACTGGTAAATATGACCTGTTGAAAATAACTCTCATGTCAGCCGCAGCGAAATTGAGAAGAAAAGATCTTCCGGGTTATCGTGTCCTTACGTGTGCTCTCACCCTCCAAGTCGGTAGGACCCATATTTTCACTGCGTCAAGACGATCGAGATTCGAGTAGCTTCTATCTTTCGTCGCCGTACATTTCTGGCGAGAGGTTTGAGTTGCAACGTACTAACTTCTGTGAATACAACTATAAATATAAATATAAATCATACAAGATGTTGGCTATCGCAGCATCAACGCTCTATACACCTTCACTACTACGTACATACCACGAATTGCTTGGCTTTGGCTTTGAGAACCCAGATCCTTAAGGGGCCTCCTAAGCTCATGAATTTTGGAATATATGTTGCATGGAATTACAAGAGGTCCAAGGGCCAGTCAATTCAGGTCTTCATCTATCTTAGGATACCTACCTAAATGGTTAAATAGTGTCCTAGAATACATTTGGGTGCCCTTGTGCTACCAGCTCCTACCTTGGGAACAAAAAGTAAATGAAAACACTGTCCACAGCCAAAACAGCCAAACCCGTCCTGTAATACACCTTCCTCCCGCCCAAGTGTGCCACATACTCCAGTGATTGAGAAGTATTCCGCATCGTATCTCAACCCTGGTCCACTTCCACAGCCGTAATTCTCGGAATTTCAATCACACGAGGTTTGTCGTATTGAAGAGTCGGTTGCCTGTGTCGGTACCGCCTCTACCAATGAACTTGTTCTCGGAGATGCGCAAAGCGATAAGCTCAAGTTCTGCCCCGCGACCGTACTCGTGGATGAGTCCGCCCTCAGATATGGACTGCTTCTGGACAACCCCGGTAACCACTATGACGTGGGTTGTAGGGCGTAGGTTCCGCACGTGTTGAGCGAATTCGACGACAGACCTGCCGCTGTTGACAACCGAGTCCACGAGAATCACGTTGTGTATGCTCTGTAGGTGGTGGATCGTAACATCTTCGGGGCGGCTCGCATGGACGAATCGGGCGAGAGGGAAAACCTGGTTGACGCCGAAAGCCATGGGTTCTCCGCCACGCATCAGTGGCACGATCAAAGTTTTTTCCTCTTTGTAGAGTCGATACCCGCTCGTCGATGTTCCTTGGACATGGGTAACGGGGTAATTTTCGAGACCAATGGCTTCGGCCAAGAACTCAGTTGCTAAATACCATCCTGCGTTCCGATGGGCGGCCCTAAGAGAAGGACCGGTGACGGTAGCATCGCGCATGTGGGTCGCTAGTAGTTTAGCCGAACTCCTGCGCGTGGCATGGAGCATTTTGAACGAAGGGCTTGTGTTGTAAGGGGGTGGGAAGATGGCAGAATTGACAAATTCTTGGTTGAATAGGTCTACTGAGGGAAGTATGTTCGTGTCTAGGAATGATGGTGTGTCACAGGGGATCAAGACTTGGCGAGCTCGAAGGCCACCACCGTCGATAGCTTTCAGCAAGGCAGAATCCATAGACTTGCTCCTAAGTTCTGGCTCGCCAGCAACAACAATGGCCTCGTCTGCCTGGGATAACATTGGCAAGTCCATTGGGCTGTCTCCAAATGCCCAAACGTACAACTTGTGAGCCGTTCGTAGATGGAGAACTAGAGAAGCCTTGACTTCCGGGGTGATGACATATAGATCTCCAATGCGTCCTCCACCAATGATACGCACTGTATCGGCCATGAATTCCTTTTGAAAGATCATATCCCATATGCGTTGCAGCCCGCAAGTAATAGCCACAGCGCCAACTCCCTGCTGTTCCTTCACCTGCTGCAAGAGCCAGTGAAATTCGTGTCGTACAAGCACCGCCGATGCCACTTCCTCGCAGAGTTGATCAAATTCATCCACAGAGAATATTTCTTCATAGAGGAGTACAGCTTGGCGGAATGCAGTGTATGTGTACCCCAGAGGGCCGCTAAACAGTTCCCGCAGTACTGAGTCATTTGCGACTTTGGGGTGTCGCTTTGAAGCCGCCTGCCAGAACAGCCGTCCGGTATCTTCAGCGGTCAGAGTTCTGTCGGCATCAAACACTAGAATCGTGTGCCTGTTTTGTCCTTTAACCCAATGATCCAAGTCGTTCTTTGCTCGTGAAAGGTTCCATTCTTCAGTATGGCGTTGAAAGTCTCGCAGGAGCTCTGAGACCGTGCCAAGAACCTCCGGCTCCGAGAATGCCAGTGAGAAGAAGAGGATGCCGTTTTCGCGGCATATTTGCCGCAGCTGAGTACGTTCAGCCTCTTGCCACTTTCCTAGATGCTTAACAGAGGCAAGTTGACGCTTCCTCTTCACGTCCTCTAAGCGACGCGTTGAGACGATCGCGGGATCAATGTTCAAGTAAATGATGTGCGTGTATTTCTCAGCATCACTCTGAGTCCACGCAACGCGTGCGGTCTCCTCGCCTTCATCCCAGAACATGAAATGGCCCACAATGACCCCAACAGTTCCTCCAATCTCGGCCGTAGCACATTCATTCGCAATAGAGTCCATAGCTTGCTGCCGCCACTGGTTTTTAGCCGATTCATCCAGTTTCTGAAAGGCGCGAAGGCCCCCTGGAACAAGAGAACCGATCTTCTCTGAGCCTTCGTAGAACTTGAACCCTATTGCATTAAACTCGCACTTCAATTGAGTCAAGAGGTATGACTTTCCGCATCCTGGGATGCCATAAATACCAACAATCATTGGCTTCTGATTAGGTAGCACCAGGACCTGTGGATCTGCCGGCATGCTAGGCGGCGAGTTTGCTCTTGAGTTTGCCATAGCAGATGGTTATTCTCATGAAGGTTTAAATATCTGAATGGTTTTCAAGTACACAGAGTCGATAAATGGAGAGATATCAAAGTTTTGCTAGATCTATGAAGCAGATATCAGGGTTAATAGGGGAGAATCTGGCTGCGATTATATTAATTCTGTGTTGCAAACTTTGCAAACCTGAACGGAAGCCACAGTTGGTGCACTGATGGAATAAATAGTCTTGTCGATTCTTGCAGCCTTAACAGATAGTCTCATAGGACGCAACAGCCTTGCTAATATCTAGATAATAATAAGGCATTCAATGGAGAATCTTGTCTTGTTTTATAGACACCCGCCAACTTGAACTTCAATGATCAAAATTAAGGTGCCATCAGTCGCCATCTATTCACAGGACAAAGATTATGTGCCTAAGTTTTAGCTTTACATCTTGTTATTTCTAAAATAGGTGATGAAGATCCACGTAGATTGTTAGACATTGGAGTATTCGTCTTAGAGATAGGTCGAAACCTGAGTCGGAGACTAATGGTCTTAGTTGACCGCCATTCTGTCTTTGTCTCCTATACAGCAAACTTTGACAAGATATCTTCAGCACTGATCAATCGGATAAAGATGCATTACATCAATTTACTACTTACGGACAAACACAAACGGTAGAGGAAAGCACTGCCAGTTCTGCATTGCATAGAGTACCTACCTAAGACTTCTATTTAGCGTGCCTAGCGTTGTGCTTATGCCTCTTATGCTTTAGTGATAAAGCTTGAACAAACAGCCACCACTCCTATATCGACCAGAAGGCAGAATTCCTCGCATGAAGAGTGAGACAATTATGTTTTTGTGGCATTATAGGCTGCTACATTTTCCACGGCACTCACCGGTATCCTAGTATCGAGACTGGCTGCGCAAATAATTTAGAGCATGACAAACCGCAACCACATCTTTGAAGGAGATTAGTTAGACAACAGACACGTTTACGTCGAACAATTGTGCCAGGAACAGACAGCAGTTTCTCCGTTAGAGAACTTCCCCGCCCTGCCACCCGTTGGCTCACCGAATATGCACATATTTCAGTCAAATTAATGTCGCATTGGGTATTTTAACAGATGCTTGCGTTCTGCTGCGGAACCTTCCATCACCGCACAGTGTGGCAAGTTGTGTACCAAAGCAAACATGACAAGCTAGAAGGTGTTAGGTGCCCACTGCGCCGCATTTCCTTTTATTGTTGCCGTGATGACAGGTTGGTATGTTCTAGTGATCATTGACACTGGATTATATAGCTGACCATTGAATCTAAGCTCACTGGAAAGTCGCTACCAGGTGGCTAACACCTTCGTCTTATTTTAGGAATAAAGGGGGCAAGGGCGCACTTCCCAGCGAGAAGGCACAAGACAGTTATCACAGCTATAAGAGGTAACTGCTTGTCTAAAAGTTATTCTAACGTTTCTGTAGTGTAATGCTAAGGGTAATGGAGACAAAGAAAGAGCTTGTCCAGGATTATACAATATGATATAGCTACCAAGAACTATGTAACTATGCAAGATTTGTGCAATTATATGATATACACAACAATCCGGCCGAAAAAGAAAAAAAGCAACTCTAAATCAAAAGAAACCTTTATAGATCATATGCTACCACTCCAACGTCTCTGAGTGAAAGTATTCTGCGGGTCGGTCATGCTCCAGGAGTAATAAAACAAGTCAGCACCGGCCTGTGGGGGGTCATCAACGACTGGTGCCCCCAGCACCTCGTACCGATGCCAGGCCCTGATCTCGTTGTCACTTTCATGGGGAGCAGAGGCAGTGACCCGAGCTATATTATCATTCGCATGCTGCAGCAGCTCCTCGAGACCCGGTCGGTCTGCCGGATCGTGTGCAAGGCATCGCGCTACGATATGTCGAAGTTCGTAATCGGCCCAGTCAAAGTCAGCCTGCAGTAGTAGGGACCCATAGGTCCTTATATCGGCCAGGTTGTCTTTTAGCTTCATAGTTCCGGTGAATGGTGGCTGCGCCGGGTAGCAACCCGTGATGATACACATCATTACCTGGAATAGTTCTCATGTTAGAGATAGGTGGGAGCGAGGGTTGTCGTTATTGGCTTAGTATAGACCGAGGATGACTAATAATGGACTCACCAGGCCGATATGATATATGTTCGAATGCGAGCCGAAGTTCCCCGCTATGGGCTCGTCACAGATTTGCGACCCATTTCGTGAGGCTGGGATGAAGTCCCACTCATCCCCAAATTGTTCCTGGGGTGTATCATCATTGTCAGTAACTTCGTTCTACTGCTTATGATATGAAGCGGGTTTTACATAAGGGCCAAACTCACTGGAAGATAGTAATGCAGTTTCCCCCGGTGCCGTAACCTGGCATAATAGCAACTGTGTACTTCGAATTAGAATGCATTCTCATACCTATTCCTTGCGCAGAACTTCAACGTACTCTCGTTTTTGATCTTTAACCTCTACTGCTAAGCCAAAGTCTGCGAGCTACAGGAACCATTCAGTATCAAGGCTGTTTTCTGGGGGCATATCGACGTAGCCATACCTTTAATTTTGGAACTAGAGAGTGGTCGACATCACCCCACTGAGTTCCCGTAATGAATACTAGGATGATGAAGGCGTTAGCTCCGCACTTCATATAATGAGATTTAGGAGGTTCTTAACCTACCATTCGAAGGATCTATGTCGAAATGGACCATATTTTTCTTTCTCCAATGGACTGCCGTATCAGGTATCGACTCGTCAAGGTCCCCCCCGTTTGCGTTCATCCGACCAGCGTGGAATTTTCTCGGGTAGAAGGCCATGCCGATACATGATTTGATCACTATTAGAAAGGTCAACTCGGCGTATCTACATGCTAATTCTCAGCTAGGACACTCACAACATAGCCACCACGACCATATGACCCTCTGTGGTACACGTATACCTCCGCCTCCCTGATGCAGCTTAGTAATCATATTTTTTAAATCTCCGCTTTGTGCAAATTCCAGCAGAATATAATCTTTGTCACCGTTGTCGTCGACGTCGTCCACATCCATGTCATAGTCGTCGAGGTTGTCGAGGTCGTCAAAACCATTACCGTCATCAAAGTCATTGCTATCATCATCGATGAGGTCGTCATCGCTGTCGTTTGTGGGACTCGGAACCGTCTCAGGGGCTGGGGGTGGGCTGTCCCATCGTAACTTCTTTTTGCGAAGCTCCGCCTTTGTTAAGTCCTTGCGGGCTTTCCTTTTCTTTTTCGGTGGTGTCTTATCACCAAATTAGTCAAGGGTTATTCCCTCCTATTACTTGTCTTTTATTTATTTAGGGATCCGGAAATTTGAACTTACCGTGACATCCTCGTCACCACTTGAGTCATATTCGTCACTAGAGTCATCGCTTCTCCAGTCTAATGGAATTTTCTGTCGAGCCGGTCTACCAATCGGGTCACGGGAGAACTCTTGTACGATGTGAGAGGCATGGGTGAGTTTCTGCGGCAGGCCATCTGATGTCAGCTATCTTGTGTCATTGTATAAACCTACTCTTCAATATTCTCCTGATGTCTATAGGGTAAGGAAGTAAACATATTGAAATAAGCAAGATAACATCGTAATGAAAGTACGACAAGGAACGGACTGAGAAATCATTAAATATACCGCACCTGCATCATTCTCCGTTCTCGCCGTATTGGCTCGCTCGCCCATCCCAACAGGGAAACTTTAACCGCCACGTCCCAGCCGTTCTCCGCTGTCTCCTGGAGGCGGTAGTGGCACGCAAGGCCAGCACCTCCGTATCCGAGGACTCGCTTGTAGATCCATGTCCTCCCCCACGCAGCTCCTCCTATTCCTGGCATCATCATGTTGGTCATCGGAGCATAACCAGACGCGAAAAAGTTCTGGACGTCCTGGAGACGACTCCAAGCAGCGCCAGCATCAGCAGCCAAGTCGTAGGCGGCTGACGAGTTGTCTAGTCTAGCGGCCGCACCGGAGCCAGAGCTGCCTCGGCGGAACTCTTTGATCCTCGCAGCCCAGCTAGACGTGTTGCCGCCAGTGGCCTGAACGTCCTGTGGCGAACCGCTCTGCCCCCGGTCCCGCCACGGGATGGGCATCCGCGCCCAGTCGGGGTAATTGCTAGAGACGAAGGCACCTTGTTGGTTGCGCCAGTGCCACATCGCCGTGTTGAGCCATTGCATGAGCTTTAGGTGTCTACTCTCTGCATCACTTGGTGATGTTGGAAGTGTCGGGCCACCTGTGGTGGTTCCGGGAACGAGGGGGCTTGGTGGCGGCGTTGATATTGATGCCATTATATCGGCGGAGGTTGGTAGAGTGGGAGGCTATACGCAAGTGAGTGCTAGAGTGAGTGACAACTTAATCGAGCTTCGTATGTTACAATATCACGAATGTCATAGTCCGTTCAATAAGTGTACTCATATTCCAATTCGACTCCCTGTTACCTTTACGTATGCTAATTCAATACTAAGACTGGGAGGTGTCGGTGAGCTAATCTTTAGGTAGTACGCTTGCTTTTCAGTTCTACATATCTCGTGACAAAGAATGAGAAGCTTCCTCAGCTGCTTTCGAGGAATTTAGATAAAGCCAACCTAAACAAAGACATACAATTCAATACTAGTTAGATCTAAATATAGAAAGAATTTATTGACAAGTATAGAATAGAAACAGTAATCAACTAGTTTTACGTGTATTATTCTCTAAGTATAGCAGAGAAAATATACCTACACTTGGAAAATGAAATTCGCGAATGCTTGATTTAACCGGCATGTCAACATATATTTCGAAAGCACATACAAGTAATGAAAGCATTTATTTCCGAAAGGCTCAAGTCAAGTTCGGTATTACTAGCAATTGACAGAAAGCTGACTGAGCTTATTATGGTCAAAATAGGGACCATGGTCGCCCCTTTCCCCACCCCTATCTGCATGATTCGTATCCCTCTTACGCCTGAGAAATGCAAGGCAATGCCCTGGTATCTTCCTTCAATAACAAATCCTGACCAAAAGTCTTAACCTATTAGCTCATATAGGCAACATATTGATCCTGAACACAACCCCCTATCGCCCATTTCCCAAAACCAGTTTCCGAGTTTCTACTCATGAGTTTGTTTGTGATCTAATGGGCACTATCTGTTAGAATTTAGGCATAATATCACCAAGAGGGGGAAGTTACTCACCGATGAGCAGTATATCTCACAACGGAAGACCATTATTATCTACCGAAAGCCCCATCTATCTCCGCTGGCGCTTTGAGCAGCGGTATTGATCTGGATTGTACGGATAATGGCGAGGCCGATTCTGAACATCCAGCATTCGTTCTTGAATCCAACTCAGGGAACCCATGTCATGTGTGTGACCTGGTCGCCGAGGAAAGTCTAGGAACTTAAGGGGTGGTTCCTTCTCGCCATTGGTGCTGTTTTCATCGCACTCATCCACCTGATCATTGACCTCCTCGACTTGAGATTGATATCTCTGCTGAGGATCAAAGAGCCTATCGCCGTGAATGGGTGTGGCCTCAAGATCAAACCCCTCCTTGCCGTAGTGCTCAGATGATTGCTGTTGACCCCGCATCTGCTCAGTAGTCTCCTGCGGTGCCTTTTCGTAACCATCCTGAGCCCCCGCATGGAAGTGACTAGCACTAGGCATCTGATGAACCTGGTATAGGCGAGTCGTGGTGCGTAGAACTGTGAACCCTTGTTGGGGTGTGTCACATTCCACTTCCTGGCCCTGGAAAGATGACCTAGCAATGTAGAAGTCATCACCTAGGACATCCTCTGATACCTGGTATGTATGAGAGACAAAAGGTGTGCTAGTAGCAGATGCTCCTATGACTTCGCTGCCATGATCTCTGCTCCACTTAGATAACAGCTGGGTATCTTGCTGGACTGTCTCATTGCTGTAGAAGCCACTGGGAGATGATGGGAAAGAGGGCAGAGCAGTGGTGGCAGAAGCTCTTGCGCCCCTGGGTTGCCAGGGCCTATCAATAGACGTTGCTGATTCAGTGCTTCCTGTCGGGGTATTGCCCCGTGACTCTACAGCTACTCTAGGACTATCATCCGCGTGTGGTATCACACGAGCGAGCATATGCTCCATGGCTTTCTCTGATGAGTATTCTTCACGCTTCCTGAGCACCGTCTTCTTTACAGCCGCAGCTGACGAAGATCCCTTCTTCTTGTAGATTCTGGGCATCGTAGCAGCGTTAGAATTGACGTGACGATAACGTGAGTAGTAGAAGTAGGTGTGATAATTAAGACAGACAGAGTCTAGAGATGGATGATGAAGATAGACAGAGTCTAGAGGTGGATGATGAATATGGTTGATGATAGAAAGGATAGGCAAGTGAAGGTGTAGTGGGAATGAAGTTGTCTGAAGTTGTAAAGGAAAGGAATCTGTGTGAAGTCTTGAAGATGGAAAGATCTATTTATGGGCGAATTCCGAACTACTATACTAATATCACTTGCCTTCACGTGCTACGTCGTTAGTAGCTATGCTAAGACCCGCTTTTGTCCCGGCCTATCAGAGGGCATAAAAAGGGGGTTTACTATATCTATAGTGGTCTATGCGGTGATCTGATCGGTTTAGACTTGGGATAGGGTGTTCTACCTATGCGCTAGGCATGTCGACACGTGATCGGTAGTTCTGCTTAGAGTCGGGAGTCTGACTGTGTGGTGACCTGAAGATAAACGCTGTATGGTGGTGTTGCTGGGGGGAAGAAATGTTCATTCTGAATTTGCCTGGTTTCCTGCTTGGATTCCTCCTAGCCCTATCGAACTGCGTGTGTCAGGCAACAACAGACTTAGCTGCTATGACTGTTCGGTGGTACGTAACACTGTAAATACTGGTTAATCTTTACCGTAGCCCGCGTAATGCTGCCGAGGTGATCATGACATGTAGAATTCGTTACCTGGGAAACTCTCTGTTACTTGGTAGTAACAGGTTTTATAATGAGGTAGTTCTGTGTTTTCTCCACCAAGGTCTTCGTCCCTCGTAGAGACATGGGTGGGTAGATATTTGCCAGTAGTCCTGTGCTCATCGTAAAAGGCAAGGGAAGAAGACAGGAAAAATCGTAAAGTAGTAGTAAAAGATATTTTGGCTCCTATTATAGCATTGCGGAGCATCATTGCAACATGGGTAGAAATAGTGAGTTTGGATATTCCTGACTATACGCTCCGCCTTCCGTTGCACCAATTCCTCCAACTCTCTGATAATAACTGGCTACAGAACTTTATGCTGTTATGGCTTATATTGAGGGACGGCTTCATGATCCTATTTCAGTCCTTTCTCCAGAACCTGACAACGGTATGACGCGGACATGAAGGTGATCATGAACTCTTACGGGTGTGGGTATCTCGTGCTTTGCCTCTCATCCTTGCCTTTTCGCGAGGGCAGCCGGCTTATAGGTAAATCTTCTTTTTCATCACTCGCAACACTATGGTTAGATCGTAGTTAAATATACCGCTTTTCTAGTACTCAGATATAGGGACTGCTCATCACTTCTATTACCTCCTACCTAGCACGTTAGTATATTGACCCTTCCCCAGGTGTTTTGTTTTATGAGGCGCCTCTGACCTGATCCGTAACAAGTAATAGAACCCTGTTAGGCAGACTAGAGCTTGTATGTTGATGGAGATTATCCATTATCTCTCGATGAGTGTAATATACATTCAGTCTTGACTAGGGGCAGAAGGCAGGAGGGGGGTATCATGATATGAATGCAAAGAACGTAGGTAAACACAACCACTCCGGTGATTGTTCGAAATCCTTTTGCTATGATCACAAAGTTGTAGTCATCCTTGAAGTTTGGCTTTGCTATGTATAGTTAACTCTGTTATCTCATACTCAGTATTGCTGTGTTTCCACTGTTTGCTATGAGGTATGTAGGAACTAAGTATACGAGAAATATCTTCGTTCTTAACCTTCAGCATCATACGGTCCATCCACAGCCTCAGAATATCATCTCCCTCTAGGTTCAAGGTGATTTCGTCACATATATCTATGAGTTACGTATCACATCTTCTCCCTGATCCGTTAAAATGGCCCTGGTCGTAAGGAATAGAAGGGGGATATATTGCCACCACAAATATCCTCGTAATATAATTAATCAACCGTTCCCTCGCTATGCTCTATTTACATACATGTTTCTCTCCAGCATAAATCGAGATGTAGCACTCTTCATCCAAGTACTTGGTTTTAGGTGACATGATTTCTGAGTATTAAGTAGGAAACATGGCTTAGGAGGAGATCATATGACCATTGACGTCTATTATCTATACATGCCATCCAGCCATCCGGCGGCAATACTAAACTACCTCGGTATTTATATTGGTTTGACCATTTAAGAAAGATGGGAACCGTATGATTTTCGTAGGAACCATAAAGGTACTGCTAGCTTGATTATCGTGAAAGGATCACAAACCTGTCTGAACTTAGGAAAACATAATGAATAGCTAAAATGATTGAATCATTCCTAGACAACTATTAATCTATAAGACGGAATTAGCGATACGTATGAATATGATTTGTAAGATATGTGTAAAATATCAGTGACAACATAATAAACGTATTGTTTCCTGGACATGAAGTAGATGGGGAATAATGTTACCACCATCACCCTTCACGATTCTCAAGTAGACACGGTCGACATGGAGCACGTAAGAAAGCCGATATAATGAATGCTATAGGGTATTTATGTAATTTACCGCCGGAATGTAACAGAAATTAAGTCGCCAGGGTAAATTAAGGTTCCATGTGTTAAGCAGTCGGTATATTCGCCTTCGTGCATATATCACCACCCCATCAGTAGTGTCTTATGAGCTAATATGGGAACCAGCATTTGAGGAACATTCTTACTTTACGAACATTTTACTGGTATCGCTATCATTCTTATCATTAAAGTTAGTATGGAATACTCGGAAGGACTACATATGTTTTATTATAGTGAACTCCAATCTTCTTCGTAGCTAGGTGATTGGGTCACAGAACTATTTTAGAGCCTCGTGAACATCTGAGGTTCGCAGGCCTCCAGCATTCAGGACACTCTTAATATCCCTCGCGCAGTCAGCCCCATACTGCGATAAACCCCATCTATGAATCTCGTTGATCCAATCGGCAAGCTCTCTGATTGCGTACTCGTCGGTGCAGTCCGCTCCGAACAATCTAGTCATGGTGCACCCAGTCCATAGCCCGGAGTCGTCACAAGTAGGCTTCAGAATCCAGAAGACAAACTTATGCCCAATGAAAGTTAGGGTGTAATGCCGAATGTTTACGAAATCGAGAGAGGGTCTGGATTTTCGTGCCTCGTGGTACAGACAATGCCGATTGAAAAGGGCTAGGGCACCGGCAGCGCAAACTTGTCGCACAGCAACATCCTCGGATTCCCCGTCTCGTTTAAACTCGATGGTAAAATAAGGACAAGTAATCCAGTCACGTACAAATGTGCAGTTCTGGATTTGGAAGCGGTACTGGGGGTTAAACCCCTTCAGAGAAAGCCAATAAGCGCAATCCGGGCGAATATCCCAAGACCAGTCCATCTCAGCGGCCGTACTATCATCAAGCAGAGGGGGGATACGCCAGTGAGCACTTTCTTTCGGAAGACAAACGAGCTGAAGCATACGATCCGCTCGCCAGGCCCTGTCTTGAGATACCTTTCGTGATCGCAGATCTCCCCGAAGAAAGTTCTCTTTGGCAAATGTTGCAAACTCTTCCTCGCAGAGACCTAGGCCTCGCATTTCCTTGTACTCGGAGACGATATCCTGGATGGATTGATCATTGAGCGAGACCCATATGCTGGCCTCACATAAGCTTGGAATATTTGCATAGTCGATGGTCTCGCCAGGGGGAGGCTGCGTTGTGTTGAAATGGATAAATGCGCTCGGGACGATTATATTCGTGTCATTGATAACAATTCCCCGAGGGTGAAGAATCAACTTTGTAAACTTTGAGCTACGGGGCGAAATCATTCGAGGATTATTCGTAAGAGCACTTTCTGGTGTAGCCTGTGACTCTGTCGGATCAAATAGACTTGCGGTACCAGATGCAGAGGGACTGTTCCCCCCCCTCCCTAGGCCCGTCCTTTTTGTTCCTCTTGGCAGGCGTCCTCGAGCCGACATTGCAGTATTTGATCGCACCTCTTCCCACAGGTTGTTTGTTTTCTTTGGGTTTGTAGGTGGGACATGGTATTCCTCATATTTCCATGATTCTAAACAATCCAGCGGGGGCTGGAATGACTTAGTAAGGTAAGCAGGGTCCATAGAAGTATCCATTAAGCTTGTTGTCGACTCAATCCACCATCATCGAGCATTCACATATGACGGTTCTATAGGTTGTCTTGTTTATGATCATATGAATATATTGGTCCACGTATGTAAGGTTACATTGGTTGGAGTTGACACGTGAATTTAGGAGTGGGATCCACTACTTAAAGTAACGGCTAATTTCCGGCCTTATCCAACTGATGGCGACAAGACGACTTCTCTATCAGTCCCAATGTGAAAACCGGGAATTCAAAGAAACTGCCGTACAATACAATAATACTATGATACTGTCTATATTGGGGTGTCGGTTTTGGATCCCTGGTAAATTTTGAAGTTGATGGAACAGAAATAGAAGCTCAGGATAAAATTTATAGTAACCGGTGGTGGATAGCTGCCTTCAAATGTGTGTACTAATGCATCCGACGAATAGCTCTAAGATGTCACCAGCAACGAATTCTCTACAACTAAGCGCTAAGCGCTGAAGCGGCCTGAAATGGCAGGTAACCTATGCCATGGACAACTTGATTGGGCCAATTTGGATATTACCAGGTAGTGTAAGCTTCAACCAACCTTCAAGATAAAATTATTGCGGCCAATGTCTTGAGTATCGCTGCAGGTCAGATAATACATGATACATCTAATCTACCATTGTAAATATCATGGTAAAGACCTAGCTCATGCGGTTTGGATTATATACGCAAATTTTTAAGTGTTTATCATTAACCTTCCCTTTATAAATGTTTATGATAAGTAAATACCTTTGTTCATTCTTGATTATATTCCCACATCGTCTAACATTAATATTAAAACTAAGACCATCCTAAGAGAGTATAAGTCTAAATGAAACCCCCTTTCCGGCTCGCCTTCCATTATAAGCATCCATCAACGAAGTCATAACACGTCCGATCTTCTCAGTTCAGCTAGCCTGAACTTAACCACCACCTCCTCCACCGCCACACTATTCAAAGGTTAGTCAAAATTCCATTTGTTAAAAGAAGAAGGGGATCAGATCCTTACCCCTCCTCCGCCCCCACCCCCTCCGCCACAGCCACCACCGCCGCCGCCGCCTCCGCAGCCGCCGGCCGCACCACCGCACTAAAAGCCACGGGTCAGGTCAGCGTGGTCCCGCACTAAGATATCCTCCGATATTCCATGAGGGGGAACTTACACTTCCAGCGCCTCCACAGGCACCTGCTGCTGCGCCAGCACAGGCGCCAGCTCCTGCACCGCCACCGCAAGTTCCGGCGGCACACTACGGCAACTCGAGTCAGTAATTTCTCTCCATTAGGTGATTTGACGTGTATAATGGGAAGTCACAAGATATCTCTATGGCAGGTTCTGGATCGCCCGGAGACTATACTTAGAAGAAAGATGCTCGTGTCGAAGGATGGGTCTAAGAAAGGTAGAAACTAGGAGAAGTGCTGCTTACGGCTCCTACGGCTCCGGATCCAGCAACAGCATATCCGGGGTCGCAAGCATAGAGACCGGGTGTCATGTACATTGGATAGGCCTGCAGTGGAGAGGAAGTCAGTCGCTCTGTCTCGGGAATGGGTGCAGGATTATTCATTTCCCTCTGTTTTTGTTCACAACCACCAACACGAGAGGGGGGGGGGGTCAGCTTCTAGAGATTACTCACCCATGGTCCGTACATCAGGTACGGGTAGCCCCAATAGTTGTGGTAATACTCCTCTTTGGGCGGGATTTCGCGGCCGTTCTTCCGAGCGCGCTTCTGCGCCTTGCTGTACTGGTCGTCGATGCGCCGCTGCATCCCCAGCACGCTCATGCGGCGAATGTCGGCTTTCGACCAACTGACTTCCTGCATCCTGACGGCGTTGTGGGCGGAGATATGAGCGCTCGCGTCGGGTGGGCAGAGATCCGCGCGCCCGGACTCGTGGAACGATTTATCCACTTTGGCGATTATAGAGTCAGTAGTCGCCTGGTGATATTACTATGTATTTATGGAAGATTGGAAGAGACTCACCCTTGTCATTCTTGGACACTCCCAGCAGTTTGCCAACGGATGAAACATGACTTGCACGGATACTCTCACAATACCAGCACGTACATTCCGAGTAAACATCGTGGTACGTTTCCTGGTACATTTTGGAGGTCCATTCGAAGGCATCCGCCAACTTGACCTCGTCAATCTTGTCATCGTGGTCGATAAATTTCCCAGTTTGCTTCACCATCCAGTGGAGATAAATCGGAGGAGAGAGCTGCTGAGTATGCCATGCGAGATCCACGTCAAGAGTCGGGACAGCAACATGATCGGAATGAGCTGCCATGATCGACGTGAATCGTTGGTACTTTAATATGAGGCGAGACATCGTCTCACGAGCTGCTGGACTATGGATCCAATCGATCTAGTGCAAAATAAGCGACTGAGGTGAGTATAGGGGACGTTATCACGTACCTTGTACATCTTTTCCGTGAAGATTCCCTGCCGGTGAACAGCTCCGGTGAGATCTAGAGCGAAAGGATAGATGTTGTCCCAATATCGCGACATCATCTTCCTTAGGTGAGTCCTGGCTGTGGTTGAAAGTTTGTAACCGCTCTTCCATCCTCTAGCGCCGTCGATCTCCTGGAGGACCTTGTAGTTCCAAGGCTTCACTGTGTCTTCTATAGACTTCCGAACATCTTCCATTGATGGTTGCATATAGGAGTTTCGGCTCATCAACTCCAGAATCCGGCTGCGCAAATGCTTTTTAAGGAGTCTGTTTGGGAAGGTTCTCGGGAACGACTGTCCTTCTCGGTCTTCGGGTATTTTCTCTGGTAACCCTGTCTGAAGACTCAGGATTGTACCTGGCATCGGTCGTTCCTGGACTAAGAGGCCATGGGTATCCTTCACAAATCTAGCGACCTCAAGCAACCGACGGTTGATTAAGGCGCCGCAGCCCGAACATTCGACGCGAAGGCTTCCATCGCCAAAGCCATCACCATCGAGTTTTGGGGGCAGGTACTTGTAATCTTCTGGAACACCACACGTCGTCCAGGGTATTTGGCACTTCTTTGAACATACGGGACATTTCAAGCTCTTCTTTGGGGGGTCGTTTACATTGTCCCATTCTCTCCAAGTTCTCTCTTTCCAGCTATTTTGGCACTCTCCTGTGGCTTTGTAGTTGAACTCAGCGTCGATTGCCCCATTTACTAAGTTCCAGGGAAGTCCCATATGCCATAACCCTTTCAAGCCGTGGCGGAGACAGTCTTCAAGGTAAGCCCTCGGATTAAGCATGTGTGAGTGCCAGACAAGCAGCACATCTAGCGGAGGAAGCATCGAAGAGTCGAATGGAAATGAATGTCCTTCCTTTATGAACCCGGAATATTTGGATTGGTCATGACTTTCCATATCGGCCTCGGTCAACGGATCCTTTGGGAGGGTATCCCACCAAGCATCATATCGGTCAACAGCCCTAGCAACATACAACGCCCAACGTTTTTCGCGCAGCCTGGCCAAGTTTCTGATGACTCGTTCTTGAGGTCCGGATTCTTTGGTTGAAATATCCTTTCCATAGTCGAACGTGTCGAGTTCTGCCCGTGAGTCGAATATCTGCCAAAGCCCATCCGTGTATCCAACATCGTCCTTGAGGTTCTGAAAGGCATAGAGCAGTTTGAGGTGTGCTAGGCAAGAGTCTGGAGAGAGATCTGCTGGCGAAGATGGAAGATGGAGCGAGGAAAATGCCGAGGTCAATTCTGCAAGGGCTTCTGGTGTGAGCTCGGCATTGTCGGCTGCATACGCCGGCGGAGCTGAGCCGTCACCCGGGTGTTGTGGACCAGCCCCATTCCCATTCTCAACACCTGAGCCGCCCATGGTATATAACTTTGCTCCCTGTTACAAAATCTACCGCGCAACTCCAATCTAAGCCTGGAAATATATATTTGCTGCAGATATAGTATGTTCAGAATTGAGATGTCTGAAGTAAGTAGAAGTAGGAGGACTTGGTCTTGGAGATTTGAAGTTCTTGTGAATGCTTCTATCGAGTCTTCTTCATCTCAGATGAAAGAAAAGGCGGGCAAAGGTTATTGTTGTCAAAGCCAAGATATATAAGTCTTTCCTTGCATGTGTTAAAAAGCTTGTCTGGCTCTTTCTTTCTTGGTGGGTTACACAATTATTGATAGCGGCATCAAGTGACGTCAAATAAGGCATACATGGGCAGGTGTATGCGGAGAAGTGGAGGTAAGGCGGAATGATAAACAGGCCACTAATGCAATGTGCCTTCAGCTGCCCCGCAAGATACGACCTATTCACCTATTGTACCATGTATGCCATACAGGCTGTAGTAGGCATTGTACTTGGACTTCTCGGTTTACTTACATTTGCCCCCTATTACTTAGCGCAGGGCTGACATTCTTGATCGCCGTGCCCCGCATGCTTAGCCATGCTAAGCCATGCTTAAACCAGAATCCTACAGGCTACAATGTAATGGCAAAGAATCCAACTAGAACAATACGCAGAATTCCAGGTCATATTACATCTACATGTCTTACAATTTACAAGAATTTACAAGAATACACGTGTCCAATCCAAAGAAGAGGGAGGCTGTGTTTCATCAATGATGCCGGGCGCCGACTTAGCGACGTCAACGTCCGCCCGCCCTTTGTTGGTTAATGGCGAGATTACCTAATATATAGGTTCGTCAGAATACGAGTCTAGATGGCCCTTTGTCTTCACCCAATATACTCAAATCTAATGTTGAGACATACAGGCGGCTTGCCGAGTAACAATTGGGAATAGTAGACGTTTCATTTCGCTAGCTTCGAACGATTTCCATCTATATCGTAGTCTAATATGTATGTATATTCAACTTCTTAATTCCTGCTATCTTCCATTACCACGTCCGGTGTTCCTGCACAATAGATAATTATACCCTCATATCATCCTTATCATTCGCACCTTCATATATCATAACCATGTCCGCTAGCATACCCCTGAACATCGAACTGCATCGACAGAGCATTTCTAGTATAACATATTCCTATTCCCATTCCATATCGTCGCTTTCCGCCCTCTCCTCATATTCCATGTAGCCAGTAGACTCTCTCTTGAGTCTAGTCAACTCATGCCCCAATCTAGCAGGAGAAATCATCCCTTGTTCTAGTCCCTGCAGTCCGGCTGCAGTTCTAGTTTATTGTCGGTGAGCACAGCCACCTACGACTTCAGCGTCGTTGTCGTCATGGGTGTGACGAAGCCAGAGCTCGTATTGAGCGGGTGCTGAATTACTAATGGTCTGCTCTTCGAAAGTCGGTATAGGCCGAAGCAGCGGCCCGATTCCCAGCGAGTGTTGACTTCGCTAAGCACAGTGAAATCATCCGTGAACCAAGCCGGTAATGAGAGGACGTTATCGTCGTCATCGTCGTCATCGTCGTATGAGGAATCTGAGGAGACTGAGGAGTCTGAGGAGTCCGAGGAGTCTGAGGAGTCCGAGGAGTCTGAGGAGTCCGAGGAGTCTGAGGAGTCCGAGGAGTCTGAACTGTCCTGGTCCTCTGAGTCGTCCACACGAGCATCGCCAGTGTCGATGGTGTCGTGGATGTCGGAAAGGATCGCCACGAACTTTTGCACTAGCCGGAGGATGCGAAGGTTCTGTTGGGCATCCTTGGAACCTGCGAGCTTGTTCTTTGGAAGCTCGGGGGTAGGGTGCTCGGTAGGCTTTTGGGGGTTGTCGACGGATTGCTCGCCACTAAAAAGTCGCGGGGTGGCATATATAGGGCGCCCTTGATGGAAGAGTAGGTCGAGGTTGACATGGCAGAAGCCGCCAGATATTGGCCATTGGAGGGTGTACCCGGTTGGAAGATTGACGAGTTCAAAATTCGTGGACGTGTCGGCCGGGCCTGGACCTTCGTTCGTGACACTCTCCAGCCAGGGCCCGAACCTACTAAGTGCTAGGGCGGCAATGATCTGACGCACCACGGGTATGTGAGGTCCCAGGTCATTACAAGCCTGGGTGAGGTTCTGGGGAGGTATATCGTCCGTGAGTTGGTGTTGGATAGTATGCTGATTGTACATCCAATGACATAGGACATCGACTAACTCAAAGAGCTGGCTGAATTGTTCCCAAGCCTCCTCAAGTCCATGGGGGACTTCAGTGGCCCGGCTCGCTAGGTATGCTGGCGTTCTAAGCATCTCTCGCCAGGTAGAGGCCAGGTCGGCCAGGCGATTATCATGATACCAGATGGTGGGTTGGTTGTAGATCTCTTCCAGGGTGAGGATGTAAGGGAAGATTCGGTCCTGGGCCGCTTGGGCAGATGGCGAGATGCCGTCCATGTTGGCAGAGCCCTGAGTCTGGCGAGAAGTCATTGTGGTATGTATAAATGACTTAAATGCAAGAAGCAAATTGTAGGAGCGAAAGGGAGTTTTCGGGATATTGTATCGCAGGTATTGTGTGGATGATGCCTCACAGCAATAATAATTTGTTAACACTTGGTCGTATGAATTTATGACAAGTCCGTTGGCTGGGAAGCAAATAGCAAAGAAGTGTGGCAAAGGCTTGCAAAGTAGTGAGAACGATATGTGCTCTTGGTGTTCTGTTTGATCAAGTCTATGTCTGTATAGGGAAAGAAGACGGAAAAGCAGAGAGTGTCGGGGAGCAGACGGGGCCTTCATATAGCCTGTAGTTCTGATATAGACTTTGTCGGAGATACGTCGAATACATACACATGCACATACGTTGTACACGGAAATACCATTATGAATAAAGCTTGATCTATTACCGATAACCTTGATGAAAAGCTTCGTAGTCGTCGATGTTCAGATTGCCCGCTTAGGATTATGAAAGCTTGTACTGGTTCAAAGCCCTTCGCCCTATCTAACTAAATAGTGATATACCGTATGTTCTCCTGGACTCTAAATAAACATTTTATATCACCAATTGACTGTGAATTGAGTTGCTTGGGCACACATTGACAATGCTACCATGATATTTGCTATGAGCCAAAGTGAGTAACATACACTCTAGATGGACACTAACATTAGGAATGAGTTTGCAGTTGGGGATATGAACATCTCACCATTGAACAGCGTTGGACTATAATTAAACATGGGATAACTCTAATGGTTTCTCCGATGGATTATACGTTAATTAAACGAAGTTTATTACCCACAACGATTTGAAAGGCGTAGGAATCATATGTCGGTGGGTTATCAAGTCTTCTTAATAAGACAGAGAAAATGGATTAGGTAAGTGATCAAAAGCCGACAATGGTTTACTGCACCACTCACTTAAATATATAGTGGTATCAAGCCCAGTATATGAGCTTGAGAACAATTGGTTGGTGAAGATGTGTTACTATGAATCACACTGTTTGCAAGTCTAATGCCCCAAAAGCTATACGCTTGAAGTGACCCTACTCATGCATATTAATATATCATAAATCAACGTAATAAATATTGGCTACTATGGGTTATATCACAGTGGTAATTTGCGGAATCACTACCTAGATGCTCTATGTCAACTAAAGCTAGATGGAAAACTATGTTCGTTGCAGGTGGTCAACATAAAAGCGCCGTGCTCCGCTGCACTATAACAAACTACACGTTCGCACAGACGGCTTTGGGGCCAAGATGGATAACCGTTTAACCTTATTTACTGGATGATAGGTCTGAGGGTAGAAGCTTGTTTCTGAGCCTCACATTAGATAATTCTAACTTAATTGCCTAGATACATATACTTTTACTAGTTCATAGCACCCGTACTCTATCTTAAACTTCATATCTGTCTAATATGAATATCAAGGCAATATTAACTAAGGTTTGCCAAATTAGAAAACAGCTCCTTTAGAACTTGATAGAACAATAGTAAGGTAGTTACGATACGGGCTTTATTGATGAGCTTGCTGCGGAAGGAATGACCGTGCAAAACATGATATAGTCACCCAGAACGAAACCGCAAAGCTACGAATAGGTAATGCTACGTTGACTGGTTGAATTCCTGAGATCTGACTGATATGCAAACGACAAAGTAGGTAGATATGACCGGATTGATATTTGTGTGATGGACTGTAAACATGGCGTACCTGCACTGTCTTAGGTATTTACATGTATGTATGTGTATGAAATATTATATTTCGTTGACTACCTACCTATGTAGGTATCAACCATCAAAAGCTATTTATTAAGACAAAGAAAGTGTGTACTGCACCACCCACTATACTAAGGCCGGGTGCCTGCAGCTCTAAGTCGGGTTATGTCAACCAGCGTCTAGGCCCGCCAAGGACTCGGTCGATGGGGCGAGGCTAACTACGTATGTACGTACAGCGAGGCAGCTACATAGGCAGCTAGGCTAACTACAGCTAGGGCGGCAGGCTTTAATAAATGGAGACATATTCCTTATCAGCTTCACTATCAGCTTACAAGGGCCCGTATTAAAGTTGTTTTTCTTTCCTTTGAAACTTGACTTCATATAAAATACATAGATCTGTCTTTTCATCAAAAGATAGTCTAAGTAATAAACAAATGCTTAGGCGCAAGGTTTTCTACAACCTTGAAAGCGTTGCAACTCGCATCTCTGATTACTCTGCATTTCGCAATCATTACAATCATCATCGCCAGTTACATCTCTTATCAGCAGCAAGCGTGATGGATCAATCCAACAACAAATCGAGGCAAAGACCTCATAGAGGCAGGAGATTCAAGGCGCCAAGGTCAGCGAACCCTAACAACCAACAAGAAGGCACTTCGTCGTTTTCTTCATCGGCACAAGCAAATGGCTTTGAGGCAAATGGCACATCTTCAACTCCAGCAACCAGTGGCGTATCTAAGCCCTCGCTTACTATAGATGTGCCTACTGATACCCCGAGCTTTTCTGACTTGAGCAAGGAAAATCTTGTTCATCCCACCGTACTGCAGACCATTTCACAGGACTTGAAGTTTGCTCACATGACTCCAGTCCAGGCTGCTACCATTTACGAACTTCTTAGCAAGCGTTCAGATGTCTTAGCGCAAGCCAAGACTGGCACAGGGAAGACCATCGCCTTCCTCCTACCGGCCATACAAACTCTTCTTAACCGTCAGACACCACCAGGCCGTTACATCTCTCTTCTCGTCATCTCGCCGACGCGAGAGTTGGCTATGCAGATTGCCAAGGAGGCAGAGGCGCTTTTGCAACGCTTGCCTCAGTACAGCGTGTGCTTATCCATCGGCGGTACCAACAAGAACACGGAGGAGAAACGGATAATCAAGGGCTGCGACATCCTGATCGGCACTCCAGGTCGCTTGTACGACCACCTTGGCAACTCTGACATCATTGCTGAGAGGGCGCAAAAACTCGATACTCTTGTTCTAGATGAGGCAGATAGACTCTTAGATATGGGATTCCTCGGTGATCTCAAGAAAATCTTCAGATGCCTACCGGACCGCGCAGTCACCCCGAGACAGGGCATGTTATTCTCCGCGACCATCGCCCCGCACGTCGAGCAGGTAGCCCATCTAGCGCTATCCAAAGACTACAAGTTTATCTCGACGATCTCCAAGGGCGAGATCAACACACACGAGCGCGTGCCCCAGCACCTCGTCGTGGTGCCAAGCTTCGCCGATGTAGCGCCGGCCTTAATCGGCGCCCTGAACCAAGAGCTGACCCACGTCGGCCACGACAGCTTCAAGGCCATCGTCTTCGCGCCCACGGCGGGGCTTGTCGACTTCTACCTCGAGATTCTGTCCTCCATGCCCGGCAGCGGACTACCACCCATCCACGCCCTCCACGCGCGCATGACGCAGAGCCGCCGCACCAAGACTACCGACACGTACCGCACGGCGCGCAACGGCATCCTCGTCGCCACCGACGTCGTCGCCCGCGGCATGGACTTCCCGGGCGTAACCAACGTCATGCAGGTCGGCGTCCCCGCCGACCGCGAGTCCTACGTGCATCGTCTGGGCCGCACGGCGCGCGCCGGCGCCGAGGGCCGCGGCACGTTCATCGTCACGGAGCACGAGCGCTACTTCCCGAAGTGGACGCTCAAAGACATTGCGTTCGAGCAGGAGTCGCCGGCTGACCTGAGCGCGCGGGATCGCGTGCTGGGCGTCGCTTCCCAGATGGAGGAGAGCGCGCGCGCTCGTGTCTACCAGGGCTGGCTGGGGTTCTACAAGAACAGCATCAAGGCCCTCCAGTGGGATGTCGGCAGGCTCGTGCAGGAGGGCAACCAGTTTGCGCTCGAGGGCTTGGCGTGCCCTGAGGTCCCGACGTTGCAGAAGAGCACGGTGGGGAAGATGGGGCTGAAGGGCGTTAGGGGCTTGAAGGTTGGTCCTGATGCTCCTAGGGCGAGACATGGACGCCGTGATGGCGCTGCTGGTGGTAGCGGCAATGGCGGGGGTGGAGGCGGAGGTGGTGGAGGTAGAGGAGGTAGACGATAGATATTGATGGTTTGAGGACCATACGGGTACGATATGGCTATCGGAGTGTGTGGAGTGGCCATTACGTATCTTAATTGCACTATTCTCGCGAGAGGGTCAAGAGGGCGCTTAGGAGTTAAGCTTCATATAGATACATAGATTCGGCGTTAATAGAGAAAAACCTGGAATCGCAGCAATTGTGCCAAAGACAGGAACTGTGACTATAAGCCTTGCCTGCCCTTTCAAGTCTACAGATCTGTCTTCCCTACCTGGAGCCCCCATGCCCAGGTATGGAACCCACACTGCTGGCAACGTCTGCATCTAGAGTGCATCTAGTAAACCTGTGCGGTGACATTGTTACGAAGCTATCTTGGCAAGCCGGCATAAATCGCCTTGTCGTTCGCCGGTCTTGTGTTGAAACGATCATACGAGATGATTATACGCTGGGATTTCGTACCTCACATTCGAAATCCATCGCTATTTCCAAGCAACCTGCTACTATGTAGATAATGAGCAATACTTAACTCACACCCCGTGTAGGTTCTGTCTAGTTATGCCCTCTGCGACTTTAACAACTACCGACGCAGAAATATAAGTGGAAATTACCATATGCACAGGACATCAAAGCCAAGGAACCTTCCAAGATCGCCTACGATAGTTAGGATCGACGATATCTTGCTTTTTGCTCCCAAATTTCCTTTTTTTCTCTTTCGCTTTGACCGCTGCTTGGGACGTGAATAGCAGTGGATATCTACGATCGACGTGATAGGATGCAGTTAATAATTGATTCACCCATAACCTTATTAGCCGGCTGCATGATTCATAACCAACAAACCCTGAACTAACATCATGCTTGCTGCATGCCTCCGCTGCCTGCCCGCTCCCCTTGATGCGGATGCGGCTGCGACTGCGATACCGGGGGTTTGGATATCTCGGGGAACTATCCGTGCTCGCTTACCTTCCTACACATGCGTTTTTATGTTCAGAAATAGTTAACTACGTAGCATCGAGCTGGTTGCCTCGTATTTGCCCATTCTGCCCTGTTCATTGCCTTATTTCCTGTACAGGCCCTCTTCTCTCACCTGAATCCCACTTTGACCCGAAACAGACCACTTGTTCCTCGTTTTGTTGTTCCTCTAGCACTGTCAAGACTGTCAATAGCAACTATCTACATTATGTAGTGCCTACATATTTAGGTTAATTCTGGAACCTGCCGCCCTGCCGCCCACGAGAAACCACGCTGCCACGTTGGTAACTGTGGATCCCCACGTTTATGACTTGGAGAATTAGCAGATGTTTACCCGCTTTTGAGGGGGAGCAATGTGCAGAGTGGGAACGCGAAACGTCGATTAGAATTCTGAGCATAGCATTAATAAAAGTTAGAGGTGTGTAGGACTCGGCTGGACTGCTGGACTGACCTACATACGTATGCGCGTGCATGCGCGTGCATGCCACGTTTAGTTAACTTAGTGCTAGATAGAAGCGAGACGAAGGATGGAACTACATATGTAGCTATGTATGCACGTAGCTACATATGATCACCTGAATCCATACTGCCGGAACGTGTCTGATGTAAATTCGATAAGGCGGCCGTGCAGGGTAGCACTCGGCTCTGACATCTACACCTAGCTATCTGTAAGATAATACGAGTACAGCGGGCCTGATCGGAACCACATATGTATGGCAGTGATATTATCAACACATAGAGTTCGATAATGGACGGGGTGTGTCTTTCTAGTAAAATGTAATTTGGATATAATATCTCCCCTGAACTTCCGAGCCGGGCAAATCTTCTAACTTTAAAAGTGAAGAACCGCGACACTACGTTAAGCTGGCTCAGCTACTTCGCTACATACCAACCTGCTGTTTAATACTGCATCATAAAGTTTACAACCAAATGTTATGCTACCCAGGTGCGAAGGCAAGATGAACAGAATTATATGAGGACTACGTACATATCTACATATGTAGTGGTGGTCCTGTCTGGTGCTCTATCTAGTAACGGATGGCTACGATGCCACATCCTTATTACACGTATGCTTACATCGTACATTGCATGACAGTAGTGAGTTAAATAGTATCGTTAGTACGTCGGTCCTAATCAACTCATGTAATTCGCACGAAAGAGCTCAGTCATCATTTGATGAGCAACCTGACCTGACATGATTCAGGAGTGCCCACAAATGGGCAGCAATTTCAGTTCATTAGTTACCTAGCTCTAGTGTAGCGGGGGTTTTTCTTCAGTTAGCGCCCAGGCGTTCTCAGTCCCGGCTGGAGGGTTCAACCCCACGGCGCTAGGTACCTACCTTGTAGTGCAAGCTCGTACCGTGTGTCTGTAACTGCGCCGTGCGACGACATCAGTGCTCCTTCTCCTGGAATCCCCGTCGGGACAATATAATTGGAGCGCGGGTAGGTAAGCAGGGGGAAACCCAGAAGCGGCCCAAAACCCCCCTTGTCAAAATGTCTTCGGTGACCACGCTGGTGGTAACTGGCGCGGGATTCGGCCGACTTGCTTGTTTACTCCTAGTTTGGCTGCTTGGGGGCTTAATTATCAGTTTGTTTATTCGTACCGAGTTAAAACGTTATTTTAACCGGTATTTAATCGCATTTAACAAAGAGCTTATATATTTACTTTTATTAATAAAAATCGGTTTTTCGGCTTTATTACTTATATTACTTAATTATAATTTAATATAATTATTCGATTTATAAAAAAATTCTTAAATTATTAAATAATAAAATTATTTAAAATAAATTTTATAATAATTTAAATTATTTTTTATAAATATAAGTTATTTTCGAAAATTTAATTATAACTTAAGTTTTTTTACGTTTTATTACGTTAATAATAATCTTTAACTTTACGTTATTTATTAAAACTTTTATAATTAATTATCGAAATTTTAATATATTTTTTATAATTAACTTTTATTAAACTTTATTATTTTTTAATATTATATAATAATAATAATATTATTATAAAAAAAAACGCTTTTATCGATTTTAATTACTTTTTTAATTTATAATTTTATTTAAAACTTATATTAATAATAAATTAATTATAAATACTTTAATTAAATATATTATAAATTAAAATTATTTTATTATTATTAAATAAATAAATAAAATAAAAAACGTATTTAATATAATAATATTATAATATAATTAAAAAAAAAAAATTTAAAAGTATTAATAATTATAAAAAAAATTTATAAAAAAATAAATATAATTTTAAAACTTTAATTAAATTATTTAAAATATATAATAATAATTAATATATTATTATTATTAAATTTATATATAATTATAACTTTATAATTAATATATATAATATAATAAATTATCAAAAATAATTAAAATAACGCGTTTTTAATAATAATAATTTTAATATAATTATTTTAAAATTATTTTATATAATATAAATAATTATCGAATAAATTATTTATTATTTTAATAATTATAATAACTTTTACTTTTAATTAATTAATTTTTTTATATTTAATTTTTTTAATTATTAAATAAATAATTTTTTTAATAAAAAAAGTAATAATTTTATTAATTAAATATATTAAAAAAAGATTTAATTTTTTATAAAAAATATTTATAATATTTAAAATTAATTTTAACGAAATTAATAAAAAAACTTTATTTTTATATAATTATTTATTAATAAATTAAAAAAGTATAAATAAAAATATAATATTAAATACTTTATTAATTAATACGTAAAAAATAATTAAATTATTTAAATGTTTTAAATATTTAAATTATATATTAAATTATAAAAAAATAATTTTAAATTATTAATAATAAATAATATTTATAAAATTAATTATTTTAATTTTTTATTTTTTAATATAATAAAATTAATCGCTTTATATATTACTTTTTATATAACATTTAACTTATTTTTTAATAAATTAAAAGATAATTTTAAATAATATTTTAATTACTTTAAAATATTTTATAAAACTTATGATATTTTTAAACTTATAATTATTATAAATAATTTTAATTATAATTTTAAAAAAATAACGTATAAAATATATTTAAATATATTTTAATAATTTTATATTTAATATATTATAAAAAACGTTATTTATTATATTAATCGAAATTAAATTTTAAAAAGTAAAATTATAATAAATAAATTATTTATTATAAATAAAAATTAAAAAATTAATTTAAACGTTTTTAAATTTAAATAATTTAATTTAAATTTTTTTTTATATTATAAAAAAAAAATAAAAAGTTATTAATAAAGTTTATAATAATAATAATAATAATAATAATATAAATAAATAAAAAATAACTTTAAAAATATTATTATTATATAATTTATCGTTAATTTTAATTCGAAAATCGTTAATTATTAAATTATTATTTTTAAAAAGAAATTTATTAATTATTAATAAAAGTAATTTATAAATTTACTTTTATTACGTTTTAAAAAATAATTAAATAATCGTAATAATTTTATTAAAACTTAAAAGATAATTATATACGTTAATATAAAAAAGCTTTTTTAATAAATTTAAATAAAATTAAAAATAATAATATAATTATTAAATTTATAAATATAATAAATTTTTATTTATTAAATTTTTATTTATATATTTTAAATTTAAATTTTATTTTATTTTAAAAGCTTTTAAAGTTAATTTTAATAAATTTAAAAAAGTTATTTTTATTAAATTTTTTTTTTTATATAATTTTATACGTTTATTTTTTTTTTAAAAAATATTATAATTAATTAATTATTTTAATTAATATAATAATAACTTTATAAAAATCTTACGATATTTTTTTATTATTATTATTATATTACGTATATTTTAATTAATATAAATATTAATTTTATTTATAAAAGTATAAATTTTTAAAAATAATTAATTAAATCTTTTTTATAAATATTAAATAATTTTACTTTACTTTTAAAATAAATTAAAAGTATTTTTTTTAAAATATTTTTATAATTTATATTACGATATTAATATAAACTTTTAAAATAAATTTTAATTAAAAATATATTTTAAAATATTTAAAAATTAAAGATTTTATAAATATATATATTATTATATATTTTTTATTAAATTACGAAGTTATCGTTAAATAATAAAATAATATATATTTTAATTTATATTATATTTTAATATTTTAATTAATATCGATTTTTAAAAGCTTTAATATTTTTTTTAATATTTATTTTTATTAATTTTATTATTATTATAATTATTTTAACGTATATTTTAATGTTTTTTAATTTTATTAAATTACTTAATAACGTATTATTTATTATAAAAGTTTTAATATAATTAATACTTTATTAACGATATTAAAAATTATAAAATTAAAGTAATTAATTGTATTAAATTATTTTATTAACATTTAAAGCGTTATTTACGTAATCGATTTATATTTTTTAATTTATTATATAATTAAATTAAATCGATATATTTAAGTTATTAAGTTATATATAAAAAAGCTTTTAATAACGTTAAAAAAATCACTTATTAAAATATAATAAAGTAATTATATTTAAATTTATTTTTTATAAAATAAAATTTATATTAATATAATAAATATAATAATAATATACTTTAATTTTTTAAAATTATTAAAGTTAATTTAAAAATACGTTATAATTAATATATACGTAACGCTTTATTTAATAATAAAACTTACTTTATAAATATTTATTTTTTTAATTTTCTTTAAATAAATACGTTTATTTTTAATATAAAAATAACGATATTATTTAATTATAATTATTTCGAAAAATTAAAACGTAAATTATCGAAATAAAAAACTTTAATAAATATTAATAATTACATTATAATAATTCTTTTAATTTAACGAAAAAAAAATTATTTAATAATAATATTAAAATTCGTTATTATTAATTAAAAAGCAATGTAAAGCGATATTTAAATAATTATTATTAAATGTTATTTTATAAAATTAAAGTTATTTTAATTTATTTAATTTTAAATTTAATAATCGTATAATTATTTTATAATAATTATTAAAATAAAAAATTTAAAAAGATTAAAAAATATATAATAATAAGCGTATATTATTTTATAACGAGTTATTTAAACTTAAAATAAAAAGCAACGTTAAAAATAAACGTAAATTAATTATATAAAAAATATAAAAATAATAAAAATAATAATAAGCTTTTTTTATTAAAATAATAAATTAAATAAAAAATAAAATAAAATAAATAAAAAATTACGTAAAAAATTAAATAAAGAATTAAATAAATTAAGTTATATTATAAAAGTTATTATTATTTACTTTTTAAAATATTTATATAATATTTTATAAAATAATAAATTTAAATTAAATAAATATATTATTATAAAATATAATAAACGTTTTATTTAATTTTTACGATATTATTTATTATTTTTCGTTATTTATATATTATTAATAATAATAATAATAATAATAATAATAATAATAATAATAATAATAATAATAATAATAATAATAATTTAATTAATAATAATAATAATAATAATAATAATAATAATAATAATAATAATAATAATCGTATTAATACTTTAATTAATAATAATAATAATCGCCGTAATAATAATAATACTTTTAAAAGCTTTATTATTTATTTATAATATATAACTTTAAAAGCTTTAATAAAACCTTTATGCGTTACATTTAATTTCGAATTATAATTGCATTAAAATAATTATGTTAAGTTGTAATTAAGTGGCATAAGTGGTGGAGCCGAAAGACCGATTTTTACTAATAAAAGTAAATGTGTAGGCTTTTTGTTAAATGCGATTAGATACCGGTCAGAATAACGTTTTGACCCGGTACGAATAAACAAACTGCCTAATTATTACATAGGTCGCTGTGCTAGTAGTAAATGACACCTCCGCGCCAGAGCTGGTAGGTATTTGACGACCGGCGGCCTGTCGCTCGCTACCTATGTAGTATTGTACAAAGTACCTAGACGCGGGCTGGCCTACATGGTTGAAGCCTGCAGGCAGAACGGAATGCTGTACCTCGAAACATCTTACCTTGCTTACCTATTGGCCGAACAATTTCCCATTCCCTTCTTTTTGTTTTTTCCCCCTTCTATTTCCTTTCTATCTATCCATCACATCTCCATCGCGCGTCTCATCCCATGCATAACGACCCTCATACTTCCTTCCGCCATCTCGGCACGCACGTAGTAGGTAGGTAGCAAAATCAACCAGCCAGCTAGCAGTGTTGCAGTACCGGTGGATTCGAAAGAAAGAGGAACCGGAGCCTCGGGTCCTGATTTCTTGTCCTACGCTCTGCCGTCTTCCCTGTCTGGTGTGTTATTGGGTCTGGTGGTTCCATCTGGTTGGGTCGCGCGCAAAAACCCGCTCCCTTGGATTGGAGACCGACTGGCTAAATAACACGCGATTCGACGCATGCATGCCTTGCGGGTCGACCCGTTGTTCTGGTTCGCCCGCTGAAGGAGAAGAGGGGAGGGAAAAACAGACGTGAACCACTCGGTCGGGTACGACCTGCACGGAGAGGGAACCGAGCCCTTGGGAATACATACATAAAGGACATATCTGAACAAACCACTTTGCTTCTTTGGTTTTGTTTTCGCCTCGGGGCAAGTTTCCATGCGTCTTCACTAGATACCTCTTTGCTTCTCCTCTTTAGGTTGCTTGATTATTTTGACTGGCGTTGGTCTGCTGGCACTCTTTAAGACATTCATCTCGTACCTGCCTAAACACAACCTTGATATAATTCCATGTGTGTCGGTTGGACAGTATGGCCGACGGAATCGAATATGAGGGAATTGCAGACGACAGGTCCATCCGTGCGGGGAGCGACCGCTGCTTTCGCGACTACTCACCGGGGGACACCGTTTTGAGCTTAAGCGATGACGGGAGAGCAATGTAAGATTTTTTTGAATACGACTTTACTTGTACTACATGATCCTACACGGCATAGCACTTCCCGCCACTGTGTCACTATCTGCCCTACCTGCCCACCTATCTAAAATGACTTGTTCCCGCGCCTAAATATTCTAAGCTCTAACTTTCAACTAACCATTGCGGCCAGATATACCGGGCCCTTACCTTCCTTCCATTCGCCCGCCCCCGACCCAGAAGGGGAGGAGGACGGCCTAGCGGCCAGTCCCAGTGTAGCCTCAGCACCGCCAAAGGCCGCCGACGCTCGAGCGAAACCCGACGGCGTCCCGTCCCTCCACGACGGCCTTCTCGCAGCCAGCTCCCGCCCCTCATCATCCGGCAGCAGCAGCGGCACGCCAATAGGACGATTCCGGCGCGACGAGCAGACGTACGAGAAGCTAGCGCTGCAGCTGTCGGCCGCCAATGCTGCAGCCGCAGCTTCTTCTTCATTATCGACGACACCTCCGCGCCACGACTCTACGTTGCTACCTGGCGAGGGTATCCTCCTAGCAGCCAGAGAATTTCAACCTGGCGACGACGAGGGTGATGTGGACATGATGACGAGGAGCGGCATCCCGTTCCCCCGGCGGTCGCGACGGCCCGGTGATATCCCGCTCCCGTCCTCGGCGTCCCGTCTCCCGCGCAGCGTGCTCGTGCCCCCGACGACGGCGAGGACGCCCGTCGAGGAACTGCGCGAGATGACGCGGTTTATGAAGTCTGCGGAGTGGGAGACGCTGGGGTCCGAGGAGCAGACTAAGTATATTCATGAGGTGTAAGTTCGATCTCTACTTTATACCCCCTTTCCCCCCTTCCGCCTTCCCTACTTCTCTTTGATAAACTAGAATAATGTCTATTCTATGGCTTGGAATATCTAGCTAATCATGTCCTTATGTAGGTTCCTGCTTCGTCGGCGCGTCAGGGCTGTCGAACTTCCGCGCGAGTCTAAGTCGGTGAGGGTGCGGAAGCGGCAACGCGTGCACAGCGGGGAGAAGACGGACGAGAGTGGGTCGGGGTCTTCGTTTTTATCTTGATTGGTATGTCGTCGTTAGGTGACAATTGGCGTCTCGGTCGGTTCTTTTGCTTTGAGTTTCGGGTTTGTTCATGATACCAAGTCTGTTTTTTTTGCTCTTTTTGGCCTCTTTTTCGCTAGATCAGGATGGATTGGGGTTATAGTTGCCCAAGTCAGCATATAGGGCTTTGGTTAGATAGAAGGATGTCAATTGTCATTTCTTATGTTCTGGTGACAGAACCGTTGTCAAATATTATGCGTTGGATTTATTCATACAAGAGCCATGCTCGGGTTTGAGTCAGTGCGACTCCAGCATGGGTGAGTCACTGTTGCAGGTTTGCTGCACTAAAAATTCGAAATAATGGTGGCTTTGGCCATATATGAACTGGAATGAAATCTATATTTTGAACATAAAACTCTCTGCCCCCATTGAATCATGGTTCTCGCAACTCGCCAGCCCTTGCTAGCAAGATCCTGCATGTCGTGTCATTCGTAGAATCCTAATCACACAACCCACAAACTCAGTCATCAAACGCTTCTTCCCATGCTCCCGGGATTTGTGGTGGTGGGTTTTCGATCAACTCCCAGAACTCGCCCGCGAACATGTCTGTGGGCTCGTCCCAGTATATGTCCCAGTCCTCCGGCTCCGGTCCATATTTGAAACCTATCATGTATACCGATTTACCCTTTCGCGCTAGTTCTATACATCTTTGCAAGTTTTGTTTAGCAAGACCTATCCTAGGAAAGAAACGACGTCTTATTGCTAGGCTAGTATCGTAAAGTAGTTTAGTCTCAAGCCCTCCTAGTTTAATTAGGTCGAACCCGGCGTCCTTGAGGCTGGCAACCCACGCCCTAAGTAAGAACGTGGTATGTTTCTTCCATGAGTGTACGATATGGGACGACGTTGCTTCCAGAGATGACGAAATCATCAAAGTAGAAAGCGTAGCATTCCAGTTCAGGTGGTCGCAACATATGATATCGACATTTGAAACCCGGCTAACGATCTCAGCTGACAGTTCGAACCAGTTACGTGAAATTACGAGGGATGTTTGGGGGCCCTGTAAATTATATCGGCAATTCGCGGTAGCTTTGTACATGATGTGTGTTAACAGTGAATTGCCGGTTCTGGGCGCAATACGATAGAGACCATCTAAGTCTGATGTCCACTCCGGTTCTAGTATTCTTTTGAATACTGTTGGATCATGGACCCACCAGCAGGCCCTCTTTACGCGCGATTCTATAGAGGTATGATTATGTAACGGGCACATGCGGCGCTGTATTTGAAAAAAGGCCTCGGGGCCATCGTCACTCCAGAAGCATGTGCAAGATGACCCATAGTCTTCATTACACTGGTCCATTTCCAGTGTAGATGTAATGTCATCAACCATATTGGGCTGCTCTAATAATGTTCCGCCAAGCTGACCAGGTTTCCAACAGAGAATTATCATTAAAATGGGCGATCTGCCCAAGAGGTTAATACTGCTTCAAAATAAAGAGTGATGAATACACACAATCCATAAAGACTTGCCAATAAGTCGAGCCCTTTGCTCAACAGGTATGGAATCATAGCCGGATCTGTCGAACAAAATGCTGCTACCTAGCGCGTAAGAGTGAGTTGATGAAAGTATCAAGACCGGCGTTACTACTCACATGAAGAAGCGTCTCGCCACTAGAGCCATTGTAATCGAACGGTGATGCTAAGCCCATGTCAAACATGCGCTGAAGCTCTTGTGGTGACCCATGCTTAACAACCTCAAACACTTCGCTGTCAGATGGCCTAGCACAATAAGATCTCAGGTTGGTCTGCCAACTTCCATTTGCTCTAAAGCTCTGGAGATCCCACGATTGTCTGCACATCCACGACGGGGCTTGTATCATGATACCAGAACCTTGTCCGGAGATTCTTATCGATAATCGACCAAACGGAGACGACGGCATAGACCACTGTCGCCATTGCCGATACGATGATTTCATTCGGATTGCCTGGGCTCGAGTTGGCGGTTCTGATTCCGAGTCCACGCCTTCGTCTTCGGAATCATCATCATGGGGCTGCACAGATGTCGGTAACGTGTTCACGTGGCTTGGTTGGGGACGACCTGTAAGGGCTGTGAACTTGTTGATGATTATATCGGGTTGAATTCTTGTAAGAGCACTGGGGTCGATATCAGTATCCAGTATCCCGAAGGAACAAGTTTCACTCACACAAGGTAGCTTTGTTGAGCCAACGATAGCATTCTAATGGTATTCTCGAGGCGTTTCTCTAGTTTCTTAATGGTGGCCCTTTTCAGCACGACCTTGACCGAGACAATCCTCTGATGGAACTTTCTCGGACTATTGACTTGGTGGCTCAATTCTTCCACAAGTTCAGTAAGGGCCTTGAGAGCATTGCGACAATATGCTGTACTACGTTTCGCCGCGACATCGTTCCAGAGAATTGAAGGTAAATCGGTCTCACTGAAATTGCACTCGGCGTCGAATAATGCTGGGTCCAAACAGTCAATTTGCTGCATCAAATCAGCGATGTTATCCGGGACATCCTTGACCTCATCCAAGAGCTGTTTCAACTTGAAACCAGCGACGCCTACTTGGGTAGCAACTTGGGCAATGGCTAACCCGCTGGCAGCGACACTTAGAGCCTCTGCCATCTTCCGGTCTCTGGTACGACCCTAGGGTGCTATGGAAGATTGAGCATACATAAATTAAGAAAACAATAGAAGACAAGTCCGGGGAGAACAGTAGTGCATTATGCGAATCTATATGTCTCTGACAAGGCTCTTAGGATAAGCCCCCCGTCACATCGCCCCCAAAGGCCTACATATGAAAACCACCAACTAGTCATAGAGAGTTACATGGTAGGATTAGCAAGAGGTAAGGCAGAATGCAGTCGGGCATCTGATATATGTCTAAAAATAGGGGTAAGTACGAAGGGGGATTGAAACACGCAGTAAATACATAAAACACAGTAAGTTGTTAGTACCCCGAAAATTGCATAAATGATTAGTTAATGCATGCACTTCCTCCGTCATCCCGTCATGAGCTCGATCGTCATTACCTAAGTTAAACAACAACACCTAATAAAAACCACCAGCTCATGAGCCTTCCCGGTCTGTGCCCGCTGCAGCAGCAGCATCAACGGCATTGCAACCATGCTTCCACAGAACCGGCGTCTACGCCACCTTCAGGGAATATACCTCCGGAATCTAAGCTTTTCCGTGAACCGCGGTAGAACAATTGACGACCTCGATGCCGACTTCAAGTCTAACAACAATAACAACGAGCTTGAAATTAGAGAAGACGATGCGCCACAAATACACCAATCCCAGTCCACTGATAGCCTGCGACCGCGACCGAAGGGGCGGAGACGGAGCACCACTTTAGCTAACATCAGCCCCGTGACGCGACAGAAGCAATTAGAATATGCCGTGCAGAGTAGAACGGCCGACATATTCTTCTCGCTGCACTGCGAGGGAATCGACGAAGAAGAGGAGCCCCTGTACATCAGCGAAGTAGGCTCACGGGCGACGAATTTCAACTTCCGGTTCTTCAACCTAGCCGAACTAGGCCCATTCATCACACGAACATCGATTTTCACCGTCAAGGTCTGGGCAAAGAGATGGGACGCGTGGAGCCTGCTCCTCGAACAGCACGTCGACCTGCGGTCCCTCAACTACCTCGGCACCACGCTCCGAAACCGCCAGTTCCCGCCCAACTGCCTCGTCTTCCACCTCGCGGACGGCAGCGACGGCGGCGGCGGCGGCGTCTACGCCCTCGAGCTCGCGAACCAGAAACCCGAGCCGAAGCAATCGCCCGCGCTCCCGACATCCTCCTACAACGCGCTGATGAAGCTCTCGAACCTCGATACCTCGATCCAAGACGCGCTCGCGACCCGCGAAACCTTAACCGCGCAGATCAATGAGATCCTATCTTCGCACACATCCAACACATCATCCACCAACATGCTCCTCCCACAAGCGCAAGAGTCCGCCCTCCTCGCCTCCCGCTACCTAACCTCGCAAAAGCGCGCTCTCAAAGCAGCGCAATCCCGGCGCTCCGACCTGCGCGCCTCGATCGACGCGCGCCGCGCCGCCATTCACGAGGGTAGAGCAGCCCAATCACAAGCGGAAGCAGAAATCCAACGCGCGCGAGACCTGCTCCCGGCGTTGCGGGCGCAGGTGACGGCAGCGCGGGAGGCGATCCGGGGCCAGCGGCGGCGGATCTGCGAGGATCTGGGGCGGATCTACGGGATCACACCCGAGACTAGCCCGGGGGCAGCACCACTATCGTTCCGGATCTGCGGGGTCGCGCTCCCGAACACGTCGTACGACCCGTCGTCGGCGTCAGCGGCGGAGGACGCGCTCTCGGCCGCCCTGGGCTACGTCGCGCAGCTGGTGGATCTCCTGCAGTTCTACCTGGGCGTGCCGCTGCCGTATCCCGTGACGCCGTTCGGGTCCCGGAGTAGTGTGCGTGATGACATTTCGTTGCTGCCTGATACTACGCTATCTTCATCATCGCCATCATCATATGCTGCGTACGGCGGCGGCGGTGGTGGTACGGCAAAACAGCAGCAGCAGCGATACAGACAGCAACTACAGCGCGACTTCCCGCTGTTCCTCCGCGGCGGTGCCACGGCCCAGTACCGCTTCGACTACGCCTGGTTCCTCCTCAACAAGGACGTCGAGGCGCTGTGTGCCGTCGGGGCAGGGCTGCGCGTCGTCGACATACGGCATACGCTGCCGAACCTCAAGTACTTGCTCTACGTGTGCAGTGCGGGCACGGAAGAGGTGCCCGAGCGGAAGAGAGGCGGCGTGCGCGGCTTGTGGGCCGGCCGCATGATGCGGAAGTCGCGCAATAATGGTTGGGGGTCCTTGTCGGTAGGGAGTGCCAGTGCTGGCGGTGTTGCGTTCGACGACGGCGCTAGTAGTGCCGGCGGGAGCAGTCGGAGGGGTAGCACCGATAGTGAGGTCCTTGCCGGGAGTGGTGGAGGTCAGGACCAGCTCAAGATGGCCATGGCGGCCGCGGCGGCGAGCGAGAACGGGCATACACAGCAGCAGCAGCAGGAGCAGCAACAGCAGGAACATCTGCATGTCCTTGGCGGCGGCGCGGAGGGATCGACATACGCGAGGCAGCAACTGGGGAGTGGACACCATCACTCGCCTTCCTCTTCTTCCTCTTCTCGTTCCCCTCTGGGCGTAGGTGTGGATATAGGGGGTGGCCTGCCATTTGACGAAGCAGCAGGCGCGAGGCTTACGCTGCGGACTAAGGGGTTGAGGGAGAACGTGGGCGCGCACGCTTGAGATGGGGAGGTTTTTTGTGTTGTATCTTGGAAGGACTCGTGATGTGTTGTGATGCTCTCTATGTCTGTCATATACTAACTACCTCCTGATCCCGTATTGTACATTGTACGGCGCGAATAGAGACACACTGCCTGATGTGTGTATTATTGTCTCTTAACTTACATCAACGGGGTAGTAGCTAGACGTTATGTATGATACCTATGTATGTATGATGGGAGTATGATTGGTGGCACTCTGGCTAGGTAGCTAGATACGAAAATGTGAGAAGAGGGGAAAAAGCTATGCAAGCTTATAAGTAAAACGTCTCGAATCGCAGTTGCTCTACCTCTGCAAATAGAAGCATTTGCTTCACAGTTCTGTTTTTTAAAAGCAAAATGCTAATATATTTGATAATTATACTATTGTTACATGTCCTTAGCACTGATAATACCTTAGATAGGTAGGTAGGCTAGATATAATAGAGTAATCCCCTGACCAAGCGCCGGATGCCACCTTCTATCGTGTACGTATGTATAATACAAAGTTCAGTTCGCTATGGCAATAGGATTAGGTAGCCATAGCTCAATGAGTCGTTATCGGTCAACTGACCGACTTCCGCACGTTGCCGTTGCCGTCCATCCAGCGATTTCTTTCTTCCTCGGTAGCTTGGTTCACCGCGAATCTGTCCCCGCGAACTTGACGCTCTTCCTCCTCTCCTTCTCGCCCCCGCCCGATCTCGCCACACTTCCGCTTCCACTGGCACTACTGCCCGCACCTCCCGTTTCCGTGCCACTACTCCCAGCGCCGACGACATTGATCCCGCCCCCTGCGGCTCGTCCGGGACTCGTGCCAAGGATGCTACTGAAGATCCCCGAGCTAGACCGGTCCCTTGCGCTCTCCTTTTCCCTCTCCCTCTCTCTTTCCAATGGTGGTGGGGGTACTTCATGCTGTGCGCCACTACTCCCACCACCACCGCCTCCTCCAATCCCTATCCCCGCAAGACCTAACTCCCTAACATGTTCCACAGCTCTACTCTGCGGGACCTCAATATTATCGCCTCGCACGCCCAGAAGACCACCACCACCGCCACTACCACCCATTCCCGCCCCGCCCGATGTCGAGAAAGGCGGCGGGCTCATGAGAATATTACCATCGGCAGCAGAGCTCACCCGCCGCTCACCCTTGCTACCAGTAGCGGGACCAGCAGATCCGCGGGTCTGATTCTGTTGTAGATCGCGCACGACGCGGCCGAGCTCTTCGGTGCGCGCGGCGCTCGACTCGTTACGCCAGCGGCCGGGGAGACAGGCATGTCCGCAGCCGTCGAGGGGACAGCATCCGTCGCTGTATGTCTCGGGGTAGGCGGAGTCGTAGGTATTATTCACGGACTGGTAGTAGCTTGGCGACGATGGTCTGGAGGGGACAGGGGTCGCGTGGCCTTGGTGGCCTTGGTGGTTTTGTTGCTGTGATGGCTGCTGCTGCTGCTGCTGCTGGGACCGAGCAGACTTATTTGTTGACGGAGAAGGTATGGGGGTGGTGGCGGTGGAAACGATGGGCGAGTGCCAGCCCTCCAAGCAAGCCGCGTGGCCGCCGTGCGAGCAACCGGGGCAGTACCACCAGGTGGAGAGGACAAGGTCGTCGAAGCCACTGTCATCGCTACTGCCGCCATTGCTACCATCTAAAGAGGTCTTCCCCTTCGCATTTGCGAGTAGACCCTCGTTAACGGGTACTAGATCTGGTGCTAGTAGGGACGGCGGCATGTCACGATGTCCGCACACGGCGCACGGCGCCATAGCAGCCCGACACTTCTCGCACTTCCAGACGCCCGGGCTCTCGCCGCGGGCGGCGGCAGCGTGGTCGATCTCGCGGGGCTTGTGACACCGCGCACAGGACAGAGCTACGGAGATGCGCTGTCGCTCCTGCGCGGGCGCGAACACGGACGTGTAGTTGTCGCCCCAGAAGTCCATACCGGCGGGCCAGCCGCGGACGCAGAGGTTCCGTAGGAGAGCGGCTTCGACGAACAACTTCAGGCCCATCAGCCGGCTGTGGTGTTGGCGTAAGATGGCAGCCGCCTGGTGGGAGTCGATGATATCGTCGGGAACTAGCGGTTTCAGGAGGAGGATGATGGCCGAGGCGTTGAGAGCGGAATGCCGGATTTCAAATGCTAAAGCTTTAGATACCACTCCGTATGGGTCGATCGGTGGAGGAAGCCTCTTAGGATTCATGTCCGAAAGCAACGGATACGGGTATTGAGGATCGTCAGGCCATGGCAGATAATCCGTCTCTGTGATGGTAGGTGATGTATGTTCTTCGGGACGCTGTACGATAGGACGCACTTGGGTCTTAGTAGGTGAAGGAGGCGACGTAATCTCGAGCCGCACCGGTGACCGGTCGTGGGATACTAGCGAATGTTCACTATCGAAGGTATCCGTGGTAGTTTGTGATATCATAAAATCATCTCTCAAGCTCCCCGAATCTTGCCTTTGAGGTGGATGTGGATACCTTGTCTGCTCGGGAGATGCACCGATCTGGTGGCCTCGGATCCGACTCTCATACTCCTCTATAATATCTGAATTATTGCGACTAAGGAGGGACCGTCGAAAAGTCTGTCGTCCGCTCCCATCAGACGAATTTGTAAGAAGGCTAGCTTGTCTACTCCCATCAGATAGTGAAAACATCTGACCGAAACTCTCGTTAGAATCATGTCTATTTATAGGCTTTCGTCCGTCCGGATTTTTCGATTCTATGTAGTCGAGGTTCAGAGGCTCCTTCTTCTTCGGCACATCAATTGCTCTCGTTAGCGCTTCGACAGCCTCTATGTCGAAAAAGTCATAGCCTTCCGTGCTTGATATCTGGCTATCTTGACTCACAATCGATATTGGGGTCGAATCTAATCTTTTCCGTTGGCTTGAAGATATATCTGGGTGAATAGATGGAGGTAGATTGAAACTTATTTCTTGAACGGGCGTGAGCTTATTCTGATCAGGAACAAAGAATCCGTGTACACCATTATCATTGATCGGCCGGGCTAGAGGTGTGGGTACGTTCGATTCGCTATCGATTTCTTCGGCCAATAAAGATCTTCCAGAAGCCTGACGACTCTCCAAAGAACTGATGGATGAGGGCTTCCTAGGTGTTTCCTCTCCACTCACTCGGAGGTATGGTGACATGTCTCTGTCTCGTCTTTCGAGCGTCGATCGTGCATCTACGTGGTCTTTCGTCATAGGAGATTTCTTGTTCTCACCTCGAGTTAAACGTTTCTCTAGGTGGAATTGGGATCTTCTTGCTAATAGTAGATTGGTTGTATATGATAGTATGCGCCAAGTCTGCGCAAGTCGAAACTGGCTCACATCTTCGGCTGCCCGGGCATATTGCTCCATGATGTTGGCAACTCGATTGTTTAAAGACTTATCCCCTTCAGAATGTGGAAGTTCGCGCTGCAGTATTTCTAGATATCGACCCGAGAGGTGTTCATAGATACGCATCTTAGGGGCCGCAGGGACGTGACCGATCGCCATGATTTGTTGAGGTTTGAATGGACCAGTAAGCTTTATCGCTTGGTCTAAAGAAATGACGCGATCTTCGGCCCCAGATCCCGAGGGTGGTGTTGTGCTTAAAGCCTGCGAAGAACGAGTTCCGGGCTGTCGTTTTTTATTGGAACGCCTCTTGGGGCCCAAGAAACTCCCGATAACATCTTCTTCGGAATCGCTACGGCTAATGCTAAGCATCTGCCCGCTAGGGCTTGAACTGTACGACGTAGGTAGCTTTTCGTGTGCTACACTTGGCCGCGGTCTGGGCGGCATCGGCCTTTCTTCGAGAAACATCAGAACATCACCTCTGGCAGAGAAGTCGAGGCTTGAAAGTGGTTGGCGATCAATGACCTTGGGCGCGAACGCCACGTCACATTGTGCGAAAAGCCCATCTTGATCAGCAGTCCATAAACGATCTTGATCATGCCAAAGAAGGGCGTTAGGACAACTCTCAAATAAATTAATCTCTTTATACGGCATCGTAGGTCGAGCTAGATCCCATATATGTACGGAACTGATACCATGTCTCTTCTGGTTCCCGCCATCATCGTAGGAAACGGCGACCTGAGCGGCTCGCCTACCTTGAGCTGTGGCAGACCATAAACCAGGTCGCCATGATACGACAGTGACAGGCGCTGGGGCATTGATTGTCCATTTTGGCTTCTGCCGCTTCTCAGCCTTACCAGACACGTCCCAGACATAACACTTGCTATCAAGACCGGCGCTAATCAAATGCTCGCCATCGGGGTGCCATGATATAGAGGAAGCTCCTTTTTGCGTGTCGTGGGCATTGATCTTCAAGAGAGGGGCATTGCATTTTCTGACATCCCATTTCATAATGACGCCGGATTCAGTAGCACAAGCAAATGCGAAGCCGTCCTTTGGTGACCATTTTAGGTCGCGAATGCCATCGGCATTGCAACGGAAAGCCTGGAAAGTCCGAAAGGTAGGTCCATTTCGGCCAGTAACTGGCACTCTAACATCGAAGCATCGAACCACACCATCTTGTCCTCCGGATAGCAACCAACTCCCCTTGTAGGGGCTGAAGTCGAGTTTATTGACCTGACGCGAGTCCTCACGGGTTTGGATGTATTCGAGACCGGCCGTTGTAGATCCCAAGCGACTAACATCATACATGAATATCTTTCCGGCAGCACATGCAGTGAATATTCTAGGGTCGGTCGCGTGGTCCGGGGATAACTTCGCGTCTTTTATCGATAGTTGTTCCGCAGTGGCGGAATTGCATTTGTTAGAGAACTGGTTCGTGATAAGGGCGCGCACATCGATGCCTTCCTTAATATCCAAGCCATCGAAATTAACGGTCTTGAGGACATGACGACCACCTAAGACAGCGATATGGCCATCAGAGGTTTTGTCGATACAGGTTATGGGGATGCCGGCATGGTAGACGGCGTTTTGTGATGCGATGGGTCGATAAGACTGGGGGTTTGGGAAACCGGTTGCGCCGAGGCTATTATCGTTGGATGAGGCATCGGTAGCTGATCGACCGAGGAGCCTCCTCATGATCTTCCCTTGGTTATACATATTGACGTTTAAGTCATCGTTGGTGGCGCGCTTCGGCCAATGCAGCTGAAAGCTCTGATGCTGTCATGATTATAATAAGTCTCTCCTCTAGATGCGACTCGTTCATACATCCGCAGTCGGGCTACTATGATGGATATATGGCACTTGATTGTCATTTAAAAGGTGGCGACGACGGTTCGTTCAAAGCGCATACTTGCGACAAATAACCTCGTCAAATTCAAACCGGAAGGTTATTCCAAGTACGAAGTGATGAGACGAGTCAAGTCATAAAGAGTTTAATAGTAGGTAAGCTCCCCTAGCTGCCCAGGCTCACTCCACCCTGAATTAATCAATCGAGTGGGGCAGTCAGTGCTTAAGCTTCTGCATGTGTGCATGTGCAGCTGCAACGCTGCATACCTAGGAGTACGAAGTACCAGAACACCGTGCCTAATAGTACTAGTCACGCGGGCACAGTATAGACATGTATACTCTGCAGTAAGATAGTTAATTATGTCTCTGAACACGTCTTTACATCTACTACCTACACATAAACAGTATGTATACCTTATAACTATCTAATTATGCTACCAATCCTCATTATATGGCATGTTTTCTTGCGCTGTAAGATCACGAAATGGAGTCAATATACCCCGCTAGAAACAGCTGTGTAGGAGGAATGTATATAGGCAGTGACTATTTGACAGGCTAACCCTACTAAAGTCAAGGGAGCACTGCATGCCCATAACAAAGGCCTCCTCTTGGCTCACAAACAACGCCCTTGCCCATAAATGATCGCTCTCAAATCAACCTCGCTAATTACTCATCGACTCTATCGGTCGAGGACGGGGTGTTCATGCGGCAGCCCCAGCGCCTCCCTGCGCGACTTACTCTCCGGGTCGAAGTAAGGCCTCTCTCCGACGCCCACCGCCCGATTGCCAAATCGCTCCCCTAGACCCTCGATGTCGTACGTCGCCGTGTGGAACGTAGACCGATTATCCCAGATGGCGATATCGTTGGGGTTCTGCCACCTGTGGCGGACCTGCAGGTCGTGGTTTTTCACCAGCAGGTCGACGAACCAATCCAGCAATTTCTTGCTCTCGTCCTGCGTGAGTCCGTTGATGTACCGAACGTGCCCACCCACGGGGAAGACACTCTTCCACCCTGTGACGGGGTTCGTCCGGACGACGGGATGCTCCGCCTTGAGCTCCGTGCCCACGTTCTCCGGGGAACCCCGCGGTTTGTCGTAGAGCTGGAAGCCGTTGGTCTCGGCGATCCGGTTGAATCCCGGCTGCTCGAAGGTTGCCGTCAGCGACTCTAGAAACTTCTGGTACGGCTCGCTAATCCTGTCGTAGATCTCGTATCCAGATGCCCATAAGGTATCTATACAGCTTGTCATTCAAGTGTCCGTATTTCCCACGCCTTGGAAGATTGACATACCACCGCCAGTCTTCGGGAGCTGCACGAGCCGGAGTGACGAGAAGTCAGCTGGGACGGGCTCGAATGCGATATCGCTGTGCCATGAGCCCGCGTCCTGCCTCTTCCAGCTGTATGAATTCGGCCGAGGCTTGTAGAGCTGCTTGTACTGCTCCGAACTGATCGTGCTGATCTCCGCATCGTCGCCTCCCAGCTCCCGGTCAGAGTTGAGAACTGGATGGATGTGGAGACTCGATGTCGCCGGTCTTCCCGAAAGATGCCCAAGCCGTTCAATGAGCTTCTTTTGCAACTCGTTGGTGAGGTTGTCTTGGGCCCGGAAGAAGACAACACCCCTTTGGGCGACTGATAAAACCGTTAGCTAGGCCATTCTATCTCGAAGCGAGTCATTACGTACTAGTGATAGCTAGGTCGCGGATCAACTCGTCTGAGTTAGGGGCCTCAAGCCATTCCACTAGATTGGCGGTTGGGAATTCACGTCCAATCACTGGGGTCGTGTCGAATGAGTCGTACTGGTCTAGGACACCAGATAGCTGCAGCGATTTCTGCTTTTGAGGCTTCGAGGAGAAGGGTACCTCAATTTCAATAGCAGAAGGAGCCATGTTGCGCAAGGCCGACCTAGCGATGATCAACGCTAAATGTCGGGTTATAAGCTTTAGTAGACCAACGTCTCCTAGAATAGGTATCGGACAACAGAGTTTCGATAGCTTCACTGGGGGTCTTCCAAGTATGAGAAGATGGAACGAATGAGTTATGTCTTTTCTACAACAGCAAAGTTACAGCACAGCCATCTGCGCTTGCAGGGAGTGATCAGTCCCTTATATAATAATATAGTTTCCCCTCTATCTACAGAGATCACGGTTTCTAGAAGAGAAATTGCACAATCCATCGGATAAGATTGCTACGTACTTATCGTTGTTTGTGAGACAATGTCTATGGACTAAGGCGCTGGTATTTGCTTAGTCCGGCGCGGCTCGAATTGCGCAAGTAACTTTACGATGTCGTAATCTACTCACCCGCGAATTAGAACCCCACTTCACGATGGTGAAAGAGTAGCAACGGATATCGCGATAGCGACAAACGTGCAATCACCATCTCCATGGATTACAAACCAGCGGGATGCAGTATCTCTACAGGGTTCCTCCCTCTTCAACTTGCAGGTGTTGACTCAATCATGTCAAGTCGGTATGAAGTAATTGCGAGACGTAAGAACGTAACTGGATATCTACCTAAAGTGCCATGTTGAATAGCATGACTCATGCTCCCAAGATACGCTCGCTCCTGTACCATTGCAGTCGAGGCAACTCACAGTTATGATATAATCACCCACTTACTATTTTTCCTATATATGCCCCCAACTATGCATGCTCCTCCTTCTTAGTAAGTAGACATCCTATATGCACGCAACAAAGTCTTGTGCATTTTTGTCTGTATTTGCCAAATGGACTCTTGCTTCCGAATGCACCATCATATATTACCTTAGACTACATCCGTGCCACTGCAAAAAGGAGTACAGCAGTGCTTCCGTCGGACAGGAGAATGCCGTCCATTAAATAACCCCGGAGCGGGATCCACATTCACATTCGGAGGGACTTGATTAGCAGATGTGCAATGCGGACTTCCTAATCATACATCGCTCCGGCAGCAGTTCCCGCTATGCCATCTGATAGGACGGTCGGCTGGTTCGACATTTGTCGGGGCTGCAACTTCACTGCGTCCGTTTTACGGTGTAACTACCAAAGTATAATACCTCCATGTATCTATTGAATTCACCCAAGACTTCTTGTAACAGCTGGACGGGCCTTCAGATCAATTGCCAAGATATTTTCGGAAATCTGAGAAACTCTTAACCATCAAAATAGCTCCTGTAAATACTAGCACACCCCATGCATTATATCTAGTTCGTATAAGAAAGAAGGGAGCATATGTGTCTCTAAATTGAAAATTTCGTCACTGCAGTTTCTGTAAAGCAAAGGGGCGTTCTACGATGGTATATGTTTAGCCTCGAAATAAAGGACCAGGAAATTGACTCTAGTTGTATACGTAGAAGCGTACTAAGAGTATATATAAGTTTGTCGAAGAATATACCAAACACATACATAACGAGACAGACAGCGTGGTTATATTCAAGGACTTATTAAGAGGTTATGTCAGGAAGTTGTTTGGTCTTTCTGATATAAGCCCCCACCCAATCTCGATGTCCTTCGTAGTACCTGACGTTAGATAGTTGATTATTTACATGTAGCTATCTTCCTAAAGGGAGTTGGTCTTCGGTAATAACTACATGTATGTCATACATAGAGAACTTTAAATACAGTTATAGGTGTAAATTATCCTACTTATACACTCCAAATACCTGGATCTTCCAGAGCTACTTGAACGATGTACAATGATCTCGCTTCTTGCAGCCTGTGCTGGTGCCTAAAGATACCCTTGTCTTGACCAATCATATTGCTTAGTACACAAACATGTTAGTACGTAGGATCCACAACTGCTTGATTTCCTATTATGTTCTGCACTTTCATATCTTCACTTTCATCCCGCCCTGCAACTTACTACTATAGACTTATTCTAGGTACATTGCCTAGTTGCGCCTCACCATGTCCCTTAATAAAATACCAACGGAGATATTCATGATGGTCTTAGCGTCATGCAACCACCTGGAAGACATTGCTTCACTGGCACTCGTTAGCCGCCGTTGCAATGCGGTTGCGGGCTTGCAGCTCTACAGATTAGGGGTAGAGAGAGAATACGTTGACATCGCCGTTACCGCTGCCAGGAAGGGCTGCCTAGGAACGTTGCAACGGCTGGCGATGGTCTGCGATCCTGATGTGTTGAAGACCAAGCTCAATATGTACGCTACGGAAGTTAGACTCCACGGAACGCGTACCCGACGGATGGCTAGCTTTACACCATCCCCTAACATACCGTACACGCTGTTACGACCTCGTTGCACAACCCCTCTCTACGAAGCCGCTGAAAGGGGTAATATTGATATTGTGCTATTCCTTATTAACCGCGGCTCAGATGTTAATGCGCATTCTACTGCTTACCTCGTAAGTAATCCGCATTGCCAACTCCTAGAATACCAGACACGATACTAATGTCCTGAACCTGACAGCCGGGTTTGGATCGATATTTCCGCTATCTGGTTTATTCCTCCAACCCGGCCCTCTACCTGTTCAGAACGCCTCTTCTAGCAGCAGTCTCCAGGCAGAACGCAAACATGACAAAGGTATTGCTGGAGCATGGTGCTTCAAACGAGATCAGCAAGCTCCAAGTCAACAATCCTTCCTATTTGACTGCATTTCACGTGGCAGCACTAATAGGCTCCGTTGAACTGGTCAACACCTTCCTCGAAGGGGGTTTTGCACTTGTAGACCAGCCTGATGGCGTAGGGTATCCGCCAATTTACTACGCAGCTATGAGTCCAAACTATTATCTGACTATAAAAGCCTTGAAGAAGTGGGGTGCAAATATGAACTACATCGTGCCGGATGGCGGAGCGGCTCCGAGAGTGACCGACCGACGATTAGCACCCCTTCTCATCCGGGAGCAGCAGTGGAGAACAGCTGCTAGGCTTCTCGAGTTAGGTGCCTCAATTGATATGCAGGATGGGCAATCAGCACTCTTAGAGCTATGCAGGGAGGTGAGAGAAGCGAAACCGTTATATCCCCATCACAAAGAACGTGCAAACGAATGGGAGGAACTCGTTGGAGTGGTGGTCGATCGGCAATGCGAAACGCCAAGGCGTCGACAGAGTCTAAAGACAGTACTGGCCATGCCAGCCGCACGTAACTTGCGCAGGTCACGACGAAAGAGGGTTTGATGTTACTTTATTAAGATAAATCTCGTCGCCAAGTCGAGATTTATAGGGGTATTTAGACTTGAGTGCGGAGGATATATAGATTTATGGAAAGCTATGAGAAATGCTTAGCGAACCCCTCCAGCCACGCCAACCCCGCCAACCCCGCCAACCCCGCCTAATTGTCACGGATAACGTTACTACCTACGTGAGGATTGTATTTTGCAATGCTGAAGAACTTAATGGTATTAGTGGATTCGCTTCTCATCGGCATAATTCTATTACTTTTTGGACTGTTACAATAATGATATGGAGATGACAGGTGGAAATAGTTTCTATTATTCTCCGAAGGGTCGGTTCCTCCTCCATAAACCGGCCGACAGCGGAGAATCAAGAGCCCACATTTTGTAACTACGATCGGATTGTTAGACCGATCGGGTTTCGAAGCCGACCGAGCCATCTCCTCCTCCTTTTCCTCGTGAAATATACTCACTCGTTAACAAATGAAATCTCTGATGAGCTATTAAAGCAAATCATAGGTCATCATTGTGCATTGTTTTCCCTAATTTCTGCGCTTCAGCTGTGTGTTACACCCTTCCAAAAAATCTCATATTTACCCGGGCCGACGAACCAATAAAACAAACTATGACTACTGCACTTCCCAAGGTCCCTCCGAGCGGGGTCTGGGCGCCCGTTCCCACTCTCTTCGACCCCGAGACGGACACGCTGATCCCCGAGTCGCAAGCAGCTCTCTACGCCTACCTGTCGAAGACAGGACTCGCGGGGCTCGTGATCCTAGGGACGAACGCGGAAACATTCCTGCTCACCCGCGAGGAGCGCAAGACGCTCGTGCAGACGGCACGGCAGGCCGTCGGCCCCGCGTTCCCCATCCTGGCGGGATGCGGCGGGCACTCGACGCGGCAGACGCTCGAGTTCATCGCGGACGCGGCCGACGCCGGCGCCAACTACGCGCTGGTGCTGCCGCCGGCGTACTTCGGCAAGGCGACGACGCCGGCCGTGATCGACGCCTTCTACGGCGAGGTCGCGGGCAAGAGCGCCCTGCCCATCGTCATCTACAACTTCCCGGCCGTCTGCAACGGCGTCGACCTCGACTCGGCCACCATCGCGAAGCTGGCCAAGAAGCACGGCGGCATCGTCGGCGTCAAGCTGACGTGCGGCTCCGTCGCCAAGATCACGCGGCTGACGGCCGAGCTGCCCGCCGACCGCTTCGCCACCTTCGGCGGGCAGTCGGATTTCCTGATCGGGGGGCTGAGCGTCGGCTCCGCGGGCTGCATCGCTGCCTTCGCGAATGTGTTCCCCCGGACGCTGGCGCGCATTTACACCCTCTATAAGGAGGGCAAGCACGACGAGGCGCTGGCGCTGCACCGCAAGGCGGCGCTCGCGGAGCAGCCGTGCAAGGCGGGTATCGCGGCTGTCAAGTATGCCACGGCTATTTACACGGCGCCGCAGGCGGGCATTGAGGGCGCCGTCGAGAAGCTCAAGCCGAGACGCCCGTACACCGAGGCGTCTGCTGCACAGAAGGAGGGCTTGGCCGCGGAGACGGCTGAACTGGCGCAGATCGAGGCGAGTCTTAGATAAACCGATAGAAATAAATTCAGTCATTGTTTAATAATGTTATACATGCAACTCTGTTCACTAGAACTTATAGAATAGGAGCCCAAGGCATTCTGGAGTCACATCCGCAAAGTATAGTCCTTTCTCGCTGTAGTGATTTAGTGGTTATAATGCTGGTAATGGCCCAAATGATGCTTTGATTGCAGGGTTAGGCGCAATTCAGCACCCTTTAAGGAATAGGGAGGGTGCGTTGGTAATGGCCTTCTAATTCGTGGCTGGCCTGTCTTGCAGGTGATACAACATTTGAGGCGCTTGAGGCCAATTAGGATAGGAACTACCTAAGTTCAATTCGTTGCCGATACGGGCCTGCATAATGGCCCTACATTTCAAGTGTAAAACATTATGATGAGGCTGTGATAATCAAGGACTTAGATACGTACCGAAAATGGCCCTGGGTGCCTTGGAAGCATAAAAGGAAAGGACATTTCACCCCTTTGATACAAATCTGAACTTTGCATGACTTGAGTAGTGGCAGCTAAACACTGCATTTTCGACACCACCCTGGCCACGAGAAGCCCAGTTCTCGGGGCCCGTTCTTCTCTTTACAATTCATTGCAACCACGACCGGGAACTATCGCTTTATAAAATATTGTTGCCCACGTCACTTGCTGCTGTGAGTACAACGCGTATATACAGTAAAGACAAGCCTAATGAGTTACAGGTCGAGCAGCCCTCTACTGAGACTGAGCACAACGTATATTTTTGTCTATCCTGTGGCCTTGTCATCAAATCGGTCAATTACCGTGAACTTTTCGATAATGAGCCCTTGTTACCAGACTTGCCCAATAGTCAAATTTGCGTTCAAAGGGAAAACCCGACAATTGATCCACGATTAATTTACCCTGTTAACGGACTTACGACTTCTCGTGACCTTGCACTGGTTGCAGGAGATTTACTTCACACGTCTCTACCCCTAAGTGAACTAAGAAATTCCGAGCCGATAAGGCAGGTTGTAAACCCAGTATCTCCGAACATCACCACTCCAGTCATTACATTTTCAGCACCAGAAAGACATATTGAGGAACCTATCGAGACAGCCCATACTGTATTAGCTAGCAGAACATCTGGTCAAGGTACACCTCATCAATGCCACTTGGAAGGATGCAGTCGTATATTCCCCAATCGACGCGAACTACTACGCCACCAAAATAGCCGCAAACATAACCCTAATCTTGTTAACCCCTCCTCGCCGACTTCGACCACATCTTTTCAATGTGCCTGTGGCAAGCTCCACACACGCCGCGATCACCACAAGGCACACATCAATAACTGCAACAACAATGTATTTCACCTCTATAGATGCAACAATAACCACACCGCGACGAATAAAGGAGAATGGCAAAACCATTTAGAAAACGAGTGCAGACCCAGGCGTGGACGACCCCCGGCTCACTTGCGTTGATGATCGACAGCCCTACCGCCTAGAAGCTTTTATTTAACATGCCCGACGGGCTTCAAAATGATTGTATACCATCAGGAGGTGGAATCTAACAAATTTGTCATACTTATTAATGGCATCTCCTTTGTGGCTCGTTTGTTTCTGGTTGGGCGCAGTGCACCTTGAATTTCCTAAAAGTCAGATATAGGTACAACACCGGACAGGTAAATTATAACGACGGAAATTTATCTTTTGTTGCAGGTATCTCCTGGTTACTATAATATGAAATGGCGGGATGTCAGTGTAAGATAGAATGGGTTATTGTAGTATATTGTTGTTGTTGTGCTTAGGTTGTCTAATTTAGGTGTTCGTGGCTTAAGTAGTAATCCAACTTCTGTATTCAACAGTCAGGGCTACATGGGAAGGATTAAAGGAGCACTCAATTATATGAAGTTTATAATCCTATCCTACCAGGAGGTAACTTATAAAGCAATTTTCTGTATGGTATAAAACCAATGAAATGTTTTCCTGAATTCTTAGAGGAAGATGCATATTTTGGGGATCAACTCGATCTAGAATATAACCAACCGTATCTTTCTTGCATGATCCTCTTCTCTTCGTGAGAATCTCACATAATTACTATGTCACGGATTGACTCGACTAAATTTCAAATTCGGCCGTCTCAGAACACTTTGTTCAACATTATCATAATATTTGTGGTGGACTATTGCAGAAACTCTCTCGGGTAGGAAACATCTTGCTAAGAATACCAACCTTGCTGCTCTCCCTGCCGCCTCCCTCTCCCAGCAAGGGACACCTTGCCATCTTATACTATTATATTCTGTATTTTATATTCCATGTTTCCTTTCTTTGATGTTCTGTACCGTTTAGTGTATTATAAGCCTTTTCATCATGTGGTTGCCCTGTAAGGCCCACTGGCATGCTTATGGCATTGCCTCTCAACTAGTCTGGCTCATATTTGCAGCCACTTTTTCGTTTATACAGGTGAGGGAAAGCCTCTACACCAAGGATGCAAGCAGCTGCTTGGGCAAGTGCAAATGTATAAACATCAACGGTTGCTTATTGAGTCTATATATGGTATCGTGACACAGAGCTAATATGTTTGGTATACTAAGGAACATCTAAGCTAAAATCTAACGCAGGGAATTTTGTACTTCCATCAATATTGCATGGTAACTATACTGAGAGCAATCTAAATAGATGTCAGCGCGCAAGTATCCAATCATACCCCTATCCACTCAGCCACCAGAATCCACAGTCCAGACCCTGGGGGCTGTTGCCCGCCGTGAAAACGGAAACCAGGGTGTGCCTTCGTGAAGAGGTTCTCCCATTCTCCCATCTCACGTTCACACCCGTTCTGCAGCGAGAGCATATGTAGATCGTTCGAGCGCAGCTGCGCAGCGAGCGCCGGTGGCACGGAACCGGGCTCCGGCATGACCTCGTCGTTGATGACAACCTTGGCGCCAGGCTTCAGCGCCGGCACGAGGCTCTGCAAGATCTTCGCCCCGTAGGTGTCCGACCAATTATGGAAGATAGCGCGGAGGAAATACACGTCGGCGCCGCGGACGGGCTGCTCCGTGAAGATGTTGTGCTGCATGTATTGCACGCGGTCTGCAAGCTCGGCCGGTCTCTGCCGTTCTGCGTCTCGAATGACGTGCTCGTCTAGATCTTGTACTACGAACCTGAGTTTGGGGAACTTGCGCGCTAGCTCGATGCAAATAATGCCATGCGATCCTCCCACATCCACCACAGTGCCGCCTGCTGATATCTCTTCCCATAGTTTATGGTTCACCACGTGCTTAGGCTCGAGACCCGGCCTTTCGGTGAAGAAGCGCATAGCGGCAGCGAAGCGCTCTGAGCGCTCGGGGTTCTCCTTGAAGAAGCGATACATATCCTTATTCGTCTGGTTTGCTAGGGCGAAGCCTGTCTCGTTCGGTTCCTCGGAACCGGGGTACTTCGCCATCGCGTTGACGGTGTGATACGCAGAGTGCCAAAGATCGTCCGTGTTGAGTCGCAAAAAACTCGCGAGGCCCTTGTCCTCGACGAGTAGACGTGATGTAGCCGTGTGTGCCACCACCCCAGGTCGAGGCTCGTGGAAAATGTGCTGCGTCATAGCGAAACGGAGGAGCTTGCGGACGTGCATTTCATTCAGGCCTGATCTTGCTGCCAATTCGGCAAAGGTTGTCTCTCCCCCGATGGGAAACGCCTCGGCCAAGCGGAAGCGCATGATTGCTTGCTGGCCGACAAGCTCATTGTGTTTAAAGCTCGTCAGATGTTCCCTGGGGCCGAGCATCAGCTCACGAAGCTCTAAGCAGTCACTGATGACTGCCTGACGCGCAGCTGCAACGTCTAGCTCAGTGTCAGGAATCAATGACCGTGAAGGTGCGTCTAGAGCGAATGAGGGCTGAGCCAATCCATGAGAAGCCAGGTATTCCTTAACCTTAGCAGTATTGGCAGCAATCCGAGCGGAAAGATTAAAGATAAGAGAGTCAGACATTGTGAAGACAACTGACACATTCCTTTTCTTCTACAACACTTCAAGCTGGTAGAAATGACCAATCGTGTGACAAATCTGTGCAATATAATGAGAAGTGAGTAATGCACAACCAAATGAATTATATTAGTTGTTAAGCTTATATTTATATTAGATGGAGCGAGAGGGGGGAGTACTATGCTATTGAATGGGAGGACGGTTTATCCCGCAAATCTGCTCGGATAGGCCTGCCATTGTGAAACCCCTTTTCTCATTCTATGATCGCCATTACACGTTGGAGTGTACGCGATCTCATTATAGAGGGCTAAAACTATTCCTTCCGTTATCTCCGTCAGACCAATGTAAACATTATTGTCCATTGTTTCACTGCATCTTGAATGGTGCTTCTGGATCCGCCAAGGATTAATGGGGATACTTTCCATTTCCTAAAACGATCACATTCGAGTGCTACTGCATAATCTTCAAAGTACTGTGCCGTATAAGAGCTTATTCAGAATTGCCGAACCCTGCACATGGTCGGCCGCCTGGATGCGGGGCGCATACCTTCAACCATGGAACTATCTGACTACCTCGCGCAATATACCTAGGTGTGTGCCGTATCAGAGGTCTTGCCGAACTTCACAAGGTCAGATTACCGTAGCATTAGTGACTTAGTGTATAGCTACATGCATGTGATTGGTCTTAGAATAGTCAGTTCATCACAAATATCTTACAGCTGCAACAAGCGAGCTGGTGTCCTCGACATCATGTGACTTTGATTGGTTTAATGTTGTAACCTACATCCAACCCACTGCCAAGTTTGAAAAAAAGGCCGGCATGTGTTGATAGTATGCAAGGGGTTACCAGTCCTTCTTTGGGTATGATCACAATCCTTTCTGTCTCACCATTCAATTTATGCAGTTCAACTATGTAGCAAGTAGAAATCGGAACGAGAAAGCTGTACTTGTTGTAACGCACTATTCGGTAAACACCCTGTGCTGCCTGACTTCTATCCTGATAGGTCCCCTTTAACGAGCTGTTTTTCAGACGTGGCATATATACGTGAGACTCTATGGACATGTTTTCTAGTAAATTGGGCACTCTAAGCCTACCTACCCAGCACAGTTCATCTAGTCCCAAGCCTAAGCTAGTTGTCGAAGCTTACGATAAGACACCGCAATAAACATCGGCTCCTACTAGGGGATAGTGATAATTAGCCCTGTGCTGATAACCTCGCGAAAGTCATAGGTGCGAAAAGAAATCTAGGTATTGCATTGACTCAAATCTCAAATTGAATATTTCAGTATCATAATATGGCATGTCTTTTCATCAGAGCTTTGTTTGTTGTGGGCATGATTTGCTTCGCTTGAAGTAAAGAAATCCAGACTAAAACAAAAGAAGTAGAGCCTCTAGGTTGGCTCAGTCCATCGACATCACATATACAAATTTCTCATACTCAAAGCGCCGCCTAGAAACGTCCACACCAACTTCGACTATGATAACGATTTGCGATCAAAGATAGCAACGGGTCCCGTGCTCTCTAGACATCAACTTTCTCCCGTGAGTATCTCGCCGAGGGGAATTCATTGGACATCTGTCCACTAGATGGCCATTTATCTAAGAAAATGGTCTACAACTATCTATTGAATTTGTATGGCGGTTGACGGGCTACAATCCATTCCATTTGTGTGTGTAGTGATGTGGATTGCGTTGCTTTCAACTCTGGCCACTGTATTGACTACTTACGCCAGTCTCTTGTGTGCCACTCAGATTTGGAGCAAATTGATGGGAAACTCTTAAGGGAGCGACATGTATCAGGTCAGTCAAGCAATGCCGAGATTTTTCTCAACTATCGCACTTGGCAAGCATATGGGTGCCTTCAAATACTAAGTAGTCTTACGAAGAATACATGTCCCTCCCTATCATGTACCCAGAATTATTTCCTCTATGCCGCAATCGACATGTATATGAGATTAAAAAAGTCTCAAAATGTGCTAGCCTTTGGTGTCCATTGACGTGTCTATAACCCCTCTGGAGCAAATATATAAAGATTACGTATATCTAAACGTCGCGATTAAACCCAGGTGTGAAGTCTACCCCAATAGATACAGTGATACAAAGGTTCACTATCACGAAAATGTATACCGCGAAGTATCTTATCCTAATTAGTATCGTGAAGCCAATAATAAGGCATAAAACTGACGTCGCCAGAGCAGGCACCTGCCATTCTCAACTCTTAAAGGCAGTGTTATATTAGACCTCGTTAGCTCATTGAAAGTTGCTAGAAAGCAACTTCTGTTTATCCACCATACCGGAGTGTGAATACTTCTTGATGAGATCATGCTGGGATAAATCGGCATGCTAATGGTCCCGGTAAAACCACTGGCGAAGTACTTTCTGTTGTGACGTTAGGTCTCTACTCAGATACGATCCTTCACGAAGCAAACACATGCTACGCAGTGAAGCCCATGACAAATACTCAGAGAGCCCACACATCCTGACACGTCTCGAATAGCAACCAAGTCCATGTCAAGTTGGTCTATCTCCTCAGGCAGAATCATGATATCGACCACTGCATTTAGGGACGAACGTATCAGGCTGGATCTTTATTCTGTATTAAAAGGGGGGATGGCAGATCGGACCTGTCAATAGTTCCATCCAGGCGGCATTGATCTCATTGGATGGTTCACCCGCAAACTTGCTGGTGTTAATAAATGCTTCTAGTCTTTTATATTGAAACTCGATGGCCTGATGAGCCGGCGCTGTATGGATTTGTATCAGGGTGGAAACTAGGCATGTTGGAATGATTGACACTTACACCGCGTAGGAGCATCCACGGCACACTGGCAGCCATTTTCTGCAGTACGATCTAAAAAGATGAACACTAAAGTGTACAGAAGTGTAGGAAACACGTGAAATAGCAATACTTTGCGAGTAGGTAATCCACCCCACAGTCTCTGAATAGATATAAAATGAAGACAAGTTAAGTACAAACCAGAAGGTCCGCAATTCAGGGGCTACCTGCTCACTTGACCGCTTGGACTTGCCTTAACATTCCACGCAGATCATTATTATTAATGAGCCAAAATAACTATTTCAACCTGTATCGCCGTTTCAACATGTGATATCTCCGCGTGATGACAGCTTGTACCCCCAGCTTAAACGCTTATTATCTAGATGATTCTTTTGGGTAAAGTCCGTCACACGAAGTCGTACAATGCATTTTTTCGAGCCTGCATTCTCTGTGTCTTATTCATGCTATACTAGTCTTGGCTGACTGATTGGTTCGTGTGCGGTTCAAGGACTAATAAGGAAACAATCTCCGCTTGTTGGTTTCGCAATAAAATGCGATGTCAATTAATAAATGATTTGAAGTCCAAACTTAAATATATACATTGTAATATCCGGTTATCTTCCACGTGGCTCCCTGATAACGAAAATGCCCCCAGTTGGGTCAGCCAAACCATGCATATGCTTCATGTGTGTCCCTATCTCTGCGGTATATCGGAGATTACGCTGCTCGAGCACATGCGAAACCCGGCCCGATCGTTTCACGGCATCTCGATCTCTACATTGATGATAATCGGGTGCTTTATAAGGCGTCGTCAATATTCTTGGCGTCAGCACAGCCCGAATCTATTTTTGAGGCGGGGAAGGCCGCCCACCTTAGTAAGAATCCTATCGCCGATGGTTGTAAGTTGTTATTTTAGATGTCAAATACGAAGTAACATATTCTCATTAGCTAACGTGACTACAAACCCGGAGTTGATCTATCTTCAACCGTGGCCAGGCCATCTTACTGGACACAGGCTGCCAAGTAACGCAACCACTGCAACGTCGCAACTACATAGGCAGGGATTATTATCAATAGCGTGTGAAATGCCCCACGATTTATGCTTCAGGGCATTCAAGCCCTAAAGCCCTACAGCACAGGGCATTCATCCACTGGAAGCTACTAGAATTCAGGGCATTGGGCCACTGAGCTTAGGGCACTGAATTGACCGGCAATCCACTTTGCGTTAAATCGACCAATCAATTAATATCTTTTGCCCTTGCCATAAGGCGTAGAAATGTAACGCGCTATTGATAATAATCCCTGCCTATGTATTTGATGACCACCAAGCCCGCAACGCAATCCGAATGGGATTCTTTTATATTGCGTAACTTTCAACGCAATTTACGAAATTTCTGCTCATTGCGCAACTCGTTGTACCTATGTTGCAATGGCTGATAAACCCATTGTTAATGCTCATATACCGCTATATCAGGGGTCTTAAGGGGCTATTAGTAATGGTCCGAAATTTCCGGACCGGAAATAAGTATGGGTTGAAAAACTAAGTATGGGTCGAGTAAGTGAGAGATAAGTATCAGATAAGTGGCGTACGCGTTTTGTAACACCCATAATCTAACTTACGATTTTTATGTATAGCCTTACTTTTACCTTCTGCGTTGCTTGGTAGCCTGACTGGATGCACATAGAGTGCGTAGTAGCCGTGATCTGTGCCTGCTTGCCCACAATGTGCATTGCATCTGTTGCTCAGACCAGCAGGCTCTGTATCACGCAAGCAAATTATCGCTTCATAGCATCAGTAAGGCCTCTAGCTAAGGCCCTTGCCGAGACTGTTAGAGCAAGAGAAAGACCCGGTGGGTATCGACAATACCGTCTTAACCCTATAATCTCGTAGGCTTGGCATTTCAAGAGATGTCGATCTCCCGTAAAAGGAAGTCTGTTGATTGGAAATCATAATGGGTAAACAACGGCACTTAAAAAACAAGGCCCCTTGCAATTGTAAACAAACCAAGGGCTATAAAAGGAAAAACCTCCTCCGTCTGGGGGATCTACGCCTTTTGGCATGCCAAGCCTACGAGATTATAGGGTTAAGACGGTATTGCATCTGTTCTTGGCACACAAGACTGTCACTATGAATTCCTGCGATTATCTGTGGCTAGGGAGAATAATATAGAGTCATCCGAGATGGAGGATGCTAATATCATGGCCCTGAAGAATGTCCAACAAACGTGAGACAGCTCAGAGAATGAGCGCTGTTCATAACGGCAAGCTTCAACTATATCTGACAACGTATAACTACGTTCACTCTCGCTAGTCTTGATATACGATCAAGTAGTGATAACACAGCGATGATATAGTGATTTCCACTTTCTTCTACCTTGCCTCCGATCTTTTCGGGTCTATTTGTATAGAGAATTTAAGGATGACATTGCAGTGGAAGGTCGGATTAGATGACCTTATAAAAGCATCAACACTTTACAGTTAACATAAGAAAGAAAATAGCAACTATTACTTAATGTGACGGCTTGGTTAAGGGTGATACGTATGCAGAAGTGTTCACAAGAAAGTGTCTATTTCGATTAAAGAAAACAAGAATTTAGGGAGTGGCCTGTATTCATAGGGTATCCCATCATGGCAAACACTCCCAGACATCTGACCCGTCTCCCCCAGGATATACACCAAGTTGTCATAAATAGGTACTTTATTCGTTGGTAATATTTACATCGATCTTCTACTTATAACTTCGACCCATCCCCGCATTTCCCTTCTTCTGCCCCTTTCGCATCTCTTACTGCGTTTCCCGCCTTCGTGGCTTCCCTCCCCACCTCCCTCTCCTCAGCGAGCACCTCCGCCCTCCCCCGGACCTTCACATTCCGCACCAAACCCCCCTTCTCGAACTTCACCAGCACGACCCTCTCCATATCGCCGCCCCTATCCGTACCGCGGAGCTCGTAGCCCGGCTTATCGAGACCGAGGATCGACCGCCTGTCGCTCTGTCTGACCCCTAGCGTCGTTGGGCTGATGACCTTGCGGGACCAGGGGATCTGCGCCGTGGGATGCCTTGCAGCCTTCGGGTCACTGGTTGTTGGCACCGTCTCGAGGAATCCTACGAGTTGTTCTCGTTGTTTCCTATAATAGTGGCGCTCTGTCGCCGCTGCCTCGGAGGGTGAGTCAGGGGCCGGTGGGGGTGGCCCCGTGAGGAACTGGGATATGAGATGCAGTAGGAAGTACTGCGGCGGGAACAGGACGATCTCATCCCGTCGATGCTTCTCGAGCCACGTGGCGGCCTCGTCGAAGCGCGCCGCCGTGTGCTCCACGCCGCCGTCCGGAGTGGGGATCATGGCCTCGGACCGTGCGGCTTCGGAAATCGTGGGGTCTTCTTCCCCTTCTGAGCTGGTGCCAGGTGATTGCGATGGCGATGAGAGAGGCAGCATGTAGATGTACATCTGGGTAGAGAAGCGCTTCGGCATCATCTCCGGGGTTATCCACCTCGTGAATGGGAGAAGGTTCTCTGATTTGTTTCATTAATAACTGCACTTTGGTGTATGTCTCTATACGAGAACAAAACCTTTGGATTAAAAAGGGAGGCCAGGGGGATCGCCCCGCCCCGTTCCTTCTTACGGACGTACCTATATCGACAGCGCCGCCGGCATCTTTGACCCACTCAACGAAAGGCACTTTATTCTCATAGATAGCCTTTCGGGCCTTGTCCCGCTCAACAGTAGGCAAATGCAGGAGCGCCCCCTCTTCTCCTCTCCGCGTGTCCCGCGCGAGCAGGATCCCGCTCTCCTCGAACGTCTCACGAATAGCGGTAAGCCTACATCATACCACACCAAGTTTCGGAGTCAGAAAAGGGAAAGAAAGAAACAAGCAAAGGACCTAGTATTTTCTTTTTGCTACCTTTCTCATAGAGCTCAAGACACGCCGACGGGATGGAGTAGGTCAAAAATGCTTGCTTGCTCACCTATAAGTCAACGAATCCTCATGCCGTGCAACGTCCCCCGGAAGCGGGAAATCACCGTCTATGTCATGGAAGGCGGACAAGTTGCCGCCGGGGAAGACGTGGGCTGATGGGAACGCCGACGACGTGTGGACTCGGTGCAGGAGCAGCACCTGGTTCGTCGGGGACAGAAGGATGATGCACGCGCTAGGCCGTGGTTCCGGGCGCGGCCGTCCCTGTTTCGGCTGCTGCTGCTGCTGCTGCTGCTGCTGCTGCTCCTTGGTCGCCATAGATGATGAGTGGCGCGATAATCGTCCTGCTGCAGCAGAATTTCTGAGCAACGATGGCGGGTTATGTCGGACTCTCGGCGCTGCCTTTTGGTGGTAGTGACGGTGGCTGGGGGGACTTCCCCTTTTGAGATGGGATGTCGTATCGCCTCTACTGCTGCTGCTGTTCCATGCGCTATAATCCCTCCGAATAGTGGCGGCAAGTATTACTATCCTCTTGCTAGGCACTGAGGATGATGTGCGAAGTGGTTTTGAGATAGTGAGCAGCGACATCGCTGTCCATCTCTCTAGATACCTGTCAATCGCTGCACAATATCAGACCTCGGTTCACATGCCGTACCTATTTTTGTTCAAGGAAGTTTATGCAGCGGGTGACGTGGGGTAAGTGGAACATCACAGCGCTAAGCTTTACAGGGATTATACGCTGAGACTTCCCCAGAGACTTGGTTTCTTGTGGACCCACTGGGAACAAAATCTGCTACCTACCGGGGTTCATAGTCACGCAAGGTTGGATGGAATCCTCCAATGAACGTTACTAGAACAAGCGACGTTTGGGAACTTTCTTTGCTAGCATTTCACTCAACACGTATGTTATCATTTCCAGCACTCAGCATGCAATATGGTATCAGTAGTTAGGCGATAGACTATGGTGACACTATACTTCCATCATGGGAAACTTTTTGCTTCATCTCGTGATGCAAGATTGTATCGCTGAAGAAGCCGGTAACCGTTAGAATCATTAAGAAAGAGCATTCATCTCTCCTCGTCACGCCAGCCCATATCCATAGCTCAGTCAACAACCTTGAGCATATCGTAGGCTTTGTGCCCCACGGCCTTCTTGACGGTCGACAATGGGTCAATCTTTCTTCTCTTGGTAGGTGAGCTCTCCTTCCCCGCATTCTCTCCTGAGCCGACTTCCTTGATCTCCTCAGCCTTACTCTCTTCTTCCTGTTCCTCTTCCCGCTCTTCAAAGGATCCATTGTCAAGGAACACCTTGAGCATGCCCTGGGAGTAACCACTCACGGTTGCCGTGTTGTGTTCTTCGACCGTGACCGGCTTTGGCACAACCGGCTCGGGGACGTCCATCCCCCAAGAAGAAGTTACAGGAAATCCTCCGTACCCGCCCCGTCCTCCGGCCAGATTCCAGAACACCATCTGCGGCATCTCGTAGCCGGCGTCCGCGAACTTCTTCTTGATGCGTTCGAAAGAAGTGGTCCAGCGGTCCTGAGCTGCCTCAGCTTTGTTGAATTGCATGTCGCTGAAGACGAAGATCCGCTTCACCATGTCCTCCGGCTTCAGCTCGTTCCGCGTAGCCATGGGTAGGATCAGGTCCTCGAATACAGCGACAAAATCGGTCGTCATATCCCATTCCGCCTTGGACAGCAAATTGTACTTCTCTTGGAGGGGCAACGCGACGTCGAAGGTTTGTACCTGTGGCTTTGACGAGAACGTAATGAAGGAACCACCGAATGGCGGCGCCGTGACCTCGGCTAGCAGGAGAGATAAGCCGATGGAGCTATCCATGGGGCAAGTGCCATCAGGAAACATTGGATAGCTCATCGAGCCGGAGACATCGCACACAGCAATGCTGGACTCAAGGGTCCCGGAATCCTTGATGCGTTGAACCAGTGTCCTCCACTGAGCATCCGCTACCCGCTTACTCATCTTGTCACCTGGTGAAGGGCATCTCATGGTTTTGATCAGCGTGGATGGCAGCAGGGTTGCGCCGCTGATCTTCGCCTTGCCCTGGCCCACTTGGTCAATATACTGATCGAAACGATCCTTATCCTTCTTGTCGAAGATTGGCACATAGTTCTGCATGGCTATGGACGGTACACGCTCGTACTTGATCTTGTCAAGCGTATTGGCACTGAGGTTACGCTCAATAACACCAAGGTGGTGGCGCAGGGACGAGATGTCTTTTCGGTAGGACTCGCGCGCGTGACGAAGATAAAGTTCTCGATCCATCTCTCCTACCATGGGGTCGAGTATCTCGGCGATCGTAGAAACGATGAAGGTATGCCTGTCGTGGAAGCGGTCGTGCGAAGGGGCCCATTTGGCGCATAGCGAAATCCTCCTTTTCGCCTTCGGGTCGTCGCTGTGCAAGAGGCTAACGTCTGACTTGAGCTGTTCTGCGAAGAGTCGTGCGACCGTGATGTGAAGAGCTCGGTGAACAGGGTCAGACTCGAAACGCTCGACAGCTCTTTTATGGCGTTCAGAGCGGACTTCATGACGCCTAACCTTGGTAGCCCCTTTGTCTACTTTTGGTCCCTGGCCCTTCAACTCTTCAACATTTAAAATGTCCTCCGGACGAGCCAGAACGTCCAGACGGCCATTGACAGAGAGGGCAAGGATGTTAAGAAGGTCTTTCCAGTATCCATGAGAAACGCCGTTCTTCACATCAAAACGAGTTATATTATCCTCATCCTTCTCCGCCTCGACGAGGACCGTGTCTCCGTCTTCGTCTGTTTTCTCGACCTTCTTCTCAATGATCGGGCGGGTCAACCAGCGAAGGTTGGAAATCAGGGTAAGCGGGTGATTCTGAGCGAGCCAGCCGGCACATTGATAGAAGCTAGACTTCTCGGCTTTGCCTAGGTGAATGGATCGAGCGTTGAATATGACTTTTAGGGTCAACATGGGATCCTCTACCCATGAGGCTTTCAAGAGCTCAAGAAGGTGGGGTCCAGAGATAGTCTTCTCGAGGGACGTAAAGAGATCGACTAGTGAACTACCAGTCGATCTATGCGCTAGGTCCTTGTTCTCGGTGAACATCTTGTTCTCCATACTTGGCGGCTCCGGAGTTGTGGCCTTATTATGCTCTATTAGACCCTTTATAAAGGGGTGCGTAGGCGAGTCATCGCGATCATGATCATGATGGTAATCATCACCATGATCATCGTCATGTTCGTTGTTGTCACTCTGCTCATCGTCTTCTGTCTCTCTAGTGGTGGTCTCTGACGACAATTCCTCCACCCCCATCTCATTCATGGCGTCTTTCAAGTCAGCCGTGGTGGACTGGCCAGCACTGACAAGCGTAAAGTTATCATCTGCATCGGCCACGGCCACGGCCACGGCCACATGCCCACTAATCTCTTGCTCGGACTGTTGCTTTGTGATCTCTGTCTTGAGGACGACATCAAACTCGTCTGAGGGCAAGGTGAGAGCTGGGTGGGTGGGGAATAGTACGGGGAAGGTAGACTTGAGGAACCAACGCTCCTGGTTGGCCGCCATTTTGGCAGCCCTTGGATGAAGTGAGGTTTACTTGGGGTGTATGGGGAGGTATTGTTGATTTTTGTTGCAGGACTGTGTTACAGAAGACACGAATAGATATTCTGACGGAGAGTTCGACCGAGTCCTTGAAGTAAAGGTTGGGGGAGGTTTTTTTTAGAAAAGTGAATGTTCGTAGGTAGAGTGTACAATGAGAAAGAAATCAGTAGTAGGATGGATAGTTGAAATGGAGAATCGCTGGTAACGGCAAACGAAACGACGTTCAGTGCGGCTCCTCAGGCAACAAAAGTGGCCAACACTAGATACATACAGTACAACCAACCAACGATTTAGCTTCTGTATGTACCTACAGCACTACAAGTACCTAGTTGAGGAGTAAACACAGATAAACTTCGGTATTTAATTCAATATACGAATACCATATTACTATTATTACATTAAAGTTTCCACCAATATTCGTGTGTTAGGCAAGCGGCGTGATACAAGGTACGTTGTGATGTCGTTTGTGGTTGTCACCCACCTGTTGACTCACGCCGAAGCTGCCTACATGTAGTACATAAGTACCTAGAGCTAGGTACGTAGGAAGACACAGTAACACCACCCTAACTCGATGAAGGGTGGGCAAGATGCAAAAAACGAATAAATTCAATAGGAGGACGGTTCGAATCAATGCTCTTCAAGTGGAGAGTATTTGTGTAAGGTTTTAATTCAATTCCTTGAAGGTGAAGTGCCTGCACCAAGTGACCTAAAGGTCCGCCACAACATGTAGTATAGTCTGCTCCCCCGCCATCAACATCCCCATTGCAGCACAACATAGAGAAGAAAAAAAGGAAAGAAACAACCAGAAGTTGAATAGCCAACATTAAGGATATATATGAAACTAGGAGAAAAAAGAACTCAAAAAGCGAAGGTGCCTAAAGGCACAGAAAGTTGAGACGGTCCGTTTGATGAGACTTGGTCCCTTAGTTAATTCAGCTACTTCGCTGATATGCAGTGGTATTATTATAGTATATAAGGATAGTAACCCAGGATCTCTAATTGGCGAACTGTACGTAGGTATGTATGTCAATTAAAAAGGGTCCTATGTCTGTTTTGGGCTTGTTGTGCTACCATGTACTTATAACATGACCAAGTTGACAGTGCTTACCGAGCTATCGAAAGATATTTAATTTGAAGGTTAACTGTATGAACCAAGACCATACATGTAAGGATCGTTATACTTTTGCATCCACCAAATTAAGTCATATTAAACCTCGTTACGCTCCAAGTGAGAGAAAAAAGCGAAGATGCATCGAGCCCGCCCCGGCACTGGTTGTTCCCTGGCGTGTAAGTTGCTATGTAAGTATGGGCATCGTTTCATCGAACTTGTAGGGAGGCTTGTAGAGATTACCACATAATAGGGTCACTCTTAAGAAATCAGATAGTCTGTAAATACTCTCCATTTTCTTCTGTATAGGGGGTTGAAATAAATAGTGGTATAGGTAATGCCCCCCTACTAGTTCGCTTGAGGGTGTCACTAGACACTATGTTTCTAAATTACGCTGTTGCTTCTATCAACAGGGAAACGGTTTTCTGTGGTGCCTTTTCGAGTTATCAGAAGCGCTCAAGATATCCCAGGAGATATAGATTGCTTCCCTTGAAAAACGTTTCATGGAGTCCCGCAGTACAAAAAAAAAAAAAAAAAACACCGCCGCAATTGCTTGCGTAATAATAGCACTATAGATACTGTGATACCCATAGACGATACCTAGGTAGCTCGAGATGAGCTCGGGAAGGCGCAAATAACTTGATTTCGATATTGGTAGGGGAGGGGGTAGGCAGGGCATACACGTGCTCGAAGAGGTGCTTACCGTGACTGAATATATGACCGTCGCGCCCGGCGGCGGGGCTGCTTGGTAGACCTGTTTCCCATTACAGATGGAATGTGATTTTTGTGTAATGATTATGGGAGCTGGGAGCTGGGAGCTGGGAGCTGGGATTCGGGCTTTCGCAGGGTTTAGGCCAAGCGTAGCACAAGAAGTCAGTAAGGCGAGAGGTGGTTTCCTCGTGTCTTAGATGAGTTTTTCCATGAGGCAGTTGCCCGTAGCCGCGCGCGGGGTACGATGCTCCGTTGCACAAGACTGGAATAGACCCCATCGAACGCGTGTATGATTGGTTGCGTTCTGTTGGTGTTGTGCACATACTTAGCTCATGTCTACGGGGAGATGTTCGTTAGGAAAACGAGTGACTTAGATAGATGATCATGGGCACGAAAGAAAACCAGTCTCGTAAGCCCCTGAGGGTTGGTTGGCTGGTCACGTCGCATCAGAGGCTTCGTATCATCCAAAAAGGAGCGAGCTCAAATTCAAAGCAGTAAAAATATGTTCATGTCAATTTCGGGACGAACAAGACTTGTTCTGAGGACTAATTCTGGACATAGCGAGCGACCATGAGACAAATGAACCTATCGAGAGAAAAGTAGGAAGAAGTCACTGGTGGCGATATGAATAAAATGTTGAGACAAACTCATGCAAGACTGTTCAAAAACGTTTCCTTCGTGAAAAGTAGATATCATCATCAAAGTAGACGTGTGTTCTCATTGAAAAAGAATAAAAAAAAAAAATAAACCCATCCTTCGTAATTCTCATTAGATCATCAAAAATTTTAATATGCGAATATGAAATAAGCCAGTCCGCCCGTCCGTCTGTCCGTCATCAACCCACAAGCGCCCTACACCATGGGAGGTGGAGAGGGAGCGCGTGGCTTGCGTCGGACGCCCGTGGTGCCGGCCCGCATTGGCCTACTGGCACTGCGGGACGGGGCTGCGTAGTGCTGGCTTGGCGCCCGGCTCGGTGCGCGGGAGAACGGATTCGGGTCCCCCCACGACTCATCATCGTCGTCGTCGGATTCCTCGAATTCGGCGATGGGGGCCGACCGGCGCCCGTTTCGTACCTCCACGGGCCTAGATCTGCTTCTCCCCCGCAGATCAATGGCGCTCTCCGCCGTTGCGGGTCGAATCCGCAACCCCCTGGGCCTCCTGCCTGACCTCGCCGGCTGCGTCTCGATCGCGACCTCGTCCGCAGCAGAGATAATGCCTATATCTTCAGCTCGACCACCGCCACCACCACCACCACCACCACCGCGAACAGGTCGTCGGCTCTGGCGCTGCTGGACCAAGCCGTAGCCCTGGCCGCTCTCATCGCTCAGTATATCTTCGGTGTCTTCTTCAACTTGGTTGTTAGGGTGCATCCTCTGACGTAGTCCTCGAGATTGATGTACCTTGGTACCCTTCCTGCGCGTGTCCCGGTACCTCGTCCCGCCGGGGTACTCATCGGATCCGACGGGACTTCCCGGACGGCTGCGGTGCCGGAGGGCCTGCAAGGTAGCCTCGGTGGACTGCTTCGAGAGCAGCTCTTCGATGTCCGGAGGCAGGGGAACTTGAGGATCCCTAGACATCGGGAGGTGCTGGAGGCTGTGCCGCAGAGATTGAATTTCTTCATCCCTAGATTGCCGCGACGAGGAAGCTGTGGTCACACGCTCTATCTCAGGTAGACGGGGAGCATGGGGGTTTGGCAGCCTGGCGGCCCCGTTTACTACACGACCGGACACGGTATCGACCCGGTACAGCAGTTCTCCTACCGTTTCTTCTATCCGCCTTTGGTGATACATCATATCATCCAGCCGTCTCAGGATTCGGTCTCGGTCGGCAGACCCGGTCTGTTCGTCCAGTAGCCTGGCCAAGGGGACTTGGCTGTCTTGGAGCCGGTCTCTATTTCGTAAAAGATCAATCAAACGTTCAATATCATCGGCTCGATAGTCCTGGCGCCCCTGGGGATATTCCCGTCCTCGAGCATCCGCAATAAGATCTCTTAGGGTAGTCTCCAGGTCACGACCATTCGACCCGCGCAGCCCTGCATCACCGGAAGCACGGCGGCTGTACCTTTCTAGGACCTGGCGCTCAATCTCACGCTCCATATCATCCTGTCCCCGCCTCCCGCCGTCTCTCTGTCGCTGCGCCTGAGCCGCCTTTTTTCTTCTCCTGCGCTCTTCGATGCGGTAGTTCTCGGCTTCTTCTTCTTCTTCCAGTCGAAGCTGCTCTTCGCGCTGCATGTCTTGCTCTAGTTTGAGAGCCCTAAGACCCTGGTTCATTCTATTCACGTCTGTATCCTCGTGCGGACGCATACGTGGCCGTCGGGGCTGGGGTCCTGGAGGTAGATTAGGATGCGGCCCGGCGGATGCGCCAGCGAAGGGACTCAAACCATCCGCGAGATCACCGCCATAGGGCGGATATGCTGTGGGTATAGCAGGAGGAGCAGAGCTCCCAAACGGGTTCCCATAAGGGCTAGGTCTTCCATAGGGATCGTAGTATGGTGCAGGTTTGGGAGCGGCAGCTTCGTAATGTGCCGTGGGTGGTCCGGGGTATCGCGGATAAGCGTAGCCATCCGTTGCCCTGGGATCGCTATATAGGTCATAATCTTGTGGGGCTTGACTTCGGGACCTTCCCCCGCCTCCTCCTTGTCGGTCTCGAAGTCGACCGGTCATCCGGTTCAAGTCCTTACTACGAAGCCCGTCGGTAGCGGCTCGAGTAGGGGCCTTGCGAGGGCGATTCCGTCGAGCGCTGTGGCGAAGATCCCTTTCGGAATCCGAGATCCAATCTTCATCATCGCTGATTTGGCCCTCAGACGCTGCCACACGCGGTGCACGGTAGGGCCATGCGGTTGGCATTGCTCTCGTTCCGGCAAACGCCATTTTTTTTTTTTTTGTGTTGAGCAAAAATTAGTTCTCTACACAAATTTGAGCTCTGCTTAGTTCATTTGTTTCGGGATTTCAAAGTCTTGGTGGTGGGAGGATTGATGTGGTCGGGGGATCGTTTGGAGAATCAGAATGTGGGTTGTTTGGCCCTCGACAAGTCAAATGCAAGTGCCCACAGATGAGTTCGGGTGCTCTAATTCATCCGGGATGTTTTGAAAATCGCTGCGAGCCCATGCGGAACCCAAAACCCAGTCAGTCATGCACATGCACCTCTTGCCCTTCTTCTTTTTTTTTTCCTCTAATTTTTTTTTTGTCAACAAGTCCCTCCTTCAGGCTCTCGCCGCGATAGGCTCTGGTGGATCACCGCGTTTCATTGCGGGCACTGCCCAGGCTGACTGATACCCAAAGCTCCGCGTCATATGTTGTAGCGGTCTCGAGCTGCGGGGACTTTGGGCGTACCAACGCGAATCAATCCTCTAAAATGCCAACAAAGGCCTCCTGCATATGCAAGACCTAGTAAGGATAGATGTCCCTATGATTGGGTGATCACAGGGACAATCAAATAGCTGCCTGCAAGACCAGTCAAAAGTTGTAGCATGAACAATTATTGCATTTTTGTATCGCTTTGCTCTCTGCGTATCGTCAATATTGATTGATGCCTTGTTCATAGATGATTGTCTCGACAAGAAAATCGTTTCCTGAAACAATTCAATATCGCTTAACTGCATCTTCGGGCCCTGACTGGAGTGGAACCACGGGTATTGTAACCCTACGTACGATAAGACTGAAGACCCTCCCGTTCCTGTCCTCCAAAAGCCAAAGCTATGGTCACCGCCTTTAGCACTAAAAACCAGTGATCATCATAGTAAACGAGATAGGTAGGTGGGAATCCTCTGAGAAAGGCGAATAGGCGTTTGCAAAATATACAAATCCACCTTTCAGCGTTTTCCCTTAACCGGTAGGAGAACTGCTCCGTGGACAAGTAGTTACCTTATTCGTCAATCTAAAGGCCCCTCCGCTTATCATCGGATACTATGGAGTTATCGAGACTCGCATTGCTTGATAACCTTCTAACCGATGTCACTTCATACACGATGTTGTATTTCCCGATCTGTGTTTGAGATGCTAGACAAGAGTTACATGTGGTAAAGAGCCAAATGAGACATACTGAAGGGAAAATATAACATAATTACCTAATATTGACTAGGTACTTATATCTTAATTTGACTACGTTCTTGCTATCTATATATTACTAATGTCCCATCCCTTCAAATTGCAAAAGCTGGCACAGCATCTTGAGTTTATATGTATAACATCGGCAAGCTGAGAGTATCGTTGAGCACATGGCATGCATATTCAGGTATTGTTTGTGAGAATGTGAGATTGCGGTTAGCTTTACTGACAAATTTAGATAGTACATGAGAGATCATGATTGGATATCTTCTAGTTATATAATACACATTAATGTCTCTTACTACTTTATTGAGTGGTGTCGGTTCGCCTAATTGTCGATTGAAGATATGAAGATGCTACTATAATATACCAATATGTTAGGCTGCGTCAAATCTTCTTTTTTATCGTTGGGCTATTAGAGCGTGAAATGGGGAGTTCATGAATATGGTGCGCGGGGTGAAAACCATCACCATTGCCTTCGAAGCCCAAGGTTCGGTGTGAGAAGTAGGCTGCTCCTCACATCCGTCCCTGAAGGCTGTGTTAAGAAGCAGCTACAAGGAGAATCTGCCACGTCCTATCCAGGCAATGCAAGCCACTTTCCAGCAGGCATGAGGATATCTCCGTCCAACAGTTTTCAGGAATCGTTGATACTTTTATCTCGTCGAATCCCTCAATATCTGCCTTGGTTTGGGGATCTGTCAAACTTACAATGATGGTATTATATTCTTCTGCCTTTCGATACCGTCAACTTAAGATACTAACGATGATCAAGGTTGTTGTCAACTTCACTTCTTATTTTGACGTGCTTTCCAAGGTTTTCCTTGATTTCGAACAGTGGTCGCCACGATTTGGCGAGTACCAGCTCCTGTATCCATCGTCAGCTCGTCTACAATATGCTATCTGCGAATTTCACGCAGCCATTGTCCGCTGTTGTAAGCAAGTTGTGACAACCATGAAGAGAACTTGTTAGTAGAACCATCACCTGGCATGGCTTTAGCTAATATTGAGCAGTGAAAGATCAGTTGTTGAATGCATTATCGAGATCGTTTCAAACTGAGATGCAAGACCATGTTCACCTTATGCAAGAGAGAGCGCGAGAGGTTAGATACGAAATTGGCCTTGCAAAGGCGCAATATGACCGTCACGAACAATCGCTTCAAGCTGGGGAACGCAATGCAGCCTCGAGCCACCGACTTGCACTGACAAAATATATTTCAGGTGCTACTAAGAGTCTAAAAGAAGCACAGGAATGGAGATCAACAATAGATAGGGGAAAGAAGGGTAAGCCTAAATGCATTTTCTTCCTCACCGTTGCTGTGGACTTAATCTCTCGTGTCGTTATTCAGAAGGCTTTTGACCGGTTCCGGTCGCTCGAAAAGGCGGTCACTATTATGAATACTCTGTTAATAGCATATCCAGTTGAGGAAAGCAAGAACACATTGGATTCATTATCTACTTTTGATTATATCAGCGCATTCAAACAGGCTCGGTCAAAACGATATCACGCTACTGCTGAATGGGTATTTGAGACAGAGGCGTTTGAACAGTGGAAGGGGAATAGTTCATCTAACGTTATCTGGTTATCAGGCAAAAGTAAGTGAGGCGAGCATAAATCTACATCTGAACATCGCTAAGCTAAATTGTATCTAGTCGGCTCTGGGAAGACTATCTTGAGGTATGCTTGCATGGAATGGACAACTCAAGAATTGTTGCTGATATCAACCACCGTAGCGCCAGCGTTCTAGACCGGCTTTTCATGGAACGGAAAGTTAACGAGTCCATCAGCTTTTTTCTGCCAAGATTTGACAATGCAGAATCGTTGCAGGCGGAAACTATTTTACGATCCCTTATCCGCCAAAACCTCCAACTTGATCAACTTTTCACGTTATCCCCATATATAATGAGGGCTCAAGACTCGCATTTTGATACATCATCTCTTGAGAGTCTTTTGCTTCATAAACTGAGGCTATCTTCTAATAACTATATAATAATCGACGCTTTAGACGAATGCGACCCGAATGAACGAAATGTTTTACTAAAAGCACTGAAATACGCCTCAGAAGCTGTCGGTACGGATATCAAGTTGTTTATAGTCAGCCGGAGCTCTCTTAAGGATGAGATACTGGGGGCATTTCCACGGCTTCTGGAGATTCATATGGATGGACCACAGATAACTACCGACATTGAGACTTATACCCGACAAGTTTTGAGCGAAAGAATGAACCAAGGTGAACTGGCTGTTGAGGGTGTTCACCAATTGGAGTATATCACGAAGACACTAGCTGAAGGTGCACAGGGCATGTTAGTATCCTAAACTTTCATATTTATGAATTCCTATAGCAAAATTTGGGGAACAGACCATGACCTATGGGAATTCTTCCTTTGACTTGCTAATAGGCGATCTTGGCTAACGCTACCTTAATAGGTTCCTATGGGTGGCCTTGGAGATAGACGACATCTGCTCCCAGGTTTGTGAAGTGGATGTGTTTGCCGCACTACAGAACTTACCCGACACGCTGGCGGACACGTTCAATCGTGCTCTATTTAGAATTAGAAACCAGAAGAAGACCGCTATAGCAAAAAAGGTATTCAAGTGGGTTTCTGTTGTCAAACGTCCCTTGGTCCTTGATGAATTACAAGAAGCACTATGTATAAGGGTTGGCGGAACTCACAACGAACCGGCTAGACTGATGCCCCATATCAAGAAGATTCCTTGTTGGTGCGCCAACTTGATCGAACTTGACGAATTATCTAATGCAGTTCAGTTCATGCACCATTCTGTCCGCACGTTCATCTTGGATACGACTGTCAACCCTCCTTTAGAACTACAGCATTTTCATGACGACGAGAAGCGGTTTGAAATATCTGTGGGCGAGCTATGCATAACCTACCTTAATTGGAATGATTTCAGAACAGCAGTCGTTCCTTTCCAGAAAGCATCCTTATTATGCCCAGAGCCTCGCGACCTAACTAGAATTGCCTTGCGGAACGAATGGGGCCAAAAGACTGTAGGAGCAATAAGTCGTCTTGTGCACAAGAGCCGAGAGAAGCCTGACGCCATGCCTGAAGTAGATGAGATTGAAGATTACAGATCTAACGCCGAATCTAGAGCAACACGCTCAGTGAATGCGACATACGCCTTTCTACGCTACGCTAAAGAATATTGGATGTTACATAACGCACAGATAGCGAGAGACTCAACTGTGTATCAGCTTTGGACTCAAATGGTGTCTGGATCTCACCAGATTGCAAAAACTCCCTGGTCTGAGTTAGAGTTTCAGAATGCAGACCTATCAATTTGGACTTGGGCAGAATCTCAACATCATGCTGCGGTAATTCGAGCCTTGATGAGGAGAGCCTCTATCCCATTAAATGATACCGAATCCAAGTTTGAATTGGGACAACAGCATGAAGGGCCTTGGGAAGAATATCACCGCTATACCTCGTCACTTCGGAATGAACGCAAGGAAACAGAATCCCGGTCTGACATTGAATCTCACTTCCCGGATGACTGGAATGCATACCACAGTGACACCGCGGTGCCTGAGCCCCGAAGTACAGATTGTGTTTCTTCGGACGAAATGGGATTCCAATTTGAATTTGAAATCCAGTTGAGCGGGCCCTGGGATAACACGACCTTGCAGGGCCGAACAAAAAAGGCCAACAATCTTTCATCTAAATTTCGTTTTACTAGTACTATCGTTATAGGATTCCACGATAACAGTCTACTCGATGAGTACGTCAGATTTGTCAAACGAAACCTGCAAGGTCTCGGGCTGAGCTCAGATTATTCATTGCTTGCTTGTGTGCACGTTGTAGCAATGGCATTCTGGGACACAATAGGACCCTGGGACATTAATATAGGAGACCAACTGGAGGAGCCATTGTCAAGAAAGCGTCTCATCAAGAAACTTGGGGAGACTAAAAAATATCCGGAACTTTGGCGACTACTCTATTTTGCTACTGTCTACAATAGACTGGACCGGTCAATGACTAATTTGCTCGTTGGAGACCTTGAACTTTGCTCAACCCCACGCATACTAGGGACATTTCCTCTCGAGATTGCGGTTCGAGCGTCCAACTTAGAAGCAATGCAAATTTTGCTAGATAGAGGGGCAGATCCACGTCAGAAAGCCTCTACTCTCGATGATTCACTCCATCTAACAGTCAGAAGGGGCAATCTGCAGATTATGAAAGCCCTGATACAGTATGTTGACCTGAAGCAAAGGAATGATATGGGACATACAGCATTGCACTTAGCGGTAGTCAATCAACAGGAGAAAATGGTCTGGTTTTTACTAAGTCGCGGCGCTGATGTTAACACTAAAGACAATCAAGGAATATCGGCGATACACAGTTCTATCAAATGCGAACAAACGGCTATCTTCGATATTCTTGAGCGTCATGGAGCCGATCTTAAGGTCTTCACCGGTAATGGCAAGTCACTTCTTGACGAGGCAGTGCGTCTCAAGAGCGAAAAGATTGTTCAAATTCTACTTGACCGTGGCCTGAACCCGAATCACCAGGGAGAAGATGGTGAAACTGCATTGCTAGTAGCCGTAAGGTTGGATTCTAAGTTGAATGTTATACGGCTGCTTCGACATGGGGGTCTCCTAGACATCCCTTCTGAGACTGGACACACACCGCTTCACGTTGCGATGGAATTTAAGCGTCACTCCATATTGGACACCATCATCCGATCATTCGACCTCGACTACTTTCGCCATCTTCGAATTGGTGCATCTTCAATATTGCACTTAGCCGTCTTTTATAACATGAAGACATTGGTAATTTCGCTCATTAATATGGGCGTATCTCTGGAACATGAAAATAGGACAGGGGAGACTCCGTACGGTTACGCCGTTCGTTTAGGGCGACATGAAATGGAGCGTGTAATTTTAGCTCGTCTACTCTTTGTAAATTAGAAACTAATACCAACAGTTCGTATCTATTAATTAAAGGTTAGGATTTCCCTCCTTAGGCTCTAAATGTCCCATCTCGCCTCCGTCCGTATAAAATCTACAATATCCCATAACATGTCTCCTGAATACCAATGTTGAAGACCCTGATATTCGCGCCAGCACACTCGCATACCTAGACCACGCAAACAAGAAGAAGCCCCACGTCCTAGGAGAATATTGACCTTTTCGTCTTCCGTACCGTGTCCTAGGAACAATGGAGTATCTTGGAAGTTCATCCGAGTTTCATTTTCCTGCCGGTATACTTGGATTTCATCACGTAGCCAGGAAACTGCTCTGGAAGCCGGGTCAGAGATGCTATCCTGACCCTTAGCTTCATCGCTCTCGTCATCTCTTTGAAATGGGTCGAATGAGTCCTCATCATCCAGCTGGGCCTCGTTCTCAGGTAGCTCTAACTGCCCTGTCAGCCGTACGGTGTAGGGAAGCCACCCGCACATTCCAAACGCAGCAGCAAGACCGTCTCCCTCCCATAGTAGCAGCGCAGTCAACGCAGCAGCTTGGCCCTGGCTAAGCCCTCCTAAGACGACATTTCTAGCCCCACCGCTGACTTGCTCGATTTCACGGTGTAGGAGCTCGTGTAGGTATGCTGTTGTTTCGCGGAGACCAGGCTCTTGCAGCTCTTCTCGCTCCGTGGCTGGAGGATCAAGTTTCCAGTTGTCAAACCACTGGTGGGTGTAAGCTCTCCGATAGATAGCAGCGCGACGGCGAGCAGCGCTTGGAAACACGAAACGGGCATGTGGAAAGGCGGACGCCAGAGTGGTAGGAGCAGTGTTTGGGGGTGAGTTCGATGTTGAGATGGGAGTATTGAGAAGAGCTGGACCGAACTTCTCGCCAGACGAGCCACGTCCGTGAAGGATGATGAATGTCTGTTTGTGAGGTTGGGAGAGCGGTGGAATAATCAGGGGATCTGGATAGTCTGTCGCCATCTTTCTACCTAGGCAAGTAGCTGGGCATGCAAGTAGACTGAATTGTCGGGTTTCATATTCTATGCCTGGAAGTGGTGGCTATTACCGTGCTATAGGTATGGAAAAGAAGGGAGCGATTAGTGGGCGGTTATGTGACGCTGTGGACCCCGGCTGCCTGGCATTACTTATAGTGTCTCCCTATAGGACCACTAAAAATAGCTACATTGTGTGGCTCATAACTGTTACAAGACCAACGGCATTTTCATGCATGGGAAAATACGCCATTTTTCGGCATGTTAGATGCACAAAATGCTTCCTATCTAGAACCTTTCTGCAATACACCGAAATGAATATAGGTGACCAGACCATACATCCTGGAATAGACATTTGGAGCAAACTGGGTGATGCATAATCACGTTCGACTATCCGGTTTTCGAAAGCACGCCTGGAATACTAGGATTTGAGGACGTTCATCTCGTAAGCCGATAACTATACTGTAACTAGTTTAATTTAGGGACATACTTCTGTACTTATTAAATCTCCAAGTTCCACATAAAATCCAAGGAGCCATCCCCTAGCCACTGAAAGCCCTGGGGATCATCTGGGGCGAATGGCACAAGGGAAGGATCTAAAGGTAGGGACAACCAGCTCTCATCCATGCCGCCAAGGACGTCTCCCATATCCATCGACTCCAGCCCCGGCAGCTTCTCCGCAGAGTTCATCTGCCATTCTTCCAAGTTATTATCAGCATCCTGGGGAAACTGCCGCTCCACGGATGCGGGCCGAGTTGTGACAAAGCGAGGAGGTCCGGCTGCTGGGATAAAATTCTCCCGCAGCCTAATGACATACATCTCCAGTAGGGTTGCGTATTTCGGTCCTAGATGCAGGTCATCAGGCTTTCCTGTCCGGAGAGCCGCTGTTGCCCGCGTGAGGACGTCCAATGAATGCCTGAGCTTGGTGGTACTTGCCCCGACGCCTAGCCCCTTGATCAAGAATATAGACGCCGTGGTGATGCGCAAGAATATGCTCACTGGTGCATAGTCAAGCGCGCCCCTTTCCCGTAGCTTTACCGCGATTTGCAATGTTTCTAAGCAGCCGTCTACGACACCCTGTACGAAGCTGTAGTCTGTGGAACTAAGATTGAATTGACCTCGACCTGGACCTGAATCCGGTTCAGCTAGTGTCCTTTCTACTATGGCCTGTAAACCTAGCGAATTTGTGTAGACCATGGCGCTCTGGTATTCGACTTCAAGCATATCCTGGAAGTTGGTATTTGCAGTACCTAATCACCGGTGGTCAATTTTTATCGTTCATTCGTTCGTTTGAGTGCTCATCGGGTATGCTTACATGGTGATTTCAAATACCTGGCTTCCCAATTCGATAACAGGGAGCGAAAATGCTCAATCATACTAATGTAGCGACCACTCTGTAAAAGATGCTTCGTGATCACGGGGGAGGGAAATAGGACGTCTGTGATTGATCGCACAATCTTTGTGAGCTCGGTGGAAGCAGTCATGAAAGAGCTCCATTCTCCGTTCTCGTAGGAGGTGCTTTTCAACGAGCCACCCGGGATGATGCTGTGACTAATACTCTGAGGCATCATCGACTTGAGGCCTAACCTTGAAGAGAGGTGCTCCTGATACAAGTATAGGAGGGTGGCAATTGAAGTGCGCCGACGGCTGTATCTTCTGTCGAATTCACAAGAAGCATCTGTAAGGGTGTCTTCTTGGGTCTCGGGGTCGAAAACGCCAAGCTCATTAGCAAGAGTCATGGCGCAACCGAGAACCATGGACGACATTCTATCGAATCTTCTTGCCGGAATGATAACATCTTCAAGCCACCTCCCACGCGAAGGGTTGGCGACGTTTGCTCCACCATGGTCTCGCCTATCTTTATGGGTTAACATGGCATCGGAGTCCCAGCCATCAGCAACAGAAGGTACGTGGAGAGCTCGCGGCTGCCATTCTGTTAATAGCAACAAGGCCTCAATAGAGCCTAATGTCCGAGTCTTAGCCTTGGAGCCCTTTTCTTGTCCGAGGACTATTCTCATCAGGAGATTTTGGCAGTGGTCCCAGAGGCGCTGGTGGATTAGATGGCCTCTTGAATGGCCACCTGGGAGGGGTAAAGTGTGATACCGTGATGAGATAGTCAAGATAGTGCAGCATAACATTGGATCCGATGCAACTAGGTGATAATGATTGGTATGGTCAGCGTAGAAGTCATCTAGTATGGGTGTTAATGGCGACATATTCCGGAAGAACCTAAGATGATTAGACAAGTACTTCTCACATCACGGGAAATGACTTACAAGTCAACGTATGTAACGGCCTCTTCGGCAGAAAACCAGCCCATCTTCACGAAGCGGTAGGCATTCCAAGTCTCTATAAGGTCGATGGGCAATTCGGAGATAGTATAAGGATTTGAACGATTGGGAGAAGACCGGTCTGTTGCATTCCGAAGAGTCTCGCCACCAAGGCTGCTAGTAACTGTGCTATCATCAACATTTGCTGCAAGACTCTGGCTTCCCGCAGTATGCGACTCGTGATGGGCCGCCTCAAATAACAGATTCAAGGCATCGTTGCCATTCGATACAGCTGTCCGTATCATGGAGTCCGCTATGGTTACCGGAACTGCAGAGCCACGACGCTCAGTTGAGTGACTGGCATTGCTCTCGTCACCTAGTGAGATTGGCGATACTCCTGATGGTTGTGGAAATCTACTTTCACGGTACGACGACTGCGCAGTTGAATCATCGTTGGCCGTGGTGGGCCGACTGGTACGAGCATTGCTACCTCTACGTGGATCTTGACCTGGCTGTATTTGGGTGCCTTGAGGTTCATTTGATCAGTGAGACCTATTCCATGAGGGGATTATATGTTCCTTACATCGTGAATTATTCGTCTGGCGCCGTGGGATGCCGTATCGCTCGGTGGGGAAATCGCATTTCCGCATCTCGCGGCGACATCTTGCGCATGGCAAGCCAGAAGCGTAATCCTCAGCGGTCACAGAGCATTTTGTCTTTCTTTTGCGACATTGCATGCATGCTGTTGGATGAACGACTGATGTCAGCCCACTGCCCGGAGTTCACCTTCGTTAATCGGTGGAATTCCAACCTTTGTAAGCCCTATGAAAGCCTTGCGGGTCCGCCCCTGTCTTGTCGGACCCGACGCTGCCCGCGGGCGCCTGGTTGGGATCCATTGAGATTATTGCAATTACTCAGACTTCGGAAAGTAGTGGAGGACGCCGGAAAGATTAACAAAGCCTCTCTCATGGACAAGACCAATTCTTTATTATCTTTCGTTGAATACAATCGATGGTGCCAATTGGCTGTAGTTAAATTTACTTTACTGGTACCTCAGTAGGTACGCATTGTTCACTTTACTTGCCTCGGTTAGGTAGTTGATAGACCAACCGAGACATCTCCAGCACTGCTCGAGACACAGATGACGTGTTCAAGGTCACAGCCGTTAGCTAGCCTCAATAGATGCCCCATACGGCAATTAGGGGCCTCATTTGAAATGCGGGGTCGGCAACCGTCGGAATGCCACGGATAGTGGAGGCAACTCAACCCCTGAAGCACAGGCCGCGATTCTAATTCGAATCAGTAGGCATCTGGGTCAAGTCATACGATACCTTCACTCTTCTGGCTTCTCATGTAAGAGCGAACAATTTCTATTAAAGAGCATTTCACCCTCTATCAGCAACAGATGTTGATCGTTACCTTAAGATCTACATCAGATATAACAAACAACAACAACCATGGCAACTCAAACTATTTTTGTTTTATCAAAGAGCGGATGATGGGTGAGTTAGGTACAGCGGTAATGACTGGGTCTGATATTTACAACGGAATAAACAAACAAACAAACAACCACCTCTACACACAACCCGAATGCCGTGTGCCGCGATATTTCATTTATTTAGGTCAAGTACCGGAATGAAGTGTTCTTGTCGCCGCCCGCGGTAACATCAATATGGACATTCTCCTCAACCGGCCCGTACAATCGGTCGCGTTTCTTGTTCTCATGCTCAAGCTTAAAATGCAGGCCTAGCGCGAGAATGACGATCAACCCAGTCAGCCCACATCCTGTGGCTGTACCACGGAGGTAGAAAGGCCTGTGGATCGAATGTTAGCGTTTCCCATAGTTACAAAGGGCCGAAGCGTGAGGAGTTTTTGTTTTGAGATTTACGCATCGGTTTCAGGAAATAATGCACTGCTGACGAAAGAGGACCATTGACCAAACGTGGCCAGGAGCCCAAGCCCAGCCCCTTTCTTGGAGTCACCTCCTTGGTTGTTGAGAGGCCAGGTCATGTTGATACTGAGAGCCGGGAAGATACCACACACTGCGAGCCAGATGGCAGCATATCGCACACTAGTCTTGGTTTCGTCTTCTATGACGGCAAGAAGAAGGTAGCCAATGGTACCTACAGATGCAAAGCCTGCAACTACAAAGCCTCTCTTGCCGTACCTGTCAGAGACTCACGTAGCAAAGACATAGAGTAGGAAGGAAGTGAAGTACGCTGGCGCGGTCAGGCCTTGAGCATCCACGGACGAGTAGCCCATGTCTCTGACGAGGGTTGGCAGGAAGTTGGATAACCCGGCAAACGAATAGTTGCAGCTGAAGTGGATGAGAGTGTGCACATAGTTCTGGTAGTCGGTCAGACCAGCAGCGATTTGCTTCCAGCTGACTTTGGACTTCGCCGTCGTGTCCACAGTCTCAAGGCGCGAGACTGAGTTGGCTCTTTCCTCCTCGGTAAGAAACTTAGCTGTACCGGGAGAATCGGGGAGAAAGAAGAATACGAGGAGCGCAAAAGCAACAGTAGGGGCACCCTCTGGCGTCGCATTATTAGTATCATTTCGTCCACAAATATATATAGTAACTAGCACGTACCGATGATGAACAGCAAGCGCCAAGACTCCACAGATCCCTTGATTTGTAAGATGCCGTATGCAAAGGCCGACGCAAAGCAATTGGCTAATGGTGACATTCCTAGCAACAGAGAAACACGCTTTCCTAGCTCACGCCTTTGGTAGAACAAAGATAGGAAATAGGGAGCACCAGCACCAAAGGCGGCTTCGAAAATACCGAGGAAGGCTCTGCATGCTATTAGGCCTGCGTGGTTTTGCACAGCACCAGTGCACATGGCAACTGTACCCCATCTGTTCGAGTTCGTGCGTGTTTAGCAAGTTGACACCCTGAATAATACGTATATGGAGAACTAGATGTTGAAGACTTACAGAAGACATAGTGTAGCAACATAGATGTGCGCAGGCAATATCTTCTAGAAGAGCTGTGTCCATTCGAACAGGACATAGCAGATGTAAAAGGCTTGGAGGACCCAGACCCAGTCGGTATCGCTCAGCCCAACACCCGGTAAGATCCCAGCGGTCTTCGCATTCCCAATGTTGCCCCGGTCAAGGTATGATAGGACGTAAAGGACGCACACTATCGGTAGCATGTGTCGGTCAAACTGAGAGATTCTTAGTGTATATCTATTTGTTACTAGCTATATATTGCCACTACCTTTTTGCGAATACGTACTTGTTCACTCGCATCGACAAGTATTTGTGTCTCGTCCGGCTTGTCTTGGGTCTCGTCCGGCTTGTCTTGGGTCTCGAATTCCTGCGAGAAGGGTTTGGCATTTTCAATATCCGGCATGATGTCCAACCGAGTCCTGGCTCAGGTGATTACAGAAGTGGTGTTATTGAAAGAGGAAGAAGAAGAAGAGAATATGTTTGAGTTGTAAAGAACAAAACTTCTCTTCTCCTCAAGGCAAGTGGCCAGAGCAGGCCTTTTTAAGTTTGGGGAGAGTCTAAGAAAGGTAATGACCGAGACAACAGTCTCTTCAGCCAATGCGATGGGGGATATATACTCAGCAGTGATTTGCTTGGAAATTCATGCGCTCCGATACCACCCATCTACACATATCAACTACCGGGACCACTTTCCGCCCCCCCCTTTGCGCTTCCCCATAGTTTAGCGTGTGGGGAAATAGCTCCGGTTAGTGAAATTTCCGAAGGTATGATTATCCGTGGCATTCCTGGGGTATCCGAAAACCACTGGAGTAGAACTCCGAGGGGTTGATATTCTTTCCGGAACAGAGTTTCACGCTCAGATATATAATAAATCATCAATTGTTCTTAATGTCGTGATCAAGGAGATTGTTATAGTCAAACACGCGTTGCTATAAACTACTGATTCTCATCACACTCCTATACCCAATTTACAGATCCTCCGTTGAAACGACAAATTCCACCTCCTTGAAACTTGTCACAATGTCGAAATCCATCGTCAACACCGTCCCGTACCCTTTCAAGTTCGACCGACCTGTCAACACCAAGCCCGGCGTTTCGGGAAAGACCGAAGATGTCAACCTAACGTTGACCAGCGTCCGGGGCAAGATCCCGGCCCTGCAAGCCTCAAGACTGCGCACTATGATGCTTGACGCTGCGAAAGACCCTTCCAAGATCCTCGCCCACTGCTGTTCGTACGATGGCCTCTCGTCCCGCTTGGTCGAGGAAGCCGGCTTCCCCATGATATTCCTCGCGGGCTACCCAGTCGCGAGTGCCTACGGCTTGCCCGATACCGGATACATCGCCATGGCCGAGATGTGCGACAAGATCCAGGAGGCCGTCCACCAGACCACCGTCCCTGTCATGGCTGATGGTGATACCGGCTACGGCAGCCCGATGAACGTCAAGCGGACGGTACAGTGTTATGCGGATGCCGGCGCCGCGGGCATCATGATTGAAGACCAAACTTGGCCGAAGCGTAAGAACAACCGGCGATCTTCATAATTATATGCTCATGATTTGACTAACCTGAATAAAGGCTGCGGACACACCAAGGGAAAGGCGGTCGTTACTCGCGGCGAGGCATTTGCTCGGATTCAAGCAGCCTGCGACGCCAGAGATGAGGGTAAGGACATTTTTGTGCTGGCCCGAACAGATGCTTTAATTCATGGCTAGGAAGAGGCGATGGCGAGGGCGCACGAGTTCAAGAAGATTGGGATAGATGCTGTCTTCATCGAAGCTTTGCCCGACCGCGAGTCAATGAGAAAATGTGTCGAAGAGCTAAACATGCCGGTGTTTGCCAATAGTAAGTGCTAATGCCAAGCTTTACCAACTAGATATGTTATTGACGATCTATTGCTATTAGTTATTGAAGGCGGCAAAACCGAAAATCTGTCCGCCAAGGATCTCGCAGAGATTGGCTTCTGTGCTGTTGCGTACCCCTGGACTCTGGTTGCGGCTAAGCTGAAGAGCATTCGAGAGACCTTGGAAGCTCTGAAGCAGAGTATGACAGTCGGCGCACCACCGATGATTTTATCTTACGCTGAAGAGTGCGAAGGTGTTGGATTCAACAAGTACTGAGTATGCAATTCCTATTTTATTTACTATTTTGACTGGTTAAGTCTACGTTACCTAACTTTGGATTGATACAGGACGAAGAAGAGAAATACAAATTCAATGACGCTGGCCTCCTCCGCAAGTAAATATGGGTCATCTCACGATAGAGGACGTCGTCGGAGAGGATTGAAATAGAATAAGAAGAGGGCCTCTAGTATTATATGACTGAAAATACAGTACCAGGTGTTATCAAATATCCTCCTGAATACGGAGCTGGTTGGCATTGAGTTGTCCACCACATCATACAGTAGCGGGTTGGTCAGCGGCGTCGGTGAAGAAGAAAAAAAGGTGGAACACGAAACTTGTTCCATCCCAGAGCTCTAAGTATTTAGTTTTTCAGATTTTTAGTCATATGACGTGTGCCGCAGAGCCAACCATGAAAAAACTCAATCTAGAACCGGGCCTTATCACATGATCGAATGCACAGCAAAAGATTTCCTGCCTCCGATATCGTGAGGGAGATAGATAGGTAACTAGATAATGATGATTTAAACCCCACCAAATCCCCAGTTGCAACTTGCGACATCGTGGCGAAGCGAACTCACCGCTCCGCTAACCAAGTAACTACCATGGGAGAAAGGCGAACCTGAACATCGCAACAATGAAATCGTCTATTACTAGCCTTGAAAATTCACAGCCGAGTGCTGACCGTAATAGCATCATGAGCACCATGATTCCTGAAATCAGCTTAGATGCCCCCAGCCCCTTAGACACGGGCCCTGTCCCCTCTGGCGTCGCTTCGCCCGATCCATTACTAGGCCCTGCTTCCCGCCGCGACCATGGGCCGATTGACCGCAAAGCGCTAGCCAAGGCGCTTAGGCAGAGCCCGCTGCAGCGCCCGTCGCATGACATAACGGACCGCGACGAGGTGATGCCGGACCCGATGCTGGAGCTCAGCGTCATCCGCAGCAGGCGAGCCGAGAGCTTTGCGGGCCACCGCCGGCCTTCGCACGCCGGCCTGGAGGGCGAGGCCGGCAGCCCGACCGATCCCATCTCGCAGGGCGTGCCGCCGGAGCTGTCCAACTTCCTCGCCGAGATCATATTCGTCGCCGTGTGCTCGGCGGGCCAGATCGTCTTCTCCCTGACGTACGGCCACGCCACGGTCGCGCAGTTCCCCCTCCGCGACGCCCTGGGCATCAGCGCGTCGCAGGCCCCCTGGCTCGTCGGCTCGTCCCTCCTGGCGAGCGGGCTCTCCGTCATCATCGCCGGGTCGCTCGCGGACCTCGCCCCGCCGAAGCCGCTGATGGTCGGCGCGTTCCTGTGGCAGGCGGCGTGGAACGCGGTGATGGCCGGCGTGATCCGCCCGGAGCTGCGGGTCCTGTTCTTCGTAGCGCGCGCGATGCAGGGCTTGTCGGTCGGCATCCTCGTGTCGGCTTCGATGAGCATCCTGGGCCGCGTCTACAAGCCCGGTCTGCGCAAGACGCGCGTCTTCTCGGCCATGGCGGGCGCCTCGCCGCTCGGCTTCTGGATCGGCTGTCTTCAGGGCGGCGCGCTCAGCGCCCACCTGCCTTGGATCTTCGGGACCACCGCCATCTTCCTCGGCTTGTGCGCCGTCGCCGCCCAGCTTACGCTGCCGGATCTCAGCCCCGCCAAGGATAGCGCTGATGCCGACGCACCATCCCTGAAGAATTTCGATTACTTGGGGGCAGTTTTGTCATCTGTTGGATGTGGTGAGTGCTCATCCCCCTTTCTCTATCTCTTCGATTGATTGTCCATTGAAATAAATTGCTGACATGGCCTGGTGGTAAAGCACTGGTATTGTTCGGTCTCACGCAGGGATCTTCCGCCCACTGGAGTCCGTATACGTACTCCCTCATCATCCTGGGCTGTCTCATGTTTGTCGGTTTCTCCTTCGTGGAGCGTCGCGTCTCGCGGCCGTTAATTCCGAACGGTCTCTGGAAGACGCCTGGGTTCGCCGCTCTGCTAATAGCGTACTTCCTTGGTTTTGGAGGCTACAGTGAGTACACTCTCCAAACGGCTGCAGTTCGGGGCCACTTGACTAGTCCTCGTCAACATACTAACAAAATTCTTTCCATAGGCGGTGCATGGCAGTTCTACGCAATCCAGTTCTGGCAACGTTACCAAGGAGCAAGCCCGATCATGGTGGCTTTATACATCCTTCCTAACGCCATTGTTGGCGTCCTGGCTGCTTTCATCGTGTCCAAGACGCTGCACGTCTTCCCAGGCCATTGGATATTTATCGCCAGCATGGTTTGCTTCTCTCTGGGACCTGCCTTCTTCCTCCCCCAGACACCGACCACGTCGTACTGGGCGCTATCGATGCCCGGCGTCGCACTAGCTACCTTCGGTCCCGACCTGAGCTTCGCGGCCGCCGCGATTTTCATCACGTCTGCCGTGCCCAGGTCCTATCAGGGATCTGCCGGCGCTTTGCTCGTGACAGTGCAGAATCTCACCTCGGCGATCACCACGTCCATCTCAGACACCATCGGGGTCAAGGTGAACCAGCTGCCGAACGGCGAAATCGGACTCGAGGGGCTGAGGGCGATTTGGTGGTTTGGACTGGCGTCGTCCTTGACGGGTGCGCTGATCACTGCTAGCTTTGTACGGATTCCTAAAGCTGAGGAGAAAGAGCACGTTCTATAATATGGACTTGATTGCGGTACTTTCTAACAGGGAATAAATGTTCACATAATAAGACTTTAGGCAAACAACATTGAAGAGCCTAGTTTTTGGAGTTGGTTATAGACGGCATAATCAACGGATGGGGAAAAGCCTTTCTCGCAATGGTTTCATTGTCACTTCAACAACTCCTATAATGTATCAACGAATAGAGTATTTGTTTCCTTCTCTGATATTTCCATGGTATTATGACTGCATATTAGGTTAACCAACAAACCACTGCATAGGGGCTTTAAATTTAATGGATTTGCGATAATATAGTTGATTCTATGAGCCTAATATTGCCTAGACAAGCCTATGATGTAACCTGTCTAGCTATCTATATTGGCCTCGGGGATCTAAACGCTATAACCTCTACAGGATAATGTGACGATTTTTGTACGGAACGCTGTAGCGTCCATTGCTGTCAACTACGGACGTTGATGAAAGTTCCAAGGTGGAGTATGACCATTACGAAGAGGGACTATGTAAGTCAATCATATCATCCTCGCTGTACTCCACATGGAAATGCTCGAGTGGATTGTCCCGATTAGCATAGGTGATAATGTAACAGCCGGACAACGTATTGGCGACGTTAGGATAGCAAGTCTTGTCGGCGCAGACGGGGCACCTATCGACAACCTCCAATTGTAAAGGCTGCCTATTGAAGGGGTTTTCGACAGCATCCATGTTCTCCAAGGCGTCCGATATGCGATCAAGGATTGAGTTATCAAGCTCTAGATCACCGGCATCAGCCCTGATTTGGGAGAAGCGACTCTTCCAAAAGTCCCAGCGCTCCAGGCTGATCGGCGTGATACCATCGCAAAGAGAACCACCACGTAGTGACCGAGCCGTACTCTTGTCGGTCTCATTGCGCGTGGCCATACCCTGGTAGAGGACGCCTGCACAACGTTTGAACCACTCGCTTGCCACCCACATCTGGTATTCCAGATCGGGCCCTTTTATGTGCGGCTCTTCCAGTGCGGCCCTGATCTCCCAAATCGGAAAGTTTATCCAGGGAAAGAATTCGGGACAACTAAGTCGGGCCGCAAATGAATTCAAGTTCTTCCATCTGTCGACTTCATCTTTATCCATCACATATGGACCTATATTACATATTAGCGAATGGAAACTCAAATCGTCTAGAAATAAGTGGGATTTTGTTTAGTTACATACCGAGCCATTGCTCCCTCATAACCCAACCCAGGTCGGGGAGACATTTCCACAATGAAGCTGGCTGTTCATAGAAATCACGTTAGCCTAATACTATTTCTGTAGTAGTATGTATATTCAATATCTCACATTGTCATTGCCGAGGTCTCCGTGTATATCACCTTGCTGCCGGCGGAGGCGTTCCAGAGCTAGAACCAGACTGTCTTGCCACGGGTGATCTGCCGGTATACACCGGGCTAAGTCGAGGACTATCATCCAGATGATCCAAAGGATGTTATTGTTGCCAGGGCGACCGGGAGCACCACATGCATCTGCTGAAGTGCAGAGGAAGTTGATGTCGTCGGCTAGTTTGATGCTCTTCAGTTCTGGACTGGCTCGGTACTGAAGGGTGGCTTTGAGAATATTCAGAATGGGCCGGTTGAAATCCTCGCAGTGGATGCTTTTTGCATGTTGTAGAGAAACTTCGGAATCGTTGAGATCGATGCCCTCACTGGGCACAAGAGATGATTCGGAACCCGAAGGAGTCAATACACGAGCCTGGGGGGCATCTTCGGAATCCGAGGAGGAGGTGCCTTCAGAACCGTCGGTATCATGGCTGTCCACGGGAGTCTTGTGTTTCTCGGATGCTGAGAAAATTCTGAAGCCTGCGGGGCTTAAGAGATCAACAGGGTGGAGAATAGATTCAGAGTCATCCGACCAGAGAATTCTGCAAGGGTCAAGAATTGCTGTAGACCCATCGGCGTAGAGAATTTTCATCGCCAGAATTACTTCGGGGCCGTCAACCAATCCACTGGTAGTAGTAGCGTTCTTGATGTCCTGGGTATGCGATGGTTTGATTTCCACGCCGCTAGAAAACTTGACATTACCAGGTATCAGAACAGATTGAGAACCATCAGGCTTGATAACTTTGAGTGGCTCGAAGTCAATGTTCATGACTTCCTTCTCGAGAGGGACTCCCATTTTGGCGGCAGATAAGAAACTTTGTGGTAGTTAGGAGTGTCAAATGAATGGCTTAGCTGATAGGAAGAAAGTGCAATTGAAGGATAGAAAGAGGAGATGTCTGGATTAGACAAGATGGAATGGATAAGCAACAATTGTCTTGGGGCGGTTTGCAGTCCGTCTAATAATTATGATACGACCTTTGGGCACCTAATTAATGTATTTGGGGAAAGGAAGCTGTTTAAGAAGCGAAGGTGGGTGATTCTTATCAGCTTAGTTGCTACTGCGTAATGGTTATTTCCTATTTAATGTGTCACATTCACATTGTATCATTGTAACTATAGTCTGCCCTAGGCATTGTTGTCACTAGCTTAATGCGATCAGGCTAGTGTGGGTTATCAGTTATTATTTGATGTTTGCTAGGTATTTTCCTATTGTTAATATGCATAGACCCTATCAATAGCCTTAAAAATAGGTATGAAAGAATGAATACCTGGGGAAGAAAAAAGGTTGAAGACAACCTGATTAGGTAATATATCATAACATAATATTCTACTCTGGGGGGAGATGGTACCTACATGTACGTACTCTCTTGACATTGTAGCCTGATGTACGAGCTGTATTGATTTGGTAATGAGGTGGCTCTTATAATACCAGTGTGATACAATATCATTTTCAAATAGGTACATAAAAGTTCGATACGATATCTCGAGGAAGTGTTAAATCACGTACTTCTCTCTATACCTAAGTATATATAACGTACATGTTAGACGTCTTAAAGAGATAACGCATTAATCTTGATCACAGAGTGATTAGAGCTTTTCGGATTTTACTAAATAGCCATCCGTATCTCAATGGCTTGCAATTATGTGGTACCTAACCGCACTGGTCATGATACATTTGTAGAGGCTACCTATTGTATTTGAGCCAGCCATAACTACAATGGGATATTAGATATCAGATAGCTATGTTTAATTTCACCCGGTCTTCGCATTAAATTTACCTGTACAATAGGTACCTTCAGATCGTCCCCCTCAGGCATCTCGCAATATCCATACAACAATAGTTATTTATGGTGCTCGGTCCAGATTAACACCACTCTCTTTTACCATCCAACTTATGGGAAGCGCTTCGAATGCAGCACTTCAGCATAACTCTTCAGTTGCTCAACTTACAACAACTATTTCGAAGGAAGCCTACAGGCTGTTAGGTCAGATGGATCGACCTAATCGTAAAAGTCTGTCAGGGAGACAACAGCCCATTGAGCAATCCTCTGACGATGATTCCGATTATGAAGAGACAATCGTTGATCAGTCTCTTCGTCAACATAGACCACGGGATCCTCAACGGTCGTTGAACAGTGGTATGCAACAATTATCTCTCAGTGACGCTCGACAGTCTGCAAATCCTGGTCATAATCAGTCGTTTCCACAACAACACCGTGGACAACCACCCGCTTCACTTCGTCAAAGTCAAGCTTTCCCACCACGTTATGGTCAAGCCCCTACGTTTCCTAGCCATAGCGAACCTTCTCGCCAACAGCCGTTAGGTAATAACTCGCGACCCGCGCCGCAGGGTTATAACCAACTCGGCTCGCAGCAGTATCCCGGGCCGCCCAACCCGAAAATCCCTCATGGCCAACTTGTCCCCCAAAGTAATCGTGGACGTCCACCTATGCCCCCTGGTCGTGGTCAACCTCCCATCCAGCAATCACTTGGTGCTAATCAGCGGCCTCCGCCACAGTACCACGGACAGCCCTGGCCGCAACAGCGTCCTAACCAACCGCCTCAGCAACCTCCTAGTGAACAACCAGGACTACGGCATTCACAGCCGCGATTCCACGATAAGCGGCAACACTTAGCACCGTCCCCTGGCCCACCGCCTTCTTCACGCGCGCCTCCGTGCCCATCAACTCCCACTCGTACGCCTTCACCCGGTGGAGCGGTTGCTTATGCATTAGCAGCTGTATCATCTCGGAAGATGAGTTATGCAGCCGCACTTTCATCAGCACCAGGTCCTGGTATTGCGTCGGCGGCGCGGCTAGAGAGGAGCAACCGAGCTCCTCCGCCTGCTCCGCCGTCTCGGTTTACCGAGCGGTCATATGTATGTATCCTGATATTATCCAGAGCCCCTGTATTCGTGTGGAGTGCTGATTTAGATTCCAACATAGTGGGACACCGATGGAGTCGGGTGGGATGATCAAGACCCCAATTCACAGGCGTGGATGTACGCCGAGGAAGTACGTCAGCAGCACGCAGGTATACCTGCTGGCCTTCGTGTCCCCTACCCGTCCCACTTTGGAAATCGCGAGGAGCTTGTTCTGCCGCATGTAAGGCCGGCTCCGGCAGGTCAACGGCACCAACCGATATTACACCACCCGGTCAGGCCTGGGACGGCGCAGACTTGGGGTCTTCAGAGTCCTGGGCGTCCGGGGGGCTTCAGAGTTGCCTATCGTCCAGGACATCCAGGACACGATCTCATCTATCACAAAAGCAAAGGCCCACTTTCCCCAAATGGGCAACGCGACTTCGGGGTGGGAAAGTACGTCCATCGGAGGGGGTCGCATAGCTCGTCGGCGGATTAAGGGCTGGCTGGTCGGTGAGAAACATTCTGATCCGAATAAAGGCGATGATATTCGAGAGCCAGCACTATGAGATAAACATTGCCGTTTTTATCCTATCCGCGCACAATCAACCATACTTCAGGTCGGGTAGGTGCCCATTAATATTAGCGGCCCTGATACAATACATGTTGTGCCGAAGAGAGCATGTATTGCATAGAAAGAGTGGTTAAATTGCGGTGTGGAGTTATATTGTAAATAGTGTTCTAATACGGAGAATCATTGTATAGGCTGTATTACATATTAATAGATTCCTGAACTCAGGTGATGACCTATCTGCATATTATCAAACAGTGTTCTTGAATTTTGCACGCAACATTTGGTAGAAATTACAATAATCTTTAGGTAATGCAATGGAGAAAAGAGTAACCAGTCATTATCCCAACAAATTCCCCATTATACCCATTTAATATTTGAATACTTGCAGATGAGGCAAGAGATAAAAAGATTTTCCGACATAGCAAAGCTAGGCATCATGATTAGTATGATTATTAACATCGCTATTGTGACTCAACTATGATCCTATCTTGACATACCCCTTTTATAACTCGCCGGAATTTCGCTACCCATACTTTCCGCTTAGCGCTAACTACTTGTCTTTACCTCAAACGTTAGGTTTGCACCTTATACAATAGCCCTCTCGTTTAAGCTCTTATGTAAGCAGTGGTAAATAGGAGCAAAAGAAGGTGAATTAGCAGTGAAGAAAATCCGGCGATCTAGCGAAGGGCTTCAAGAAAGTACGGATTAGTTGACAATAAAAGGCATCATAGAGTGGAGGCTACTCATACTTGACACACTTCGGAGCCGGTGTGTCCAGACGTGCCCCCGCCGCCAAGGAGGATGAAAGAACAATGTGTTGTTTTTGTTGTTGTCGTCGAAGTTGTATAGATTTGCTTTCATTATAATAATCCTTGAAAATCACACAGAGACTCCACCCCACCGAAAGATCACGCATACTTAAGTAAGCTATCGCCGATGGTTATGTCCTAGGCTTCAATCCAGATCCTTATATCCTAAAGATTGGACTAAATCCGACGACGAGTTGCCTATAACGGCAATATCACGGCACAGTCAACTAAGGACTATTATGCCGGTGGAAGCTTGATGACTGAAAACAAACCACATGCAAATGGCATGTAGCTATGAAATACCACGATGCGTTGACGTTATGCTTAATAATTATCATCACTCCTCATTCTCCGGAGGTATTGCTTGGTGAATATATATTTCAGGACTCGTCCGCCCATCCTCATCTCATGTCAGAACTCAACAGCACTCCTTCCTCTAGATCTTAAGAAGCATTCCACCGTAACCATGACCTCAAACCAGCCAACTGGGAGCGACCTAGCCACCCGCCATGCTTCCGCAATCAAGGGGAAGGTCGTCCTTACGACAGGCGTAACCCTGGGGACTCTAGGATCCGGCTTCGTCCTCGCCATCGCACGCGCTCAGCCCTCGCTGCTCATCCTCGCGGGTCGGAGTCGCACTAAGAACCAGGAGACGGCACAAGCAGTGGCCGACCAATTCCCGGGTGTCAAGGTCCGCACTCTCGAGCTAGACCTAGTGTCGCTGGCCGCCGTGCGTGCAGCTGCTGATACGGTCAACGCATGGGCCGATGTGCCTCGGATTGATGTCCTGGTAAATAATGCCGGCGTGATGGCTACCGACTGGGCTCTCTCCCCTGATGGCTTCGAAAGTCAGCTCGCCATCAACCACTTGGGCCACTTCCTGTTCACCAATCTCATCATGGGAAAGATCTTGAAGTCGCCTGCGCCACGCATCATCATTGTCTCCAGTAACGGGCATAGGCTGGGCCCATTCCGTTTCGATGATTACAACTTTAGGGTACGACGCGACTATTGGCCCCTTTTGTATTCCTTGCCTCCATTTCACCCCCTATATTATATTCTCCCCCTGTCAATACCTAGAATTGGATCCTCGACTAACACTTCGAATGCAACAGAACGGAGAATGCTACAACAAGTGGTTGAGTTACGGCCAATCAAAAACGGCTAATATGCTAATGGCTGTCTCGTTGGCCGAAAAGCTTGGTGCGAAGCACAACCTGTCAACCTTCAGCGTGCACCCTGGCCTCGTCATCACGAACCTAGGCTCCCACCTCAAGCTCTTCGGGGATGACGCATCTGACATGGACTCTATGAGTGAGTGCTTTCCCGCAATACCCTCGACGACATAAAGTACCCATCAGGCTAACCTTCGTCTTACAGAGGAAATCGATCGGCTGTTTGGTAACAGCGTTGCGTGGATGGATTTTGCTACGGATATCAAAGCATTAACTCCAGACGAGGCCGCAAGTAATCTTGTGTACGCTGCGTTTGATCCAGATGTTACAGGTAAGAACTTTATTTCTATCACATCCCCTTTCCCTCTGTCCTATACATGTATAAGCTTCGACATCAACTACTTCTAAGTACTAACTTCCCTCGTAGCTCATAATGGCGCCTATCTCGAGGACTGCCATGTAGCAGATCCATGGATAGGTGCCGTGAAACCCTGGGCGACTAGCCCTATTGAGGCCGAGAGACTGTGGAAGTTAAGCGAGAAGCTTGTTGGACAGGTATTCAAATATTAAGTCGAAATTACTTAAACCACTATATACAATTCATATTCTTCGTGCCGTATACTATCCACAGATCTATCGATACCAGGGTAGTCAATAGTCATCAGTCAATATGACGCATTTAAGAGCTCATTTGCATTATCGTTTTATTTATTTATAGCTGTTTTCCCTTGCCTTGGTTGGCCAGTAGAACTACATCAGGATCTCCGTAACATGGCACTAATCATATATACTCCCAAGCATTATGGCCTTCCCCCGTGTATGTCCTAATCTGAGTGCCATAGCATCCATCCTTTTGCCAGCCAGCGAACAGCTGGTAGGTTCTCTCCCGAGGTTCTCCTTCGCTGACAGGGCAAACCAGCCAGCCCTGAATAACGTTGTTATACAGGTTGACCGGGGCGCCAAACGACTCGCTTCGCTGTCGTTCAAAGCCGGTGGTGGTGGATCCGTTTGGCATAGCGCCAGAGTGTGGTTGAGTGTACGAGAGCGCACCATCTGCGTCGATGTACACTATAATTCCCAGTCGTTAATTAGTAGGTTCTTTAAACGGCAAATACATGAAACCCGAGCAATGCTCACCTTGCTGGCCTCCTGGCACAGGGACGCTCAACGATAAGGTCTGATTCCCTCCATCAAACACTGTCTGCGTTCCTGGGTATGCAGCGCAATCGAGACCTTCAATGCCGTCAGGGCAGTACGCGGATGTTTCTTTATTGACCCAGAACTTTCCCCCGCTGGCATTGATCGCATCTCCAGTGAAGAAAACATCCGAGTCGGGGGCTACTCTCCAGACGCCGGCAGTCCAAGGACCGGAGGGCACGGACATTGCTCGAGGAGCAATTGCGGCCCCGAGGACGGCCAGTGGGCAGGTAAGTAGAGTCGCGAAGGTCCTCATGGCTGTTGTCGATAATCAAGTAGATCGCGGATTAGGTCTTGTCGGATGAGTATAAATGTCTCAAGATTTGTTGTATAGAAGTTCACAAGGGGTAGGGTGACATAATACCGAACGATGCAAGCAAGGGTCGTGGGGTATTTTATAGTTGGGAACTTTCAGCCCAATGTTCCATTCGTTGATTTATCCATTCGACCACACCACAGATATCACACGTTACAGCACGCTCGCCAATACTATTGAATCTCGTATTAGGAAAATATTTGACATCATCGTTGCATGTTACTTTTTAATCGCATCACCTAACCCAATAGTTATGCAACAAGGGGAAAATGATACCATGGTCATCATTGGGTAAGTGATAATGTGGCTTATGCAATAATCACTTCTCTTATAACTAAGGCGATCCACTTCTTATAAGGTTAGGAGATATCAAAAAAAGGCCAAGCCCAATCTGCCGAATGTAAGTACGTAAGTAGATATCATACGAAAAACCTTGATACTATTATCTTGTGTTTGTTGAGGTGCCTGATGTTTGTAGCACTTTCCACAGACTAGGTACGTGAGAAATGGCGAATACAGTAATGTAGCTTCAGCACAAGAATAATTGATAGAAAATTTGTCAACTCCATGAGACTTGTCTCAAAGTGCCGGACAGCGTCGCAAGAGAGTGGATACACCCAGTCCGAAAGCTGGCTCGATTCAGGACGTCCAGTTCGCCGGCTAATATACCTATTTGCATACTCGGCTCCACTTATAGATGAATACGAAAAGCCTGGCCACCCGTCCTCTCGGGTTTCAACCCGATGCGATTCCTATTATAGACTTAAATGTCACTGGATGCACAAGATATATGTATTTTATAGAAGAAACTTGCCCCTGTGGAGTGGCCGGATGAAGTGGCAGTCGAACATACAATATTCTGGGTGCTTGTAATTGGCCAGTTGGTATCCGCTCTCAGAGTCAAGTAACGTTGTCTCGCACCGGTGGCGCTTTACTTAACATTGCATATGGACAGCGGCATCACAATATACAGGCTTTTAATGTTTAGGTATACTGGGCAATATTGACTCAGCTAGATGATTCAATAATGGCCTGCTTTTAGGTATAATGTCGTAAGCAGGCTTGTTCAGTTGCGTTTATATTTGTGTATAGATATTCAGTTGGTTTTCGTATTCCCTAGTCTCTGTATAGAGTCTTGCATCTAACATATATACGGGGGAATAGTGCCGTTGAGCTTAGAGCGAATCGAAATGTTACGTAGGAATAACGTAGATCACGCTCTGATACATGTACTGTTTCTCGGAATATTGTGTAAAATTATCTTCGGTGATACTTCAAACTTTATGTCCAGAGCAAAATAGCAAATACGTGAAAAGAGAAATCCTAAAATGTGTTTAATCAACCACATAAATCAAAGCTGCTTGTAAAGGATGTTCAAAAATCAAGATAGGGTAGGATAATTTTAAAGGGGGGAGATCATATGCACTCTTGAGTTGTCTAAGGAAGTAAGTAGCTAGGTACATATATGTTAGTAGCTACCATGGGAGACCCCCTTTCTGCACAGCAAAGATTTGAAATCACCATACAAATCCCAAATCTTTCTTAAGCAATAACTTTACCATTTTAAGTCTTAAAAATCCAAGATTACATATATATTTATTTAATGTAATAAAGAGTATATACGTACAAATCTTATATTTTTCTTCCTATTTTTATTCCGAAAGTTATTTGATAAAATGTGTTTTTTTAAGTTTATATGTATTTTTAATGCATAAAATATTTTACGTATTAAATCGAAATAAATAGCTACAATTACACTGTGAACGGATTTATGATCGCGAAAATTCAAGGATCATTTTGGTATAGGTCTCAAATTCGTAGAAAAAGAATTGACGAAATTTATTTTTTCGGGCTGTTTTGTATGGTGATTTTGTATGGAGCATGCAGAATGTGGGGGTATCCAAAAAGGGGGTCTCCCATGGTAAAAGCCTTGTAGTCAATTTGGTTATAGTATTATTCTAAGGCCCTTCATATTTGATGTATTAACGTATGTTCATTGAACGCATTTAACGAAACCCGAAGAATATTATGATAATGACTCATTCTGACATCAAATTAAGCTAAGCTAGCCTTACCCTTCTCAATACCAGCCTTATATGCCTTCAAAGCACGCTCCCTACTCTCCTTATGGTCAACGATCTTACGAGGGTAACCCGCCTTACTAGCAGCGGGCCCAGCACCCCTCGCGTAGGGATCGTGAATGGCACTGCCCTTGATATCACGTAGCTCGGGGACCCATTCGCGGATATACTCGCCGTCGGGGTCGAACTTCTCGCTCTGTAGGAGTGGGTTGAAGATGCGGAAGTAGGGTTGCGGATCAGCACCGACGGAGGCGCTGAAGCCCCAGCCGCCGTTGTTGGAGGCGAAGTCGCCGTCGATGAGGTTCTCCATGAAGAAGCGCTCGCCCATGCGCCAGTCTAGCAGCAGGTCCTTGGCTAGGAACGAGGCCACGATCATCCGACACCGGTTGTGCATCCAGCCCTGGCCGCGCAGCTGGCGCATCGCCGCGTCCACGATCGGGTACCCCGTTCTCCCTGCGCACCAGGCCTCAAAGTGCGCGTGGTTGTACGACCACTCGACGTCTGAGTACTCCGGCTTGAAGGGTTTGTTCATGCTGAATTGCATTGTGAATGTTAGTACCAGCACTGGTCATTCACATTGTCCTTTAACCAAGCGGTGTAGGGGAGTCGAGTACGGCGCAACTTAGGTAGGTTACGGGAGAAGCAGACAAGAGGGTGGAAGACGAACCAGATGTACGGCCAATGCGCCAAAACATGCTTATAGAAATCCCGCCACGCCACCTCACTAATCCAGGTCCGAATCCCCTCATCCCCACCATCCAGCCTCTTCGTCTTATTACTATCCTTCGCCATCCGCACCGCCGTCCGGGCGCTCAGCGTCCCCGCCGCAAAATGCACCGAAAGCGACGAAGTGGCGCCCTTCGCGGCGGGGAAATTCCGTCGCGCGGCGTAATCCACCACCTTATCGTCGCAAAACGCCCTTAGACGTTCCATCGCCGCATGCTCGCCCGCCGGCCAAAGGGCGCGCAACCGCTCCGGCTGCCCCTCGTCTCCTAGTCGCTTGTTCTCCGGCGCCTCGGGAATCTCGCTATTACCAAATAACCCGGCGAACCGTTCGCGTGTTTCCGGTGGATTCCGCTCCGGCTTCTCAAACGGCGTCAACAGATCCGGGTTCGCGTGCAGGTGCGCGAGCCACGCCCGGAACCACGGCGTGTAAACGGCATACTGGCGCCCGGTGCCCGTCGTCAGCGTGCCGGGGGCGACAACGCAGGTATCGTGTACGAGCTCGACAGCCACACCACCACCACCGCCACCTCCCTCCGCCCCTTCCACTCCACGCCGCACAAGACACGCATCGCGCCTCAACTCATCGACCTCATACTCCACATTCGCGAACAGATGCGACGCATGCCACTGGTCCCTCACCAGCTCCAAAACATGCGAAACGACATCCCGGCGCCGCAGCACCGTCTCGACATGCAGCGGGATATCGAGCGCCGCAAGGTCGCGCCTGAGGCCCCCCAGCGTCCGCAGCGCGAAGTCGACGCGCGCCGGCGCCGTCAGGTGCGCTTCGAGGTCCTCGGGCGACACCACGTACAGGCAGAGGAGCGGGATCCCGGCGGCGCGGGCGCGCGCGCTCGCCAGGGAGAGGGCCCGGTTGTCGGCTAGGCGGAGGTCCCACCGGAACCAGTGCACGATGGCGCCGCCGGGGCTGGGCTCGATGCGCTTCCGTGCTTCGGCGGTGTCTTCGAGTGCGGTGGTTAGCTGCTCGATGGGGCGCGGGATGGTGTTGTTGTTGTAGGCTTGGGCGCGGGCGTTGCTCATTTCTGGGGGGTAGAAGGCGCGGAGGACGATGCCGTCGTCGTCGTTGTCGTCTTCGGTGGAAGAGGGGACGGAGTGGTGGTTCGTGGAGTGTCCGTTCTCTAGTCGGGGCTTCTTCACCACTCCTCCTGAACGACCACCATCATCGCTGGTGTCGCCCTTGGGTGTGGCGCTTCTCTTTTTGATGGATCTCTTGGGTGGCATTGTGGAACAGGTCACAGCAGCAGCAGCTCTACGAGCGGATACGGACGATAGACAAGAGGCGCGTTCTAGTTGAATGGAAAGATGGGAAAGGCAGCGAAGGGAGGAGAGCTCGTGTCGAAGGGATGCTACGGAGTACATAGGTCATGTATCATTGTTGTTGTTTTTTTGAGCAATTGACTTACATTTTTGATCTCGCTACCTACCTTGCTATCTACCTACACAAAGAAACTGCTTAGAGGCGGCTGGTATTGCCGGATTCTTTAGACAAATCCCGATTTCCAGTGCGTCATCGAGAAACTCAAATCGGGACCTGAGATCTTCGAATCGGGGATGCGATCTAGTGGCTTGATTTTAGCGTCTGCTCAAGGGTGTCGAGGATCGAACAGGGGTCTCAAAGCTTATTCAGATGGTCTTGGCCTGGGATATTAAGTAATCCAGGATAATGTATATATCGCGAATGATGAAAGCCTACCTACATGGGGTTCAATAGTATAATCGTGAGCGGGTTATGCCAAAGGACAGACAGATCTTACGTTTTACCCATGGTTGATGTTTTGGTCTACCGGGTGGCTAAATGATATTCACTTGTCACTCGTTGCTGTTGAATGAGCCCCTTGATGCTTCACGAGGCTTCTAGATGAAATATCTTGTGTGGGGTTGGGGGGGTTGTTGTGTTAATATGGTTGTTGGGACATTCTAGATTGTTACCCATATCACGGAGGTGCATGGGGTGTTTAGAATGGCAATGGCCTGCAATAAGACATTTTCCGAAAGATCGATCACTCAAAGACTGGCGGGTATAATTCAAAGTCACAGGAACTTCCTTGTATTAGATATGTTTGACCCGTATCTGTGCCATGATGATCATCTTGAGCATCACAGCTTTTTCAAGGCCATATTTCTATCTTCGGCACGGGAACTATCGAGGTAGTCCCAGAATCCACGCTCACAGGGTCACTCGGAAGTGGATGCGAGAATCCTTTGCCAGCCGGTCGGTCTAGTAGATCACATAAGAGAGCAGATTGTAAAAGCGACAAACGAAGTTGTCGGAAAGGCACAATCCAATTGTGGGAATTGTTCTTGTTTATTCATTCCGAGGTTTGGTCGTGTTGACGGTAACTATCCGCCTGAATGCGTATCAAATGCAATGCATCATGCCGTGCCTTCCGAATTTGCCATTTTATCCCATTCAACACCGAAACCCTAGAAGGCGGTCAGCACTGCTGCTAGCTGAACCGAGACGTAGATCGAGACACAACGTACCATTCCAGCAAACGAAGATGCTACGTTTATCGCTGGGCACTCCAGACGCTCTTGAGGAGACCATCCCGCTGTGCCAGTCTGTTCATGGCATCGTCGCTCTCGGCCATGGCGCGGACGAATCCAGACAGGGCGTAGACGTGGTTCTCGCCGGGGATCTGACGGCCGTTCTCGTCGACCTTGGCAACGGAGATCTGGACGGAAGCGTGGTCCTTGGCCTTAATAATGCGGTTGGTGGCGGAACACTTGCGGGGGACGTAACTATACGATGGGAGAGATTCAAGTTAGCCTCGACATGTCAATTCATCGCACAAACTATGTTTCAATGACTTCATCTCGTGGTCGACAGTAAGAGTAAATAATAAAGGCCAAACATACAGGTCCACAATCTCGCCACGGTCGTTCTCCATTTTGGCAAAGGTTTGTTAGGGATTGAGGTGAACGGGTTGGGTTGATTTGCGACGACGAGGGTGGATGTCGATTTCGTTCGTGGTTGGAGTGGTGATATCGCAGCTGGGCTCGTAGAATGAATTTCGCAATAATTTTGACCAGTTTAGAATTTCTGAAGGGTTTGGTGGGGTTCGCTCAATCAGTAGTCACGTGGTCTGTTGGTGGGGAATCAAGGCCCTTTAGACTAATTATTGATAAGATATCAATTGATAAGATAATTTGCTCTATACCAACTTGAGTCATGTGATAGCGTGGCAATTTCGTGTAATCCTTTTTAGCGTTACATCAAAGCCAGACCGCAAACCCCACTGATTGTTTTGATGGAGATGCCTCAGTTATACGCATCACGACAAAGAAGAGGTTTATTAATATAGTACATGCCCATCTAATTCCAGCTTCTTAATATGCTTTCCTCATAACAACCCGGCCATAATTCTCACTTTCACCTTCCAAGCTGCCGGCCAGTACTGGCCTACGTTGCGCCTGGCGCATCTCTACATCTCCTCTCCTTCGACGTGTGAACGCCATGTCTACGGCCAACGTTTTCGTGTCTTCCTCTCCTCCGAGGGCTGCCAGGATTGATTCGTATCCAGTGGCCTCCTCGTCGCCCGAATTGCCACTTTTGACGGATATATTCGTCAAGAACCAGAAACGACCGGCCTTGAGAAGTGGGAGTAATGCAGTCGCGTTACCTGCCAATGCCCTGCACACATTCACAAGTGCAGCGGATCTTCTTCGAGACGCACCTGGCGTAGATGTCACCATGGAGGAAACAACAAGATCACCACCTCTCAAGCCTAAAACCGTAAATGGTCTTATGAGGAGGACCAACGCCGATACGCAGGTGCAGACGAGCGTCCAGAAAGAGGCACCAATTTTAATCGAATCTTCCCCCAAAGAGACACCAGGACACAAGCCTAAGAGTAAAACACCGACACTGGAAGATAAACAGCCTCCAATACAAAAAGGCCGAGTGACCAAAGCAGTTGACAAGGATAAACCAAGAAAGAAGACTAACCAAAGCCGAGCGAAGGCCGAAACTGTGTCGAAACACTTTCCGTCTAAGAAAGAAGAGGACCAGCCAACCCGAAAGAAGAATCAGAAGAAGGAAAAGCTCGTTGAGAGTCACGAAGCAGGCCTAGCGCCCAATGACTTGGAAGTATCAGTGCAGAATACTTCTGAACCTACATCATGCTCAGAGCCAGCATTACAACGAAGAATTGATTGGACACCGCCACCCGCTGATAATGCAGTCATGGTCGCCTTGGACTCGGACCATCAGGAACTTCTATCTTCCGTTGACAGACCAGGCGCATCCAAGGAAGTATTTCAACAACTTTTCGACAACTATGCATGCAAGGACGAGTCTATTTCTATCTCACCGGGACAGCAGCAACAGCCGGGATTCCTAAAGAAACGCAAACGCATTGATCTTGTGTCTACGATAAGCGAACAGGCTAAGCAGGCAGTACAAGTTAGGGAAGTCTCTCCTCCCAAACCAGTCACTACCAAGAAAAAGACCAGGACAATTACAGAGATAGCAACCGCTCCATATGCACTCCCAGAAGTCCCGGAACCCGACATCGATCTTTCAAAGCGATCCACTAGAGATTCTCTATTGGAATATTTTGACTCGGGTGGTGAAGTGAAAGCTTTGGTTGAGTATCAATCTGTCGTCATGTCCAAAACCAAAGAGACCGCCAAACCTACCAAGGCCAAGGCCAAAGCTAAACCTCGGAAGAAGAAAGCTGGGGCCCCCGAGGCCCCTATTCTATTATCCCCGAACTCGGCCCTAAAGCAGTCTTCAAAGCAGGACTTTGTCTTTGGAACATCAAGTCAATTGTTGGGTGATGAGTCTCCCACAACACTTAGGGAACTTCAACTCGCCATCCAAGCTTCAAATCGAGATGATGATCCATTTGGCGAATCCGATAGCCCGGCCCTTTGGCGTGCTGGTGCTCGGGATCAAGATGGAGAGTTGATGGACGTAGATGTCATCGATCTTGTACAGACACCGGTATTGCTCAATAAACATCGAAGGGCGGTTATGGAACATACCGAACAGCCACAGCCTCCTAACCAGCCTCAATCAGATGATTTTATTGATATAGACACCATTGCTTTGGATACCCCTGCACCTAAAGGGCCACTGCCGAGACAACACAATTCTCATTTCTTCCAAACACAGCAAGCACCTACTCCACCACTCTCTAACCCTACTGTAGCCTCTGTCCCCGTTAGTGACACAGTCGCCCCTCGTCCGAAATACGAAACTTTCACAGATATCCAACTCTCTAAGCAAATAGCGTCGTACGGATTCAAGCCTATAAAGAAAAGACAAGCGATGATCGCACTGCTGGATCAATGCTGGGCTAGCAAGAACCCGGGAGCTACCTCCGCTCCGTCTCAATCAATATCAACCACGTCAGCTTCAACTTCATCCAAGGGTAAAGAGAAGGCAGTCGTTCCTACCCCTCCTGCTACTACCGCCGATACCGAAAAACCTAAACCTGAAAAGCGGCCACGTGGGCGCCCGAAGAAAACTCCTGAAGCAGCAGTCGCGGGTCCCTCTAAGCCTACCGCAGTAGCTTCAAAGTCGAAGAAAGAAACATCGCCCAAGAAACCGCGCGCCAAACTAAAACAGCCCACGCGCACAGCAGAAGTTATCGCGGACTCAGAAAATTCAGATCCGGAAGACGAAGAGGCAGTGCTATCACGCTCACGCTCACGCTCATGCTCACGGTCCTCAAAAGCAGCAGCCGACTCCGACGGCAGCGACTCGGAAACAGCCGAAGCGACAGCAGCTATGGCAGGACAACAACAACAATCCGAGCCGCTATCCACCCTAACACCCACAGACGAGCAGGCCCTCTTCCGCCACATCACGCAGCTCATCAAGGCGCAGCCGCGGTCGCATGACCCGGCCAACCCCTCCTGGCATGAGAAGATGCTGCTCTACGACCCCATCGTGCTCGAGGAGCTGGCCGCCTGGCTTAATGCGGGGCCTCTGACCGAGGCCGGGTGGGACGGCGAGGTCGCGCCCGCGGATGTCAAGCGCTGGTGCGAGGCGAAGAGTGTGGTTTGTATGTGGAGGATTGCTCGGAGTGGGAGGGCTAGGAAACGGGTTTGATGGGTCGGTGAGGGTGTTGTGTGTGTGGGTGAGTGCGTTGATGCGTTGATGCGTTGATGGGTATAGATGAAAGGGTCGAGCAACCAGTTGGGGATTAAGCGCTGTGCGTTTGGTTTAGTTGATGCCATGGACGCCGTTGGGTAATACGCTAATGAGAATAATAAATGCCAGTGCTTATCACGACATCGGGTGTTATACATTTGCTATGGTGCTTGATGTTTGTAATTTCCCGATATCCACACCCTTCATTGTACAGACTCATTCCGTACAAGAGCTAACTATGTGCACTCAATTCCTTAAGTCTAGGCACGCGGGAAAGGGCACTTCGTACTTCCATAGCCCTTACTTAAACTAAAACCGTTATGTACTTAGGCCCAACAGGTAACTGAAAATTTATCCTTGTGATACTCTTTATGTAATAATACAAGTGTACATTTTACTATCCTGGGGTTTTTCAAACGTCCTTTACTGTACATACTGTTCCTCCTGTCTGGCCTCCATTCATAACATGTTGCAGTCTATGTATACCCGGCTAATACAGGCTACTCCTATTCTCAGGGGCAATACTTCAACAAAGCAATACCTCGGCAGATGCTCCTACGAGCGCCATCAAGTCTATGGGAAGATCATTCTTGTTCACGTGATCATATGGTCACATCATTGAGTACAGTGTCATCATCCGAGTCGCTTGGATGCTCAGGACTACGAGTAACCCAGGTAACCCTCGGCCCAGCAGATACTCCGTGGTTGCCGCGTCCCTGGGAATACTCTCACCGGTCAGGATCTACGCAGGTAGTATCTTAATTACCCTCCATTGCTGTGTGCTAAGGTTTCGACACAGCTATACAATGCCGAACCCGCTGTGCCCTAGCTTGTAGACTACCGGACGTACCTCAAACCGCCCATCCAGTACGTCGCTGAGGTGTACTGAATGGAAGCCCCCTTCGTGGCAGCGGTTCATATTCTCCAATCCCTCACGTACGATGAATGGGGTGTAATTGAACGTGGTCTTGGGCTGTTTCTCCAGTGTAGTGCGTATTGTTTTTCTAACTTCGTTTCCGCCATCGCTGCTGCTTTGTTAGTTTGTTAGTAATCAAGTATATAGACGTGCAGGCAGGGGCTAAGTTGATAAAGGCTCTAGGCATTGTGATGTGGTAAGATAGAAATAAGGCTTAGGTACTTGCTGTACTTAAAATTAGTCCTGATTTGACAGCAAATGCATATGTAGGTACGTACACAGGGACGTTCTGGTAGGGGCAGCATGCGTTGTATGGATTATCCGAAACAGGTGTATGAAGTACGTACCTATTGGGCGGTCAATGACCTATTAAGTTGGTTGATCATATATGTCATAATAAGACACCAAACTGGCAACAATTAAAAGCCAGGTTAGTGTAGTGGTAACACGTCAAAAGAACAATTGAAGACCACGGGTTCGATGCCCTGCGGCTGTACCAATGTACACCACAGAACATCCGGGTGAATCTTCACACCCTGTGCGAATAATCCACCTCCACAGAACGGCAAAAGAAGACCCAGGTTCGAATCCTGGACCAGGCAATATCTTTTTTCTCTTTTTTTTTTTTTTATTTATTTATTTATTTATTTTTTTTTTTGCTTTAAAAACCTTTCGAACCTCGTTTTCATTTGACGGGATTTGGCGTAGAGGCCGACCATTTAAGTGTTATTTATATTCAAGTGTTTCTATTTAAATATGCTGCTGTAATGTTACTTGCTCGATTGTATCTTTACTTTTTTTCTCTTCTCCTTTTCCTCCTCTCAACATGGGTGAGCTTATAGGGGTAGCATAGTGAATTTGGATGGAGGGCTGTACTTCTTGCATTGGTTACTTTTAACTATTTTAAAAGCAATCCTGTATCATATCTTCTCCCTTATATCATCAAACTTACAGCCTTGGACATCATCATCTGTCGTTCCAGGGTTGGAGAGAGATCATGGTAGGATCCGGGTTAACTCCAATTCATCGGAGTCTTTTTACAGGATTCGGCACAGGAGCTTACCCATATGAGCGTATATCAATCAGCTCAGGATTTGTATGGCGGGATACTGGTAATTACTCTCAAGTGATATGGGTCCATCTTTTCCCCCCAATGACACCACTGACCCTATGTGTAGGTTACGTATAAAGGATCGTACTAATAACTGTCGCAATGAATCGGTACTTTATAAACGAAAGAGGACTTAGGTGGAGGACCGAGCACACCTTCAACCGAACAAGCGTAGATACATCGCAAAAAAGAATTTTATAGATGCTACCTGGGATATAGTTTCCAGTTGCTGCCGTTGTTGGATTTTGATGCGGCTCTGCTGTTCACTAAAACAGTCTCTGGGGCAAACCAATCGGAGCTTTTCCATCAATCTAGATTGGGTATAGTACAAAACTTACCCTAGCTGATCTACGATCTCAAGCTCCCCCGAACCCACTATTTAAGCAACTCCCATCTCCCATCTCTTGTTGTTACTGCGTGATGAACACAGATAGGTGCTCTTATTTCCCGCCGTGTCTAACCCCTTCATTTAATATCTTTGCGTCTTACAATAATCGTGTATTGATCATGCCGTATGGCTATGATCTGAGGATCTGGTCTCTTACTACTTACATCAACTTACTTCATAGCTCATGGACTTCTAGTTACTCTTATTGAAATAACAACTTCAAACGTTTCTACGTTACTACCAATGCCATTTGTTGCTAATAATTAACCTACTACTTTTTTAATAACCGGTACTCCTTATCTTAGTACTTGAAGGCATCATCAGCCGGAAGCACTAGGACTAGCGCCCAGACTCTTGCTTTATACATGTAGCTGCTCATGTCTCTTCTGTCTTGTGACTCCATATACAGGTTTTTAGTCAAGTGTGCTACGGCATTACATATCGTCTAGTCGACCTGGTTTGTCGTCTAATGGAAAATCTCTTATGAATGGTTGGACCAGGACCAAATTCATCATAAGTTCTGCTGTTGTTATGGTGACGTCTGTTTTTGCACTGGCATGTGGATCTAGGTGTGTGCCATCGATACTACTATAATGACGATGCTACCGGCATTCAAATGTTTGTCAGCCTTTCTGGCTTCACCCAGTTTGGTTTCTACAGATTAAAGTGTCAAAATACCATAATTTCCATACGAGGCTGAATCGCACACACGTGTAGTAATATTATATATATTTATATACTTATTAGTCTTTAAGATCAGTGGTTTCAGCCTTTACTCTTTATAATCTTCGCTACATCTGTCGAGTAATAATTCTTTTTCTTCCTTTTTCTTCCTTCTTTGTATTCATGTTCCCCATCCAGGAGTATAAGATATTACAAATCAACCACATACCAGACGATAGCCACTGTCACTATTGTCACAAAGGAAAATGAAATTCCACTTTAGAGAATGTGATAAGGCCATCTATGCAGTTGAGATACATGGGTAAACATTGGCCCCCGAGGGTTAGCATGAGGGGCGACTTTCTGCATCTTATGATTTTGTTAGAGGAGGACATGATGGAATGTTGACGGGAGGGAATTAAAGAGCATATAATTGCTAGGATGCATTAGAAATTAGACCATAGGAGAACAGAATAATCAGAATGTTTTGTTGGCACATGTTTATACAGTGAATGGAACCGTTATTTACCTGTCCGTTGCTTTGCTATCAATGCTTGGGAGTATGCAGGAACATTACAGCATCTATAAAAAATTAACTCTGGGAACTTTTTAACTTAATTATTAGCTCCTAGGTAACTAATCCTTTTCATTCTCGATTGTTCCTAGATAGTTTCAATTGGGGTGATGGATTAGTAGCTAACTACATATGTGGAGGCAAATGTGGCTAGTATCAACAAAGGATGACTAGTGGCTGTAAAGGTGGAACCATCGCGATTTAACTAAGTGCTGCGCCACATTTAGCTAAATCAACATTTGGATTTCCAAATCTTGGGTGGGTCTGAACTAAACCTGAACACGACATAACTACGAAGTACTACGCGCACTCACTCATCCGCCTCAAGCTTACAGTCACACTCCAGCTACTCATCTTCATTACGTAGTCTAAGCCAGTGACTTTGCGAAATACTATCGCTCTCTTTAGACATAATGGATCCCGGCCGCCAAGCTATGATCTCTGGTCGTAAGTCACCCCCCCGTCGTGACATTACATCTCCGAGACGAGATGCCAATAGAAGAATCACAAAGCCCACAACATCGGCACATAGCAAACCTTCAAGTGCTGCTGTCCAGAAATATTTGAGCCAAGATGAGCAATCCCGTCAATTCGTAGCCGACGAGGACAAGTTCGTCCTCAAGCAGTCCAAGAAGAAAGCCGATATTCGCGTCAGGGAAGGACGAGCGAAACCCATCGATCTCCTTGCCTTCAATTTACGATACATCGACACCGATCGTGACGTGTTCGACGACGATGAACACGACATCGAAATGGATGTCCCTGCTCCGAGGACAATCGTTGAGGGTCTGAAGGAGAGGGAGCTTGAGGAGCTAGATGCCGATATCAAGTCGTACCACACCCTTGAAACGAACAGGAGGAATAAGGAATATTGGGATGCCTTACAGAAGCTTTGTGCCGATAGGAGACAGAAGCTAAAGCCGAAAGATCCAGAGGGACGCGCTGTCAGCACCGTCAGCGCCGATGTAGAGAAGATCCTCGGTCCTAAGAATTTGGAACAGCTGGAGAAGCTCGAGGTTCAGATTCAGGCAAAACTCCAGTCAAATGAAGTCATGGATACTGATTATTGGGAGCAACTTCTGAAGAGTTTGCTGGTCTTCAAAGCAAAAGCCAAACTACAACAAATCTATGGGGCAATCAAGGAAAGTAGGATCAAACTGTTGGAAGAAGGAAATCCAGAAAAGGCACAAGCGCTTGCTATGTCTGGTCAGCCTATCGCAGTCACTGTCCCCAGCTCTACGGATGTGCCTGCAAAGTCTGCTCCGAACTTCAAGCCCGCTGCAAAGTTTCCCCCAGTAGCGAGCAGCTCAACCGACCCACCCCCAGGCACTGCAAGGTTTTCTACAAGCGGAAATGAGGATTTCTCTCAGGCTACTAAGGCCTTATACGAGCGAGAAGTCGCCCGGGGTATTGGTGAAGACGAGGAAATATTCACAGCTGAGGAGTCTGTTGCGAGCACCGCAAAACCACAGTGGGCCGAAAAATACCGACCTCGAAAGCCCAGATATTTCAATCGTGTGCAAATGGGCTACGAATGGAACAAGTACAACCAAACTCACTACGACCATGACAACCCTCCGCCGAAGGTAGTCCAAGGCTACAAATTCAACATATTTTACCCGGATCTCATTGACAAGACAAAAGCGCCGACCTTCAAGATCATCCGGGAGCATGGGAGAAGAAGAGGGGAATCTTTTGCGCCGGCTGGCCAAGAAGATACCTGCTTGATACGTTTCATTGCCGGGCCACCTTACGAGGATATCGCCTTTCGAATTGTGGATCGTGAATGGGATTATAGCGCCAAAAAGGAACGCGGCTTTAAAAGCAGTTTCGACAAGGTACGTGGGTTTTACGGAAAATTTCGTTGTAGTTCACATCGGCATCCCTGCTATTCGTTTCACGTGGCTGGGGAAACATTTTAACAAGGCCGGGACGTGCACATGGTGGTCTGCTGCATCTTATTTGATGTTCCCGTTTGAAACGTCAAGCCACCCAGTTGTACAACCGCTTGACGCGCAGTCTCGACTTGCACGTTTCCGGCTCCACCCCTCCTGTTCCTTGCTCTCTTTCGTATACCCTGGTAAATGCCGTCACTGACTCCCACACCTTATAGGGCATTCTGCAACTACATTTCCAATTTAAAAAGGTGAGTGATCCCCTGCATTTCTTAGACATTGGAAATCTACCCGCACATATACTAACGGGTCACCTGCAGATATACTACAGAAAGTAGACACACAGTGTTGTTACCCATCGGCCCACCATTCATGGAGATCCATGGAGACTTGCGATGTACAAACAACCAGGTCGCCCCATCATACGCTATACAAGACGGAGAAGCCAGTCTCTTGCGGGGCATGTTTCCTGAAAGCAAAGCATACACAGTGTTAAAGAGGGGGCTTTTTCTTTCTTAATACCATAGCTAAGGTAGTGATGTATAGAAATTTCAATTTCGGCGACTATGCAGCGGCTACTTATGACTGGCTTAGCGATGGTGACACAACGCCCCGGAGAACCGCTGCCTCACTTTCCTTCGTTCTGTCAGATGCTACGTTCCCATTGATTACTCGAGACACTTCATTGAGCCCCTTACTATGTGGCATTTTTTTGCTCTACGTCAGGGTTAGAAGCCTGGAATGCTTCTTCCGACCGGTCTAAAATCTACTGACGCTAGTGCGTAGTATGTGTAGCCTCTGTCTGCGCGTGCTTATATGGGTTAAGGTAATAGTATTTACCGCACCTTTTGTGAATGCATTGTGCAAGAACCTAAACACCCCGGTCGGTGGTAGTGTTTCGGCGTCACCATTCCGCTTGCGGCTGTCCTGCAATATCTCAGCCCTCGACAGACGTGCCGGACTTCCTGCATTGGCCATCGATCTACCAAAGATTCTAGAAGCACGCGATTATCTGCAGATTCAGGGCACCGGCCTCAAGCGATCTCCCGAGGGAGCTATGGGACAAAATTAGTAGGGCTGCGACAGCTGTCCAGGACGAGATTCACATAACCACTGATTGGTTATCTTTTGGCGAATGCTGTCAGAATCCCACTTGCATGCAAGTAACCGTAGCGGGAGTAAAGCCCTGAAGCCCGCCTCTATGCTGTGTTCCCCGGGCCTGGCTCAGCGACTTGTGGTTTTTGTAGGTTTGAGCCCGGTACTAGGCACGTCGCAGCTCACAAGAGCCTTGTCGAAGAGGCAGAGACTGCCAGATACAACCTCAACAGCGGGCCCGCTCCCATTGTTGGTACAACCTAGACTACTACTTTAAGAACTCTGTCATATTGTAAGGTCGGCGGGATGTAGTGTATCGGTAGTCGCGGTGTGGCCAGCCTGGACCTCTTATCCACAGGCAATAATCTCCCCGAAAAAGGCTGCGGACACTCACCCCTAACCTCATAGATCAGAATATAGGAGATAGTTAGAGGCTAGATGGCTAGATTCGGCCACACAAAAAACAAGCTGTTGTTTGCATGCAAAGCATAGGTCACTATATGTACATGGAGTAGACAGAGTAGACAGAATAGGTAGGCACACACGTACATAACACAAACGTGTGCTAAGGTTGATGGAATCACTTATTACAGCACAGACAAATACACATACACACATACACGCATACACAGATATACACACACACACGCGCAAGCACGCACTTATGCACACACATACACACGCGCACATACCTCTTCACCGGACATGTAGGTAGGTAGGTAGGTAGGATGTATGTATGTTAGGTACGCATGACAAGGTATCAATGTATACCTAGATACTATACAGATAAACATCTACACATACATCTACACACCAAGTAGGTATATGTATTCAATGTAGTATACATTAGGTATGTACGCTGCATGCAGGGTGCGGTGGCTAGCCCCAGTGGGGGCAGACACATGCATTTAAAGAATAAAAGTGGCCCCTCCCACAGGGTTGAACGGGTTACATCTCGTCACATAACTTACATAAGTCACTTAGGTACATGACGAATGCGTTGGCAGCATTACCAGGCCTATCAAGTCCGGGTTGTTATTGTGTCTTGAGGTGTACCCTGTCTACATGTGTATGTTTCTGGACGAATGAGTAGATGCATGTATTGCTCCCCGATACGTCCAGAATACCAACGTACCTAACCTAAGATTTGTTCGTATTTCTATTTTAATTCTACATACCTAGTTACTTGTAATTCACATGAGACCGAATACCTGTAGTCTTGGCCAAATAAGGAAAGTGGAAGAGAGTATTCTAGAAAACAAAAGACGAAATATCATCTAGTAACAAAATCTACTTACTTACATGGTACCTTCTTTTACACATACTATGTACACACATTAAAGTAGATAGGTAAGTAGATGTAGGTATGTAGGTAGGTGCTTGGATCACTTTATACACACCTACCTATGTATGTACGTAGACACCGAGGTGCATGTGGTTTAAACTCCCACTCCTCATTATAGCCCGCCTATTCTATCCAGTCAGATCTCAAGTTGTAGCCTCAACCCAGAGCCTGGCCCAATCTACTTTGGGTACATACAAAAGTTGCAGCTATTGGATGGTCAATGGTCTACACCGTTATACCCCACACACACGCTTTCCCAGGCCGGGGCCTTGCTGCGGCCTCCCTGGTCTTCTTCTCTTCCCAAATTGGGCATTACATGATCTCTCTTGCATACCCCATATGCGCCTCTTGAAGCTCTGCGGTACCTTCGTACATGCCTGCCTTACCCATTCTACCACCTAAAGTACTAAAGTAGGATACTACTGCTACTACTGTCACTGCCGCTACTACCACCACAATACTACACTACTACACTACTACACTACTACAATACTACAATACTACATCTACCTACTTGCCTACCTACCTACTACATACATACCCTTATCCTAGGACTAGGAGTTTGAGATCCGGACTATACAGCCTACTAGAGGGGCTAAGATCGATCACAGATACATACTTAATTCTTTAATCTTAGATTGACGAAGCACAGTGCTATTCTATTCTGGATCTGGACCCTACCCTTCCAATAATAATACCATTATCCATTATCTATCACCTGCTTCGAAGCACTAAACCATCTATTATCTTCCCCATCGACTAATTTGATCTACAACTTTATCGCACCTCAAGGTCTTCAAACTTCCTATACATAAGATAAGGACCTTGCGCACATTACGTACTTTAGACCACAATAGGAAGAAGGAGAAAAGCAGTGACTAAACACCGCATCATTCCCTTTCTACTTACACCTACTTACTTTAACTTCACCTCGTCTTTATCCATGCCCTATTTATTCGTGCATCCATGACTCGGTTGTGAGTTGATAGATATCTACAAAGCTGGTCTTGCCTATCAGCCCTACCTCTGTCTGATCTTACATAAATAGATTGCACAGAGCAATCACCGACTTTTAAATTCCTCCTTGAACCTTGAATCCATTCTCTGACATTACAAAGAGAGAAGCCCGTGCTCGCCATCTGAATCAATACCGGTTGTTTCACCTCGGCGTTAGATCACGGACAGCCTGATTTTCAAGTATTCCCCTTCCCCTAACATTCTTTGTTCTTTTCTCCGGTATGCGGGTAGATCTGAGTGGCGGCGGGGTGCCCGTCAGTTATTCTCCTCCTCATGCCTTTGCGACCTCCGATCAAAGGCCTTGCGCAACGCAATCAACGGGTGGATCAACAGACGTCTCTAGTGTTGACTCTTCCTTCTATTCACCGTCGCCAAAGCTGCCGCTCGATGAAACTGCACAGCCGCCCCAACAGCCGCTGCAGCACTCACATTCACATTCAAACCATGCCCATTCCACCTACCCGCAAGCATTCGCCACTGCCACTTTCGGAGCGCCTATTCAAACCTACCAGCAACAACAACACCCACAAATTCACTCCGCTGCTTCGGGTCAGGGCATGTGGCTCACACCACCTGCGCCTTCTCCTGACGAGTTCGAGAATTACTCTTACCACGGCTCGCCTATGAGCACCAACTGTGCGATTCAGTCGGCTCCATCCTTCTCCGCACATTCTTCGGTCAACAGTCCGAGAAGCCGGTCTTCTCCAGACACCCATCAGTTAAATTTCGCCCAGGGAACGTCCAAGTTTTCAGATCAACTTCCATTTCATACTCTACGAATCACTAGTCCCAATCAGCATGAGAACGCTTTCCAACAGCAGATGACAATAGCATCCCCTTACGGCGGAGTCATGTACCCAGGAGCCAACATCGATAGTGCAGATGCTATCATGCAGCAAGAAGCGCCACCCATGATCCCGGATGTGCCCGAGACTGACCCGGGATTTTCGCCTCCCGGGGAATCGCCGCAAATGAAGCGTGAACATAGTGAGACCAGCCACTTCAACGACGATAACCCATCCCCAACTCAAGCTACAGCGTCAGATAGCGACGACACAAAGGGGGCCAAGCCTTATGCACAGCTCATATACTATGCTCTCATGACAACCAATGACAAAATGATGGCCTTGCAGCAGCTCTACCAATGGTTCCGCGATAACACGGATAAGACGAAGGGGCCGGGTGACGGTTGGATGAATAGCATACGTCATAATCTCAGCATGAACGCAGTAAGTCATCTCCAATAAATTAATTCGCCCCAAAACCCTCCCATTGCGATGACTATCTTGGCTGGGAAGTATAATACACTAACCTGCTTGAAGGCATTTGAAAAACGTCCAGATCTGAAACAAAGTCCGGGCGGCTCAGTGGCTGACACTAGAGAGAGCAAGAAAAACACGGAGTGGCACCTTGCAGAATGGGCAATTAGGGAAGGTGTACAAAGCACAACACGCTATCGCAAGGGGAATAATAACCGCCGGGGCGTCTCAAGCCACCAGAGAACGCACGGTAGCAATCTCTCGGCACGAGCAACTTCGGGCCGCAAGGGCGGTATAACAGCCAGCAAGACAAAGGCTGCTGCTTCAAGAAAGGCTTTGGCTCGTGGAATTGGAGCACAGAGATCTGCTGCTTATTGCACCTCCAATAACAGCCAGGGCGATTTCGTGCACGATTCCCTCTACGGCCGCTCTTTTGACTCCCACTATGCCTCCAGCGCTCGAGGGGAGCCAGTCACGCCCCCCGATTACAATGCGGGTGACTTACTTATCCCGGACCCTACCCATGCAGCCGCCAGCCAGGGGTACATGTATCAAGGTACCCTGCAGCCCGGACAAAGCCACCACCATGGTTATTTACAACATCAGCACCACCACCACCACCATCACCAACAACAACAGCAACAACACTATCATCCTCAGCCGGGTGGCAGCTTTACTATATCCGATGTCACTGGCGTTTATCCAGGACCATCAGCTTCTCTGCCAGGTAGAGGACAGGGAGCGTCGGGATCCATGCCACCCGAGTACGCCTTATTCGCCAGTGCCGACGAGATGAACGTGCAGTGGGCTAGCCCGGGTGCGAGCGGCGAATACCAGTCGTAGGGGAGTACGGGTGCTGGCCTATCCTCAATGCAGCTAGCGGCGGCCCTATATCGCTTCCTGTTGCGTTGTGATGCAGCTGCCAGGGATGAATGGATAGTAAACTAGGCGGGGAACCTGTCGCTTTTGGCTACTAGGAAGACAGGATGGGGCGCGGGCGCATCAGGAATATGAATGACTTTTGAGCGACACACACACACACACACACACACACACACATACACATACATATTGGCGGGCGCTTATGTCTATTGGCATCTAAACTAGGCGCATGCGCATTAGTCGCCCTTATGACGACGACGATGGCATGACAAAGCATTGCTTTCTTTGTTCTTCGGTTGGCGTCGGCGTTGAAACGGGTCCTGCGGTCAAAGAGCGCACTCATCGTCGAATTGACTTTCCTTTTTTTTTTTTTCCTTTTCTCTTTCTTTTCCTCTCATCTACTCATTTTCTGCCTTTTTTTCTTTTACCAGCGCCTCACTACTGTTGATACCTCTGGATGGATCTGCGTTGCTTTCTTTCTTTCTCTCTCCTACCCAAAATTTCCCTGCGTTGCATAGTCATAGTCACTTGCGCTCCATCATCGTTACCGTCATCATCAAGATCTGACTTGTTTTTTTGTTCGGTCAGGGGGGAGGCATGCCTTCTTTCTTGTATGGGGAGGAGGAAAGCGTCTAGAAAAGAAAATTCCGGGGGTGGGTAGAAAAGATATGGCTGGCTGGGCTTGCTTTGTTTTTCTTTTAAAGATCAAGAGATCTCAGACGACTACTTTACTTACCTACGTAGATTAGGCAAGAATACTACAGCGTTTACTTTCTCTATTATTCTCATGAACCCTGTAATTGTGATTTTTGCTCTATTCCGAAAAGTCTTTGCTGTCCCAACGAGTGCTAATATGGGAAACATGTTTTACCACGTCTTTTTTTCCTTCTTCCCTTTTATTTGATTTGCATCACGATTGTATATGGAGGAACTAAGTTAGACGACTAGATCGGATGTTACCCCCAAAATGGAGACCAAGCTTAAGCGAACGGCAGATCGATCGATGAAAAAAAAGTACTGTGCCTTTGGCTTGCATGTAGCTAATGTAAATAATTTCTAATACCCATCGTTCGTTATCATTAATGCTGTTATATGTGCCATAAATATTGATTCAGTCTTGGCTTTTTCTTCTTTCTTCTAACTAAGTAGAGATGCTACATACATGGTAGTACTCTCCTCGCTTTCAGTGTTGCCTACTCGCCTGAGTCTTGTAATAGAACCGTTACCTCTGTTCCTGCGACCTGACCTAGCTAGCATCATCGCCTCCAACGCCAACCCCTCACTCACTCCTCTACTTCCCTTTTTTTTTTCTTCGTGTTCGCTAGCTGTAATAACGTTTGGGGGCGAGGGTAGGCAGTGGGATGGCGTGTTGTGTATGCGCGCGTGAGAACCAAACTACCAACAATCATTTACCTGCTTAGCTATCAAAATTGAAACCCCCCTCTTTCTCTCTTTCACTGCCTTTGGCTCAACATGGATGTGATCGCTGTCAGAGGTGTGCTATTGGCTACCGGGTACTCGGGTATCTAATCGGTCAAGGGTGTTGTCTACCAGCCAGGGTGCTGATTTTGGCTTGCAGGTAAACTGACTGGGTAGGTAAGTAACTAGATAGTTAGCGTGCGTTCGTTTCCAGACCCATCGACCGAATGAACGGACGGACCCTCCCCCCTCCCCCCCCAGCCATCCAGCCCATTATTTTCTACATGGTGGTGGGTGGATATGGCGTCGTTGACTACGATGATCTCTTGGATCAATTGCTATGTACTTAGCTAGCTAGATAGGCAAAATTTCGCCAAATCTGGGGAAGCGTAGTGTGGAATATGGAGGTGACGTTGTATACCTAGCATGGAATCGCATGGCATGACGTGCGGAGAGAGATCCATGCTTTCCTTATTGTTCTTCGCACAAAATGGTTTCCCGCCTTATTACTCCTTGGCTTTTCCTCTCTCAGTACTACGTAGATAACCAGCGTACTAGGTAGTTACAGTTACCTACATGGTGTCACATGGTGGCTGTGGCTTGTGTAGGGCTATTTACTTATTTCGCTTGCATTATTTCCTACATATGCATACGCCTATTAGTAGGTATGCGGGTGAGTTGCGTATTCGCTAATTACGTATCGACTCTCTAATGCCACAGTCTCGCCAATTGGAGAAATGCCCCTTTGCTTTTCAAGCATAGCAGTTAGTCCTGTCAGGCAGAAGGGCGAACAAAAAACAAAGAGGGTGCAGGAGGATGAGATCTAAGTCTATCCGCTTCCGGGACCCTGGTCTTGTCGATCTCTTGGAGGAGGTTGATGGCTGACTGACTAACTGACTGGCATGCGGTAGGCTTTGACCGAGATCCAGATCTGCTGTGGCTGTTTAATATCTGCTCTGTCGATGGTTGGCTGGTTAATATCGTTACGGCTCGCACTATTTACTGAAACCTACCGAGCTGTTAGTTAGACGTAGCCCCCTCAGTGCTGAACCACATGATGTCCATCATCACCTATTTTCATCTCAATCGATGCGTATATACCTGCCTGTAGTAGATCCCTCGGTATGCAATTGCCACCAGCACGAGTTACGAAACTTGAAGGGGCCTTTGTCGCTGTTGCGTTCACGATACATATAATTACTACATGCATATAATTCATGCCACAGGCTGCAGTGACCCACAGCCGGTGTCTTTCATAGCTATGTGTGTCCGCTACGCCATGCATTTCTGGCATTCCATCAAGTTTCAAAGCGACCCGGAGCAGTTGAACCACTTCTCCAACAAAAAGGCACAGCCACGCTACCGTCCCTGCCACCGCTACCGCTACCGCCAGTGCCACTGCCGCCGTCTCTACCGGCCCACTCCTTCCTTCCAATGGACACAAGCTATCTATGTATGGACGAAGGTGTCACGTCGCCGGCTGCGCAGGTAGCACGAGATCAAAGAAACCTGAAACAGCGCACTAAAACCACCACGCAGTGTACGCGCGCTTGGGTAACCAATGGGGGGCCCCCAGGGCTAGGTTTACCTGTCCAACTGCGTGTTGTAGTTACCCAACTGACCTTGGGGTTCCACTTACCTAACCAGGTACTCCGAAGAAACCCAGCGAGGTGGTGTATGAGGGGAAGAGGGGGGAAGGAGAGAAAAAAAGAAAAACAAAGAGAAGGAGAAAAAGTGGCAGAGGTGGAAGAAACCGTTTTTGTGCGCCCTTACTAGGGGTTAGTTAGTTAGTCTCCCCTCTTCTTCGTGGTGGCGGTATGTGCTATTACCTGTTGCTCTTCCCTGCCACCATGTTGTGCCGTGCCCTTTGTCCCAACCTTTTCTTCCTCGTCCATCTGTTCCTTACATCATAGCCGACCGCTGGTATAAAAATAGCGTACCTATTGTATGGTGTAGCACTAGGTAGTCCAAGCCGCTAGTGATAGCTCCACTGCCGTATCCGTTCATATCTATCTACATACAAAGCCACAATACACCACCATACCCGCACACTATAGACACAATGTGATGATCCCCCCTTTTTAGCTTCATGAAGCGGGTCTTGCGGGTCAACGTGCCGAGTACCTAGTTAGCGCCTTGATGATAGATGAGATAGCTAGAACCCTCGGGGGATTTCTTGCCTTCCTTCCTACCTATTATCCTGTGTGTCTTACACTAAGGTAGTTAGGTATTACCCTACCCTACTTAGTTAAAATTAGCCTAACCAACTAGTAGGTACTCCACCGCCCCCCCGCGAGACAAGCAATGCCAAATCAGCCTTATTGCTCAGAGCCACGAGGTAGAAATTGTCTTATTACCCACAACGGGTCCAGAGACCCCTGTTAGTGACCAGTGGCATACTGAAAGGCGTTTCACAAACCTAGGGGGTAAAATTCCCAAATCCGGAGCCTTGGGGCTAATTAGCTAGCTTGGCTGGCCGGGCCTTTAGATGCCTAGCCATCGAAATCATCTAGGTAAGAGTCTAAGACAATGTCAGGGGCCATGGCTATGGGGCATGGGCTTGGGTATTCGCCCGTAACACCATGCTTGTCTTTAGCGGGATCTGCAAGTTCGAGAGAGGTTCGATGCCTTCTTATTGAGGGGATATGGGGATCGCCGTATGCCTCTGCCACGTGCTCTAGCCCAGTATCTAGCCTAGCCTTCTCTGGGGATTTTTCGGTGTCAATAATATCTTACTTGAAACTCCGGGACTTGTGTGCTTGGAAACTCGACCGTGCTTATGGTCTCCTGATTCCTTGTGAGTAAAATATATGTGTATTATGTACTCAATTGAACTGTAAGAACTACCTGCGATTCACTCTATAGGGAGGGAGCCTTGGATCATATCGAACGTGCTACAATTTTGATAACATATATACATCTACATAAGCAATTAAACCTAAGAAGAATTACGTAAGGATACTACGAGTAGTGTAGCGAGATCGTTATCTCAACTAAATCTACGACACAATACCTTATCTTCAAAACTCGATATGACGGGGTGTGTCAGAAAGCGGGAGCTAATGCAGGACGTAAACACAATGCCATATGGTCAGATGCCACCATGGGAAGTGTTCGAGACAGTGCTCCCATGTGGCATCTTGATGGCATCTGATGGGGATGCTATGGCGTGATGATTCAAGATATTAAGATTGATGTCTCGACCTTGCGTTGTGGAGGTCTGATACCTAGCTGGTAACTTAGGGTGCTTCTATAGCGCCTTCATCTCGAGTTACAATCATCATATCCTTCGCAATACGCATACTCTATATTCGCACTTTGCCCTCAAGGTATATATCCAGTCAGTCGGGTATCTAATGACTAAGCCCCCTATGTTCTACATGACGGGGATGACCATGGATCTCTTACGTCAAGCGATGATTCCGTTATTCCCTTCCCCTAGAAACCCCCGCAATTGATCTCATGGTGTTCAGTTCGATAGTCCGGATTAATGGATATTGCATTTGATCAACGTTTTCCCCATCCCTTTTGTTACACAGCAGAGAAGGAAAAAGAAATGGCGTCACAATTGACGCACGCGACGACAGCCTCTCTCAGACTACCATATGCACGACACTGGTAATTTAGTGTAGTATTGGCTCATCTACATACCTAAGCAGCGGACCAAAAATGGCAATGCAACGCTACAATGAAACATAAACAGTACTTGCGCTATACATGTTCGTTTCTACTCGGTTTCCGGGTCGTGATTGAATTGCCATGCATGCAACCCTACCCAGCCTACCCCTGTTATTTGAAGTATCTGATATAGTGAAGTGGAGCCACTGGGAAGGTGGAGATAGCGTCGCGATGGAGCCTGGGAGCGAGCCACCAAGCCTATTAGCCTCCTGGTAAGAACCAACGACAGCGCTGCGGGTCGACCAATTAGGCAATTTAGACCACCGACTAAGTTACCCCACACGCTAACGACAACGGTTTTGACAGATCCTTCTCGAAAACGAAACATTTCGCTTTACCTACCAGCCTACATACCAACCTACTTACCTATCTATTTATTTATAATCTCCCAGATATTGGATGCATCGCACGTGGCCATGCTATAGGCGACCAACTTAGCGGATAACCAGGTAGGCCCGTAGGTCGCTATAAATCATATATCATTCACAGTGGGCAATGCACCCTACCTAGCGGCTGGGGCTGAGCGGAGTTCTGATCTGTGCGAATGGCACTTTAAACCCAGGCCAATCGGCAAGGGCGGGGAATGTCATGGCGGTACAATACATGCCCATATTAACTCAAGTAGGTATGAGCTGAGCTTCGGCATAATATTGATTCTAGAACTGCGATATAGGTAATCAACCCTCGAACTGGTAGGAAATGATAAGAAAAAAGGGAGGAAGAAACAAGAATTCGATAGCTCATCAATCATGTTAGTGCGAGAGTGGTGGTAACTTGCTTAATCTAGATGAGATCTGAGGAGACGAGATCCCTTTCACATCCCTCCACACAATGGGGGGAAACAAAAAATAACTAAGTTGCCTACCTAGTTCGAAGGCCCATGCTTGCAATCTCGTTATGTTTGTGGTCTTACTTGAAACCCCGGTAGCCGGAATCGCGTGCTTTCTCCTCTTCCCGTCTTGGAGGGGGAGGGGGGGGCGTTCTATTTTGGGGGAGGGAGGCGGTTCTCTCCCTCGTGGCTAGTCGGACCGAGGCAGCGAAGAATCCCAGCCAATGGGGTTCCCGTCGTTCTTGATACACACTGAATTGGCTTTGTTGGTTCATAGCTACCAACTAGGTAACAATCACTTGTTCAGCATCTGGGGTAAGGTGGGGTGGCGGTGTTGGTGGTGGTGGAGTGATATCCTGAGCGTTTCACCCAGAATCACAGTAGGTAGGTACTAGGTATGGTGGAAGAGCCCGGGTCTTTGATAACCCGATGCATGAAGACTGCGGCCTGTCTTGTTATCGTTTTACGTTAGCTCTGGAATTGCGGTCACTTATTAGATCATACCTTTAAACATTTGATTAATTTGATGTCATCATGTACATCATGCAGATATGCACTGACATACATATGACTATCGCATTCCTCGCACCATATAACTGTAAAGCCTCTGCGAGGTAGGGTAGTATGGAGTAGATGTACGTGATATATTGAATGCACATCATATCTCAAGTATTGGAGAGCTGCATATGTCAGATTGGCCTATCAGAACCGGCGATGCGCGCACATTTGATTCCGCGCACGGAAGCAGGATGTAAGGTTCCCTAACAATGGATAGTTGCATGGCGGGTTCATTACTTTCAATATGATAAGTAGGAATGTCGCCAACTATTATAACTTCCACCAATGGATCTGCAGTATAATTCCTTTGACGGATCCACAATTGTCAAGGACACAGGGTATTCTGAAGCATATTACAGTTATTTCTATTCTACTATGTTCTAATAGTATTGAATAACGCAAACCAATATTGCGCTGCCGAGTCTCATGAAGCATTGTATGGGTAGTATGTTTGCAATTATCTTGTGTGTGTGAATTCCAACGAACACCGTAGAGGTCTATTATATTGAGATATAACATACACATGCAGCCTATCCTTGGCTGGAAAGAAGATAACAGGTACCCTGACGCAAGACCTTAAGCAAGTTTGATCTAATTCGAAATGCGACTACATTCGAGATTCAAACGGCAAGCAATCTCGTTTCTTATTACACCAGTCAGTATCAATCCCGCGGTACCAAGGGCCAATTCTTTTAGCAACACGAGCTCAAGGCCCCGTTTCCAAAAAGAAAAGAAAAAGAAAACAATGCACCAATATACCGTATGGCTTCCTGTTCAGCCTTTTATGACAACATTGTCAACTAATCGCTGAATTGGAACAATCTAGCAAGGCGACTCAAGAATTCATCCAACAGCGACTGCCGTTCCGCAATATCTAAATACTCTGGAGTTAAATTTGTTGTACGCCGAGAATGAAAGCTTGTTGGAGCTCGTATGCTCTTTGGGAGTTTTCATAGGGAACCCTGGCATCCTCTGGGGCTTCATATGTCGAGAACGCCCCACGAATGATAGGCTCGATGAGCGCTTGACCATGAGGGTTGCCTAAGTAGAAAAACCCGAGAGCTCCGTATAGGTCCGAGCTACCGACGGGCAACTGGACACCTTGGGGATGGGCGTCTTCGATCTCATCCCGTATGAACCCGCAGTGTTCCCACAACAGTAGGACACAGGACCTTGTGTTAGTGAGGGATTAGTATTAATGCTATATACCCACACGTACTGTGAAAAAGAATCTATCTTGCTTACGTACACCCATTGTTTGCAGCCCTGATATTGGTCCCGACTGCAATCGAAGCTAAAGACCTGCATCCTATTCTCCATGATAGGGCTCAGCAGCGCGGATAGCTCTGGAGTCTCTAGTCTTCCAAGCCCGATCTGTAGCGTTCGGCTAGAGCTGTAAGATATTCCGAGATACTCAACTGGTCTCACATATAGGCATCCGTGCTTCAGGCAAACATTATCATCGTTCACATACTCTTCGTAGTCGTAATCGACGTCCATGGAGATACGCACCCCGGCGTATTTCCCGACTGTAGTCGCGAAGTCTATTTTTATGATGACGTGGTTGGCGTGGTCGTAATCCGGCGAATCGGGGTTGGAATTCGGTGTGAAAAGAAACTCTACGTATATAGTGGCACATTTCGCGCGGCGTAGCTGCTTGGGTAAGACGTGAATAGTACCATCGTTATTGGTCAGATCAAAGCCGTTCTCCGGGACGTCAATTTCCTGTCGTTGGCTTGAAGAACCATGTTGTGAAGAGCCGCTTTTCGAGTGGCTATGCTTGGAAGAACTGGACTTCGAAGAGTGTTTCTTCTCACTCCAAAACGGCATGTTGAATCAATATATAGAGGTAAACACAGTTTGAAGAAATTCAAATGTCTCGTGAGTAGTATGCAAGTGCTCTCTTGAAATATCATGGCTCTAGTTCGACAGGGAGAGTATCGAGGCTGCGGGAAACGTGTCTATTCTATGAATTTATATGTTAACCTTCCTAATGACCATTCACATAATTCATTCCTCTTGAGTTCAATGTGCGTCACAGTCCCCGGGAATGTCGAAGATATGATATCAATTCTATTGATATACACCGTGGTATCTGTCGAATACTGACATTCAAAGTATATCTTTCATTAGGGGCTGAATCATTCGTGTGTACCACTATCGCCGTAGCCTTAACACTATATGCCGCCATTCGCTGAATGATATCAAAACTTGCAACTCGCCAGCATGAGGTCTAAAGCTAAGAATATATTACCACATCCATCTAGCATAATTAGTAGCCTGTGGCCGGAACAATCTATAGGAATTGCATGCACCTAGAGCTCTGACGCGAACATATGCAGTAACTATGATTGTGAATGACTCTATAATTTTGAAATCTAAGTAAGTTACACATTAGTTCATTCTGAACGAGGTGTGTTCCAAGTTGACAAGTTACCAAATCTTCGCAACCTCGAAATCATACTTACAAGTGATTGCAATCCATACACAAAGCCTAGTCTACGTAACCGTATGTAATGACACGGCCTAACATCAGAAGAAGGTATCAAAAATTGATAACACCACTAATAGTCGGTTTACTTATACTGCCATTACCTTCACGCCGAAGAGTGTGAAAACAAAGGATCTCGAATCAAGGGGCTTAGTCAATGCTTAGTAAATGCTTTTAGATTCGAGGTAAGATACGCGCTTCCACCAGAACCAAGAACATAACGATCTGTAGTTATAAATTCTCTTTAACTTTGCGTGTACGTCTAGCCTACTAAGTTCACTAGTGGCTACTCCGTATATCTACATCTCTGTTTACTTTTACATTTTGGAAGATGTTGTGCGACTTATTTCACGAGGGTTTTTGGGGGAGAGCATTACAGTGCTTGATACCTTGGTTAACAACCCGGAGGTCACTATTCTATATTCAACTCCATGGTAATTGGGTTCACTGGTATATAGAGGTTTCTCTAGTTATGAGATTGGTACGCATTTAGCTCGGTTATCCAACCTACGAGCAAACATCAATCCGAGAGTGCATCAAAGGCAATATAGAAGCATATAAGCTCTATCGCAATGGACAGATTCAGATCCGAAGCTAATAATCTCCGCGTGTAGCGCCGATGTAACCCTTTCCTACTCCCATCGTCCCTTTTACTTTTTCAATAAAATAACGCAATGCAGTAAGAACGTTGCAATTCAAAGCAAACTGTTGAGATGTGTCTGCGACCGAATCCGGGCTTGTGACACTCTTATCTGCATGGCTTATCTAAAACATAGGGCTGTCCGAACCTAAACTTTAGACTGAGTTTGAAATGATACGATAGGTAACATGTGTAATCCTGAATGCTATTTCAGCTGTGTAGGACTGTTAGTGTTGGGCTGACGTCTATTTTCTGTATTACACTTCCAATGTTACTCAACTATGACATTAGCCCCGTGGGTATTAACACCATTACTTCTATGTGTTCCTCGAACATTCTTCGAATAATCCATTGAAAGTTTCCCTTTTCGGTATCAGTGCTTCTTTTAGTTATATTCTGGTCCCGATGTTCATATAATACACTGTTTGGTTTCAATTCCCTGACATATGTTGAGTAACTCTAGCCGGTGCCCCTGAAAAGATATCTTTTGGAATAAGTCTCCATGATGAGCCTACGTAACATGACAGTATGGTGACAACCTTGTTCACTCCCTTCTTCTAGTCTCTATTAGGCTGACCGTAAATCAACTAGCAGATCAGTATAAGGTACTTTGATTGTCTTGAAATATCATTACTCAGCATAGAGTTAATTCCATGGCGACAGCCCCCCTTTGACCTGCGTTATCTTCTAGATCTATACAATACCAACAGCATGGCACCCATGCTCATAGCAACCCAAAGTCTGGGGTATAGAGCCTCGCTACCAGCATCACTGTGTCAATGATACCCCAGCCTTATTGTGATGGTAGCCGGCACTTTGACGCATTCTAGCAGCACCCGGTAGCTGCGGCTGTGGCGGGGCTGGTGTGACACCGGGTAGTACGCCCGTAAGCATGGGTTCAGGCTGCAGGGGACGTTGAAAGACAATCAGGCTAGTAGCGGCTTGTGAACTCCCGTAGATAACTCTGGGAAACGAATCTAGGCAATTTCACCGATCAGTTTCTCGCGCCGTATGGTCCTGTCTGCGTAAACAATCATCAAGGGAGACCATGGTAATTCTTTAGAGTTTGTGTAAGACTTGAGAAGGAGGTAACGTTGGTCAGAACCGCCAAACATAAAGCACGGAGTTGGTACCGAGGGAGCTTGGATTGGCCATGATGCTTGGGTACTCCTCTATTTAGTAGTTGACCATATCGATGTACACTCTTGAATCAGTTGTGGCTTGTTCAAAGTAACGGTATAGTCGAGAATCAACGTCCTTTTTGCTAGCTCTTGATGTGTTTACTTTGGTTTTCAACGGAAAAGATATGACAGTGATTTTACTGCTTCGGCTGAAGTCCTAGCTATTCCGATGAGCCTCCTATCAAATTTGCTTTGATCGTCGAAAATTGTCAACCCTATTATGCTTTAGAGCCTTATAGTTCAAATCTATTATAATGATGGTATTATTACCTTCAGTAATGTCGTTAAAAGCAAGTTGGTGCATATGCAGCCCCTATTAATGTAGCTGCTATCTCTAAGTATTTGTTTACTGAATAAGTCCAGACGTAACGTTATCATCTATACTCATCCACTTCGATATCTTAGTACGTGGTAACACCCTGACCCAGTGTCATGGACTCATACTGCCGAGGATAGACATGTTACCATGTCGAGGCGCGAACTGATCGTGCACAGGGCGTGCTGAGTTCATTGGCTGGTAGGGCTGTATTGTGCCTTTGCCACTATAGTTTCTCGAGGTCGGTGAAGTGGATCACCTCGAAGTTGAATAACTAGCACATGCAGGCCGGGATTAGTATGGCAAGGACCATCAGTTCCGGATTTTGTAGTCCCGGATTAACAGTAAGTAGCTATGTACATATATAGATTTCAAGCAAAGGAGATGTACAAGAGCCTGTCCCCACCCGTTTCCGTACAAGCCAACCTGGGCGTAGCCAGTCAGCCAGCTAGGTGGCGAATGGTAAGAACCTGTAGCAAAGGCCGGAACGCGGGAGAACTTGATATCAACACAGTATTTAGCCATCGCACACGGCCATCCTGGTGCTAATGAACCTGGTGGACTTAGCCGGGGCGCAGCGTAGCATAGCACCCCTCCGCCGCCTAGTTGTACCTAAATGTTATATTCTATCTACCGTGGCCCACCCTAACGCCCAGTTTATGTGACACAGTATCTTGGTACATTGCAAGCATGACAATACTCAGATGATGGAGTAGACCAGGTAGAAGAACGTTGAGAAGCAGTCTAGAACCTACCTACTTGCCTACCTAGCCAGCTAGCCAGCCAGCGAAGCAGGCTAGGTTAGTCATCCGCATGTCGTGCAACCACCCTGTAGCCTTCTACCTAGTTAGATGGTTCGGGGTCCTATTCCATCCCTTCTATCAACAGCTTTGCTTATCGCTCGCTACCCACTCGCCTGCCTGTGCCTCGCCACCTCCTCTGCCCCCCCACATGCGTCGATGCTGCGAGTTTATGCAGGTGAGCGAGTTTTTTTCTTTTCCTGGAAGGATGGGGAGGGAGGGAGGAGCCGTCATGGTTAGGGTATATCTATGTATCTACCACCACCAGAGCCAGTAGGTAAAATGAAGCCGAACCGTGCAGGACCCTGCAGCGAAGCGAACACATGCCTACTCGTCCGCCTAGCCGCTAATTTAGTCGCTTTGGAAGACCTAGTCGTTTGAGGAGCCGAGCAGATTATGTACCTATGTCGACCACGTTAAGTTCATAGATAAGTCTAATAAGTACCTAAGTAAATATATAATTGAATTGCTTGCTTGACTAAATCGCATGTATAGACAAGTATCTACCTAGGTGGGTCGGTAGGGCTATACACATGCATAGCTTATACAAGGGTATATAAGGGAGAATGCCTTCAATGCAAACCTACCTATGTAGGCGTATTGATATATATGAACAAGGATTATGACATGGACTAGTGACTATGTGACGCACCTTCATTGGTAATAATTGGCCCCTCACGCCAAAGAAAGCGGGAAGTCCCATCTATCATCTTTGTTTGTGCGACTAAGCTGACCCTGTCTGTGCGGCATTGACAATATGTCTAGTTACGGTTATCTCCACGCCTATGGCAGTATGGGAAGTCACCTAGTTACATACTTAGTCATCGTAGTACGGAAGCCCCCCCCTGGCAAATTCGATTATTTTCTTACTCTGGAGTCCGCACTGTAAGTTATGGATACCATAGCACTAACTACTACCGGTATGTCAAGGGCTGTAGTTAGGTAGGGCTGCTGCTCAACATGTTATGCTTGGCTGTGTAACATGATCTATCCCGAATAGATGGCTGGGGTCATTGGAATGAGTGGAGGGGATGGAAAACAGTTCGAACGCCTGTCTACTAGAGATCCATGTCTAAAATGATGACAATCACATGTTTAGACTTACCTACCATCTACTTGTGCTGACTAAGTAGTACGGTTACATCAGTATGGTCAAGAACTGGCTTCGATACGTAAAAGGAAATGAACCTGTTACGGACATGTTAGAGATTACTGAACTAATTATAAACGGCAACTAACTATAGGGCTGTGGTGAGATGTTCCCAGTATTGGCGATACGGGCGTAGTAATGCTTAACAAGGGAGATGGATACTGTAGATTTTATTCACGGATCGTTCTGTGGGCATAACAACATGCCGTTACGGTTAATCTGGAAGTTGATGGCACCAGAGGTATCGCAACGGAAGAATGACATAAGAAGGGTATAGCTTGAAATACTGTCTACTCGTTTCAGTATCAGTTGACTGGTGATAAGCCATAATAATGAGTATTTGGTGGCATAATAAATACCGTATATAATGATCATGATATATATAGAGAGGATGACGGGACTTTAATTGCTGTGAAATGACCAGTAACACACACAAAAAAAAAAAAAAAAAAAAAAAAAGGACGTATGTGACGACTACTTCAGCCCCTATTTAGAACCTCCTTTTCTTCTTAGCCGGCGCGGTGGCCTTCCGCTCCAGTTCCTTCGCCAGCTCGACGCGCTTCCTCTCCGCCTTCTGCTCCATGGTCTCCTCTTCCCTTGGCTCTACGGACGACTCGTCCTGCGCTCGTCTAGAGTCGCCGCCCGTATTCTTCCCAATAGCCCCTAGTCTTTGCCTTTGACGCTGCGGAGTGCTGGACTCCGCCGAGGTTGCTCTCGACTCGTCTTCTGGAGCGGGCGTCGCCCGGGACCTACCGCCAATTTGTCCGAGGCCGCTCCTGGTACTCTTCGGGGCTTGAGCGGGTACTGGAGAAGACCACCTTACAGAGCTGATATCTGAATCCGATGCCGTCTCATCGTCATCTTTGGGCGGCGGTGGAGCCGGTGACGAGGGTTTTACTGCTGGAGGCGAAGATTTCTTGTTTCCTCCAATTGTTCCCATTGGCTTAGGTGCCGGCTTCCTCGCCTGACTCGACTTCACAGGCTCATCTTCCGATTCGGAGGCCGTTTCATCGTTGTTGAGAGCTGTGTGAGACGATTGGCTCTGAGATGGTACTTGGCTAGATGTCTTTCTACCCCCAAGTATCCCTAGCTTGGGGCGGGGCTTCTCCCCAACCTTGGGATGGCTATCTGGGATTTGCGTAAGACCATCGCCCTCGTCTGTCGTGTCCCCTCCCTTTCCGGCGACCTGTTTGCGATTGCGATTCTTCTTTGCCGATGGCGGTGTAGCCTGAACCTGAAAATCATCATCGCTGAGCATCTTTTGCTCGTCTTTGTCTGGTGTAGACGGCCGCGCTTCCGCTAAAACTATCTTCTCCTTCGGTTTGATGAGAGCGGAGGTTGGCTCAAATGCCTTCCACCAGTCATTGACCCGATCGGAGACCTTGACATCCTCTCTGTCACCATCTATACTGCCATTACCAAAGGCATCTAGCAGTAATGAGGGAACGTCCTGATGGGCCTTTAGCGTAGAAGCACAATGCAACCGCCATTGGTCTTCACTGAACGGCGCGAGGCCTTGCACCTTCTCCTCAGCCATTGCCCTCGTGGCTTTGCGCTTGATTGGGAGGGAGTGAAACACATGTTCTAAGCCCGTGCCGACAGCTTCCAGCTTATCGACTAGCCTGTCGATAACCACATCTTTTTCCTTCAGCCTCTCGACGAGGTACTCAGCCTCCTGCGTCCGCACTTGACTAGCCCGAATGAGCGGGACGACTAGCTCCGAGGCTAGCACATCAGGCTGGCGTTTAGCCAAGTGGACGGGCCAGTTAAGAGGCTTCAACGGTTTCGGTAACACACAAGTGATGTGTAGAAGGAGATCACCAGTACCATGCGGTGACAGAGTGAGGCTGGTGAGCTCGTGGTCCGGCGACGTGGGATCAAAAGCGGCTTCCAACTTGGACAGGAAAACACGCCACTGCTCCTTGTCGCCGTCGCTTAGATCGATGCTAGTATCCTCGTTGAGACTTCGCCTGAGGATTCCCTTTCGGTCGAGGCTCTCGGTCCAAATATTGGCCAGGTCAGTGACCTCGAGGCTGTACGACGAGGATTCGATGTTGAACCCCGTAGAGACGAGTAGCGCCGGGAGATCGGGAAATGTGGGTAATGACCGCCATTTCGATTGTGATGTCATTTCTTTTCCCGCTTCTTAGCACGACAAGTTGAAATGTCAGACGAGAGGAAGTTGCCGACTAAAAGGTCTAGTGCTTCAAATTGAAGACTGAAAATTGATTGGTGAGTAAAGGCAAGTATATACATGTAGTTCGTACGTGAGATAGGCAAAAACCTAATTAGGCACGATTGAAACTAGGCACAAGTACGAAGTAACTACGTAGTTGGACGTACTGTGTCAAATTTACTATACTGCACTGTACGCTGCAGCCTGGACATTTACTTGTAGTCACGTGCTTTTGCTTCTTCCCAACTTCACCCTGTCTCATCTTGATCGGAACAAAATCCTTCTTGGCACTCCCTAGAAAAGCCGCGGTCGCACCAGGGCTCGTCCAATTTGAGTTACTTGGTCTCATAAACGTTGCATAGTCGGTTGCGGTCATACCTCTCAACACCCTAATACAATATCACGAGGCAGGCTCCCGATGGGTTACTACGTTACAGTAATTAGGCCTGGCGCGGCCTTGCTTCCACGTCCACACCCGTCACCCGCTATTATTATTAGCTCTATGTAGTACATAAGAATTACCAACCACATGGCGAATGCCGGCCCGTACAGAGCTGAGCCCATGTCATCGCACTACCATCCATTCCGTAATTACTATATTGGGCGTCTGTCAGTGTTCCCTGATGCCTAGAAGAGTAGAGTGGCATGACCGAATCTTCCTGTCTTACGAAGGACTTCAAGGTACATTATTATTATGTACGAGTTGTGTCTTTCAAGTACCTATCACATCCTGCTGATACACAAAGGTGCGAGTTTTCTTGTATGCAATGCTGCCTCTACATACACAAGACAGGAGGACAGTATTGGTTGTAAATGCGGGCACAGTAGGTTATAATGAGAAATGTTTCAAACCCCTCCCAAAATAAACCTCTTCCAACTATTCCTGATTAATATATCCATAATTCTAAGTATACGGACGGTCCGACTTTATCAATCACACAACTTATATCTTATATTGAACGCGTCATCCCCCCAAGCTAATTACAATCGCTCCGGCCCTAATGCCCATTGATGTGTTGTCACATATGTTACCTAGTAATCCACCAGGAGTCTGACCAATCTTGTGTAGAGCGAGCCGGATAATAGGTAATACTGCTTCAACGAGCAGACATCGATTTCTTGATAACCGGTCAGACCAGAAGAAAAAGCTCGAATTCTGAGGCCCGAACTATAGATTTAAGATAATACTCTGACGGACCAAATAGACTATATACTTGAAGAGGGGGTTGCATCCCGATGATACCCGAGGAAATATACATAACTCTTACATATAGACTGCGTAATGGTTCGTTGATGGAGTGCAACGCCTATATGTTTTATAGGGTACTTAGGCAGTTCCATGATATACCTAACGTAGATCTAATCAGAGCTCCTATTAACCCCGTCTTTTCTAGCTTTTGTCTTTTTCGTATTCTTCTCTTTCCCATTTCCATCCGAATTATTTTGTTTCTGGGGCATCGTAGTGCTCGATTCTGAATGATCTTTCAATTTCTTCTTTTGTTCTTTCCCAGTACCCTCCCAGTCATACAGCTCCGGTCTCACTCTAACGTGTCTAACTGTTAGTATTCGTGTAGTCTGATAACGTGATTATGAAATAGGGGGGAGTGAACAACTGTTTCTTTTCTCTTATTATTATTCTATGGGTGGGTAGGCGAGCGCTGAGGGGTGTAGTTTGGGTGACAAGAGTGTATGCTTACCGACCTTGGAAAGTCATAGCCTAATTTCTCACGTCTGAAATTGTACCTTGGCGCTCTATATGTAGTTCTCCCTTTCATCCTTGTCCAAATGTAGGGACCGTTGTGGCGACCTCGTTCGATACCTTCGTTGTACTCATCTATCATGCTGTCAAATGCTACTTCGTCTGCCCATGCTGTGTGGTTCTTTCCAATTGGGTGCGTATCGACAAGTGCTATATAGTCTCGGTTGTATAGGGGATGGGGAACTGTCTTGGAGCGACTAAAGTCGACATTTAGATCCCGTAAGTAATTCGGATCCCTGACATCGTCAATGAAGATGCCAATTCTGTGTAGAGAATCAAGATCTCGTATCATCTGAGGGACCTTTCTCGCATCAAGATATGGGTACAGCCTGCGTCCATCGGGCACAAACTCCTTGACAATGGCCCGAAGTGGGAGATCTTTAAATTCATCCGAGTCGTGTTCCAATGCTTCTATGTCGCCTTTCTCTGCCAATTCTTTCTCGTGGTCAGCGGTCAATAAGACGTGGCCGTAACACTTAATGGAGAGGTGCTCGTTTCCGGTTTCTTGCAAACGTCCATACGCTCGGCATTCGGAGTTGAATGCATCGGCATAAACCCGTATTTCTTCTTTCGTCACTTTGCTGTCAAGAAAACGTCGGATATAGTGGACGTCGTTGTCCCCGTAAAAGAACTGCCAACCCACCCACGTCAGCATAAGCTTTAATGCAATGGTGTAAGATGCAAGCTATAATTACAATCTTTAAAGCATATACATCGCCATCTATCGACACTTTCCATATAGTTGCATCCGCTCCAGTAGCGATGTGCTCGATAAAATCAATCTTTGGTTTTGTTTCCGTAGAATGAAATGGGCGTAGCTTTGGTCCGGGGAGGTCAGGAAGTGCGGTCATGATTTTGCGTTTCGTTCTCGCTTTCGCTTATAACAAAAGGCATCACAAGGTATTTGTAGTATTGAAATTAGTGAAATATGCTCTGTACTTCTTTGTTCTTAGATGTACCATAGGTTCCCCTTTGTTTTCATTAATTCGTTCTCAGTTCTCATTTATACATAAGAAGCAACGTGAGATAGCGGGTAGCCGATGCTGAATTAAGTCTGGTCAATAATTAGAACAAAGGATATTTATTGTTTTTCTAAATAGTTTAAAGCCACTGTCAATAATTATGCACATGAAGCCAATAGCCTGGCTTAAGAACTATTGCCATATAAGAAACATTTCTACATCTTAATAGGGACAGCTGCACTAGGCTAGCTCGAAGATATACCGAATAGTAATTGTTGGTAATATTTCGTCCAACCACCGGAATAATCCGAACCATGATTTTATTCACTCATGGCCTTGGAGATCAAGAATATTCCTTCACCTTCATTTCCAGGCCTTAGACCCTAAAGTAACTGTTAGCGAACGTAGTGTTGGGAATTTCAAGGGTTGTTCATTACTGTTATCCTGTAATAATAAGTCCCGCGGCTCAGGTTCAACACCTTCGGGTTTCTCAATCGTGATCGTGCGAGTCAACGAATGTTGATAATAAGTGCAATCATTTTGCTGGACTGAAAACCAACGGTTCAGGGGCGGAAGTTCTTCGTATGATACAAGTCGGCGGTATCTGGTATGCAGGCTAAGAAGGGTACATGCCAGCACCCCTTCTAGAGCAGAAAGCCGACGTGGTGTTGCGCTCTGTTCCCATCGAATTGGGACAATTTCTAAACCCAAATAATCGTCAGGAGCCATATCTTCATCTTCATATATGAAGAAGCCCTCCGGTGTCTCTTTTGCTTTGTATGCTCGGCCTATGATGACTTCATCAGATGTAAACAGCATGTTCCATCGTGTTTGGCCCCATAAAGAGTAGGTAGCAATCTGACGTAGAGGGGCAAATTTTCGCTTATTCAAAGACAGAAGTCCTCGGGCACCTTTGCCCAAAACAGGTCGTATTGATTGTGAAGTCCAATTTCGCGCTAATTTATTTTCACCCACCACGCATAGCGCTCGCTCCCCTGGAAGAGTAACGCCATGTTCAAGCTTTACACCGTCCATAGTATCATACTCTGTTTCAGTAGGTGATCCAGGATCCGTCTTGTCCTTCTCCTTTATGTACATCCAGCCATCTGTCTTCAAATTATTCCTTCGATTCCCCGTGCGTGGAATTTGCTTCTGACTCCATGTAATGGTAGCTGTAACACCGACGGGCTCAGCCACCGCATCCATCATGGCGTTGATAATATACGAGAACCAATGACCACAGTATCTGCTGAAATGGTCTTCTGATGTAATTGGCTGATAAAGCCTTGCAGCCAGTTTTGCTTGTTCTTTTAACTTCTCGTGTGTCAAAGTTGTTTTTAAGCTATAGACCTCTGGCCCGAGCATTGGCCGTATATATTGTGCATCGAAGTACGGGAACTTCTGTATATCCACTAACTTTGACCAACTTTGGTTATTTGACACACTTGGTGGTGTTTCGATCCCACCTTCGTATGCTTCTATGATCTCAGGCACCGGGTAGTTTACTAGTTCCCATATGGTGAGATAGTCATTTGGATGTTGTTCAATATATGACTCCCAGTTTGTGCGGGTTCTAAAGGTGAATATTTCCGACATGCTAACGTTTCTAAACTTAGAAATTAGGTATATTATTGATGACTTACTACCAGTCAGAGATAATTAAAATATTCTGCCGAGGCAGGACTAAACGGGTCTATATTTCACTTCTATATCTATTACACTATCTTCCCTAAAACATTAAAATCTCTTTCATTATTTACCAGATAATTAATGATACGCTAAATGCCTATATAAGAACATAAAGAGATGCCGGAAACGAAAAAAAGGACAAACGACAGTTATAGTACCACTATGAATTCTTTAGTCAATGTTTAACTCATTCTGTATAATCTTTCTTTGCCTCTGTCTTTTGTAAGTACTTTTTTTGACGATGCTACTGTGCGTCCATAACATACTTGTTGCCAATTATGTGATATTTCGACCTCACAGACATTTCTACTATGTATGTTACTGACTATGAATATATCTTTGTCCTCCAAACGGTGGGGCTTCCCACATGTATCATTTGCTGCCGCATTCCTATCTTCAGGCCCATCATGGTCGAGAGGGCGCTGAAGTTCAATTCGCTGGTCATCCACCTGATATTCTGGGCAAGGGCTTGCAGTGACATCGTTACTAAGCTAATCTGTATATGACCATCTTCCCAGGCCCGGCAATACTTCTAGTGCCAGCCTTGCTCGTATTAATCTTTTGTTATTCCCAGTTCGGGGTTGGTGGCATTGAGAATAAGCCGTCAGCTCAAGCAGATTCTATTGAGACGATTTCTAGGACTACGGAGACAACTAGCGCTGTGAATCCATGCATAATCGCCTATCATCAGTAGGATTAGCTACCGCTTGTTAACGTTATGTTCTACCTTCATATAGCATTCCTAGAACATAATGCCCTAATCCACCCCTATCATTCACACCCTATAGGGTGCTGCACAACTTCCACGACTTGAAGCTTCTTAAACCTCGAACCTAACATCGAGAAAGGAAAAAGAAATGGACGATATTGTCTGAAATACATAGCTCAAGGAGTCTTCGTAGATGCCAGCTGATTGGCTTCCAGCCACTCCTATTGAAAGGGCTTCTATTCATCAGTAGCGGAGTCAGTCGTTGCCGAATCCCAACCGTTGACAAATCGTTTCTTGGACTCTTCATCCGTGCTAACCGCGCCCGTGTCCCAACCGTTAACAAAGCGTTTCTTGGACTCGGAATCTGTGTCGGCTACGCTCGTGTCCCAGCCGTTAACGAAACGTTTCTTGGATTCGGCATCTGTGTTGACTACATCCGAGTCCCACCCGTTGACGAAACGTTTCCTGGATTTCGCATCTAGAATGTTATTAGCAACATAGACCATAACTTGCGTCTTTTGGCGCTTACCGTCAGGAACTGAGTCAATCGCATTCGAATCCCAGCCGTTAACGAAGCGCCGGCGTGCTTGTGTAGCAGGGAGACTCGGAGCAAGTGGTGCTGCGAGAACACCGCTTGCTAACGCAAGGCAAAAAGTGACGATAGTCGGAGTGTGCATGATGAGTTCTGGAGGAGAATAACGGAGATTTGGTTAGAGTGGTGCAACGGGTGAATAGTGTGGTATCGTGTAGGAGTTTGGTCCGTGGTGGTCTTAATCAGTTGTTCGGTTAATCCGAGAGGCGAGCTCGGCAGACGTGATCGATGATTTATATTCATCACAGCTTCACTAAGATGCTAAGGTCGAATCGTGGTCGGTCCCGAACAAAGTTGATATCGTGGTATGCCTACCCCTTACTAAGTTTCAATCAATGCCTTTTCTATATTATAATTCGTCCCTAGCGATCTCCTCTCCGACCGCTGTAACGCGGGGACGATCCTGCTCGTTCTGGTTGCGATAATTGGTGGCCATAACTAAGGACCCCAAGGTATGTCAGCATGCGGTTGTTGGGTGTGATGATACCATACTACATTATAACACCCTCCCACCAAACAATCTATTTTTACCTACTGGGGTTAATGCACCTCCGTGGAAGTATTTTTTGAATCTGGATTGGGTCCAGGAACCTGATCCAGTTAGCAGACAGTAATCAGGGCAGTTGTGCGCATGGGTATCTACTAAGGCAAAAGGCTGTGATGTCAAGGAGTGTTAGCTAACTTATTAGGTAGCAAGACTTGTGTTTGAGACCGCTGTATAAGTGTATCAAAGCAAATAAACCAGCCAATCGGAAAACCACCACTGTTTTAACTAAAATTGGTACGTTAGTAAGCCAAATGCTCTGCCCAATTATAAGCCGCCCCCAATGCATCACTGTATGATGTCCTAGTTTTAGGTATGTAAGGATGTACGACTGAAATGAAACGAAGGATTCTTTTTTTCGTCGATAGAAAAAAGTAGCTTCATATATGTATGCAGATCCGAATACAATCAAAAATAACCAGCCATCCATACGATCGCGGAGAGCTCCTTTATATGCAGGTATATCGTGGCTTATGTAAAGATTCCACTACCGTCTAGTGCATCCTATAAGTCTAGTGTGGATTAGGTCATCGCATTTACTCCTTTCTGGACCATTGTAAGCACCCACTTTTAGCCCTTTCTATCGTTGAGGTTCATACCCCGTAAGTAGTCTACTACTTCATGTGCCATATCAAGTCTCGGAAGGGATAGGGGTCCTAAGCATATTACAGCTGGTCGGTCAGCACCCCAGGACGTCGAACTGCGACACAGTATACCCTTTTGATGTCGGACCTGGCAATCAGGCATATAAAAGTCTGCCGACCTGAAAACCATGGTACTCCAGTCAACACGATAGCGACACCGGCAGCACATGTCAAAGAGTAATTTTCAGCTTGGAAGTGAACCAGTTCAGGCCGCAGCTTTGTCTCAACCACTTTATCCATGGTCCTCACCATCAAGCGGGCTATGTGGAAGAGCGTACTACATTAACTCGCTGGAAAGTTTGATATTCGAGTTGTACCGTCTCTTGTTCTTCCCCTAAAAGTCAATTAAGAGAAGTAAGTGATACAAACTATGAAAAAGTCACTTTTTAGCTGTAGAGACTAGCCGTCGCTCATATCGTCCGGAATTCTTAATTAGAATTTTCTCATCGCGTGATAATTTATCTGCTCTACAATTCCGGCCCATGAGGTGCTTATCAAGGCATCTAAAAGTCAAGCGATGAACCAGGGATAAGAACCTTATCGCACAATGATAAGAATTAATTTGCCATGCTTAATATGTTATTTTTAAATATATGAAATTGATTCATATTTTTATGTTATATTATTAATAAAATAAATATCATATAGCTTTGAAGTGGCATTAGCCGCACCTAAGTAAGCAAGATACTATTTCTTTACCTTTTTCTTTGCTAATGGCTTTGTAGTTCTTTTCCATCGAAGTACCTCCCTGGCATTAGCACGTTTCAACACGCTGGCCCTCTCAAATCAGCGGAATTTCGTCCACCTTGAATTAAATAATGGCTGCAGGGACCCTGCAGTGAGGGAAGATGCCGCTGTTGTATTGACTATGGAACGAAAGGAAAAACGCCAGGTGCTGCGGAAGCTCTAGACTAGACTCAACGTTGCACAAATTCTAAATCGCCATGGCTGTGATCCCTCTCCATATTATCAAGCGTTCACGTACGGATGTTTTCTCTGCCTCAATGATTGATGATTAACTGGGTACATATACCAAGGCAGCACCGGCTACATATTTGTATTTCATATGTAGAATGGGAATATGTACCGTCTATATACACAAATTGTCAAGATACCGGTCCTATGCCCGTCACCAGTAACGCCTCTATTTGCGTTCAACGCCCTTAGTATACAAGGAAATCTAATCTAAATCTAATCTATAGCCCATTCACAATATCGTCCGCGATCTTTTCCGCTAAAGCATCTGTTCAAAATGAGTCATCAGTTTCAACTTTGAACAATTTAAAAAAGAAAAAGAAAAAAGCATTGGTGCTAGGGGCGGAATTAGGGGAGGGGGAGGGGGAGGATCCACTTACACACAGTAGACTGGGGATGACCAGGAGGTAGCAAGGGGAAAGCAGCAGCGTCCACGACCCGCAGTCCGTTCACACCATACACCCTGGCGTGAGTGTCGACCACGGCATCGGGGTCGTCTTGGCGGCCCATGGCGCACGTGCACGAGCCGTGGTAGACGGTGTTGAGATTGCGGCGGATGGAGGCCTCAATCTCCGCAGCGTTGTCGCTAACCTGAGCTCCCGGGTATGCCTCTGGACCGAGCCGGAACTCATCCAGCGCAGACGAAGCCCAGAACTCGCGCGCGCGCCGGAACCCGCCGATCACAACCTCGACGTCGGCGCGGTCCGTCAGGTAGGCCGGGTCGATAGCCGGCGCCACGTTCGCATCAGCCGAGGTAATGGTGACGGTCCCGCGGGACCGCGGCGTGCAGAGTGCCACGCCCACCGTGGCGTAGGCCGTGCCGTCGTGGGGGTCGGCCTGAGTGGGAATGTCGCCACTGCCGAAGTAGGACGAGGACACGAGGTACTCGATCTCGGGCCAGTCTGTGGGGTATTCTGTGGCGAGCACGCTCAGGGTCCGGTTGCTGAAGCTGCTGCGCGTCGAGTTGGGCAGCTTCTCCCACGCCAGCATGTCGGCGGCGGGACTGGTGAGCAGACCCGCCGCCTCGTCGTTGTAAAGGCGGATCTGCTCCTCCGTGAAGGCCGGGTCGCCCAGCGAGGAGGTCGTTATGGCATTAACGCCATGCGTCACGCCGAAGATCACGTGATCTTGCATGTTACGCCCTACGCCCGCGAGGTCGGCCACGACGGGGATCCCGAGAGATTGCAGGAGATCTCCCGGGCCGACTCCAGAGACTTGCAAAAGCTGCGGGGATCCGATGGCACCTGCCGATAAGATAACCTCCTTGCGGGCGGTGATGGTATACCGCGCGCCAGCCGTGTTAACTTCGACACTGGTGGCCGTATTGTTGTTGTCGAAAAGGACCCTCTCGGCCATGGTAAGGGGATAAATGTAGAAGTTGGCATTGCTCAAACTCCTGCGGAGGAATCCCGTCTCCGAAGATGATCGAATCATCTTGGTGTCGAGCGTGAACATGGCATACGCATGACCCAGGAGTCCGCCGTCCATGAACCCTTCTCTCCGCAACGGGATTCCGATCTTGGAGAAAGCTTTAGTAGCCCATGTGGGAAACGCGTAGGCCCAGTTCGGGAATCCAAGAGCGAGAGGGCCATCACCGGTTCCCAGAGTAGAGTCGTCGTACTCGGGAGTTGCATTCGCAGCACGAAGCTCATTGTTCGGCGGTGTGAAATTGAGGCTCCTTTCAAAATATGGAAGGAGATTCTCAAAATTGTAGCTATCATCGCCGACCGCATCAGCCCATTTCTGGAACGAGCCTGCAGTGGCGCGGTGGGTGATCAAAAAGTTTCGCGCGCTACTCCCACCGAGCATTCTACCTCGGGGGTAATGCATTGTCAGATTGTTCGCTCCCTAGGTAAAGGTTAGAAGAGCTAATGTACGTCTTGATTTCCTTGCACTTACACTTTGAGGGGTTGTGACGTATCCCCAGTCCGCCAGTGGCTGCCAGTCTGTAACCGCTCTGCCTGACCAAGTGGCTGAAAAGGCCGGCACTTCGCTAATGTTCCCAGCGCTGAGCTCATAGAAAGTGCCAGCTTCGATCACAGCAACGGATCCAGCATTGTGTTCTACGAGGCGGCTAGCTAACGTGAGGCCCGCAGTTCCACCTCCGACGACCACATAGTCATAAGTTGCATTCTGACCTGGAATTCCGAAGGATGAGCCCAAGAGTCTGCTGCTGTTTCCACCCACAGCCAAGAGAGCTGTGAGGCAGAGTCTACTGATCAGGTTCTTCATCTGTGACTCTGAGCAATGAAATCGTAGATCGTGGGTGTTGACACGCGGGTCAAGTGTTATCGATGTTTCAGAGCTGGGTTTGACCTGGATTTATGATGTGAGGTACTGCTTTAAGGAATGATATCCAAACTTGACATCATCTAGAAACGGCATGTCACTAATTTATATGGGAGCTCACGCAAGAGGTTTCTTGATCAAGTAGGCTTGAAAACTAGTCTCTAACACGTGAGCTTCCCGTATCTTGTGCCGCATTGAGACTCATTTCAATTAACCTAAAAATATCACCAGCTGAAATAGATTGAGGCGAAGGCAAGTCTGCTGAGAAGGAAACTGGATGACTGTAAGACACTTTCTCAGGGAAAATAATGGCCGCCTGGATCATAGTGTGTATGTGTGATCCTTCACTATTACAATCACAAGATAGAACCAACATATCCTAATCGGGCGTGAATACCGAAGTGGACAATAACTTTCACCATCAATAGCCTCTCCCTCTAAGTCGTTTAATGGTGCTCACTCAGAATGGTATGCCTAGATCACACTTCCAACGACAAATGGTAGTGAAAAGGACGTTGACGCTATACGAGGCACAGCAAGTGCAATCACCTGACTTGCCCCTTGTCAATCCTTTAAAAATAGGGTTGCGCTGGATCACGAACTGAAGGACTTGGCACGCGACTTGTGAACTCCGTCAACGCCACGCTCGCAGCCACGGTCTTCTCACCACAAATGAGGCTGACTTCTATTCTAATCTATGTGAGCTGAGGTTGATGTCAAAGACTACTAGTTAGAAGTTAACCAGTCAGCCTTGAAGCTTACTACCATAGAGTGAGATTGTTACATCTTGGGTTCCCTCAGTGAATTCCCTGATGATGGGGAACCCATACTGTTGTGACTAATCTATGTCTATATATGAATAAAAAGAGGCTGAATAGTTACGTAATTGATACCTCAGCTCTTACGTAGTACGTATAGATGTCATATTCCTTATTTCGTAGCTGAGAGATTGGATACAACCCATATAACCATGTTTGACTTCTACATGTGACTTTTCCACGTGACTTATTAGTTCCCCTTATCTACATAGCTTTAACAATGTATGACAATGTTATCTAGTAGAGAGCAAGATGATACTTGTAAACGATAATCTATAACGAAATTTCAAGGTGCTCAACGTTAAATTTACCTTTAAGGGTAAAGTACACTTGATATAAACAATAAGATGAAGTCAATTGGATATTAGTTTATGTTATACCCAATATTCCATATACTTCTTATGGGAAGTTCTACCCTGACGCCATCTTGTCCTCCACCGGACATCTATCAAGCGACTGAAGACCTCTATGAACTGTGAGCAGTTGGGTTCCAGGGATGGGGAATCCTCAGGGGACTAGGCGGAAATATTATAGGATATCTTGTACACGACACACGTAAGATTGTTCCCACTATTCCGATTGTCTTTCGGCCGATAGCTATTCCCGCGAGCTGATAGGGCTAGAAATATCAACATCAGTCGGACTTTGTCGACAATGTCTCCTATTTGCTATCGGGTTTAAAATCCTGCCAAATCATCAGGGTCACCTAAGGATAAGAAAACATGTGTTAGGATGCCGATTGTATCTAGGCGTTAGAGTCCATCACCTCATATACTCTTCCCCGGCAACCATGTCAGCGAAGTGGAATGGGCTATCGTAATCACCCACACGTATGGTGGCTGCCGTGTAACCAACCAGTGGCCAGGATCGATATCGGCTGCATAACCGCTTTCAAGCAAGATAAGAAACCACCGTAAATAAAGTACATTTGAAAAGCTTGTTTTTTATTTAATAATTATTAATTTAATTTATTTATATAAATATATTTTTTATTTCTTAAAGAATTTATAAAAATTATAATCATAAAAATAAAATATTAAATTTTTATAACAAGTAATAAAAAGTATAATCGTTAAATTTAAATATAGCCCATTTAAAGCGGTGGCGTATTTAAGGTGGCTTGATATATAAGAGAAATACTTAATTTATACAGGAATTAACAAGTTAAAAGGAGGATCTCGAATATAAGGCTATGTACCTTGATGAACACTTTACAACTTATAAATGCCAGTGATTGCTTAACGGTTATAAAAAAACTCAAAAACAACAGTATTATAATTGTAAAAATCCGTTTTCAGTTAAGAATACGCATTCAAAACTTGAATCAAGTGTGGTTAACAAATAGACAAATTATTTTATTTAATCTCTCCTTGTAATCGCCTCTTATTATTTCTTCCGTATCAAGTACATCACACGAGGGGCTTATACGGGTCGTGCGGTTTTAGGACTAATGTGGCGCGCTGACTACATACTTGACTCCCGTCATTACTCAGATCCCCCAAGACTAATCACAGTCTCATCCCCCGCTCGCACCAACCCAGTGATGCCATAGGACGACTATAGCCTACGTATCGCATCAATCAGCTTTTAAGCTTACGTTTCAGGCCTCGTCTATTATGCATTCTATCAATGCTGCGCTGCAATACACTTTGTTGAGTGTCAGTCGGGACGCGGTCAGTGGGCTGCTCAGGTGTGATTAAATCTCCGGAGTATCGGACATTCCCCTTTGAATTTCTTCCTGTGCTAAGTCGGGTGATTATCAACACTGCTCCACGGTATTGATCATGTCAATTCTAAGCCCTCCTATTTCCAACCATGCTTTCGATGCGGCCTCCCCGGTTGTGGCTCAGGCGGTGTCGACTTCAAAACTGAGAGACAGTTGCCACGCCTGCGCTGCGTCCAAGGTAAAATGCCACCGCGAGAAGCCGTCATGTTCGCGATGCATGAAGCGCGGTATCCCGTGTAGGTATGTGGCCACAAGGCGAGGGGGAAGAAAACTGTCTACGAGCACTCAAAACCAAGGCACTGGTGGTGACCAGACGTCGTCTCGTCGCGGGGAGGCTATCAGCACGAGTGGGCCGATGCAGTTGTGGGAGATGGAGGATTCCGCTAGTTCTGAGGCGCCAAACGTGGATTTTGTCCAACCAGGCACACCTGATCACCTTCCGTCTCTTCAGATGGATGTATCATACGACCTGGACTTTGCGCTCTTCAACAACCTAGGTAGTACCGAGGAACAGGCACTTTCACCTTTTTTGATGGACATGACGGCGGACTTTGCGAGTTCTGAAGTCACATTTTCCGTTCCTGAAACTACCGAGGTCGACATATTCTCAGCCCCGTCATTCTCTAGTTCGATCACTGCACAAGGCCCTTCTGCCACGCTTACTACAGTCGGGAAGGATTTCGCCTCTACCACCACAGCCGCTCCGAGTCATCCAGGTTCCACAGCCACCACATCTAGTAGCGAGGCTCAGTGCCCGCAGAAATCTCACTCCAAGGATTCGTCACATGACTCTTGTCTAACACGTGCCCTGGAGCTCATGAAGAGACTATTCCAAGATGAGGCAGCAACATCCGGACATAGTAGCCCGTTAACCGTGAAGAGCATCCTTGACAACAACAAGCAGGTCTTGAGAGCCACTAACGCCATGATGAAGTGCTCGTGCTCGGATGACGGCTACCTGCTCGCTATTATAGCCATGATTGTATCTAAGGCACTGGGCTGGTACGACGCTGCAGTACACACAGCACTGATAAATATTAGCGATTGTGAAAGGCCTATCCGTCCTCCATCTTCCTCTTCCGCACCTACATCATCAAACAGGAACCAGCACCTGGCGACTGGTTCTGTAGTTGTTAGTGGCTACTGCCTTGATGGAGAGGACCAGGAGCGCATGAAGTCCCAGCTGGTCCTAGGCGAGCTGCATCGTGTACAGAGCCTCGTAAACCAGCTATCTACCAAGCTGAGGTCGCTTGCAGCCAAGAAGCGAGGAGAATGTCCTGGAAATGGCGACTCTCCGGGGATCGAGAAGATACCGTCTATTTCAGCTACGGTCGTAGATCAAGTCGGCACTGATCTGAGGAATCGACTTCAATGGTTGTCTAAGCACATTATAGAAGGGCTAAATAAAGAGTAGACTTACTAGATCCACGAAGCAAGTCCTATGACTTATGACTGGTGTCGTTGAACGTTCACACAAGGCCTTAGTAACTAGGTGCCTTTTAGGGTAGACATTTGGAAAGAGAAAAACATGATCAGGACGTGGGAAAATAGACACCTAGACAAACAAAGGGGAACTCCAACACAAGTTATGTGATAGATAATGCTTATATAGTGCCCAACATAAGACCGTGGACCGGTAATGCGACAACTATATATCAGTATCATCAGTCAGAGTAATATTCCGGTTGTGTTTATCTGTTCAGACTGCCATGATTCCCGAAGTATTCAATGAATTCAACATACGATGGAGTATTGACCATCAGACCATTTATTTTATGTGGCATCGGTTCGCTCGGCTGCCTCCGTCGTACCACCTAAACTATATGTAAAGGATGGGTAGGTGGCCATCATCAGGATTTGTACGGGTTCTCTTCTCTCTTCGATCCATTCGTCAATTATCGATAAATAGATGTACATACAACTATTTTATGTCAATTCGTATCTTTAGGGCGAAACTCAAATCCCACGAATTCTATTCACTAAGCAATGGTCTTCGTCCAATTTTGCTTTTCTAAGAGAAAATAAGGATATACCTTCTTACACGATGTCAACTTACGAAATATTCTACTAAATCACGTCTTGACTAACCAAGACTTGTATTAGGGGGGACAAAAAGTGGAAAGAAAGAACTCTAAAAGATCAAAAGTGCTAAAATATGTGCTGAAGTTTTCTATTTTGTTTCAGAAAATAACACAAAGTATTTCATAAATGAAAGTGCAAAGCTGTTAAGCTTAAAGCTCCTTCCTTGCCCATCGAATAGTCTCTATAAGTTAAGGTGGACAAAACCATCTACCATGGAAGCATGCCGCCGTCGAGATCCACCATCCCCGACTTGGCGGCATCGGCATCACGCTTCCCCAAGACGATATCCACCAACGCGTCAGCAGCGTCCTTGGCGGGCCGAGCACCGGCTTCGATGCGCATAGCACGGCCCTTATCGCCGGTGAGGTTCGTGACGCAGAAGCCAGGATTGAAAGCGAAGACCTTGCAGCTCCAGTCGGCGTTGTTATGGCGCACGCAGGCGGCCAGCATGTTCAAGGCGGCCTTGCTCATGCGGTACGTATCGCCGCGGATGTTGACGAACTTGTAGGTCGGATCCAAGCGTAGGGTCATGGACCCCTGCTCGGTCGAGACGTAGATGATACGCGGGTCGGCCGACTTCCGGAGCAGCGGCTCGAAGGCCTCGGTCAGGATCATGGGCCCGTAGGTGTTGGTCTCGAAGGTCCGGCGCAAGTTCGTGAGCGTGTCGCATGGGTCTGTCACGATGATGCCTGCGTTGCTGAGCAGCACGTCCAGACGGCCGAAAGAGGCTTCCACCTTGTTTTTGGCTGCTGTAATGGACTCGGCCGAGGTTACCTCCAGCTGGATCACCTCGATGGTGCTCTTCAGACTGTTGGAGTACGTGGACTTGATGTCCGCCAAGGCCTTCTCGCCTTTCTCGAGCGATCGGCTACCAAGCAGGATGTGATAGTTGGGCGAGGCCTGGGCCAGACCGACTACGGTCTCGTAGCCGATACCGCCATTGGCTCCTGAGCACCGTAATTAGTAAAAGCAGCGAATAGGTAAGTTGAATGGTAAGCTTACCGGTAATGAGAACGACCTGCTTATCTGGTGCCATTATGAAGGGTTGCTAGAGACGAAAATCTGTTATAAGGGTGCAAAATGGAAGTAGTGATGTAATTCTAGATACGATATCGTGTTCAATAAATAAATTTCTTTTATTGTTAACAAAGAGGTAGCATTTCATGACCTCAATCTAAGGAAAGCATCAAATACTTGATTCGCTACGCTGAACGTCAGCGCCAGGTCGTATGGCAAGCCGGTGTTAGTGGATTAACCGGACGGACTTACTGCTTTGATGTCCGAGTTTGGCCGACCTTAACTTTTGTGTAACCCCAAAGAAATGCATTATGCATGCATGCATGCCGAATGCGTCTCCTGGAGTATCGACGTTCAGTAAGAAAAGAGGCCTGCTTATCGGAGGCCGTATTGTCCGCACCAAACCTATTTTACTCACAAAACAACGCAGGTAGCCCTGAATCGGGTGCCGAGTCAGCATCAATAATTCATGCGGGCCAGCTCATATTAAAGAAATCCGCCTTGACTTCATTGGTTTTGATATATCTTACAGTAAGAACCGGCATGAACGGAGCTTAGAAAGTGAGGTAGCCCCTCAATACGCAATACGTAGCAGACGCGCTTCATGCATATGGACTTAGTAGCCAACAAGTAATTCCCGGGAGTCTAAGCAACATTACGAGTGTATGGAAATGAATGACAGTCCTTCAAGAGCAAACTAATACTGCCATCTTATCGGGATCTATTGATGCAAAACAGTAAAGCAACTTTCCGAGACAATAAATACGTAGAGTACATTTCCATCCTTCACCTATGTGCCACAAAATCAAAATGCGGTAACGTGAACTAAAAACAAAAACCCCTTACCGTCAGACCTCTGTCACAAGTGAGACAAAGCCAATAGGCTTGTCTCTTTCCATGCCATGTAGCCATTAGATCGGTACTAGAGGCACATCGTTTGCCTGCTTATTATGTCGGATATCTTTCCATCCCATACCCCACACAAAAAATATACCTGCCCCCAGTGACGCGGTCGCGATGTAAAATGTATTGTCGATAGATTTGGAGTAAGCATCCAATACCTGAGTGAGAAGCGGGCCCTCTTGGACTACATTTCGAATTCCCGTAGCGCCAGCGTTGATAATAGCAGCCGCGTCGACGGTAGGGGCGTACTGCGGGATCAGCCTCTGAAGGCTGTTCGAGAAGATGGTGCTAGCAATTGCCAGCCAAACAGCAGCCACGATGTTCTGGGAGAAGATGAGGATGGCAATGGAAACTGGGATATCTGGGCCTGTGAGAGAGGACTGAGCTGCTAGTATCGGCTGTGTAGATAGGTCAGTATCCGCCAAAGGGGAGAAGGGGGGTGCTGATTTCCTGCTTACCATCTGGATACCCACACCACACCCTGCACCGAACAGAATTTGATATCCAATCCATTGACCAGTGGTTGTGGCTACGCTGAGAGTGGCCAACAAGCCAGTGCCCACGGCTGTGAGTATAATGCTAGCGACGGACCAGGGAAGGTAGTAACCAAATTTCCCGACTGCTAATGGTTAGATCATGAACGATACCTTGATAGATAGTATGAACTCACCTAGTACTCCCGAGGCGATACACAGTATCACCTGTGGCACGATGTTTGGCAACGTGTAGACGCCGCTCATAATTGCAGAAGCATTGAGCACCGACTGGAAATATATGGGGACGTAATATGATAGCAGCATGAGAGCCGCCATAAGAAATGCGTAGACCAAACAGCCGCACCAGACGACGCGCTTAGTGACAATGGAGAACGGTATCATAGCTCTGTCACCCATGTGGCGCTCCCAGAAGATGAACAGAATAAGGGTGACTACTGCGCCACAGAACAGACCGATAATGACGGAGCTATTCCACGGGTACGTAGATCCGCCCATTTCTAGGGCGAGCAGTAGTTCGATTGCGAATCCGGTCAGCAGGACAAAGCCTAGAAAATCGAGTTCCTTGACCAGTCCGACCACTCTGGACTGTCCGGGTGGTACGAACCTTTTCGGCTGCGGGATGCGTACGAAGAACAGCAAGCCAGCTACGACAGCGCCAAGAGGAAGATTAATGTAGAAGCCTGGGCACATTAGAGGAAGAAAACACCCAGCTCGGAGATGGTGATACATCAAGGCAAGCACTTACACCATCGCCAAGTAGAATAAGTGGTGAATGCACCCCCGATTAGAGGGCCCATAACGATGCCTGACTGGCTTACTAGAAACAGATCAGTCCTTGAAACGCTCACTGAAAATGAACAGGGGAGAGGGTAACCCACAGCCCATGAGAATGCCATTCAAAGCTCAGTACAGTTAGTTAAGTTGAATTACTCAGCTTTTCCCCCGACAATTAGATATACATACTGGCACGTTTTTGGAGTGGTGCGGCGGTAGCAACGATCGTGAGACTACCATTTTGCAGCCCCGCAACCCCTATCCCGGCCACCGCACGGCCCACAATCAACATAATGGATGACCTTGCGATACCGCATACGAGTGAGCCGACCTCAAAGATGGTAAAGAACGCTAGATATGACCACTGTTCAATGTAGTGACAGGTTAGCTCAAGTTGCGAGCCCCGTATGAAATATGAAATGGCGGGGACATGCCTTCTGATTCAGAGTCGCGTAGATCTTTCCCGTCACAGGCTGCACCACTGCACTGGGTTCCGTTAGCAATAGAAAGTTGAGCAAGCTTTCAACGCAGAATGTATCCGAAGCTTACCTCGCAAGCTGAAAGGCCGCACCATACCAGCCAACATCGCCAAGGGAATGAAACTCGCTTGTGATTGCTGGAGTAGCCTGTCCACGATCTGGATGAGATTCCCTTCGCATAATCGGAGAAGTGGGGAAATGGACTCTATCACTTACAGTACCAATAATTGAGCCGTCCAGGAGCACGAGGAACATGACGATACTCAGAGCGGTCATTAGAATACCTAGAGGAAGGCCGGTAATCCAGTCGACTTCCGGATCAACCCCATTATCGCCTGCTGTTCCTGCTGGCGCTCCAGTCTCATCTCTCTCTTTTCTCTGCTGATCGTTAGTTGGAGGATTTACAGGAGCAACTCCGCTTGGTACAGCCTCGTTTTCGGAGGGGTCATTTATGCTGCGTGTTTGGCGAGTTGGCGTCTCCATGATTTGTATTGTGTATTGGGAAAGGGGGGTTGGGGTTGGGCTTGATGCTGAGCGGAGGGAGATGAGGAACCGTGGGTATCGAGAGCTTTCAGCTTGTGATAATATACCTCAAATGTCCGAAAACAGGCAGTTACCCCAAACCGAGTACACTATTACTACGTAATCATCGAGAAATGTTGCACAACATACGAATTACGGACTTTGCGGCCTTAACATCGATTTTAAGTCCCTGCCAAACGGATAACTTGTTTATTTTTAGGATAGGATATTGAGCATTTCTACGACGTGAGATAATAATCTGAAAATAGTCACTGACAGAAACAACGAATCATATGTCGGTCTTAATTGATGAGACCATAGATCATCCGCATCCATTTCTTCAATATTATTGTGAATACACTTAACCTTTCACAGTGACGTACTGAATGCCAGCATAACTAAATGGTCAATACATTCAACATCCCACCAATCCCAATCTCCAAACGCGTCATAATACTATCTAACTATATCGTATACTCTCAACAACCCCTGTAACCGAAGTAATCGCAACCTCCGAGACAGTAACTACATAATATTGAATATGATAATGGGCGTCTTTTCAAGTGACTTTGAGTTCAAAATCTTTTAGTCTATAGTCTTATAAAAATAGAATAACGTGATATCCATTCATACTACAGGTCCAGATGAATGACCTGCGTAGTTTCCCTACGAGGTATTCTACACAATACATGAATAAATAGCCACTTATATGATGATAGTTATTTCCTCGCTGTGATCCTACGCTTAAGCTTTACTCTGTCCTCTCTTCGTGATTCGGGCGTAGAGATGAGGCATCTTGACGAACCAATCATTCTTCACCGTCACATATCCCCGCCTCTCAGGCGCACCGTGCTGGTTTAGAAAGACGAAGTCAAAGTCTCTAGCTAACACCGGAACGAGCTTGTTGATCTCGAGCAGCGAGACGTTCTTCCCAATGCAAGTTCGTGACCCGAACCCGAAAGCGGCTAGGTTCTGCTCCATGATGCTGGCGCCCTGCGTACCAGCCACCTCGAGCCAGCGTTCGGGTCGGAACTCGTCCGCGTCGGAGCCGAAACTGTCTCGGTTATGGTGCGCCACCCAGCTGTTAACGCCGATGTTTGTCTAAGTATAATTGTCAGTTAGGTGGATGGATAGACGGATGGGACATTCGGGTTAGTGCATGGGTAGACGAACCCCCTCGGGGAAGAATTGCCCGCAGATCACCGCACCTCCTTTCGGTACCTTGCGCCACAAAGGAACACCAGCCGCCGGCTGGACCCTCAGGGATTCTTTTATGACGGCTTGAAGGTAGGGTAGCTTCTGGACTTCGTGGAATGAAGGCCGGGCAGGTAGGGCTAAGCTGTCGATTTCTTGTCGTACGCGCTTGATGATCCTCTTGTCACGGTACATGTAATAGAGAATAGTGCTCAGAGTTATGGCTGTTGTATCGCTCCCGGCTCCGATATTAGACCCCGCGTTGGCAGCGATGTCCCAGTCTGTCATGGCTTTCTTGTCCTCTTTGCGCTGGGCGTCGAGGAACTTCTTGACCATGTAGACTGGCCCATCTTCCAGAATATCCTGCTTCTCCCGCCGAGCGCTTTCGATTTTGTCTGTGGCGAATCGTTGGAAGAACATGGGCTTGGTACTAGCTAGTAGCCCTGAAAGTCCTTTGTAGATAGAAATAAGTTCCGGAAATGTTCCTAGAATATTGAGAATAGTATGGTCACTATCGAGGTTCCGGATGAGATTCTCTATGTCCTCTCCGTGGTCAAGGAATCCTAATCTATCTCCGAACTATGGCATCGAGGTTATTGAGAGAGTACAAGGGAAAATGTGGTATATGACGTTGCGAAGACCAAAAAGATTTTCAACATACCGTAATCAACGATATCGCATCAAACGCAAAATACTGCAACCAATGTCCTAAGTTGAACGAGGACCGGGACGAGGCGAGGGTTTCCAGCTGGTTGTAGAATAGTTGAACGCACTCATCTACATACGGCTCATACGAGACTAAAGAGCTCATGGAGTACATAGAGGCTACCTTGCGACGCATTGATGCATGTAATTTCGGGTCTCGCGCAGCGAAAAGGTTCGTGATCGTTGGATCTGGGCCAACGTTCCACGCAATGTAGAATTCGCCCTTAATCCACGGAGATGCATGACTGTATATAGTCTTATGCGCTTTCGGGTCGTCGATACTGAAGTACCCGGGCATTATTTGGACGATTTTTCCTATTCTATGTTTTAACATCGGGATCAATGCAGATAGGCCGTAGCATATAGGACTAGATATAAAGAGTTCATTATGACACTTCTTGGGGGGGGGGTTATGTTTCCACCGCTAATTCTAATGGGTAATAATGTGAGATAATAGTAGTACAATATTTTTGCAGACTTACCCATTTTCCGATGGAGTTTGACATTCGTCCAGTGAAAGTTATCTCCATATTGCTGCCAAGCATACCATAATCTTGTGTATTTGGCGAGCAACGGCCCGGGTATCTTTCTGCTCCATGATAGAAAAGGGGAGATCAAGAATAGGATGATAACGATGATTCCGATACTCGGGGCTAAAAGCCCCGGTGGTATGGCTGACAATGCCATAACAGTGGAAAGGAGGTGCAGAAGATCAAAATTAAATGCAGTCTACTCTGATAAAAGTCTAATGCGTTTCATAAGTAATCCGTCAAAGCCTTGCCTAACTAGTCGAGAAAAGTTAGTACATGACTCCCATGCTTATACCATTTTAATACTGGAGGTAGCTGTGGTTCAACTAAACTAACATCCCATGCTTACAGGACTTAGGAGCTTAGGAGGTCGGAGCCCGATAATTGACCGATGTATTACTTACCAATCTACCTTAGCCCGGCATATACCCTCCCCGCTGTGATAAGACAGAAAAGGGCAGAAAAGGGAGAAGGCAGGGAGTGTCTTACCACTTTCCTAGGCTCTGAAATCTAAAGCACCTTTCAACATGCTCTTTGGATGTTCACCCCTGAAGTAAATATCGCGTATGTTAGGTTCATTATATTAAGAAGTTGGATAAACCAATATTCAGCTGCTATATTGAATGTTTTCTAGAGATATGGGAGAAGGGTATACACTAGAATAAAGTGGGAGGGTTCAATGCTCATATGTGCCATTCCCAACTTATCTGAAGGAATATAATGGGCAATATCATATGTAAAATGTACGCACTACCTATCTTACAGCAATGAAGAATTATGCTATGATATGAAGCCTGCGTGACTGATAGTATAGTCCATAAATTACTATAGAAGTTGCTAGAAAATGAAAAGAATGTTGTAGCCCCAAGAGCTAGGGGAAACTACGTAGTAGTGATATTATATCACGGAATTTTAACAGGCCTAAGCACCGTTGGCTTCACTGGGCACACCCTCCCACGGCTTGTCGAAACCCGCAAACACGATCCACTTCTGATCGGGAGGGAGGTCGACTGTTGAGTCGAAAGCCATCCGCGACAACTTCAGCCACATATCGCCCTTGACCGGGAATGCCCTTTCCCATTCACCATTCTCAAAAGGTTTCGAGACCTCCTCTCCATTCTTCAGCGCACGAACGTACTTGGCGACGTGCCCATCGTCGTGGGTGCGGTTAATGACGGCGAACAGCTCCTGCCAGCCCCAGCTGGCGGTGACCTGGCCCTTGTAGTCGCGGATGTACTTAGTATCGAGCGCGGGCGTACCGCCGGTGGCATACCAGGCCAGGTCGAGGCGAGCCTTCCACTCGACGAGACGAACCTTGTCCTCAGTCCGGATCCACGGCGCACGGATTAGCACGGTCAGGAAGATAGAGCTGGTGACGTTGTGCATGTAGAAAAAGTCGATCTTGCGCACCTTCCCGGCCCGCTGCGCCCCACCCGAAAAGTACGCACAGCAGCTGATCATCTCGGCGGTGCGCCGCTCCAGCGTCTCGGGCGTGACGCGGAACCGTGCCGCCAGCGCAGCGATCTCGTGCCGGGACCGCTTGAACACCCCGTTCTTCATCTTGAACTGCAGGTCCTCCCAGTGCGCCGCATGGCGGATGGTCTCGTCGGCGTAGGCTTCGTGGAAGAGGTCGACGAGCGGCTGCGAAGTCGCGGTAGAGCCGTCGCCGCCAGCCTTGGCAGCTTCCTCCTCCGCGTCGCGGTAGAAGGCCCCCACGTTGAAGCTGGCATCGGTTGCGGCCTGCGCCAAAGCCTCGGCGATGATGCTGGGCTGCTCAAACTCGACTCCGAGGCCGAGGTGGATGATGGGGTGGAAAGCGCCGTCGAACATGCGGGCGAGCAGGGCATCTGTGTTCCGTGTGCGTCCGAAACAGTACTGGTTGACTACCTCGCGCCAGTCCTGGCGATCGATCTCCCTTTCAAAAAAGACTAGGTAGTTGGTGTAGTGATTCATGTCCCCAAGTCGACTGTAAAAGCCGTCCTCGGTAGCCATATCACGGAGGACCTCTTCGTCTACGGGCGGCGGAGGACGCTGACCTGGAAGATTGTCTCCAAAGCCTAGCTCGAGCTCATCGGCGGTGGCTCCCAGTGCCAGCCGGGTCAGCACATTGTGGACCGTGTGATTATGGCCGGCGAAGTCCCTCCAGAAGATGTGGTGTTCATCATGGTTCCTTTGTAGCAGCCGGTCTGCTATCTCGAGAGCTCCAGGAGGGGTTGCCTTGATACCAGGACAGACCCCCAAGTGTTTGCTTGACAGACTGACCTGTGACGCCGCGGTTATCGTATTTGTTGAAGACATATTTGTTATGAATAGTTACATTAGATTCAGTTGTTTCGATTGGTGGGTTAGGACGGACGCAGTCGCAACTGAGATGGCACGCGTGGTTTTGTCTCTTAATATTTCGTGTAATTAGGCTGGCTGATGTTCCCGAACGGTCTTCGGGAATATCTATTCAACATACGACTATTAGGGGTCCCATCCTATCGTACGACACGTAGTGAGGCTCGGCCTAGTCTTTGTAGCACTTGTGTTCCCGACTTCTATTGGAGAAATGCCTGCTACTGTTCGCTTTGACGGTACATAGTTATGCAACATGTCTATAATATGATGCAATATAGGTTATTCGAAAAGCGGAAAACACCTTTTCTGTCCCCAACTTCGAATGTCAAAAGCCTATCATCTGTATTTGCAGTCCTGTACGTAACTAATTACATTAACGTAACTTAAGGCAATCATTCTACTATGGGGTGTAGAAGAGTTTCACCTACGGATATTTATTTGAAGCAGGCTGTCACTCAATGGTATTTAATTTTCAGGGAGTGATAATAAAAGGGTTTACAAAAAGCTTACTATCTATTGATGCTGTTCTCTGGTTAGACAAAACTAGATGTCAACACAAATTCTCGCCTCTAAGGTCACACTCTGCTACTGTCGAGGAGCTCCCTTTATCCGGAAACCGAAAGCCGACTCCCATACAATAACGATAACCCTCGCAGAGAATCATGAGTTTTAGAAGATAACCCATAAAGGCGTGGTTGAACAGTTTGTGGATGCGGGTTTTCGGCTAGGGTTGATCCAACGGGACTTAGCACTACGATGCTAATGCCCGGATTCACCTAGGTGGGTGACACTGCGTCGGAATCCGATGTAGGACATTTTCGGAGTTCTACATATGCAGGTCAGGAACCCGTCAGCCAATCTTCGAAAGGCTATGCAGGTCTGGCGTCGCTTATGCGCCGTGAGCATGGGGAGGGGTGCCAGGAACAAAAAACCAATTAATCATGCGGATTCAAGAACTGAGGGAACATACTGCAGCACACATAACATACCCGGAGATACTACACAGGTTAGAGTTCAATACAGATGAGATAGGTGTGATGTGTAGCCTCGTTAGATATTGTTGTAGTGTTTAGAAGCGAGATTGCCTTGTTGGCTATCTCCCGCAGTCCTCGTATTTCCTTCTATTATATGGATGGCGTCATGGATGTTACACCTGCGGAATTCATAAACAGAAATGTTCATATCAACGACGTGTCCGATGTCACATCAAAATTAAGATCGCCTTTTCCATGATATCCTTTAGTCAGCTGATACTTCCAGGGCGATTACGATGATGAAAGGTTCAACTACTCTAGCAGACATCGATGGTGGCCCTATTGTCAATAACCACCAATCAATTTTTTCGCACATTGAACGAGGCCTCCTTAAAAGTCCAAATGAACTGGCCGTCATCTCCATGCACCAGCCAGCAGACCACCTGGCTGAGTGGTTGGGCCCTGACCGGGAATTACAGTTCCTCATTAAATCCAGTGATGCAACGAAAAACTGCTTAGTACTCACATATGCCCAACTTCACGCCGGAGCGCTCCGGCTGGCAGCTGGTCTCACAGCCCAGGGTATACTTCCAGGCAGCAGGGTCTTGTGTGTAATTTCCAATGGAGTGGAGTATGCCCTGATCCTGTGGACGTGTGCCGTTCTGCGACTTACACTTGCGGCGCTTGATCTGTCTATTCTTAGCAACAAGGAAGTCCTCGTGACGCATCTCGAAAGCTTACAACCAGATGTTATATTCGTAGATGATATCCAAGGTGCCACATATATCGAAGCGGCGCTCACTCAGATACCATCTACGCCTCCTTCCAGCCTTGGTGTCTTACTAAATCATCAGGAGGGCCATACACTCCAGAGATGGGTGACCTTTCGGCATTTGCTAGAGGTGAACCCTTCAACAACGGACAATTTCGACGCTGCCGTGATCTTGAATGATGCACGCAATGATGATCCAGAGCGCATATATTCCATACTCTTCACGTCCGGCACGTCGGCCGGGCGCCCGAAGGGCTGTCCGCTCCGAGTTGGGTCGATGACGCATATCCTCGAGTCGCAATCGTGGCTCATCACGGAGACCAACTGCTCTCGCGTATTGCAACAGGCGCACAATTCGCGCGCCATCGGCCCGCAGCACACGCTTCAGACGTGGCGCGAAGGAGGCGCGGTAGTGATGTCGACAGGGCCCAGCTTCGCCGTCGCGCACACGCTCGAAGCGCTTGAGCACCACGGCGCGACCTTCATCGTCCTGTCCCCGGCCATGGTGCACGCCCTGGAGAACGAGCTGCCGCGCCTGCTCAAAGGTAGCCGAGACTCCGTGCAGACAGTGCAGGTGGGCGGCGACGCCATCACCCGCGAGGTGTTGGCCAGGTGCGCCAAGTTGTTCCCGCGGGCGCGGGTGTGCGTTAACCATGGGATGAGCGAGGGAGGCGGCTTTTTCACCTGGCCTTTCTTTGACCGTTCCGTCGAGGACCTCCCTTACCTTGCCGAGTTCTGCCCCCTGGGGGCGGTGGCATCGGGAGCTCGGATTCGGATCTGGAACTCGGATAAGGGGGAAATCGCTCCACGGCAGCAGCCCGGACAATTGCACGTCTCCTGTGATAGCCTGATCCGGGGATATCTTGGAGGTGTAAATGCGTCTTCCTTCTTCACTGATAGCAGCGGAAGCCGCTGGATGGATACGGGGGACGTTGCGACGGTGAGTAGTGATGGTTTGGTGTATATTCTCGGTCGTAGTAAGGATACTATTCTGCGTATGGGTCGGGCTATCATGCCAGCGGTACTGGAAAGTTGCATCGAGAGATATGTCGGTGCGCAGGTCAGTGCTCTTTGTTATATAATTTCCAAAATGCATTGTTTCTCACAAGTTCCCTGCTCTAGGCCTGTGTCGTGGCAGTCCCGGATCCCGTTCTTGGCCACGAACCATTTGCCGTGTTAGATGATCTACGTGGATCTCCTCCGGAAGGGATTAGAAAGCATGTTATTTCCGTGTTGGGCGAAGAATACAGCCTTCGAGGGCTTGCATCGTTAAAGGAGACAGGTCTGCATAAATTCCCAGTCAACGCGACACACAAGGTCATGAAGCTTGATGTCCAGGAAGCAGTATTGAATTACATCAACAAGAGCACTTCACCGTAGTTTATTTTCAAAGCATATTCGAACCTCAATACCCTGGTTACGATTCTAACGTACTCTACTTCTGAGTAGTTGTGACTAGATAGGTAAATAAATATTGCGAATTTTTGTCCCGGTATAAGATATAGGGGGAGGTTTAATTATAATGAGGTAAGTAATTATCTGTGGCAGACCCACAAAGGCCACCTGGTGTCCTTTCGTGGATGTGGCATGTAATAAATCCATACACAGATACTTCAAGGGCAAGGAAAAATGCGTAGCATGTAAGGGCTCCTTTCTGTAGGCTTATAAGCTTGGAACGTTAAGTTTTTATTCAGCCAGGAATCTTCTTTGGTCTTAAGGTCTATACTCTTCACATTTTCTGTGTGACGACGCGTAACCTTTGATGACGTGGTTCCAACTGCCTATATTGCAGCCAACAGGTTTCGGCTACATTCCCCGTGTGACATAGGGGATCCTTTAATAGGGGTCACAAATGTGAGAATGTTGGCTTAGCACAATTCTTGCATCTAATCAAGAAACTCACATTACCCATTGTACTTCCTATGTGCAACTGTGAGGTCACCTAAACCTTGGCGACGTTTAAAATCTTTCTAATATATAAGTACAATCTATTTAACAAAACATATGCCAGCCCATTCTATCCCTGATACAAGTTAAAATGTAATCAGCGCTGAAAACATGAGGAAACATCATAGTACACCAATATGACCTAAAGGCAGTCATATGGTCACGCACAACTCAGGTGGTCGGCATCTGCTATATCAAGGGCAGCCCTGTAGCTCATAGCATAAACCGCAGCCTGGATCGGACACGTTGGAATCGTCGGCGCCGAGCTCGCACCGACAACCCGCAGCCCTTTCAAGCCTTTAACCCTCCAGTTCGCGTCCAGTACGGTTCCTAGCGCAGTCGTGCCAACGGGATGGTGCCAACTTCGCGAGGCCTCCTGAATCGCCGCCCAGAGGTCCGCCTCGTTGTCATTGCTGACCTCGTCACCAGGGAAGAGCTCCTGGGTGGTATAGGGGCTGAGCTCGGCCGAGTGGAAGAGGTCTCTCAATCCTCTGTAGCCCGCCATGATGGCGGCCCTGTCGCTCGCCGCGCCCCAGTAGTTAGAGTTAATCAGCGGGGCATCCAGGTAGCTGGCCGATGCAAGGGATACGTTGCCGCTGGACTCGGGCTGGACGGCAGCCGCAAATGCTGAGATAATGCTGACATTAGGGCTGTTATCCAAGAAGGGCCCTGCGAACTGGTAATAAGCTACGTGCGGACGGTCGGCGGGAAGGTTCGTTTGGAAGTCGCCCGTGCCCTCGAAGACGTCGTCCGGGAGGCGATATGCACCGAGGACATCGCCCACAATGGTTCCTAGTAGACCATCCCCGTTGCTGGCATAGCGTTCATCTTCGATCGCCGCCCGGGTCGTGTTCTCGGTCAATTGCCAATAGCTGTCGACATCCTGCGCAGCTTCGTATTGCACTACTGCGTAGTGATGGTCCATGAGGTTCTGACCCACATCAGCAATGTCTTTCACCACGTCAATGCCGAGCTGTTCGAGTTGCTGAGCTGGACCCACGCCCGAAAGCATGAGCAACTGTGGGCTATTGATTGTACCGGCCGTCACGACAATCTCACCAGCTTGGAGGGTGTGTATTGTGCCCGTCGTGGTGTCATTGTATGTGACATTATCGGCCGTGGTACCAGTGAAGCCGATCTTGGAAACCCAGGCGTCGTGATGGAGTTCGAAGTTGGGGCGATTATTAGCCAGGTAGCCGAACGTGTTATATGCATAGGATCGAGTCTCGTTAGATGCCCGGATCGACTCAACGCTTTGAGTCACACCAATCCCTCCGCCCGAAACAAAATCGATGTTTGGTAACTCGAACGTGGACGCCATCTTGTTCGCAAATGGTTGGTCGAAGGTAAGCTGCTCCCGCTGGCGGGTGACTTCCAAGGGCCCGTCTCCAAAGGCACTGGTATTCAAGGGCTGAACGTACTGGGCAGACGGGGCGTCTTGCCAGTGGGTAGTTGCCCTGAATGCGTCGAGCATTGACTCCCAACCCAGACCCTGATTTCCAGTGATCTCAGCCCATTCGTCAAAGACGGAGGCAGAACCCCTGCAGTAGTACATGGCATTGACGGCAGTCCCCCCGCCAAGAACTCTGCCTTGTGATAAGTCTGGGGTCAAGCCATTGAGGTTAGCGTCAGGCTGTGAGCTGTAAGACCACAGATAATCCGGTAAAGAGATGAAATCCGCCGGAGCTAGTCAGGGTCAGTTACTAAATGCTCTATCCTAAGTCTCGTTGACAAACATGAAGAGTAAACTGAGGTAACTATACGACTTACTAGTTATCACTGGATCGGTACTACCATCAGGCCCAGCTTCGAGGAGAACGACATGGACATTAGGGTCGCGTGTCAAGTACTCAGCAATCACGAATCCTGCTGGCCCTCCGCCTATTAGGATATAGCTAGCTTTGGTTCCATTTGCTATGGGTGCCGCTAAACACACTGTCGTGAGTCCAAGGAGATAAGAGAGTCTTGAAATTGAAGGCATTTGGAATTATACAATTCTCTAGCTAGGCGTGATTGACCAAGATATAGCCTCAAGTTACAGCTTGCCGGATCTGATCCTTTTAATCACCATCTCTAACAGTCATATCCTTATCCTTCTACCGTTTACGCCGCTTTCTCACCCTCCTCAACGCTCTAGCTGGTTTAAATTAAACCCCAAGGTGGTGCGGCTGTGATACTGGGAATAAGCCCAAAATGAAACATGGCTGACCAAATCCTTCACCATATGACCTATCAGTCATTATTAAGACTACAAGGCTGAGCCTTCAGTAACGTCTCGACCCCAACGTGGATAGTTAATCCATAGAAGTTCCACAGGATGAGCTGCAGCTCACGTAATTCAGTTGGCTGGTCAGCCTCCTGACGCTAAAGAAAGCCAAGAAAATAGCCACGTGCGTGAGCATTCTGACTGATGTTCTCAATGATCTGAGTAATTATCCTAGGTTAACTCGTAAATTCGCTTGTAGGGGCAGCTAGGCAGCCCTGCCTCAGCTAAGCTTATGGACATACCTCGGTGAAGGCTTACCCGACTAACGGGCATCGGATATTAGCGTCCATACCCGTCATACTACCTATATCATCGGAATCCGACGGAATACTCGGTGACACAGAGATAATTCACGATTGCCGATCTCCGATTAGGGGTTAACCTTAGCTAGCCCGACACCAATACATCCCTGGGCTTACACAACCTGCACCGTAGTAGTTACCAGATCCTTTCGATATATGCGCCGAAGTCAAAACTCTAACTAGTGTACCAATTGAATTGGGGTTGAAAATTGGTGTTGAACGAAACTCAGACTGCCTCGGTTCAGGAAGCGTCTATTCCAAGATACTTACCCAAGCATGGCCGACCAACCAAATTTCGAAGGTACTAGCCCCCACCCTGGCCCGATCCTCTCTGGGTAACTTTCTTCTGGCAATATACCTTCGATATAATCAATAAAGGCTGACTGAAATGCAATAGATGTTCTAGGATGCCAAGAAGCTCTCTACGAGTGGGCTGAGAGTTACGATACGAAGGACTGGGACAGGCTTTCAAAATGCATCGCTTCGACTCTTCGGGTGCGTCACTTATAGCTCAGAAGATATGCTCTCAGTCTACATAGTGACTAATATATACAACAGATAGACTATCGTCATTTTCTAAACAAACTCTGGGAGGCGATGCCTGCGGATGCTTTTGTTGAAATGGCCTCGGATCCCAAGGTGCTTGGCAATAAGCGCCTCAAGACACAACATTTGGTTGGCGGGGCGGCAAAGTGGCATCAGAGCAGCGAGACAGAAATTACCGGGAACCATCAAATGAGAGTTGCGCACCAAAAGTACAAGGACGATGCATTAACAGAAGTTGATATCAAGGGGCATGGACATGGCAAGGCCACAATCTGGTATCGTAAGGAGAACGGTGTGTGGAAGTTCGCTGGCATCGAGCCGAGTATCCGATGGTCAGAATATGATCATAACAAAATCTTTGCAGAGGGACACGATGAGTTTGGTGAGGACGAAGAACGATAGGGCCTTCTTGTTCAGTGCCATTGAGTAAAGGTCAAAATTCATAGGAATAACATTGAATTACCTTTGAATATATTTACAACCCAGTATCGATCATAAAAGACGCACTCGTTCCTATCTATTCCCTTCACATATCTTGCAAAGTTTTCATCATCATAAGACTAAATTAGATACTTTTGCATTCTATACAAGTGACTAGGCATCGAGCTGATAAACTACGCAGCACCATATACACAGCGGCTGCGAGGCGTTATAGCCCTATTTTAACGACAATGGTATTTACTAGAATGGTTCGTTTGAAAGTGATGAGGTGATGAGCCCTATGTTCCAAGACAAATTGCAACAATTACTACTTGAAGGATCTCTGGTGACATTACCAAGTGTCAAGGAAATCGCTATTAGCTTTACAGTTTTTGATAGTGCCTTGTAAGAAGAAACAGTTTTATGCAAGATAGGAGTCTATCGTAAGCCAGTAAATTCGTGGATGCATCCACCAGGGGTAGTAAAGACAGTAGTAGACGTTTTTGAAGTTCCTGTGGTGCCCAGGACTTATGCCACGGAAACTTCACGTTCCATCTCAGTGTCCTACGACTAGAATACAATGGAAAGTCCAGGATCCCAACACCGTCTTACCTTACAGAGAGTATACGTATAGTATTCCGTGTGAAACCTTGGCCGGTCCCCGCTGCTGGTGTGATGACGCCTGTCATCTCGCTCAATGCCCGATGCCTTCTGGGCTTTGTAATCCCGCCAATCAAGGAGCTCGGTGTTGAGCAAGGCGGCGAGTTATCTGTATTTTCTCTCCGCAGTAACAGAATTTGCGGACAATCTGGAGAAAATCAAAGTATTAATGCATCTGTTCTCCAGTGCTCGAGTTGAATAGTACCATGTCAAGCCAGTAGTAGTAGTTGACTGGCTGATTAGACACTTCGTTGTTATCGAACTCAGAGAGCATCATGGTCATATACACCCCTAGTCGTTCAAGTGATAACGAACATGCAAAGATGAAGCTTATCTACTTCAGCAATGAGTTTCCCAATGACGACTTGCATCAGTTATTCCGCAAGCTGCGTCAGCGCAGTAAGGACCGACGACATCCCTACCTGGCTAGATTCTTTGACGAAGCTACGCTTGCGGTTCGAGAAGAGACTCGCCTCTTACCGACCCCTCTTAAGTCGTTGATCCCTCCCTTTGAATCAATCTTGGACTTCGTTGACTTCGTCGATCTTCGTCATGGTGCCCTGTGCGGCTCCATCGAAGGCATTCTTCTTTCTATCATCGAGCTAGGAACATTGATAACGTATGTGAAGAATTATCCATAGTGCAATCCTTCCTACTTCAAAGGCCTTCTGCTAACTTTACCAGTCATTATGAAACATCACCGGGTGCTTTCGATAACGATTCCCTTGACTCATGTCTTGCCGGGCTCGGGATAGGTATTCTTGCCACCGCTGCTGTGTCCTTGGCTCCAGCGGTGTCGGATCTTCCTTTGACTGGAGCCCAGGTTGTTAGGCAGGCTTTTCGCCTTGGGGTTCTGGTGCACGAAGTATCACATAACTTGCAACCTCGTGACTTGGCAGATACCAGTGCCCCTGACTCCTGGGCCTATGTGCTGCCCAACGTCGGACCTGAGGAAGTACAGCAGGAGTTAGATACGATTCACAACAAGGAGGTAAGGAAACCAAAGTGTGATTTTATCCAATAGGGGCTAACTTTGACCTGTACCTAGCGCACCCCCGAGACTAGCAAAGTCTTTATCAGTGCTTTGAGCGCTACGTCAGTGACTATCAGCGGCCCATCGGAAAGGTTGACTGTGCTTTTCCGGACAGCCGATTTCTTCCGTGATCGCAAGCATATCGCACTTCCTGTTTACGGCGGTCTCTGTCATGCCAAGCATATATACACAGAAGAAAACGTACACGCTATAGTTCAGACACGCTCTATGGATCAGTTAAACGCCCAGTTTTCTCCGCGAATCCCCATTTACTCGACATCCACAGGGGAGCCTTACCGGGCTGAAACAGCCACCGACCTATTTGCATCGCTCATCAGAGAGATCCTCACCCAGGCGATCTGCTGGGATAAAGTTGTTGCCGGCATTGTCCAGCGCGCTCGTGATCTCGGAGTCGGCCATTGCTCGATCCTGGTCTTTCGGACCTCTCTTGTCATCAATGACCTGGTGGCAGCCTTAGGCCAGCTTCAAGACCTCAAGAACTCCACGGAAGAAATCATTCCCCTCTTACACAGCGCAGATTCCCCTGATGGCGAACAATCTCAAGGACCAATTAACTCCAAAATAGCCATCGTCGGCATGTCGTGCCGCCTGCCTGGTGGAGCAACCGATACCGAGAAGTTCTGGGAACTATTGGAAAGCGGACTGGATGTCTATAGGAGGATCCCGGCCGACAGATTCGATGTTGACACTCATTATGACCCTACTGGAAAGAGGATGAACACGAGCCACACGGCTTACGGGTGTTTCATCGATGAGCCCGGCTTATTCGACGCACCGTTCTTCAACATGTCACCTCGCGAGGCGCAGCAGACTGATCCCATGCAGAGGTTGATGATTTCCACCGCCTACGAAGCGCTCGAGAGAGCAGGCTACGTCGCGAACAGGACCGCTTCTACTAATCTGCATCGAATTGGGACGTTTTACGGTCAGGCTAGTGATGATTACCGCGAGGTAAACACGGGCCAAGAGATTAGCACATATTTCATCCCCGGCGGATGTCGTGCCTTTGGCCCGGGTCGCATCAATTATTTCTTCAAGTTCTCCGGACCGAGTTACAGCATCGACACGGCGTGTTCCTCCAGTCTGGCAACCATTCAGGTTCGTAGCTACCTGCTCCTTCAGGCATTGCCTAGCAATGAAGTATTTGTATGTTAATAAAGTTAATTAGACCGCGTGTACATCCCTGTGGAGCGGGGACACGGACATGGCAGTGGCGGGCGGGACGAATGTCTTGACGAACTCGGACGCGTTCGCTGGTCTCTGCAACGGCCACTTCCTTTCCAAAACACCCAACGCATGCAAGACGTGGGATTCAGAGGCCGATGGCTACTGCCGTGCCGACGCCGTGGGGTCTATCGTCATGAAGCGTCTCGAGGATGCCGAAGCCGACAACGACAACATACTGGGTGTGATCCTAGCTGCGGGCACCAACCACTCCGCCGAGGCCATCTCAATCACCCACCCTCACGCGGGACACCAAGCATATCTAGGAAGGCAGGTCACGAACAGAGCAGGCATAGACCCGCTCGATGTGGGCTTTGTTGAGATGCACGGCACCGGCACACAGGCCGGCGACGCAGAAGAGATTCAATCCGTGACGAATGTGTTTGCGCCCATTGCGAAGCGCCGCAGCTCTAAGAATCCTCTTTATATCGGCGCAGTAAAGGCCAACGTCGGCCACAGCGAGGCCGCCGCTGGGGTTACGGCGTTGCTGAAGGTGCTCCTCATGATGCAGAAGAACGCCATCCCGGCCCACGTCGGAATCAAGAACAGTCTCAATCCTAAATTTCCCAAGGATATGGACAAGCGGAATGTTCGCATACCGTATGAGAAGACGGAATGGCCGCGCACCCCCGGGAAAAAACGTATCGCTGTCGTGAACAACTTCAGCGCTGCAGGGGGCAACACGTCCATATTACTTGAGGACGCGCCGATGCGGGAGGTGACAGAGACAGATCCCCGCCCGACGCATGTTATTTCTGTCTCTGCCAAAAGCAAAGTGTCACTCCGGGGCAACATCGAGAGGCTGCTTGGATATCTAGATAAGTATCCCGATGTCTCTATAGGCAATCTTTCATACACTACCACAGCCCGTCGCTACCACCACAATCACCGCGTAGCCTTCACGGCATCGGAGCTGGCTCAAGTCAAGCGGAAGCTGTCATCTGCCTTGGGAACCGTCGACTCGCACAAGCCCATCCCGGCGACGGGGCCACCCCCAATCGCGTTCGCCTTCACCGGCCAGGGTGCTTCGTATAAGTCTTCGAACCTGGAGCTCTACCGCGACTCGGCATACTTCCGAGAGCAGGTCCTCCACCTCAACGCGCTCGCGCGCTCACAGGGTTTCTCCTCGTTCGTTCCCGCACTCGACGGGTCTCATCCTCGGGACTATACGCACTCGCCAGTGGTCACGCAGCTCGCACTGGCATGCAGCGAGATGGCGCTCGCCAAGCTCTGGGGCACGCTGGGTGTCAGACCCGATGTCGTCGTCGGGCACAGCCTGGGCGAGTACGCGGCACTGCATGTCGCTGGTGTGCTCTCAGCCAGCGATGCCGTCTATCTCGTCGGACAGCGGGCGCGGATGCTCGAGCAGAAGTGCCAGGCCGGCAGTCACAAGATGGTGGCCGTGCGCGGGTCGCTCGCCCAGGTGAAGGAGGCGGCAGGAGATAAACCTTACGAGGTCTCATGCGCCAACGGTCCCCGAGACACGGTGCTGAGCGGGACGGTAGCTGATATGGACGCTGTCCTCCCCGTCCTAGAGGCAGCTGGCTTAAAGTGCACTGGCCTCGATGTCGCCTTCGCCTTCCACTCGGCGCAGACCGACCCCATCCTCGAGGAGCTCCAGGCGATTGCAAGCGGCAGCGTCATATTCCAACAGCCACACCTGCCCATCATCTCCCCGCTACTGAACAAAGTCATCTTCGATAGCAAGACGGTAAACGCCACGTACTTGTCTCGAGCTACCCGCGAGAAGGTGGATTTTCTCTCCTCTCTCGAGACGGCCCACAAGGTTGGCACTATCGACGATGAGACGGTGTGGATAGAGATCGGGCCGCATCCCGTCTGCGTGGGCTTCGTCAAGTCCACCTTCTCACATGTCCATACCGCCGTGCCTACCATCCGCCGAGGAGAGGATAATTGGACAACGCTGGCCAACAGTATGGCGGCGTTGCATAGCGCCGGCGTGAAAGTCGACTGGAATGCATTTCATCTGCCTTTCGAGAAGGCCTTGAGGCTCCTGGACCTACCGACATATGCGTGGAACGACAAAACATACTGGCTCCAGTACAAGGGGGATTGGGCCTTGACCAAGGGCAACACATTCTACGACGAAGAGAAGGGTTTGAACAAAGCTCCAATCTCACAAGTCTCTAAAGCTGGTCTCAGCACATCCTCAGTTCATCAGATCATTGAGGAGCATTTTGATGGGGCTTCTGGCACTCTGGTGATGCAATCGGACCTGAGACAAGCAGATTTCCGTAATGCAGCATGGGGACACAAGATGAATAACTGTGGCGTGGTGACCTCGGTAAGTTAATCGTTTTGCCACAACACTAGAAGCTTTTACTGACTACTTTACGTTTTAGTCGATCCACGCCGACATAGCATATACACTCGGCCAGTACCTTCACCGGATGCTCAAGCCGGGCAGCAAAAATGAAGTCAGCATAAACATTATAAACTTGGAGGTCCTAAAAGGGCTCGTGTCGAACAACAAAACAGACAAGCCGCAGCTGATCCAGGTTTCAGCCACAACGCCCGACATACACTCCAACTACGCACATCTGGAGTGGTTCAACATCGCTGCCGATGGAGCGCGAATCGAAGACCCCTTCGCCAGCGCTACGATCTGCTACGAGGACGCCGGCACGTGGCTCCATTCGTGGGTGCCGACGGCTCACTTGGTGCAGGGCCGGATCCAGGAGCTGGAGCGGCTAGCGGCCGCGGGCGTCGCCAGCCGCTTCAACCGGAGCATGGCGTACCTGCTGTTCGCGAACAACCTGGTGGACTACGCGGACAAGTACCGGGGGATGCAATCAGTGGTACTGCACGGGCTAGAGGCGTTCGCGGACGTGACGCTCTCGAAGGACCAGGGTGGGTCGTGGACGGTGCCCCCGCACTTCATCGACAGCGTGTGCCACCTCGGCGGCTTCGTCGTCAACGTGTCAGACGCCGTAGACACCCGGGCCAACTACTGCGTCACTCCCGGCTGGCGCTCGCTGCGCCTTGCTGAACCGCTGGTCCCCGGCGCCCGGTACCGCTCCTACGTCAAGATGATCCCGACCGCCGAGGACCCCAGCGTCTACTTCGGTGACGTCTACATCCTCCGGGACGATGTTATCGTCGGTAATATGATCGGCATGCAGTTCCGCCGCTACCCGCGCATCCTGCTCGCGCGCTTCTTCTCCGCCCCTGACGATGCCCATGCACCGCCTGTCGCGACTGCTACCTCTTCCGCCAAGAAGGCCACTACTCCCGCAAAGGTACAAGCACCGAAGCCGGTTATGCAGCCGCCAGTTGCTCCAAAGCCTGAGGCGGTGTCAAAACCTACCACGACAGCTCCTGCACCCCCAGCGGCCCCGGCTCCAGTCCAGGCCGCCGTTGAGACGGCGGCGCCTGATTCTACGACGAAGAAGGCGTTTGACATCGTGGCCGCTGAGGCGGGTCTCGACCTTGCCGACCTAACTGATGACGCCAGTTTTTCAGGCCTGGGCATCGACTCACTCATGAGCTTGGTGATTGCCGAGAAGTTCCGCGAACAACTTGGAGTCGTGGTCTCTGGTAGCCTATTCCTGGAATACCCGAATATCGGGGACTTGAGAGCCTGGTTGGAGGAGTATCACAACTAGGAGAGGTGTATGTCACAAGTTTCTGGATTGATTTAATAGAAACACATAATTCAGATATAGAAGGTTCTGTTTGGTTCGTTGTCTCCGGATTGGGTTTTCTCGTACGTAGGTAGTCTACACTAGAATGATAAAGGCCTACAAGCGCCCGTGACTAACTTAGATAGGATAAACTATTTTCATTTCAATCCGATTTTTATTCCTAGGTACTGGAAAGAATGGTGGTTGGCAACAATGAGCTCCCCCCTTTTAAATCTAGTGACTACATGTAGATAGGAGTCTTACAACAAGTAAAAGGGGCTAAAAGCGGGTCTTTGATGGGTCGTATAACATTAAATAATCCCCATCTCCTATCATACCTTTGACGTGTAGTTCGTCAATACGTTGTTTTATCATGTTACTTAGACCCTCTACCATCAAACACCTCATTAAATTGTTCAGTTTAACTCAGAAACAAAGACAGACTGCCGAAAATAATTGCCAACCTACTGAGTAGATCCGGAGTTGAAAGGGAATTTCACTCATCTACGACAGTCGAACCCTGGAAAGAAAATAGTTACAGCGTAAATTTTCGGGTACAATGTGTTGGACATAAATTTACCAATTCGAAACTCGTGCCCAGTTCATACTACTATCTGTAGGCTGTCCAAGCAGAGTGTGCTTACATCTAATGTCTAATGCTACATCACAACACAGCAGCACAGTACGCACATCTAAAAGACTAGTACAGTCGGATTTAGTCAAAATTATATTTTTCGGTGTTATACGCATTAAAACCAGAAACATTTCCGAGCTGACGTGAGGCCCATGTCTTTTCGTGGCGTCCTAAGATAGCCTATCATACGCTGTGTTGACATGCAATTGAAACACCCCGTCTCACGTTTCCCCTGATTGTCTCAATTGCTGACCGGGCATAATCTGTTATGTAGGTAAACCTGCAAAACAGCACAGACCCATTCTTTCTTCCAGGCTATAGTTCTCCGGCTGACTGTCTTATCCGCATCGGATTCCGAAGGCGCCAATAACGGCACCGACGAGGGGAAACAGAGACCTCGCGAAATGTAGCCACGCCCAGTGGGTGACCAGCTCCTTCGCCTTGGTAATACCAAGACCCAGTGGTGCCTGCGTCGCGTCCAGGCGAAACAGCTCGTTGTTTGTGGGCACCATAACGAGCCATGTGAACGGTAACATCGCGACAGTGGTCAGACCCGCTAGAGCGAGAGCGCCCCAACGCTTAGACGATGAGCGCCTACGGCCGAGGGCCGCGCTACCATACAGGGCAAGGGCCCCGACGGCCATGGTAGGCAATGCCATGTGGCCGTAGTGGTATGTGCGGGCCCACTGGCGGAAGAGGAGCGGGGCGTCCGACGTCGTGTCTAGGAACACGGGAACGGCTATCAGGGAGATAGACATCATCGCTCCTAAAAATGAGCCACACTTGCGTTAGATAGATAGATAGATAGATAAGCAGTTAGACAAGAGGGAGTAGGTTCATTCTCCTCCGTCGCGTCATCAATACGCACCTGATAGGAATGAACCAGTTACCACCGCTGCGGTCTGGGCGGCGCTGGTTGTAGACATAACTAATGAGTCTGGCACGATTCGTGATTCTGTTGAAGTGAGCTTGTATAATACTCATTTCTGTCCATTTCTCTAAATAGCCATCCTAACGAAGTTAAAAGGGGTATCCTATTAGTAGGCTCAGAACCCAGGGGGAAATACTTGTTCGGGCACGTAGAACCGTTGAAACCCACGTATGACCAGCAGTTCAACCCCGCGTCTCCCGAGGCCCGATACTCGAGCCGCTATTATCTCGAGAGGGTTTGGCTACACCAACTCCTCATCTCTGGTGGATTGGACTGCGCGGGAACTCCGGTCCAACTTTTATGAAAATATCACTGGATGAAGCTATACAGGCCAATCACTCAGGCGCAGTTCAAGTATTGGTTCTAGTACCAGGTTAAGCTAGGTGTACAACTGATCCCGTCTAGCAGTCTTTCATTCCATCCACTACCTCCCCGTCCCTGATGAACTCAGTAATCCAGCCAATCGTCATCATGCTCTTCTTCGTATCAGCGAATTTCTCGTGATCACCAACCAGGTGCTGTTTATACCACGGATCATCCTTCATCCTCTTATAGTCGTCCACGCTTTTAAACACAACCTGGCTAAAGCAGTCAAAATCGGCCAAGTTTGCCATCTGGCGGTCGTATAGACGGTTCATAAGAGCCCGTGACTCGTTCGTGTTGTGGATCTTGCTTCTAGTTAGAGAACGTGCCTTTTAAGCATAGTGGTAGTGGTAGTATAATGCTGGTCGGGTTGGATAGCCCTACCATTGTCCACCGCTTCACTCCGTATTTCACCATCAAGTCCTTTGTCATAGGAGCAGACACTTTGATCATATGGTGCCTATAATCTTCCTCGCTCATACCTGGTCGCCGATACCCGCAGATGGTCAGGCATAGGAAATGGTTATCTGCATTGCCCTCAGGGCGCCGTGGGATCTCTGAGACTTCAGCCATCTTTTCCGAGCCGGATATTTTCAAACTGAGTTTATTTTATTCAATGCTCAAGTTGTGAAATGAAATAATGGTTTATGTTATCTTGCTGAACTTGAGAAGGAATCATGTCTTTCTATATATAAGCCATATCTAGTCCCAAGCCACGAGGAGAATAATGACCGATCTCCGGGTTGAATCCCCGATACGGGAGTCTTGTATGCTACACCACCAAAAGAATGATTGATAGAGACACTAGATGGATAAGATACTGAGCCGAGAATTAATAAACCTCCCTTCCCATGGTAACAAGCTTGTCTCATCGTGTTTAAAGATAGAAACATCCTTATTCATAAGGGATAATAAGTAATGAAATGAATGATTATCCATGAACGTAAATATTGAAATATGTGTGAGGTTCACAAGGTATAAACGTAGAGACATGAGATTACATTTACATACTTAAACATTTATTACTTATGCACACATCTCAACCCACTAGTTCTCATTTCTCATTGACGAAAAGACACAGATTTTAAGTCAATATTTATTTGTTCCGCCTGCAGCTAATCCTACCATATTCCCATGAATTTACCTAGTCTAAACGTGTCCCATAGCATAGACCCATACTCACAACGCCCACCGACTATTTGACGATTCCCAGTGCTGAAAGTTCCCGTTAACTCGGTGTAGGGTGCGCGATCAGTCCCTAGGCAGGACCAGTCAAAGGAAGGTATTTGTGCATCCACGGGAAGTAATGCCGGAGCAGTCCCACGGTGATGCACAACGGGGTGCCGCGAGGGAACCTAGCGCCGACACCGCGATTGCCGTTCACGACGCCAACGTTCTTGAGGTCGTAGGTGCCCTCGCCGTCGTCGGCGGCCTCGAGCATGGCGGCCGAAAGGTCCAGATAGCTAATGAAACTCTCCTCTTCATGGAGGGTCAGCTGGTGGCCGCGGGAGACGTCGACCGACAGGCCCCCCGGCTTGATGAAGATGGTAGTGACCCCCCAATCGGCCTGTGCGCGCAGAAACTTCTCAGCCAGTCGCAGATCTTCGTACACGTTGGACGCGGCGCGCAGCATCACGGGCCTGAACCAGCCTGGCATCTTGCGCGCCAGGTAGTCGTCGATGGTAGCCGAGCTCAGCAGCACCAGCTTCGGTAGTTTGATGTCTGCCCCGCCATTTTGAGCCTCCTCCTTGAGGGTCTTCAGGGCTGCTACGACGGTCGCCGATAGGTCCTGGCTGAGGCGGCATCCGGGCAGGTTGTCGTTGCTCGTGACGACCAGGAAGACGGACTTGGTGCCACGCACGCACTCGGTCATGAGCTTGACATCAGTGATGCTGCCGGCGAAGACCTCCACCTGCTTGTTTTCGATGGCTTCGGGGACTATGTTGTAAAACTTTGTCTTGTTGCGGCAGTAGGCTTTCACCTTGTTGTTTGGAGACTTCAGGAGGTTCTGGACGAGAGCTGAGCCGCAGTTGCCCGTGCTTCCTAGAACGGCGTAGGAGGTCATCGTCACCATGTTAGCGGGATAGATCAGCCTTACTTGTGCTATGATCAATTTTGGCCTTTTGGTTTAGACTGAGTTCCGTCCTAGACCTTTGTTAACCTGACCGCAACTGCTGTCAACTACCACTCACAGCGTCACCATCATCCTTAAGCACTAATTTTCTTCATTTCCAAATAGGTAACACATGGATGCCAAGTCTATGACAATGGCTCCGTATCTCCGATCGCGTTTTCTTCTCGTTCCGTAGGTGGAGACCATTGATTCCGATCGGGACTCGGGGACTCGTCAGATCTTGTCTTACATTGTCCCGCGAACATCCACGAATGACCCCACATCGGGCTTCGGAACACGGGACGCATGGTATATCCGGCAAAACTGCATAGGTATCTACGCGTCACTGGTGCCAACAGTACCTCCCACGCAGTGTAACGTTCGGACTTTGGCGCTTAACGCCTTATCGCCAGCGTCGAGCTTGTGTAAGAGGTAGCTAGTCTGATACGCTGAGTGCAGCGCTGGAAGGTGCAGTCACCTACTAACCTACCTATCTACATACCTATCTTCAGAAAGCAACTGTCAACAATCAATCACGCACACGCGCCCGCATTCATCATGGGCTTCCTCTACAGTCAACTTTTCAAGCGCCTACCTTACCCCACCGGCTCATTTACTGGAAAAACTGTCGTCGTCACCGGTGGTAATAGCGGCCTAGGCAAGGAGGCAGCCCGTCACTTCGCCCGTCTCGGCGCATCTCGCCTGATCCTAGCCGTTCGCAGCGTGGAGAAGGGCGAGTCGGCCAAGGACGACATCGCATCCACCACACGCCTCAGCAAAGATGCCATCCACGTCTGGCCTCTCGACATGGCCAGCTATGCCAGCGTCCAAGACTTCGCCGCCCGCCTCGATACCAACCTAGATCGAGTGGACATCTTCATCGCCAATGCGGGCATCGCCCGCTCCTCGTTCCACATGGCCGAGAAGGATGAGGAGATGGTGACGGTCAATACCGTATCGACTGCGCTGCTGATGATGCTCGTGCTCCCCAAGATGAGAGCCACGGCCGCGCGGTTCAACGTCAAGCCCGTCTTTACCGTGGTCTCTTCCGTTGTCCACGAGCACACCCAGCTGCCTCAGAAGTCCGCCCCGGACGGCCAGCTCTTCGCTGCCATCAGCGACCGGGCCACAGCGGAGAAGAATTGGGAGGAACAGTATCCCATCTCGAAGCTACTCGAGGTCTTCTTCGTCAGGGCTTTCGCCCAGGAATACCCCGCATCTCGGTTCCCCGTAACGGTGAATGTTACCAATCCGGGGCTGTGCCACTCGGAACTGGGCCGCGAGGCCAACTCGTGGGGCTTCTGGCTCATCAAACTCATCCTGGCCCGGTCCACCGAGGTTGGCAGCAGGACCTTGTTCCATGCTGGCTCCGCGGGTCCGGAGACGCACGGTCAGTACCTGTCTGACTGTGAGATTTCACGTCCCGGCCCCTTTGTCACTAGCAAGGATGGCGAGGTTGCTCAGAGTCGTGTAATGAAGGAGTTGATGCAGAAGTTGGAAGATATCAAACCCGGCGTAACACGCATTTAAAAAAGGATTTATAGCACAGTCAAGGGAGACAAAGAGAACAAGATGGTGGAGGCTTCCTTACATTACTTAGTTATTACATAATTTCTCCCGTTCGTCAACAAGAGAATAGAATGAGAGCATGGAGTTCTTCGAAAAAATAAAAATAAACTACTTAAATGCTACTCAAGCAAAAGTATATCATTTCACATGCTTGAGAAATTCATCTTCAGCTTTAGAAGCGACAAACACTTTAAATGAATACATATAGACCATCAGATGACTATATTATCATACGACTATAAGCAGTTGTTGTCGCAGTGGATATTGATAACGAAATTCCACCATATTCATTATTATGCTATTTTGATCAAGCTAGTTATCTATCTGAGTATGACACCTCCAACAATCACCGTACGTCATTAATATCATATAACAGAGTATACGAGAGGTTACACCTGCCAAATTGAAATGTAGGGCCTAACCTCATTTAAAAATGATCATCAATCTCCTTCTACGATCTTCTTAATATGTACACAAGTAGCTAACTCGGATCTCTGCACATGCAAGTAGCGTAGAGGAGGGTGAAGATTCGCTACGTCCTACGGAGGTGGCACAGTCAGCTTCATATCTTCAACCCAACCTGACAAACACCGACAACACCGACCAGCCCTTCGTAGGCCCCAGCTATTTACGTTGATAAACTCCGAAGAGGACTTGCACTCACTGTCTTGCTAGTTTCTGTGATGTAACAATGAGGCATATCTAAACCTATGATATTATCCTCAAGATGGTTGAGTCAAACGGTGGTAAGAAGCACAAGGGCGGCTACCGTCAGATTAACAAGTCTCTTAATATCTGTGCTTTCGAAGACTACCTAGAATCCCAACTATCTCATCTTCCCGAGATCGCAAATGTCGAGCAAATTAGCCCTCGGGTGATCCGGGTCCTAGGCCAAAACGCTGGCAAGGTAAGTCGACCAGCGTTGGTTATTACCGCAGAAAGAGGTGCGTCCTTAGGCTACTCGGTGCTAACTACCTGTCCCACTTAGTTCACTCTCCAAGGCACCAACACATACATAGTTGGCACGGGCACCGAGAGGCTGATAATCGACACCGGCCAGGGGATACCCGCGTGGGCGGAGCTGATCTCCACGACCCTCGCGGCACACCAGACAGCCCTCTCACACGTCCTCCTCACGCACTGGCACGGCGACCACACGGGCGGCGTGCCAGACCTAGTGCGTCTGTACCCAGATGTAGCCGCCTCCATCTACAAGCACACGCCAAGCCGGGGGCAGCGGGAGATCGCGGACGGGCAGGTATTCAAGGTGGAGGGAGCGACAGTGCGGGCGGTGCATGCCCCAGGCCACTCGCACGACCACATGTGCTTCATTTTGGAGGAGGAGAGCGCCATGTTCACGGGCGACAACGTGCTGGGCCACGGCAGCGCCGCGGTCGAGCACCTCGGCCCGTGGATGGCGTCTCTGCGGGTCATGCGCGGGCACGACTGCCGCATCGGCTATCCGGCCCACGGCGTCGTCATTGCCGATCTGCCTCGCAAGATCGACGCCGAGCTCGCGTCCAAGACCCGCCGAGAGCTGCAGGTTCTGCAGACGCTAGCCCAGGTCCGGAATGCGGCGGGGGCGGGACCCAGGGGGGGCCGTATCACCGTCAAGGAACTGGTCAGCGAGATGCACGGCGAGAGCCTGGATGACGAGGTCAGGAAAATGGCCATTGAGCCGTTCACGGAGGAGGTGTTGAAGAAGCTGGCCGAGGACGGCAGCGTGGCCTTCGAGGTTAGGGGCGGTGAGAAGAAGTGGTACAGCATTCCGACAACTGAGGTTAAAGTAGACTAGTAATTAGATGTACCTACAATTAGACCGATAGTCAATCATTAACATTGCATGCCCCCATTCGCCTGCTCCTATCTAGAACACACGATGGTGATAGTGGCAGACCATTCTTCTACACAACACAAAAGCCATCTTCAGCCTATTCAAGTCTAATTACAATTCCAATGAGGTGATTCCACAAATTCCCCCCATTGACCACGTGGGCGAAGAACATCCCCTCAAAGCAATCGAGATTAAGCCGTGGCATCCTGCTTGGGGGCTGAGTCTTCTGATACAGAGGCTAGATTAGGTGTGATTGTTCATAAGCTTCAGAAATTGCGACCGTTAGGTCCGTGAGTCGGATTCCGATGCTGCATGTAAGATCGGTGTTTGAAGCCCACCCTACACCGTGTCCAACTGCCAATTAGGAAAAGCCGAGAGTATCAGGTGATACATCTGCATTTTGATAGATTGTGAATGAGTAGAAGATAGCGAACAGCATCAGCTCTTAGTTATTCTATGGTGGCGTGTCACACCAAGCCTTATGTGATCTAAGATGTCGTTTGGAACAATTTACACCCACGAGGCAAGTTAGACGGCGCTACAGATGAGCAATTGGGACACCTGCTGAACAACGTGTTATTTAGCTTAACCCTCGAACAACAGCCATCCTAGCGGTTGCCAAAGAGCAAGGTCTCCAGTTAGAGGTTATCTACGCAGACAAGGAAGGGAACAAGGAGAACTATGAAAAGCTCCTTCAGATCAACCCCCTGGGACAGGTGCCGACGTTCGTAGGAGCAGATGGCTATGTGCTGACCGAGTGCATGGCTATTGCTCTATACAGTGAGTCTCCGCGCCACTCTACCTGTAAAGCTGAGATTTTAATCTCACCCTAAAAATAAAAGTCACATCGCGGAGCGACACCACAACGCTGCTCGGATCTACCCGTCGAGAGTATTTCGAAATCATCAAGTGGATGTCCCTCGCTAACTCGGATCTGTTGCCCAATGCCGGTGGCGTCGTGTTTCCCCTGATCGGCCGCACGCTACCGGTGCGCAAGGATCATCAGGATAGCCTGCGTGCCTTTCACGAGGATTGCCGGCTGCTGGAGAGCCATCTGTCGACGAACAAATACCTGGTAACCGACCACGTTACGCTGGCCGACTTCTTCACGGCCAGTATGATGAAGTTCCCGTTCATGCTAGGACATAAGGTGCTGCACGCAGAGTATCCAAGGCTGACAGAGTGGTTCAATCGGGTGTACGAGATGCGGATGTTTAAGGAAGTGGCCGGGGACTTGCATCTCGTAGATGCGCCGTTCCCGACACTGTAGGTAGCGAATGGATATTAGGAACGCATTAGATAGTCATAATAATTAATGGTTTTCTAGCTCAGAATAGTAGAACGATATTATGATATCTATGTGATAGGTATTTCATCTGATGCCAGCTACCGGACGGGGCGGTGATATCCATTCATTATGAGAGTAAGAGTTAAAGAATATAAGAGACTAGGATAACACAACACAAAGCCTGAGGTCCCATATGTATGCCCTTGACAATGAACTAGTAATCCTTATATCTTGGTCCGGTCTTCACACCGTTCCAGTATTCCAGTAGCCGTTCGGTTGTGCATCGAATTGGGAAGAACCCTCGGTTGACGGGCTCTGCGATGGAGCCTTCCCTACTGTCAGTTACGGTCGACCACAGGGTTCACTAGAACTTTATAAAAGTATTTTAATTTATATATATATATATTAAGATGCAGTTTATTTACAGAAGTAAATTTAGTGACAATAATAAATAAGGTCTGCTTATCCAAAAAGAAAAAAGTAATAAAGTCTCAGTGAACCCTATGACTTCCCATAGTCAGCTGTGCCTGTTGTCGACTGGCACGAGCCGGGTCAGAGGGACCGTAGTGGGATTCAAACCCACTTGCACTTTATTTACAAACATGGTAAGATGATAATGAAGGGTTCGGGATGCAAGTAACACCAGTTTTGATTGCTGTGGATGACGGCGCAATTTATAGTTTAATTTCGTGGACACGATCACGATCAGTCGGTGTAGGACCTATCAATTTTATGCATAGTTTCCTATTCTAGGCGACCAAATAACACAGATCCTTAGGTAAGGTCTTAAGTTATCAACAAGTTTAATACGATTCGTGGAGAATGCTCTTCGTAAAATCAGCTCATACCCGCCATATGTTAGTATCCGGACCCTTCGATTATGCCGCGCCACCGTCAACGGTGATAGTCTTTCCATTAATCCACTCGCCTTCCTTGCTTGCGATGAAACAGACGACACGGGCAATATCCACGGGGTACCCGTTACGAGTTAACGGTGATGCATGAGCCGCCATCTAGCATCATCCATTCTCCGCATCAGCTAATCTTCGCAAAAATCACGTCACAGGGGACAAAAAACGCCAAACAAGGGAGGAAGGAAGAATAAAAGACTCCAAATACCTCTTGCCGCTCCTCTGCGGTGTACTTCTCGCCGCCGGGGATATAGTGCTGGGAGACCTCGTGGAACATATCGGTGACGGTGCCTCCCGGGGCCACGGCGTTGACGGTGATCTTCCTGGAGCCGCAGTCCTTAGACAGCACGCGCACGAACGAGTCGATGGCTCCCTTGGACCCCGAGTACAGCGAGTGTCGCGGCACGCTCAAGTCCTTGGCCGTGTTTGACGACATGAGGACGATGCGGCCGCCTTCGCCGAGGCGCCGGTAGGCCTCGCGCGCCACGAAGAACTGCCCGCGCGTGTTCAGGCTGAAGACCCGGTCGAACTCCTCCTGTGCGATGTGGTAAAGAACCAACTGTCAGTTCTGCTGCTGCTAGTCTGTCTTATCGCCCTCCACGCCAATGCAATTGGGAGGAAGAATCATATAAAGGGTCTTATCACCTACTTCTGTGACTTCGTCCAGGTGTCCAAAGCTTACGACTCCCGAGTTGCTGCACACGATGTCGAGTTTTCCGAAATGTGCCATTGCCTCATCCATGAGCTTGGAAGTCTGGGGGACCTTCCTGATATCCGCCTGGAAGGCTACGGCATCCGATCCTAGGTCCTTGATCTCCTTGACCACCTTCTCCGCCGAGTCCCGGGAGTTGGCATAATTTATGACGACTTTAGCACCGCACCTACCCAGCTCGACAGCTATGGCTGCTCCAATCCCTCGACCTGAACCCGTAACTAGGGCGACCTTCCCATCAAGGCGGTAAGGGATGTAAGGAGTAGACATTTTGACACGTAATTAGTCAGCGGTGGATGCTCAGTAAGTTCGGGTGCGATACAAGTATGAGGGTAACTTAAAATATGGACAAAACGAGATAAGAACAGGGTCATTAATAGGTTTAATATTAAAGGAAATATTTTATAATTATAATTCGTGAAACAATGATGTTGAACAATCAACCAGACCCACGCTGTACTATCGGTACCCGTGACATTTCCGGACTCCGATCTCCGAAATGCGGTGCCGGCGATAAGCTGTATGTGTGATTACTCTCCCGAATCTCGTGTAATGTGATGTGAACGGGCGTCCAATGCCGGTAAAAGGCGGCTTGTTGATTCCTAAAGTATGGGTAACTAAGGATGTTCGCGTCAAAATGGCGTTACCTACCATTAACACTAGGACAATCCTGCCGAAGTCACAGCCGCTGCAGATTTATTACATGATAAAAACTGCCATCCTCGTGATCGTAGAAGAACCGTACTGTGAGAGCGCATCACATCTTGAATGACCTTGTTGGTGCACTCTGTAAGGACCACGTTGAGTAAACATGAATTGGAGATGGACTTATAATACTATTATTCGCATAATCCAGGCCACGGATATCCCCATTACCCTCTTTAGCATGATGGCAATATACTATAGCACTATCAGGAAGTTTGCTCTGGTAGGACTCGACTAATGTTCTCAAAGTGTATCTAGCGTGTTGGCTATCCTCATCCCTGAGATATGTCCGGCGTAAGGACCCGGGAATTTTAGACTTCAATGTAAAGTACTAGAATGGTCCTGAACATTAGTCTCCTGATTGTAGATTCGCCTTGGCCTTCATTAAGACGAACCTTCGACCGTCAAATGGGAGTAGTTAGGTTGGGTTAGACCTTTCGCATCACTGTGAAGCTAGACGTCATATAAATTACAATCCATTATCGCTTATCGAAGATACACATCGGAAATTATTAAAAAAACAAGCCCTCAGATTTATTTTACAGCTCTATTGGAAGGATCTATAGCCTGAACTCCGATCCTGACTGACCATTCACAAAGATTTGATACTTAATCTTGAAGGCCACGGTGGCGCTAGAACGAGACTGCAGCTTGTCGACGATCACCAAACCTCCCAAGCCGTCCATGACGCTATTGATCATGGCGATCAATTCCTCCTCTTGCATCTCGTGTCCGTTGCCCAGCTGCATCTTCCATAGATCGCGCAAGCGGGCGGCCTCTTCGATATAAGGTTCGATCGAGCCTGGATTAGGAAGCACCTGTATGACCAAGACGAAGATAGCGGCTGGCTTAATCTTTAGAATACTGAGGTGAGCTCGCAACGTGGGGATAATGGTCACGTCGGCAGAATGGAGCGGGCCCGGGTCGGCCGGGGGCACCTGGAACATGTAAACAGCAGCGTCTTGTACGGTCTGCGGGAAACCCGGCGCGTATGTTTGGCAACTAATTCTCGAATTCCGGCGACCGGAACTCTCATGTTCACCAATTTCGATACCATTGTTCGTGACGGATGTCGGTTCGCTTAGCTGAACGATGAATTGGAGCGTGGGAAATCGCTGGGCGAGAGCCGTAGCCGTATGTGTGGAGCGAGCACATACCTATACATCTAGTCAATCAGCCGTACCCTGATAAAATGGGCCAGTGAATTGATTTTCGCCAGAAGCCAAAGCAGACAGACTCACGTCCACTACGCACGCATCTCCTACCCGAAGCCAATCCAGCTGGCCTAGAACCTCCATCACGCCCTCTTCGGCGTCCACTGTGCAACGGGAAAATGCTGGCCATTGTCGTTGTAGTTTCTTTCGTTGCTCGCATGCCAAGTAGAAGGGTTGCGAGGTGTTGAAGGCCGTGGCGTACGCCGTGGCCGTGTCGGGAGACTGGCCCGGCTGCCCCTGGAGCCTGGTCGCCACCGACGTTTGCAGTGCTGCCGGAACCCCGGTCTCGGCTAGGAACATGGCTGCATCCAGGAACGAGGACTGCGTCACGAACCGTGCGGACAAGGCCGTGTGGGTCACGAACCCGGGGCTCGGTTCGCGCAGAAACCCCGCCGTCGCGGTCATGCGCACGATGCGAGATAGTTGCCCTTCCGAAACGCCAATGAGATCAGCGACATCCTTCATAGGAGCGCTGTCGTTCAGTGGGATGCACGCAAGGACCTGGAAGTCACCAAGCCACCGCAAGCACGCGAGAATTTGGCTCTTTGGATGGATAGTACGGTAAGCTGTCTGCATTTGCCCTGATAGGCAACATTGTAGGGGCTGCAAAGCAGTGGCAACGCACCTTGCTGCTTATCTGCTGAATGAAGTCAAGCGGCTGTGTCAGGTAAATCTGAAATTGCTTTAAACTCGCAAGAAGGTTCTGTCTGGCGCGGTGCAGCTCGCTTGGGTCGTCACGTGTGGCATTTGAAGGAGTGTCGAAAAGGTAAGACGGAGAGCTCGGAATACTACGGCCCACATATTTAACTTGCTCGACGAGAAGGTTGGTCGCGCTCGCGATATCGCTAGCATACCTTTCTAGATCATCATGAGTGATATAGGTGTCCATGGCGAAATCTCCACTGGGATGTGACGGATATGAATCTAGAAAATCGGAGTAGTAATAAAGCAAGGGTAGGTTTCGGGATGCAGACAGATCATGATGGAACGCTATTAATTAGTTTGAAAGGGTGCTGTAATACTTTATGCCCGGTGTGGTAGTACTGCTTGCATTCGGTAAATATGCTGATTCTAGACAGTCCTACATTACATACTTACATAAACACATCTTGCATCCCCTCAGCTGACAGCATAAAAAGGCGGTTTTAAGTTTAACAGTAGAGGTACACTGCTAGTGGTGCAATATATGCAAGCAAAAAAAGATAAGCGGTAACGGAAACTTTTATTTAAAAAGGAATTAATAAAAAAAAAGCCCCGATTGGCTTCATCGCCAGCAGCCATCTAATCTCCTTCCACGACGATATTCCCACGACGCGACCAGGTTTCAATACATGGATCGTCTCAGATGGGCATTTTTGGTGGTTACCGGCCATATTTTAAACCAACAAGAAATTTACTTAGCCTAGGCTGATGCGATATAACGGTTAACAAAGACATTGAAGACTTACCCACCAAGTCGTGACGTGGCGGATAGAATCTGTGTGTTCACAACGGCTCCGAATAGAGTTAGGGTCCTTGGCGAGAGCTTGAGACTTAGTCTTCTTGAGCTCCTCAATCATTTCCGTAGACCAGTCCGAACAGATCAGCGTGCATGATTGGGGGATGTTCTGGCCGTATGTCTGAAAGATCTGAGACATGCAAGATCCCTGTTGCTTCGCTGAAGGGAGCAGCGAGTTAGATATCCAAGCATCGTAGCAATACGTTTCGCCGCCGTAGCCTCTGAGTTCTTATAAATTTCCGCTGTGGTGCTCCATCCTTCTGGCGTTGCTCTAGAAGGGAAATGAGTATGGGACGGCAGGGGAAGTCAGGGGTTGGAATTCAAATCATACCTAGCGCCATAATATTCGTCTAAGGCGACTAACTACTGGCCTCTCTATAACACAAAAGATTTCGGAGATGCTGGAATCGGACCGCTGAATACGGTAAATGAAGGTTCAAAGGCACGGAGATGGGCGACAATGATAAACAACCGATCCGAGATGCAAAAAAGTAAGTAAGATGACTTCGCCTACGTAGGTTGTTACCCAACAGCCTGATAGGAGTTGGCCTGCCGGCTCCCCGCTTCTGCACTATTATTTCTCGCTCCATTACCTCCAACCACATTCGAGTAGGGACTTCAACTGTGAAGGACTAACGCAGCATACGTGTAAGTATCGGGTCAAACAACCGGACAACCCGAGCCTGAGCCGAAGCCTAGGCGTTAAAAACAGCTAATCTCTCAAGAATTTACTTCAAGTAATACATAGCCGCCGCAATAGACTCTACATCTGGGAAATCACCTGCGGTCCGCATCAAATTCACTTGCGCTCGCAAGATGAACCGTGTAACCAGTCACTCGGTATACAAGCTCGCGTACATACTTCGGAACTGTCGTTAAAGACATGGCAAGTGTTATCAATGGCAAAGGTCAACATAAAGAGTGATCCATGTGTATGTGATATTATAGGTGCTATCCGAATCGAGTGTATATATATGTCTTAAAGAGCTCTAGTCATTGTTGCAAGTACAGGAGGTTTGGTCATTCTATGATCACAAGGCATGGTATGCTTGCTACCACTAATGAAATTTTCAATGTTATAACTTGTATGTGTAGAATAATACGTTAAGTTTGTTGTTCCATAATGTTCACTTTCTAAAGGGTTTCCTTCTATCGTAGTAAAGGAACTTGTCTCTTAGTTAGTATGGCCAAAGCCTAAGTGTGTTCCAACTAACTACCCCAAGCTGTGGAATGAGACCTTAGGATGATAGCAACCTTCGAACTAGGTAACCCGAATTTGAGAAGGGTAAAATCTCTGGTTTGGTACTAATATAATGATAATCTGTTGTTTATCTAGGTGCTCGCTGCTCAACGAACCGATGGATTCTTGACTGCGATGTGTATATCCCTTGTTAGGATTCAACTAAATAAAATAACCTTGGCAATTCAAAATTAGTGTATATGGTCCACGGAAATACGTTTGTCTTGTAGAATAATCATTGCTTTCTAGAACTACCTTGTTAGGGGATGGAACCAAATGCTATTTGATACAGATCTTATCATGTCCCATGTGGTGATATAAGTATATTTTTAAAATAAAATAAAATATTTTCTTTCCTTTCATTTTATTGCTTAGAAACAGCATGTGATAGAAATGGGATGAGTCATTTCTCTGGTTCTATAAACTTAGGGGTAGGGTTTTGATTCAGTGTAGCCCCATCCCGGCCTTTCCCCCGGGCCCCATATATTTAGTGCACATAAAATTTTTCACTTATATTACACATTAAGCCGTCGGTTTTCAATTCAACAACAAGCAGCTTCGGTTGCCCGGTTAGCTCAATCGGTAGAGCGCGAGGTATGTTCTTTCTTCCTAGCTTATCATTGATTAACCTTGCTAATTCCTAGAGTAGACTCTTACACCAAGAGGTTATCTCGAGGTTGCGGGTTCGACCCCCGCATCGGGCTCAATTCCTGATGCATCTCGAGAAATCGAGATACTACGAACCTTTCTTTTTTGTTCTTTTTTGTGTTATTCTTTCTTGTTGACTGTTTACTTACTATATATACTTGGTATACAACGTCGGTTTTCATCCTCGTTATCAGTATGGCGTGAATACAAGTAACCCGTGTTTATAGGGTCCTCCCAAGACGCGGAGAACGGAACCGGGCGACAGCGTGTGGTAGGAAGGAACCCTTTTATTTCCGGAGTGAGTTTCACAATACAAGCTGGTCAGTGTGATGGGAGTATGTTGCAATGGGGATGGATGCATCATGTCCTGGAGCTCATTTAACTCTTATCAGCCCTTCCTATTCCAGCGCATAGCGACCCTGGACTTACAAACATAGGACCTGCGTAGCGATGGTGCCGCTTGCAGTGCTGCTGCCGTGCTCGAAGACAAATCTTCATAGATCTTGGTTTTCGAGAGTTGGAGCTCCCGTCTTGGCGGATGATGCCCTTCTGGGATGAGTGGTTGAAGATGATAGCTTCCCGGAGAGGTCCAGCGATAGTTGCAGCCCCTGAAAGAGGGCTATGACTTACAGCACAGATGCAACTACCGCCCACTGCTGCTTCTGTATCCCAGTCCCAGTCGGTCGGAGTCCGAACCAGGACCAAAATATATGCTTTGACGAATGGTTTTCTGGGGTTTGCCCCCAAAGACAGTCCCGCAGACGCGATCACTTATTTTCCATGACTTGAGCGAGCCTGGTGAGATGGTGTCGGCACTCTCCAACCTGCATGGCCTCTCCAGAGAAATTACAGCCGGACGCGAGGGCGCCTTCTTTCACTGACGCAGAAAATTTGTATTTCACTTCGGTTCAGCGCAAGACCGTGGACCTTGACTAAAACAGCTCCTCCGGAGCTCTAAGGACCAACGTGGTCTTATGTCTTAGATAGGAAGCCGCCAACGTTGGTAAACACAGCCTCGTGGTGCGCTTGCCGTAATCATTGCAAGTAGGCTCCAAGAACATTTTGAGAGAAAGAAATTCACTTCATGTGGTATCCGTGGCGGAGCTCAGGCATCTTAAGCAAGAGAGGGTTGAGATGTACGTGATGTTTGATAAATGAGTGCAGATCTATCCATTTCAAGACAACGAAAGGCAACGCTGAGCTATTATTAACTGGTATATATCATCCCCACGATTTCCCGATTTATTTCAGTCGCTGTTATGTATATTCTTGTAGTTGACTTATGTGTATGTACCTACCTACGAAACGACTGAACTGCTAGCCAGAAATATCTGTGTGGCGTGGTTAGATACCCAAAGTTGGTGGAAAACATGTCAGACTGTTTCAATCTTGACTCAAACGGACATTTATGATACAATAAACATCTTGTTCTTTGGCCACCCAATGGTTATTTGTAGAAAGCTTAAATGCATTCCTATAAACGAAAATCGCGAAAATCCAAAAATAACTCGTTGACTTCGTATGGTTGAACCGCGGCGCATTAAAAGGTTATATGTGGTCGAATCCGGAACTAATTTTTCATACGGGAGATGGTCATTATTAATAAACTTGGTGTTGCTGCTGTGGTTCTGTTCTACCGCCGAGAGGCTATGTGAATTACTTCATTCTTCTTGTATAACTTACCTAGGTATACTCCGAGTAATACGGTCGTTAGAGCTGCTTCAGCCGCTTGTCTCCTCGGTTCCGGTCTGCTAATTTTACTGCTTTGTCATAGGTTCGGAGAATACTTCTTTTGTTTTCTTCAGCTAAGCCACCTCCAGGCATGCTAGACTTTAAATTAGTAATACGGCATTTTTTTCGGGCTCAGCATACTACGTCGGGGTCGCCAAATGCAACTGTACCTGTAGACCCTCTTGCTGGGCCACTAACTATACCCCCCTGTCTATCTCCTATCTTCTGTGCTTTACCTTACCTAACTAATCTCCAGACTACCTTCGCAGTTGGGGTTTGGTGAGGCCATCGTCTCTGTCGCCTATCATACAATAAATAATCTTGATTACGCGTTTATAGCATTGTCTTCTTAATGTGATGGGTATTTTTGATATACGTTTGTTTAAAAAGCTTCCCACGTTCTATAGCTATCTTGGCCAGTCAGTTACGTCACCGTCTTGCATTGAAGCCCCTCACCTGCATACGTCAGGAAGCCCGGGCAGATCGCGGGGCATTTTTTCATGCGCCTGACAAATAGGTAAGATATTGCCGAGTTGGGCACTCTTGGAGACCCAATATTGAACGGATAGTCCGCCCTGACTCATCAGAAATAGTTGGCTTCTCCGAAACTTTGCTACCGAAGTCGAGCATACCTATGTTAGCCTCTGGATTATGTGAATTTATAGGTACTCACATAATAGTAGAAACTTTGGTTTAAGAATGATATGGCTATCTTGTATATATGTGGCTATGTATCTACATATGCAAGCGACACGCACTTGTAAGCAGCTTTGCCAATGTTCTAGCTAAAGAGGCGGTAAGTATAGCCAGCTGGGTAGAGCTGATTAGTAACTCGACTTTTCTAATGTGGAGATTTTGAGCCGCCTTGTTATCAACACGACCGTACGTCGTGGGATAATATTATATGTTTCCGGAATGAGGACAACTGATTAAAAAGCATCGTTGGTAACTCTACCGTGCACAGGTCAGCAACAGACGGGACCGACAGCTATGAGCATCAAAGTTTGGTTCTCCGTTAAAACCAATCATGAAAATGACCTTAAGTATCTTGATGTTCCGGCTTCGTCCATCCAATGTTCGGCCAGGCCAACTCAACATCTTTCCTACTCAACTCAAGCAGCGATCAAGCACCGTATAAGCGATGAAGAGCGACTTCGTTGGACCAAATAACGTGGAAAATACTTACAGGGACAACTTTGCCCGTCTTGACGGATTAATTGCTTGCAACGCATTCTTAGACGCGTTCCTTCCAAAATCTCAGGTTGCCAGTCACTCTAATCCTGAATACTTCCGAGGTGAGTATATGCCCTCTACCCATTGTCAACGATTATATCGATTGAAACCACAACAAGTATACTGATAGTCAGATCCAGAACCCACTTGGCCCTCGCCTAGGGATGAGCCTGTATCTGCTCGCTTGCAAACCCCAGAGTCTTACGTTCGCCGGCACCAACCAACTTGCCAGGATCAATGGCATCTACTGCTTAGGCTGCAACACAAGACCAACGAGGATCATGCAGTGTTGAAAACTTATCTCATCCAGAATGGCTGCCCTGTATTGTCTGGGTGGCTTGATACTCACCCAACTGCATCCAGTATGCGCGAGGTCGGTCTCCTCACACTTCGCGATATTCTACACGATAAGCCACCTGTTTGTATTCGAGACACGTTCGCGGCGATCCTTGTTCAACACTGTATTTCCAAAATTGTGTCTGGGATTGACCATACTGGCTATATATTCTTTGAGTGGAGCACGGACATATTCTCTAAGGAAGAGCAGGAACGACTCCGTCCAGTATACGAATATGTGTCATCCGGATACATTCCAGATAAGTGCCAGGAGGTATACATCCCACCTAAAGAACTATCAACGTTTGATACATCTGTCTACCTAGGAACTGGTGCACAATTCAATGACCAAACTCTCTCATTTGCTCCAGGGGAGTTCACCCAAGAATTAGGCCAAACCACGCCACCTCCACATATCTCACCCCTGATATATGGCATGACAATGTTTGGTGACCCGAACCCTTCTATTGGAACTTTGTACTCTTGTCAGCTACCAATTGCATACAAGAATACCTCTACCAACAACCATATACCTTTTTGCCCCCCTATGTCAATGTCTCTAGGACATTCCCCGTCCCCCCTAATTACAAGTGATTCCTCGGCGCAACTAGCTTCTCATTCTCAAATGCATATTCCACCCAATTCTCCTATTCTTGGACCGGAATCTTATAATATTCAATCGGACAGCCTGTGCACCAAGTTAAAGAAGTCTCGATCTTGGGCAACACTTATGACGTATCTAGCTGGTGAGAATAGCACCAACTATAGTACAAATCCATGACAACTAACTCTTCGCAGGATTCGGCTTACAGACAAACCTTTTAGATCAGTTCTCTGTTACTAGGATCGGTCTGCCATGTGTGAATCCTGATTTATCCCAAACGTCATGCAGTCAGGTACGCAATGATCGGTTTAGGGAGGCTATCCAGCTTCATCTGCTACTTGCCCTAGCTCCTGAGCATATCTCCGTTATCGAGGATACGGTTATTGAGGGAATAGAGAGCGCGACAAAGCTTATGCTTTCGATGGGGGTCCTCAGACGCCTACAACATGTCCAGGACTACCTATTATTACTTGGCCAGGTAAATGCTCACTGTAGTCACGTATGGTGATACCCATGCTTACTTCTTACAGTCTCTAATTCGGAAATGTATATACCGAGAGAAGTATACATCACTTGTCCTCAAACACTGTTCGGATCTCAAAATTCTGCCTGATCTTGTTGTATCGTCTGATTCCCTCGACTATTGTCAGCCACCCATGAAGAGAGTGGATAATGGGCCCCGGGGATACTACGATCCAACATGGATTATTGACAAACCGTATCCAGGGCAATGCGTGGAAAATTGCCTCGCGGTTCCTCACTCTCACTATGACTCAAAAAGTAAAAGAAGTCTCTCCGTCGAATCAGACATGTTCCCCATGTACGCCAATGAAAGCTCTTCGAAGTCTATGTAAGAACATTCCCCCTACCCTTTACATCTGATTACAACGCGGTACTAACGTAGAAAGTATCTCGAAAGACTGTCGAGAGCCCGGATCTGGAAACCAATGTTGTCTTGATTGCGACAAGGTCTATACTGGGAAAAGTGCAAACACATCTTTTCTCAGACACAAAAGAACAAAACATGGTGACAGAATGTACAAATGTCCATGCTGCCGTGAGTTGAACAGCCGCACCGATAATCTAGCGGTTCATATCAGATCTCAGCACCCAACAGAAAGAATTCCGAGAGGAAAAGACGAATGGAACGAATATAAACTGTCCCAAGTTCCCTAATACCTTCCTGCCAACGGGGTTTCCATTGGAGCTCCAGTCCACACATTATCACGCAGTACCCCGTATGGAATACCGGATATTCAATAAAAAACACAGGGTGTACCACATTCGAACTTTCTTATCCCGTCGTTTGTCATTGTGTCAGCTATTTGGTCAAGTTGGTCTGCTGGAGGAGAGACAATGTATACTAATAGAAAATAATTCATGGCGAGGATTCAAAAAGAGGAAGATTTCAAAGTAGAAACCAACAGTCAATTGCTTACGGTGCATCGATAGAACATAGTTTATGGAAGTAAATGGGTTGTTCAGGGGGGAAACATTGGTATAAGTGTACTGGTCTCTAGTTCGCGTAGGGGTAGTCTCCCTTGATCGGTTGGTTTTTAGAAACATTTTATTTAACGTTCTCCTTTTCTCGGCCGTGAATAAAAGGCAGCCATCCCTTCTTACAAAAGACGGGTTGTTATTTAGCTTATACAAATTAGAAATTTATTACTAGATCTTTAAGGTTTCTTATTTATTAAGATTAAAAACAATTTAATAATATTAACGCATTAATTAATATTAAGTTTTTAAATATTAACATTAATTAATTAATAAAATTATATTAATATTAATATTATTAATATATTAATATTACGTAAACGATTTAATCGAAACTTAAGTTATAATTAATTAAAATATTAATATATAAAATATATATTTATATAATTATTTCGATTTTATATTAATAAATTTAATAATAAAAATTTCACTTTTATATAATATTTTAATTATTAATTATACGAATATATAACTTATTATTATATATTTTACGATATTTTTTTTATTAATTTATTTATTATTATATTAATACTTTAAGTTTTATAAATAAATTTAATAAATAAATTTAATAAATTTAATTAAAATATTAAAAATTATATTTATAATAATTATATAATAATAATAATAATAACTTTAAAATAATAAATTATAAATTTAATTATAAATTTAATACATTTATATAATAATTTATATATATAATATTTAATTTAATATATAATTTATTAATAAATATATATATTAATTATATTAATAATATTAATATATTAATTAATATTATTAATTAATATAAAATAAATAATTAATATTATTAAATTATTTTTAACCTTATCATTTACTAATAACTTATTAATCTTACAAAGTCTATATTAACCGATAAAAAGAAAAGTATAACCAAAGGATCTAAACCACCCTTTCCGCAATGACCCCCAGGGAGCCAACTACCTAAAAGATTATATAACTTCATGAACATGTAAACACAGTTACCATCTTGTTCTTCATTTAACATCAAATATATTCAAACTGCAGCGCGTAATATACACGTCTAATAAGACATCAAAAATATGAAGTTCAATCGTATGAAAGCTTGGTGCTCATTGTGCAACAACGGTAAAGTCTATGTATGAAAGAATATTGCGTTATTCTAATTTAAAGGAGTTAAGCAAGAAATCGGTATTGAGCTTATTGAGAGTCCCGAAAAGCCGTTCGTCCTACGGAACCGCGTGGCTGGATGGAAGCAGGCCATTAACCAACCCGGCTGTTTGCGGTAACAATACAAGTCTTGGCCACAACTGGGCTTGCCTATGAAAAAGTAATTGCATATAATAAATATTTCACGGCATTTTCAATTCTAGATGGCATGGGAAGTAACATAGTAGGTACTGTGGGATAATCTAGTATGTACATAAGGTAGGCACCTACATAAGACAGCCAACGGAATCCCCTGGTTGTACATAAGTACTTCAACATATCAAACTTATTATTTTTCCAGTACACAACGGATAGTGCAATACCTTGTGTGAATATTCTAATATATTAGCTGGACTGGGGCGTGTAACACTCAGGCAACCGATTATTACAGTTTATACGCATCATTTCGAACGGGCAGGTATGTAGGTAATTTGCCATCTCTGGTTTGCCTGACGTCACAGATACATCAACATCACGCATTTGACTAACACGCACCTGCGCAAGTAAATATAAACACTTCCACAGCCGCGACCTAGAGGCTAATTGTTGTCTTCATATTCAATTCAATTCCTTGAAACCCAGACTCTCGCGTACTTAAACCTAGACGATACCCTCTAAAATGTCGGCATCACACGGCGAATTCAAACCTGTCCCTGAGAAGCAGGCTCAGGACCTGCCTGGGTGAGTTGATCACATAGACATGACGATGCCTACCAAACATTTAAAAAGGTCAACGCAGGCATGCTAATCATCTTATAGCCTAGAGAAGAACATGAAGCCATCAAGCGAGCCCACAAAGCTCGAGGGCAAGGATGGATTTACCGAGTACAAACCCGCCAAGAAACTCGCGGGCAACAATGCGCTCATCACAGGCGGCGAGTACGTCTATCTATCCACTCCCTTACTAAATCGTTTGGAAACGAGACACCCTAGCTAACCGGATCCGTAGCTCGGGCATCGGCCGCTCCGTAGCGACGCTCTTCGCGCGCGAGGGGTCCGACGTCAGCATCGTGTACCTGCCCGAGGAGCAGGAAGACGCCAAAGAGACGCAGCGGCTCGTCGAGAACGAAGGGCGCGCATGTCTTCTCATCGCCGGCGACATGATGGACAACGAGACGTGCCGGCGGGCAGTGCAGCAGCACGTGGACCGGTTCGGCGACACGATCCACGTGCTGGTGAACAACGCCTCGAAGCAGGTGATGTGCGCGGACATCGCGGAGATCGACCTGGACGCCGTCGAGAGCACGTTCCGCAGCAACATCCTGCAGATGTTCGCCGTGACCAAGTACGCCGTACCGCACATGCGGAAGGGCGGCAGCATCATCAATACCGCTTCGACCGTCGCGTTTCGCGGTACCAAGGCGATGGTGGATTATGCCGCCACCAAGGGCGCTATCGTTTCGTTCACGCGCTCCCTCGCGAAGCAGCTGGTCGAGAAGGGCATCCGTGTTAATGCGGTGGCTCCTGGTCCCGTGCACACGCCGTTGCAGCCCGCGTCCCGCCCTGCTGAGGATATGGAGGGCTTTGGGCAGAAGTCGCAGCTGGGTCGGCCTGGACAGCCGAGCGAGGTGGCTCCTAGCTTCGTGTTCCTTGCTTCCAAGGACTCGGAGCTCTATTACGGGCAGGTGTTGCATGCGTATCCGTTGGGAGATTGAGTTTGCCTTTAGGGAATGAATCCACGCTTAAGCGGTCGAGTAACTAGGCAGACGGAGGAGACTTGTAGATTAGCCCGCACCCAGGAACTTGCGTAATGAATGATGAATAAGTTATGCCAGACTGTCAAGTGGCTATATATCCTACATGGGATACACATGATAAAGTAGGCACAGTGAACGAGTAAGCCTCAACATGTGTTGGTAAATTGAAACTCTGATTTGATATCTTGATTATTCCCCTATTGGTTCTTGATCTATAAGCATGTTCATTAGTCCAGGTTCTATGTGCTCATCATTTCCCCCCTTTCGTTTTCAGTCACGCCCAGAAATGTACCGGTGGAGTCTCGAAAGGCCGAGATCCCATATCCTTTGAAGTCTGACCGACAAATTACGCAGAAGATTTCCTTACCCCAGACCACGCCGCATTTTACGTGCTTCCGCCGGTTTCACCATCTCTCCCCTCTCCCTCTCCCCATTACGGTTCGCCACCCCACCACCTCACCAGTCTCCCTCCCCTTCATCACTCTCCGCTTCACTATCCTCCTCACCGACGCCCTGCTTAAAAACCACCTTCTCGCAGAGCGCGAGACACTTCCTCATGGGCAACCCGACCACATTATCGACGCTCCCCTCGACCTTCTCGACCAGCAACATGCCGCCCACGCCCTGGATCGCATACCCACCGGCCTTATCGGCGCCCTCCCTGGACCGCACATACGAATCGATGACATCGTCGGGCAAGCCGTCGGACTCCCGCGCGAACAGGACCCGCGTCTCCTCGACGTGCGTCCGCATCTCGTAGCCGGGGTGCTGGGCGTCAGCACGCGGGGCCACGGCGCACACGGCCGTCAGGACCTTGTGGGCGCGCGTGTCGCGCAGGTGCCGCAGCATCCGCGCGTGCGCCGCCGCCGACGCCGGCTTCTCCAGGATCTGCCCGTCCCGCGTCACGATCACCGTGTCCGCCGCGATCACGAGGTCCGGGTCGCCGCCTGGGTGGGGTTGTTTTATCTGGCTTTTCCTGTTGTTGTTGTTGTTGTTGTTGTTGTTGCTGTTCTTCTTGTTTCCCGTCGTGGTCTTCTTTCCCGCTGCGGCTGCGTCTTCTGTGCTATCTCCCGTCGTATCATCTTCGTCGTCATCTCCTTCCTCTTCTTCCTCCTCAGCCTGAGTCTTGCTCTCTACCGCCTCCACCAGCTCCGCGATGGTCGTCTGATAGACATCGAGGGCCTTCTGGCGGGCCGTGCCGGCCACGTACCCGAAGGGGCCCAGCTCCGTCTTCGACAGGTCCTCGGGCTTCGTGCTCGCGCGGACCTCGATGTTGCTGAGCCCCAGCTGGGCGAACATGGCGCGCCGTCGGGGAGACGCTGACGCCAGGATCACCCGGTGCGTCTTCATGTACTGGACGATGGGCAGCTCGAGGGGCTGGGGGGGACCCGCCGGTAGCGGTGCCGGTAGTGGTGCCGCGCCCCCTTTCCGGATCGGTGCCGATTGCCGAAGGCGGATCCCGTGCTCGCGCGCCGCTGTGATGTAGGACGGTGGCGGTTCGGAGGGCATCGTCGATGTCTTGTCGTCGGACATGAGGGGTTGCTTTTCGTCCATTGTTTTAGCGGGGAGGGAGTCGAGTCGTCACAATCGAATCTTGACTTTTGATGGAGGAGAAAAGAAGGATTCTATTAAGAATGTTCTTGTGAATACTATTCTTGTCTTGTTTTAAAAATAAACCCCCTGAATCTGAAGAGGTTGGTTAGGGAGGGTATTTGAAATGGATGGTGGGGTTGGATGCAGGTCCCAGACGTCCCGGCGGCACTTGCGTCACTGGCCGTCTACCTTAGCAGCTTAGGTAACTAACTAGGTACACACAAGAAGCTCTCATATTACATAATACAGAGCTGATAGAGCCTCTTCTGCCCCTAGTGAAACTAAGTGGGGCTAGCATGTGCTCCTGAGTCGTGGGTGTACAGGGGGTCGTCGTAAGTATGTAGCCTCATGCTAGGCGGGGCCTGACGTCGCATCACATGCTTCTTGCTTCTTTCTTTTCCTTCTAAATCTACGACTTAACCTTGAAACTTAAGTCGCATCGTAACTTCTGTTTCATTTTGGAATATTGCGAAACCTTCATAATGAAGTAAAGACATACCGACTTAGTTTCCCCTCTTTAGCTACCTACATACATGTCAGGATTTCTCAGGACATAATGTTTAATATCATGTACTCCGTATCCTGTCTCATACATAAACATCGCCAAAGTCATTCCATTCAAAGTCGAGCACGTTGATTATTATCAAACAACAGCATCTTAAATCCGTTCTTGGAGCTTCAATACCAGCTAGTGATTTATTGGTATACTACATAAACATTCGTTCGAATAGACTACCCCGGCCGATCACAATGTCCGGACCTAGCTCCAGCTCACCCCCCGAGGGATCCAACCCAAATCTCCAGGGCGCGGCAGATGATACGAAGCCCCGTCTCACAGAGGAAGAGAAGAAGCAGAATCACATCGCATCTGGTAAGAATTAACTGGTCCTAAAAATGAGCTGTGTTACTATTAACCCGAAACTAACATCTTAACAACTACCAGAGCAGAAGCGACGCGAAGCCATACGAGCCGGCTTCGACCGCCTCTGTGACCTAGTGCCCGGCCTTGAGGGACAAGGGCGCTCGGAAGGCCTAGTCCTCAAGAAGACGGTGGAGTACATGAAAGAGCAACTGGAACAGCGCCGCGATATAATCCTACGTCTCGAGGCTGACGGACGGGTCGTAGAGGATAAATACAAGGAGTAAACACTATCCTACCTGAGCTATAGCTCATTTACATCGACATCAATCTGACTTATTCTCTCCAAGGGCCCTCAATTCCCTCAAGATACTTGAGGATAAGCAGAACGCAGTTAAGAAGGACGTAGGGGGGCAATACTACCCATTGGGCATTGATCAGACTGGCCCCGGCCAAGGTCCTGGTTCGAACGCCGGAAACACGGGGTTTGGCACTAGAGACGACAGCTTCTAGTTAAATCTGCTCCTGAGACCATCTCCATCACGACGGGTTTCTTTTTAGGAGCACAGCTATTCTACATGTATTATACAAGCGTGTCTTTTTTTTACTTCCCTATATTCTAGGTTTGTTGTGGTTATTGGTAGGAAGCGATTTTAGTCTTCAGGAAATCAAGTAGAGCACTCGGAGTCATCTCTTCGTGCTTGTGCTCCGTTGACCCACCGTTACCATCAAGACCCGCCGTATCGACAGTGAGAGTGCCGCTTGGAACTTGTCTTGGGCCGACCGTGACAATGACACTATACCCTTTTGACTTTGCCTCCCTTACTTTCAAGGGCAAGCTACGTCGACTACTATCGATGTCGATCGTCAATTGCGACGGATTCGACAATGGACTATCTGCCGGCTCATCTCTACCCATGAGTATATCCTGCGCCTGCGTGGCTAAGCTTAGAACAGGCTCACTGTCGTTGACGGTAAGAATCATGACCTGCCGCGGGTTTAACCAAAACGGCCATTTCCCATCATAATGCTCAATTAAGAGCGCCATCAATCTCTCGACAGAGCCCAAGACAGCTCTGTGGATCAAAACCGGGGTGACGGGGCCCGATTCGGCTAGCTTTTCGGGATCTGTCGTGACTTCTCCACGTCGCTCAAACTCTGGTGCCGGTGCCTGGTACTCTAGCTCGAAGCGCTTTGGCAACTGGAAATCCAGCTGTATTGTTGCAGTCTGGTGCTCCTTGCCATCCGAATCTTTCAAGACAATATCAATCTTGGGCCCATAGAATGCACCATCGCCTTCGTTCATAGTCCATTCTTGCCCCGACGCATCTAATGCTCTCTTGAGCGCGTTTTCGGCGCCGTCCCAGTCCTCGGCCGTTCCGATGTAGTGATCTACGGGTCGGGTCGAAAGGGCCAGGCGAAAGGGGCCCAACTTGAAAGTGGTGTAGACAACGCGAACGAAGTCGAGCGTCTTCTTGATTTCCGCTTCGATTTGCGACGGCCGGCAAAATATGTGGCCATCGTCTTGGTGGAACCGTCGCACTCGTGTCAAGCCGCTTAGAGCCCCTGATATCTCGTTTCGGTGTAAAGGAGAGAAGTCCGCATATCGGATTGGTAGGTCGCGATAGCTCCGCCGTTGAGATGCGAAGATCAGGCAGTGGCCTGGGCAATTCATAGGCTTCAGGCCATATTCGTCCTCTTCGCCAGCTTCCGTGTGGTCGGTTCGCGAGGGGGATGTACTGGTCACCGTAAACATGTCGTCGCTGTAGTTCTCTAGATGGCCCGATTTCGCCCATAACGCCTTTTTGTAAATAGTGGGCGTAATAACCTCGTCGAACCCATAGCGCACATATTGTTTCCGAAGAAATTCGACGAGGCGGTTGAATATTCGGGCACCGTTCGGTAAGAGGATGGGAGATCCTGGGCTATATATGGAGGTTGTAAATAGTTCCTGTTGGACACCGAGCTGTCGATGATCGGCTGGTGGCTTCGGTATCTCGGAATTTGATGCGTGGGAAGAACATGTTCTTTGGGGGCAGCTGGAAAGTCCTACAACCCTAGGTACATGTCTAGGAATGTGCCGTGCTTGAGTCAATCGACTGGATATCCGGGGCCCTACCCTCACTGCTCTTAGAAAGAGCATGCCGCCTATCAATCATCAACTAGCGGGTGTTACCTGGCGGAATTTATATAATTTCTTGTGAAATACTCAAAAGTTCATGTGTATGAGAATAACTTAGGTGGAGATTGATAAGAACTAGGCGCTAGGCTGCCAAGCTGCTAGAGCTCTGAAAGTTGATTACTCCAAGGAGATTAGCGCCATCACTTGCCCTACAGCCCGCGCTACGAGCTGATGTCTAGCCAATCATAATAGAATGCGTTGGCGCTCAGTTTCCTCATGTGACCTAGAGTCACCGGGACATTTCACGTCATTCTTTCGATCTCAAGAGGCGAAACGATAGTTACATTATCTCCATATATGCATTATTATCGCTGCTAAACTCTGCCTGATATTGATGAACTCTTCACATACATATCTCCTAGTCCATACGAATTCCTCTGTTAACTTTATGAGTCATGCATCCCTGGTTTAAATATATATCCCTGTATATGAGGCTCAAACTCGAATAGCTTTAGATTCAGTTGGGTATAAAGGGATCGCGTTTGCCTCATCATCTCTCTATCCGCGCTTCGCCACTTTCCTTTAAGGTCCGATACCGTCTTTAGGTCTCTGGATTCCATGTTTGTGCTGTGTTGTTTCAATATATCATTAGAACTAGATATTATTGAGTCAAACTTGAGGTAGTCTCAGGCATCCAGCACCATCTCAACTGGACTATCTCAGTTGCGACCTACTTAGGCTTTCCATCTCAGGACGACGAAAAGCAGGGAAGAGCGCAGAAATTTAGGCAACACTACGAAGCAGGCATTATAAGGATGTCCAGGAAACAGAGTGGCCTTCCTATTGAAAGCTCTTGGCGCATGGTCGAAGGTGGTGAAAACGACAGCTTTGACACCTCCATAGTTCAAGACCCTTATGAGGACGACCTTATTATATCAAGCGGCCCATCCCAGATATCTTCATCGTCGCAGGGCTACAGCGACGCATCTCAGGACAGCATTAGTCATATTGCAGATAAAGCTGATGATGATCGTCTAATTACACGTGTGCCCTTCCAGCCATCACTTGCTTCCACAAGGTACGGGTCCACGGACAAAGAGAAGACCCCAGTACCAGAATTTCGTTGGCCAAGAGTTGACGTTCAGAGCCCAACCCATAGTCTTGGTAATTCGTCAAGGACAATACGACCGACAATGGAGGATATGCAACAATCCATCCGGAGGAGAGGTTATAGAGGGCAGATTACTAGTATAAGCCCACAAAGGCGATCTCCCGCAGTTCGCCAGTTTCGAAATGGATATGAACCACAGGAACCTCCAGGAAGGCTGCGATCCACTCCATACGAGAGATTCAGAGCTGCTGCTCCCGAGGTTGTATTCGATACTGCAGCCTGGTGCTTATCAGTTCTCGGCATGGCACTTCGATACTCCAGATGGCCTCTGGCTATCCTTCTGACCTTATACATCTGTGTTGGTGCTGGTATGGTTTTCAAAAACATAGTCACCGAATCCATCTCAGCATCCATGTCTCCATTATGTCGACTACCCGGAGCCTCGTTGATAGAGCTGCCATTTTGTCCTAAAATAGTCCCGGATCCGGTCAACCGTACGCAGGTTGAGTTTGACGGCTTGATGTCCGCACAATCGGACTTCGAGAAAGTTCTGGAAGATTCGGCGGCCGGAGTATCGCTCCCGATGGAGATGAAGCGGTCGGAAGCTTCGGTCCGAGACCTGCGCACGATGGTGAAATTCAGCGACCTGCCGAACCGACACGAACTCGTCACTGAGTTTGATCAGTACATCGAGACGATCCGCCAAGTCGCCGACGACCTGCAGATGTTTAACACGCACGTCGGTAGTGCCGTCGACAGCGTGATCAGCATCAACCGGTGGACGTCGCGGTTCATCGACTCGGTGGCCGCCACCCGCGACGCCAACAACAACCTCATGTCCCGCTGGAGCGGGTGGATCTTCTCGCCGTTCACGCCCGCCGTCTTCGACGAGCGCGCGCTCCTCGACAAGTACGTGGAGCACACGGCGCTCGTGTCCGACAAGATCGCGAACCTGATCGTCGAGGCGCAGGCCGCGCTGCGCCAGCTCCGCCAGGCCGAGAACCACCTCGAGCTGATCAACGAGCACGTCGTGGCGGGCGGCAACGCCGTGCGCGCCGAGAAGAGCGAGATCCTGTGGACGCTCTGGACCCTGGTGGGCGCCAATACGCGGCGCCTGCACAACCTCGGCGCCCAGATCGGTTTGTTGACGCAGATCGAGGCCCAGCGCGGCGCCGCCGTCGCCCAGCTCGTCGGCCTCGTCCACGACCTCGGCGACATCCAGGCCAAGCTGAGCGACCTGCGCGATCGTGTCGCCGCCCCCGAGCTGCTTGCCGATCGCGCCGATATTCCCCTCAGTGTACATATCGAGACCATCGACGCCGGGGTCGAGAGGCTCGAAGCCGCGAGGAGTCGCATTCGCGCTGAAGAGAACGAACGCTTGCAGCAGGCGATGGCTAGGTCTAGGGGTGAAACGGGTATGATTGATGCATGATTTACGCACCAGGTGGTTGGGTAGGTTACGGGTTCGAGTTTACTTGGAACTGCTGTCTTAAGAGTCCTGGGTGGTAATGTATTGGGTTGGGGCGTTAGTGGATACGTCGTTTGGGTTATATACCGTCCCTTTTGATATGAATATTGAATATTGTTTATAATCCTGGAAGAGTGAACCGGCTGGGGGCCCCCGAACATGGATAGATACCACCAAATTACAATTTACGTTTTATGTTTCAACATTTTCCAGTCCTTAACGTCCGTTGCAACTCACCCTTGGGGAATATCATGCTCATCGATCAATAACAAGAAATTTTGGGTGAGCATTCTCCAGCTCTTATCTGACTACCAGCTATCTCGAGAAGTACTGTTCCCTACGGGTAGCGACAGGGCTGACTGCGTCAAAACCTCTTTTTGAAGTTTTTTTTTGTAGGTGCACCCTACCTTTATTTAGCCTAAAAGCTTTATGCAACTAAGCCATTCAAGTCAAATCTAATCGATTTGATTGGGTAGATCTGATACTTTTTATGGGCCACCCAGCAATAACCACCTATCTTTGACCTACACCTAGCTTTGAAAGCTTTCGCTGACCTACCTAGCTGCTAGCCTTTGAATTTAGGTGGTCTAAGTGGTGTATGTATGTAGGTGGTGACCCTAAGCTTTGACCACCTATCCAGCTTTTGACCTAGGTGGTGCACTGACCACTTGCCCTTACCTATGTATGTAGCTTTTGAAGCTGTAGAGCAGCTCGTTGGTGGTGGCAGATAGGCTGATAAGGTGGCAGATAAGCTGATAAGGTGGCCAAAAAGCTTTGACCGCTTAGGACCATACACCTTTAGATTCAAAAACTAAGTGGCTAGCAGCTAAATGGCTGCTAGCTAGGTGGTTGGTTATAATTAAATAGCAGAAATTTGGCTAATTTAAAGGTATATATGCTTATAAACCAATTAAAAATAGCTTTTAATGCATAAACTTTCTAAGTAAATATCCAATTTCTGGTTAACTTATTAAAACTTTTGCTAAATATACCCTAGTGTAAGCCCATAGTATGATTTTGAGGTTTTGACGCAGTCAGCCCTGTCGCCAACCGTAGTTCCCCGACTATTTGATATATGCAGGTATGTGTGCTTCACCTCAACTCGGGCTGACCTGCAATAATTCCCATCATGAAATACTTTTCATTAGGACCTTCAGCTGCCACCGGTGGGTGATGTGTAAGAAACTGAAACGTCTATGAGCTACACTTCATATGGCATGATATCAGTATGATGTAACAAAACACAACGAAATTTTGAACCGAGTCTTCTGGCGAAGTCTCTCAGTCACATATTTTGCCCAAGTCTACGAAAACACTCCATATATCAGACAAGACAAACACAATTATAAGCTGGAGACGGTCGGCCCTCCTTGTGTGATTTTGTTTCCTTTGAAACGCCTTATACTCAGCCCACAAGCAATGGTATAAAGATCTCCGCACTGTCGACTCAACAATTCTACACATATTGAATTCAAATTTCCCGTTCACGTACTTTTAATTTCCCTCCTACGCATGACAGAGTCCGGATCCGGCGGAGGAAGCCTTGGCTTTGAAGCATGGCTGTCGATCTCACAGGACCTGACCAACGATGGGCTCGTTTTCGTTGCCGCAGATCCCGGCTTCCGTTCCCCTCGAATATCAGTCAATAAAAGCAGCTCCTCAATAAATTTACCCAGATAGTTACCACTAAACATCGTACCATTTCGAGTCTGAGGTTGTTAGATTGCCTCCCATGAAGTAATATTATCTCAAACCTTCGCTAATATTTAAACACTATAATTGACCCGGCTTGCCCGGTGTGCTTACCACCAACACTATGTAAGTATATATCCAATTCAATGCGCACGTGTTCTACCAATCGCGTCTACATACGCTAGCCCCCGCCAATGCCGTCTTAGCAGGGGAGGGAAACCACGCCGGCACTGCTTCATTCCTATCACCTACAATTGGGCTTGACTCGTTATGGTTGCGATCCACCTACCAAGCAAGTATAACCCCGGGTGCTTGGGTCGATTTAATCTTAAGGTTGGAGTGGTCCAATTAGGTACTCCTATACCTGTGGGCCTTTAGGAGGGGGTCCACCGAAGGCCCTATCCACTTCGCTTCGTACGAACGCCGTCGATTTTACGAAAATCGCCAAGCACCGTCGTAAAGTCGCCGGTGTGTACGAATAGTTAGAACCTTGATGTACCCAGACAATAAGGTGATGAAGAGATCCCTAAATACCGACCTAATAGCCTTATGCGATCTTGGAGACTCCACTTGAACCCTTGGTCAAGACCACGCCTTTTGCACTAGGCCAACGCAGTCTGGGCATTCGAATGTGAAAGATGTCGGTCTGTACGGTGCTATATATCCGGGACTCCCGGACTGATGTACTTCGTAGTATCAACATCAAACCGTTATTGCTAACCATAGACACTCATTTATTCTTGTCGTTGTTGGTTCTCAACCTTACCTTCGTCACTCATTTTGAGAATTATTGCAATATATCAGCATCATGAAGTTGACAACCGTCGAGACGCTTTGCGGCCTCTCTGCGCTGGCGTTTCCCGCCGGCGCCGCCGTGGTAACCGCACCACCGCTACGGAACGTCATGTATTTCGACCAGTAAGAGAACATCCGCGCCTCCATCCTATTATACCCTCATCATATTAACTAACAACCAACTAGATGGCACACGACTACCCTACCGGACAAGAACGTTACGGCTGGTATCACGCATGTTATCATGGCCTTTGCCCTATCGGACCTATTCGTCCCAGACACGGCTGAGCCATATGAGCCCTTCATGCCAGTGGACGACGTGCGCTCCATGTTTGACGATGGAACACAGCTTGGAATCGCCATCGGTGGGTGGGGTGACAACGCCGGCTTCGGTGCCGGCTCCAAGAGCAGCAGTAGTCGCGCTGCGTGGGCGCAGAACGTCGCCAAGATGCTCGACGAGCATGGTTTTGACTTTGTCGGTACGTCTTTTGTTTTCTTCGTTAGGACTAGTCTACTATTCCATTACAATTTCATTAGATATCTTGAAGAAAAAAACATCTGACGCACAATTTTTAGACATCGATTGGGAATACCCCGGCGGCAACGGCGCCGACTACAAGCAGATCCCCAACGCCAACAAAACCGGCGAGATACCGGCGTTCCCGCTCCTCCTCGAGGCCGTAAAGGACGCCGTCACACCTAAGCCCGTCTCCATCGCCGTCCCGGCTCTGCCACGCGATATGATGGCGTTCTACGACTCCCCATCAGTATCGAGCATCTGGGCCGCTGTCGACTTCGTCAACATCATGACGTACGACATGATAAACCGGCGGGACACAGAGACGATGCACCACTCCCCGGTCCTCGGGTCCCTCGCCGCTGTCGACCGCTACCTGGCTTTAGGGCTGCCCGCGGCTAAGATCAACCTGGGCTTCGCCTTCTACGCCAAGTACTTCGAGACGCCGGCGGGGAACTCCTCGACGGCGGAATGCTCCGCGAGCCGCGCTGTGGGATGTCCGATCGTCAAGGCCGAGAACGATGATGGGAGCGATGCTGGGACCGCGGGCACCGTCACTTTCGAGGTCTCTAGCTTTTCACCGCCCGCGCCCCCCGCGAACCTCACCGTGTCGCCCGACGAGACCTGTGGCACTGGCACGGCGTTCACGTGCGCGGGGCTCGAGGCGGAGGGCAGGGGCTGCTGCTCGCAGTATGGGTGGTGCGGCAGCTCGGCGGCGCACTGCGGCATCGGGTGCCAGAGCGAGTACGGGACGTGCGAGGGGCCGGACGTGGCGGCTTCGTTCCTCGAGGCGATGGAGCGGGGACAGCTGGACGAGGAAGAGGGCGGCATGTGGTACTGGGATGCGGATGCGAGGGTCTTCTGGACTTGGGACACGCCCGAGCTGATCGACCGGAAGTTCCGCGAGATTGTCCTCGCGCGGGGCCTCGGTGGCGTCATGGCGTGGAGCTTGGCTGAGGACAGCGCGGATTGGAGCCATATTCGGGCGATCGCCGACGGGGTTAGGGACCTGCAAGAGGGGTTGACAATTCGTCCTCCTAGACACTTTCGTCCTAGCTCGATGAAACGCCATTTTTGATAGATTATAGCATACTGTCGTGCGTTTGTTAGGCTTACCTACTTGGTAGCTAATACTACGCTCAACTTCATGCAAGTGACGATTTCATGTAGAGATAACAACCGTGTGGCTACTAGATGCCGTTTTGCTTGTTTCAAGCGTAATATCTTAGTTGGATAATAATGGTAATTGTTAACTACAAGATCTACGGTTAACACTTACTGAATCCATAAGTACCTACCCTTTGATACATTCTGCCTATACTCATGTAATACAAAATCTGAATGGTGATGGACGTTGTCATTGATATTTCCTAGGAATGTGAACATACCACACCCTCTCCATAGAGCATTCATCATAGTACGTGGTTGTTACACGGGTAAGATCAATCTACCCCCGATAAATCGAACCAGGTTTGGCTCAACATTCCTACCGATTCAAGTGTTGTTACTCAAGCATGTCACTTGTGCTTAGAAGATTATATGTACGACAGAAGTATTTAACATCTCACAAAGCAAGCACCGGATGTATCTACTTTGATGTTATGTCTGGAATGGAGGAGGCGGATTACAGCCGAGTTTGTCAATGTGGCGACTACACAACTCAAGGAATGTGAGCAGGCTGAACCACCAACATGGGCACCGGTGTAGATGGTTCGGCAGCTTCAAAGGCTATACCGGTAGCACCACATTCTTCTGACAAGGCCGAGACGAGATAGATGAATCTACTTCGATACCACTTCTGAAATCGAGTAAGCGACCTATAGCCATGTTTGTTAACATAGTCGCCACGCAGAACAAATAATCTGTCTACGTTGAACTAACAAAAGGGACATCGATCTAGGTAACTCAGAAACTGCGAAGGTCGTACGGGAGGTTTTTTTTCTTTTCGTGTGAACCCGACAGATGTTCACTTGGGCACTGGTTTCTGAGTCATAATAAGTTTTACGCAAACATGGCATTTATTTCAGCGACGTGAACAATATAAAAACCCCCAGCAAGACCAGAACAAGATATCGAAATCTTTCTCCTAGGATTGTCATTAAGAACGACACAAAATCAACAACTGTCCTTTCTTACTACAAGCCTACAACTATCATCATCATGGCCTACCTAAAAATTTCTAAAGACGCCCACCGTTCGCCGGTTGACGGCTTTGTGGACCGTTCCAAGTCCCCCGAAGCTCCCGAACTACCTCCTGGCCCTTTGGTGTTCAAACCCAAAAGTGTGATCGAGGTGGGACTTCCTTCCGATGTCAAGGTTGGGACCCCGCAAACATTGGTTACTAGCACCGCGTTGCCCCGGATCTACATGGCCAGCAATGTTCGCATCCATGTTTGCGACGAAGATAAGCAAGAGGTCGGGGACGCATTCTGGTGCATGTATCATTATCCCGGCCAATGGTGGACCTCCCCACCTTCGCACAACAATAGATATCCTGTCCCGGAGGCTAGGCCCTCGGAGGATATGATCAAGAATAAAACCGAAGGCTTCAATACCGCCATCGTGTATGCCCATTTCGTCCTCGTCTTCCGCAAGACTGGCCTGTACCGCGTCCGCGTCACTACGAAACATACACACCAGGTGTCAGATGAAGAATCGCTTCTGAAAGAGGAAGAGGAACTCTTTACAGGCCCGATCAATGTGGTGTCATCCGAGCCGCAAATTGAGCCACCACGTATGTCAACTGAAGTGTCCATTCCTAACTTTGAAGCTAATAAGTATCATCTAGCTGCTGGGGAACAAGGTGTACTCAATCGTCTACGCCTCGATAAGAAATTCAGAGGTCCTCTCTCGGCTGAGGAACTTGCTGCCAGTATGGAGGCTGCTTCTCTCGGAGAACCGGGCAAAGACCTTACCGAAGAGAAGTAGAAATAGTCAGGCACTATTGAGCACAGGTGTGGAAGTAGAGCCGGTCAATGTGTTGTGAGGCACCTTTAGGAAACGTGTACACGCAGAAAAGGGTCGTGATGGAAAGAAGTTTTCATAAATACTGTCGCTATCGGTCTTGGAACCATTTATCTATGAGTTGAATAGGCCATTTATGGGTGACTTAGGGAGAGTGGTTGTTAAAGATATGTCCGAAAAGGAGGTTAGGATTTCTTTTGTATTTCGTTCTGTCTATTCATTATCTAGGTGTCTAATAATGCCGTCCAATCGTTATAGAATAAAACTTATCTGGTAATCTTACGCAGATTGCATATGTTTTAGCTCGTTAATTACTCCATGTATGTAATAGCAATAAGCGCAGTGGTACTGTCCGTTGCAGCCACGTGGCATATAGGAGGAAAATGCAATCAAAAGCAGCCTTTGCAGATTAATAAAGAGCATAGTGGAATAGGGAATAGCACTGGAAGGGAGTCAGACGTACCCCAGAGGGAGCGCGTTCTCCTTATATGCAGGAAATCACATACGCACTAACAGGTCTGCAGAGACCTCCAACCGTCCTAGTCTCAGGTTCGGCTACTATCGTGACACTACCACTAGAACCGAGGGCCAAATTTTACGAAACGTCCGTCCAGGGTTGGGTCTGAATTCAGTTCCAAGATACTGTAATGGTAGACAATAGTCCTTCGATCTCTCTTTTACCGTCATTGTGTTGCATCTGTCACAATGTCGATTCCACCAATCTCGGGCCTCCAAAGCTAACCTGAGCGTCTTTACAAAACTTACAACATCAGAACCCGGAAAGGGAGGTGGGCCGGGATGAGTTAGCAGACACACCCATGCCGAATGTTCGATATGGTTTTTCCAGATACTACCCACCTTTTGCTCACTCATCTAGTCATAGTTTCGATACTAGGGAGCAAGTCGTATTGCGAGGATGCTTACCTATGTTCAAAGCAACGTTGATGATGCAAAGGTCTAAATGAATATATGTACGTGGTTTCAATTTATCTTGCGTGTGTGTTGGTTGTGGAGGCAACAAAATAAAAGAAAGAGAAGAAAAAAACTATTTTAAAAAATCAAGAAATAAATTGGTTCAACCACTTAACATAGATGCAGTCAATACCCTCGCAGAAGGTAGGTCGATCTTTTGTTGAGGAAGTACCTGGATGGAGATTTTTATTGCTCCTGGTAGGAATCGAACGCCGTAAGCTGCACTAGAAGTAGTACCAATGCACCACTCCTCTATGCTGCTAACCTATTGATTCCTACAGTTATTTTCTCACACTTTTATTTCTCCTTACAAGGGCCACTAGTTCGACATACTATCTATTGCAATAAAGAGATGGGTTATCTACATACTTGCATACTCTCTTTTGCAACGACTACCTCCTTCCTTATATGTTGCATGCAGCCTCAGGCCATCAGGTGCGATCTAGGCAGGAAGTTTCAACTAGACCTTCCATACCACTACATGTAGTACTGCGCTCTTTATAAGCAATACAACATAATCATCTTCTGTTGAAGAGGCTCCGCAAGAAGATATTTATTACATAACCTTTTTTGCAGGCCTTTACCTCAAAGACATGTTCTCGTAGGTAATTGTCTCCGTTCTTGTTTCTTCCACACTCAAATTTCCCCCCTCCATTTAAGCCTCTAAAATTTCCATGATAGCCTGTGAATCAAAAATAATATAGGGGATCAACATGAAGTTGTTGGAGATTAGCGGAGCTGATAACTACCTTAACAGTCCTTATTGGGACCCGGATGAACTCAACCTGACAGATTATAACTCATATATCCCCTTACACGAATGGGTAGATGCAGTTGCGGTCATTGCTATCATTCTACTCTAAAATATAAAGTATGAAACTTCATACTTATACTGCATATCACAGAACACAAAATATTTACACTCATCGGCGTTCAACTACGAAGTGGTAGTTACTTCGTAGGCACATGGTGGATATGGAACTACAGTGGACCCACTCAAAGCGCCACAGGGACGCCGGTCCCCGGATTTATCTATGTAAGTCTGGCTTAACCTTTTCTTTAGAGAAGGCCCCACTAAAATTTCCTCGACATCTCAGATTTGGCCCCTCGATTAAGAACAACCATTCCCAACTCCCAGCAGCATCTTCACATCAACCACCGCAAACATGTCGTCAATGCGCAATGCCCACCAGCGGCGCAATCACCGGGAGCGCGCCCAACCCGCTGAGAGATCCCGCTTGGGTCTCTTGGAAAAGCACAAGGTACTTACCTGCTCATCAGCTCTTCCATGATTGCCTTTCCTCTGGAGGACTCCATCGTTTGCTAACTGCTTTATGATATGATGAATAGGACTATACCCTACGTGCTAAAGACCACAACAAGAAGAAAGCCCAACTCAGAGCCCTGAAGCAGAAAGTCACCGATCGCAACGAAGATGAATTCTACTTTGGCAGTACGTCTTTAGCTTTACACCGACACCGACACCCACCGTTGTCTCCCCTGTGCTTTCTTGTATGAAGCAAGCATTCACTAACTTTTCTGTCCTACCTTTCTAGTGCTGTCACGGTCGGGGCCGAGTAGCTTCGCCTCGAAGGGCAAGCGGTGGACGGGTACTGTCGATGGCGATCGGGGAAATAGAGCGATGGACGTCGAGACAGTGCGGCTGCTCAAGACACAGGACATGGGATACCTGAGGACGCAAAGAACACTCGCTCTGAAGGAGGCAAAGACTCTGGAAGAGAGAGTGTTAGGGCTAGGCGGCACTTTGGATTCCGCTGCTGCTGCCACTGTGGAGGACGAGGACTGGGATGACGACGACGAGATGGCCGGGCTTGACGACGAGATCGCTCCGTCGAATAAGACGGCGAAGCCCAAGAAGATCGTGTTTGCGGACGCCGTGCCTGAGCGCGAAGAGATGATCGATGCGGAAATGGAAAAGGACAACGAAACAGACGAAGACGAAGAGAAGAACCCGGAGAAGCTCCGTGCCGACCAGCGACGGAAATTGCTCGAGAAGCTACAGCGGAGACTGCAGAACGCAAAGAAGAAACTGAGCGTCCTGGCGCGAGTCGAGAACGAACTTGAGGTGCAGCGCGCTGGCATGGCTAAGACGCGCACAGTGGGCGGCATCAGAAAATCGGGCCAGAAGATCAAGGTGCGGGAGCGAAAACGGTGATTGATGATAAAATAGGGTCCTTCATCTTTCGGAGTATGGGATTGCTTCTACGTAAAACAGCAATGCGAGGTAGACGGCGTTTAGGGTCTGGGCTATCAGGAGCTTTGACGATACCCCCCCCCACCCAAATAGACATGATATTGCATGGGTCACTCTGACATTTGCCGGCACGTGTAAGCATGAATGAATAACTGAACCCCTTTATTCTCGAGGTCGCACACTTCGTGCTCGTAATCCATTAAGTCCTGTCTGCGCTTTGCTTTGCTTTTCGAGAGAAAAGTCCATCCCGCGTCTAAATATCCGCCTGCCGGTCATAGAATGTAACATGAGTGGTATCGAAAAAGAAAGAAAAATACATGGCTTTCCCAAATGTTTCCCAGAGTCACCCCCCCCCCCGTCCTAATCCCGTTATCCATATCTGATCACGAAACCGATAACTCCCCTCCTCCATCCCATCAAGCATAAGTACTCAGTCTTAGGAAACTAGGTAGCTAGCTAGCTACAGCTTCTCGCTCGCTAGACACTTACTCAACCCCACCACCACCTTATAGAGGGCCTTGAAGACGAGCGTCAGCGCCCAGATGACGCACTTGAACGAGATGGACAGCAGCTTGATCACCGTCCTCGTGGTACCGGGCAGCTTGGTCTCGCCGTCGCGCTCCTTGGAGGAGCCGTAGAACTTGGACCCGAGGCTGTTGCTGCTCTGGCTCTCCAGGTCCATCTCGAACTCATCCGTAGGCTTTCCGCGTCTCCGCTTCTTGTTCTTCTTCTTCTTGTCCTTCGCTTTCGCATCGTCGCCATTATTATGCTTGCCACCACTGCCACCACCACCACCACCACCGTGCAAGAACCCACTAATCCGACTCCCCATACTCGCCCTCTCCTCTCCCCCAACACCTCCATCCTCTCTCAAATGCGCCGGTAACGGCGGCTGCAGCATCTCCATGGGCGGGGGAGCGAACTGCTCCACGATGCCGCCCACCGCACCACCAGCACCACCACTCCCACCCCGCTGCTCATCAAGATGCGCCACCAGCAGCAGCGCCGCGACAGCCACATCCAGTATGTAGTAGCTCCCCTCGACGCGCGCCGCAACAGCGGTATCGATCTCGAGGAACCCCTCTCCCCCAGCACCGCCACCGCCCGCGACCTGCGTGCGCGTCAGCCGCGCCAGGTGGCGCGGCGACTCGACGTGCTCGAGGGCGTACTCGGCCCGGCTCCAGGCCGCGTTGCGCTCCACCGTGACGCAGAACGGCGCCGCCAGCGCCGGGTGGGCCAGGAAGTAGTTGGCGCTATCGTCGTCCCACACGAGGCGGGCGCACTCGCGCTCGGCGGCCGCGACGGCCGACGCGTCGCCCGGCCGGTCGAGCGCCACCCGCGCCGCCGCCGACGGGTACAGGAGGGCGACGAGGCCGTCGCCGTCGGGGGGCAGGCGGCGCGCGGGCTCCTCGAGCGTCGTGCTGAGGACTTCCTGCCAGGGCTTGTTGTGGCTGTTGTGACTTTTGCTACTATTACTGCTACTGATGCCGTTGCCGTTGCCGTTGCCGTTGCCGTGGTTGTGGTTGTTGTTGTTGTTATTATTACTGCTGCTCTCGGCTTCGCGGAGCGCGCCCAGGAACCCCGGGGACCGCGCCGCCGCCGCTTGCGGGTCCTTGTCCTTGCAGGTCTTGCCCGGGTCGTGGCGGCTGAGGGTCACGCGGGCCGAGGCCGACGTCGGGTCGATGCGCATGTGGTAGAGCGGCTGCGCGGCCGCCGACGAGAGCGTGTAGATGGGCGCGTCGACCTCGGGCGTCAGCTTCAGGCAGTAGGGCCGCCCCTCCGTGCCCGACGCCTTCCACCCGTTCGCCGCCTTCCAGTAGTCGCGGAGCTCGTTCGTTGCGCTCACCGAAGGGATCGCCGGCGGCTCCTGGGGCTGCCATCGCGGCCATCGCTGGTTGGCGGAGCCGGCGCTGAGCGGGCTCCTTATTACGGGGCTTCGGACGGGACTCCGCATTTGCTGTTGGTGCTGGTGCTGGTGCTGGTGTTGTGATTGTTGCTGGTATTGTTGTTGCTGTTGCGGGCTCTGCTGGGCCTCGACTTCGGGGGGATAGTGCGATTGCCGGCTGATCACCGTCCGCGGGATGTGGCGCGGGCTTGTCTGCGTCGGGAAGTAGTTCTGCTGGTCGAATGCCCGGCTGTGGTCGTATTGCGGGAACATGGAGCGGATGCCCGATGCTTCCGGCGGTGGCGGTGGGTACGAAGCATCGTCGAAAGGTCTCTTGGCAATCGAACTCCGGGACCGGTTGCTGCTGCTGCGGACGAGCGTGCTTGCTCCCGACAACGCGGTGTCTGTCCGCGGTGGCACCTCTGATACGGGTATTGGCCGTGATACCGAAGGCCCCGCTTCGTTCTCATAATACGGATGTGATGGTATGTGCGAACTGCTGCCCGCTTGTGGGGAGCCATCGATGACAAATTCGGATAGAGGCTCCGGCGTTCGTCGGCCAGCTCTGGATGGTGACATATCGAGCGGTGAACCTCTATCCTGAGATGTGCGAGGCTTGGGAGTCGTTCTCCTAGATGGTGGTTTTGTCGCACTAGTATTGGGGAACAGTGAGAGCCCTCCAGAGGGCGCGTTAGGCGACATTGTTATAAAGTGCGTGGGTTCCTCTCTCGTGTACCCAAAAAAAGAAAGGCTTTTCCCGGGACCAGTGTGTTGGTGTCAATTACACCCGCTTCGAGGCAACGGAGTACAAACAAGTCGATCGATTCAAGGAGTGCTCCAGATGTCCTTGCTACCGGGACATATCCTTTGGTCTCCAGCTAGGGATGTAGTAACGACTATGCGTTTGCACGGACTCGAATGTTTGCACGAGGATTGTACGAGCGAGGGGATCCCTAGAATCAAATCACCAACCCGCAGCAGTCAAGGTTCGAAGAAGGGAGGAAGCACTTTCTCTTCTCGGTAAACCCAGCCAAGGGAGTCGCACAGATGTATATACCAACCAACAATACCACACGCATAACATGTCTAGACATTCACTAAGCTACTACCCCGGGGGGCAGGCTGGCACGACAGACGCTGACTGGGCCATCTTGGCCGCAAGCGTTTCTGCAATCCTCGGGCCTAGTGGACGCAGAACCGATCCTTTAAGCGCTGTGAAGAGGTGGGAAAGGTGGGACGAGCAGACCCCGGCCGTCCACTTAAGAGGGGGAATTAACCCCCCAAACTGGCGTAAAAGCCAGTGCAGGTGCTGACTTACCTACATACGGGAGTAGGGATGTGGATTAGTCCACCTGCCCTGCACACTAGGTAAGTATATAGGTAAGCCATGAGGGAAGCGGGTGAGTAGCATTGCATCGACGCTGTGAGAAGTCGAGTCGCGAAAAGAAAGAAACCCCCAAAAAGGAGGGGGATTGTCGCTGCGATTTCCAGATCAGCTGTGGTGATTGGTCCTTCCAAAAATAGGATAGCTGCTTGCAAGTGTGCAAGGCACAGATCGGAGCCAATCAGCGCCGAGATCACACCGCATTATAGGCGCCGTGGACAGGGGGCTTCTTTTCGACAGAAGCGCGAGGTTGGGGCTACGACCCCGCCATTGAATATTTGGCTAGGGCTAACTAACAAAGTACGTACATACTTTAACGTAGCCGAAGATATATCACTTAAGTTGGTGTGTGCCTGGGACGTTGGGGTACCATTGGTTTACTGTAATAATGCGAGGCGGTAAGCAAGATTGCGAGCTCGCATTATAGTGCTAAACCGATTGACGGGGGAAAACTACTCGTCAAGCTTGTGTTTATTGTTGAAAGAGTCGCTAATAAACTGGAGTGTGATATTAATTGCCTTGAATTGAGGATTGAGGTTGATGATATCACAGTCACCACTTAGCACTTGGACAATATCTATGAGAGCACGCTGCCAATCTTGCTTAATACATACCTACTTATTTCGCAAGTAGAAAAGGACTTAACCAGGGTCCTACAAGCACAATCACTAATGGCATAGATCGGCAACTTAACGTGATATCTCGGTCTCTAAGGTCGGCGAAGCTATATCGGGTCCCATTAATTTTTGAATATTGGAACAGTAAGAAAATAGCAAGTACCTAGTATTTATTTATCTGCCGGCTGGGCAATAGAAAGGAAACCCAGCTGCCTGGATTCACCAACCTTCTTCCTGGCAGCTGTCACTTATAGTCGGCTGTCTATGTCCTGTTACAATCATCTTTTCATAAGAGCCCCTTGCTGCTACGAGTACTCCCTCTTCACGACTTAGATGCTGTTCTTATGAAGCCATCAGGTCTCAATAGCGCTGGTTGGCGTTGTGTATTAATTCTAATATATCAAGATTCTTTTATTGCGTGATGGATCGCCCCCACCATTTGACCTTTGTACAGTTCCATTACCGATACCACGAAGGATTGCATCGAGCTTCGGAAGGCGTAGTATCCGGTTGTATTTCAGGAGTTCATTTGTGCGCCTGCGAACATGTCAGAACCAACCGCAGAGTCCTCAATTCAGGTGCTGTCACAACAGCAACATCCGAGCAAAAGGGGTCTTTCGTGTAATGTATTATCACGGGGGCGTTCCCTTGATCTAGGACTTCTATCTAGCAATATTTGGGCTGCACTTAATTGTCTGAGGGGTGTAGGCGCTTACACATATTTGTGGAACTGACCATTTCTGCTCATCTGCTATTATAATTCACACTCTGCGGCCCCCTTTGTCATTTTTAGTAGCACTTGGAACTTCAATTGCGCCGGTACCCGACACGGTCATGAAAATAGACACGGTCGCAGGCCCGGCCGCTGCGGCCGTCTCAGTAACCGCGGGAGCATCTATTGTTGTTGCGGGAGGGTGGCTACACAAACACCTAACTATTATCTATCTTTAGGACATCATTATAGGTAGCCATCTGGAACGAGAACACCACAAGAGCACAGACATGTGGCATAGATGAAGTCTGAATGAATTTAAAGCGATTGAATAGAGAGTACATCGGTTAGTATGCATACTGATCGTTCGATATGGGCTGATCTGTACGGAGGTCTCATCGTTTGAGATCGGAGCCTCGCCGGAGCCCGCCCGACCGAGTCATTGCGCTCGGCTACGGCCTCTAAAATAACACACGTTTTTTTGCGTCAAAGGCCACAATAAATCTACTAGGCCAGCCAATCGATCATGGCGAGATGTGGAAACGTTACGAATCGGTAATCGAAAATCGGGTTAGGAAATGACCTACGGCCGGCATCGCTGAAGGAGCTCCGAGATCTTGATCGGTCTGGGTTTCCGGCCCCACATAGTCCTAAAATACCTCCGATACTCGGATGCCGATTAACTTTATGTCGTGATGTTTGGAGCAATTCTATCTCGGCCGGATTAGCAAAAACCGAGCGAGAATTTGTTACTATGCTTTGCTTCACACCGCCAAATGGAACGTAAAATAGTAGTTGTTCCTCGCCTATAGGCCATATTGTAATACACACACCACGCAAGCCCGGTCTAAGCAACAAAACATATCGAAGGATACTCATTGACGAGTCTATCCCTCGAAGGCTCAGGGTCTCATCACTCAATATGTCACATGTCGTTGTGCTTGGGTAGGTAATAACATTCCGTTCCTCCGTGTCGATCACCTCGGTCTTACGAACTCCGCAGCGCCGGAGTTATCGGCCTCAGCTCGGCGCTGCTGATCCAAAGGGAAGGGCACAAGGTGACGATCGTGGCCCGGGACTTCCCCGGTCCCTTCGAGACCATCGACCCGATAACACAAATTAACTACACGTCGCCATGGGCCGGGGCGCACAACCGCGTGGTCCCGCCGACTAACGCGATGGAAGAGAAGGAGCACGCCATGAGCATCACGACGTTCGCTCACATGCGCGCGCTGCACAAGTATTACCCCGAGGCTGGGCTCACTTTCATGAAGGGCATCGAGTACCTCGAGGCGCCCGGTCCCCAGTACCTCGCTCTCACGGAAGAGAAAGCCGAGAATATGGGGTTGGAGCAGTTCCGTCTGCTCAGACCCGAGGAGCTTCCGGACAAGGTCAAGTGGGGCTGCGAGTACGATACGTGGTGTCTGAGCACGATGGTTTACTGCAGCTTTCTCCTTCGGAAGTTCGTCTTCGCTGGGGGCAAGGTCGTGAAAAAGGAGGTCCGAGACCCCGTGGAGATTTTTGCTATGAAGGAGCTAGATCCCGTTGATGTCGTTATCAATGCATCCGGGAATGGGTTTGGGGACGAAAACGTGTTTATAACTCGAGGTTTGTCTGAATCCCCGGGTATCATTAAATTGGTTCGACTAACAGATAATATAGGCCAAACCTGTCTTGTCGCCAATAAGTTGTGTCCGGCAACTATCACACGGCAGAACGCGGACGGTTCCTGGGCCTTCTGCATTCCGCGCAACTTCGAAGGGGGCACCATCATCGGCGGTACGAAAGAGCCCAATGATTGGAACCCAAACCCGTCACCAGAGACACGTGCTCGGCTGCTTCAGACTTTCACTACAGCATTCCCACATGTGTTGGGAAATGCGAGCGAACTCAAGGTCATCCAAGATATCGTTGGTAGGAGACCAACGCGCAAAGGTGGTATGAGGTTAGAAAAAGAAAAGACAGCTGGAAACAAGTGTGTCATTCATGCGTATGGCCTCGGCGGCCGTGGCTATGAGCTGAGTTGGGGTGTCGCTGAGGGTGTCGCAAAGTTGCTGGCAGAACACCTCAGGCCTTCTAGAGACTCCAGGTTGTAGTATATCCAAACGCGCTTAGTAGTTTATGTATAATTTAGAATATTCTAGATACCGCATCTCATCGTATCTCACCATATCTCTTTGATAATTGGTGATGACATTCGGCGAGGTAACTTCGTTGACAGGAAGTAACCTATAAAAACGTCGAGCCAAATTAGCTAGTAGCCGGTAGATTTCGTAATCCAGACTGCCAGACTTACCCCTTTTGTACATGCCCACGGGTTTTAGACCGCGGTGATGCTCCAATGTAATATCGATGACTATGCCGTCATTGACGCCATACGTCTCATCATGCTAGCTGTGGTGGCTAATACCCCGCATTGAGATTACAAACTCAGGTGCGATTACCAATTGCACTATTCCGATGAAGGATTGCGATGTTGATTTATAATAAAACGACAGGCCGTAAATACTCCCTGGTAATTTTTTTAGATCGATGATCCACTGGCAATTACACTAAATGTGAGTTCCCGAACGTAGCAGCCGGCATTAACGCTATTAGCGGATGTATATATATAAGCATGTCTCCCCCCTCGTCGAAATGCAATATCCAACTCCCCGCCTCTAGATAAACCATAGTGCACTTCCAGTCTCCTCTTAGAAATAGCAAAACAGACAGAAAACAGCAGCAATGGCAGACCACCTCTACATCGCCGAGACGCCCAAGGACGTCTCCTCGGCCAAGGGCTTGCACCTCATCACGCAGAACACGCCAAACGGCCAAGCGACGCAGATCCTGCTCGAGGAGCTCGCCGACGCCTACGGGCTGACGTGGGGCACGACGCTCATCAACATCTCGACCAACGAGCAGAAGAAGGAGTGGTTCCTGCGCCTGAACCCGAACGGGCGCATCCCTACCTTGGTCGACAACAGCCAGAGCCCGCCGTTCCCCGTCATCGAGACGTCGGCTCAGCTGCTGTACCTGCTCCAGTTCTACGACAAGGAGAACAAGTTCGGCTTCGCGGACCCGCTCGAGCAGAACGAGGTCCTGCAGTGGCTGTTCTTCTGGCACGGTGGCGGCGCTCCCTACCAGGGACAGGTCAACCATTTCTCGAGAGTCGCCCCGGAGAAGATCCCTTGTAAGTTTCTATTGTTCCTTATAACCCCTGTAATACGTGTATATGTATCTCGTAATATGACTATTGACTAGCGCTAACGACATGTAGACGCCATTAACCGCTTCAGAAACGAGACCCTCAGAGTGTTTGGAGTTCTCGAGATTCAGCTAAGCGGTATCTACCTGGGCGGTGAGCCTAAGGACTACCTTGCCGGCAAGGGCAAGGGAAAATACAGCGCTGCTGACATCAAGGCTTGGTCGTGGGTCAAGAACTGGCAGCGCAGCGGCTTCACCGAAGAAGAGGTGAAGCCTTTCCCCAACTTGTTGAAGTGGATTGACCGCATTGCAGCTAGAGAGCCTGTCCAGAGGGGAACTGGCGACAAGTATAGTCAGTAGGTCTGATAGGTCAGCTTTGAATCAAATAAATATTTATAAATCTCATACCTTTTTCCTAAGCATTACATGATTGAGATTTACCATCAGATTATCTTATTATTATCTAATAATCACCAAAGAGACCAGCGTTACGGCATGAAAGAAAGCAGATGGCTTATAAATTTATATCCTAGTTTTCATAGTTCTGGGCGTCATAGTAAGCGTGGTAATGGCTTTTTTCTCCTACTACCATAGTGCTTTTCTTGGAGAACGTCATCTACTACACCCTGATGAATTGGTTTGGTCTCACAGAGGTAATCAGCCGTCAGGAGCTATGAAGCATCGCACAACAATGATCTACCCCTCCAATGTTTCAAGGAGCTTCTTGTACGTAGGGCCAGGTGACGTTTGGCTGTCTTGAGCGTGACTTGTCGGATATACTTGCATGGAAGCAACGCCATAATGCGTGAGGATCTCCGTCACATTGAATAATCTGAAGCAGCAACCATTGGTGATGCTTCCCTCTAATACTAGCCTGTAATACGGTCTTGAAGCATTGCAGCGTCACTCCCGTTCCGACACGGGTAAACACGAAAACAGTCCTGTATTATGATTATTGGTCTTAGAGACATGGTATTCCGCTCAGGGCCAGTTTGCAGTTCCAGGATGCCAACACTTTTCAGTAATGACTCTATATAAACTCCCTTCTTCTGTTTCTCACGTCAAAACATCATGGAATCTGGCAATTACCCCCATCACCTAGCCTTCCTGCCATGACAGAAGAGCAGGCAGAGGCATTCGATTTGATACATTTTGTTGCTGAGAAGCACGGCTTGGCTATGTCGCTAGGCCCAGGCGATATACTTTTATTCAATAATTGTCACGGCACCGATGAATTATAAGGTTAAAATAAGTATATTGTTATTATACGAAAAAAGAAAGAAAAAAGTTTAATTAAATAGCGCGTAACGCCATTATATATACAGGAATCCGGTATAAGCCCGTGCATTTTACTTAATATCGTAATAATAAATCTTTTTTTTTAAAATAATTATTCGTAATTATATTAATAAATTAAATATAAACGAATAATTATAAAGTTATTTAAAAATATATTATTTATAAAAATTTTAAAAAAACTTATAACGTAATATTAAATAATTATATAAAAAAAATATATAACTTTTATAATAATTTAAGTAATAAAAAAGAAATTCGTATAAAATAAAAAAAGAAATTTTTTTTTAAATAATATTATTTAAATTTTTTATATATCGTTTCGTTTTTAAAAAATTAAAAAAATATTATTAAAATATTTTTTTATTATTATTAATTTATTATAATTCTTTAATTTTTCGATAATATTAATTATTTCGTTTATATTTTAATTTTAAAATAATTACTTTTTTTTTATAATTTCGTTATTTTATAAAAACTTATTATATTTTATATATAATATTTTCGTTATAATATAATTTATTATAATATCGTAAAAAGCGTTATATTTACGTTTAATTATTATTTTTTTTTATTAAAAAAACGTTATATAACTTTTATAAATAACGTAAAAAGTTTTATAAAGTTATATATAATAATAACTTTTTATAATAATTTCGTTAAATAAAAATTAATAAAAAATTAACGATTTATATAAATTATTATTAATATAATAAATATAACTTTAAATCTTTTCGTTATTTTTAAATAAATATTATACTTTTTCGTAAAATAAATTAATTAATATAATAAATTAATTATTAATATTTAAAAAAGTTTAATTTTTATTTACGTTTTAAATTTTCGTATTTTTTTCGTAAAATTAATAAATTAATTTTATATTTTTTTTAAAACGATTAAAAAAACTTATTATTTTATTTTTAAAATAATAAATACGATTAAAGTTAAATAAATATAAAATATTTAATCGTTATAATATTAAAATAATATTAACGCGTATTTTAAATAATTACATATAATTAATAAATTATAAAACGTTATATTTTTTAATAAACTTTAATTTTTTATTTTTAATTTAATAACGTAAATATTAATAAATTATATTATATTATATTTATTTCGTTAATATATATTATAAAGCGAAAATATTTAATAAAATTAAAAAATAATAACGAAATATTACTTACGTTATAATAACGTTAATTATTTAATTTAAGTTTTTATTTTTTAAAGTTTTTATTTAAAAATTAAAACGATTTTTTTAAATATTTAAAAATAAGTTATTATAAACGTTAATATAATAACGTTTTTCGTTTTCGTTTTTTTTTTAAATTATATTTTAATTATTTTTATCGTTTTATAATAATCGATTTATATATTATTATAATTTAATAACGTTTTATTATTAAAGCGTTTTAATAATATAAAAATTTTAATATTTATTCGATTTTCTTTAATATAAAATAAATAATTTTAATTTTAAAATATATATTTTTTTTTATTTAATTATCGTTAAAGTTTATAAAACTTATTTTAATATTTTTCGTTTATTAAAAATTAATATAATAATATTAATTTTTTTTTTAATAATTTATATTTTTTTTTTATAATAAAAATAATATTTAATTTAACGATTTTAATTTAATTAAATACTTAAAATAAAACTTAATTATTTCGTTATTATAATTTTATAATTTTATTATTAATTTTTAAATCGTTAAATATAATTTATATTATTTAATATAATATTTTAATTTATTTTTAATTAATTTAAAATTCGTTATATTTCGAAAATATTATTTAAGTTTTTTTAAGTTTTATTTTATAATTAAAACGATATTTTTTATATAATTATTTTATTTTTTATTAATAATAATTTAATTAAATAAATTTAAAAAATTATATAATATTAAAAAAATATAAAAAATAAAAAATATTTTTAAATAAAATAATAATTTAACGATAATAATTTAAAAATATATTTTAATAATAAAATAAAGTTTTAATTATTTATTATTAAATTTTAAAATAAATTTATTAATTTTTATATATTTTATATTAATTTAAACTTTATTTTTTATAAAAAACATTTTAATATTAAAGTAATATTAATTTATAAATTTTTATTATCGTTTTTAAACTTTTATTATAAATATATAAATTTATTTAAAAATTCATTTAATTTAATTAATTATTTACGTTACGTTTTTTATTTTTTATTATTATATAATCGTTTTAAAAACGAATTATAAGCGAATTAATTTCGTATTTATTATAAAGTTAAAGTTATAATTCGTAAAAAACGAAAAGATTTTAATAATTTTTAACGCGTAATTATTTTATATAAATTTTATTAATAAAAATTAATCGATTTAATTATTTTAATAAAAAGTATAATAAATTTAAAAATATTATTTTATAATTATATTTATTATTTTCATTTAATTATTAAATTTTAAATAATATATTAACGAAGTATTAAACGTAATATTTAACTTTTTATTAAACTTTTATTAAAAAATAAATATAAATTATATATTTTTATTTAATATAATATTAAATAACGTTTTATAAAAACGATATATTTATATAATAAAAGCGTTAATTAAATTAAATATTATTATATTAAATATTAAAACGAAATATTTTATTTTCGTTAATTAATTAATAATAACGAAAATATATTTATATATATAATTTTATTATTTATAAAGCGATAATAAATTAATATAATTAATAAAGATATTTTTTTATAAACGAAATAATACGAATAAAAAGTTTAAAGTTTTTATTAAAATTATTTTTAAGTTTTTCGTATAACGATAAAAATAATATATTTAAACGAAAATAATTACGTTATAAAATAATTACGATTAATAATAAATTCGTTAAAATAAATTATACGTTTTATAACGATTTAAATAATTTTTAAAAACGAAATTATAAATATAATATAATATTTAAAAATAAAGTTTTTCGTTAAAAAATATAAATAATTTATTTTTAATATAAATTCGTTTTTATATTACTTTATAATTAACTTTAATAACTTTAAGTTATTTTTAAATATTAATTTTAAAGCGTTTATATTTATTATTTATTAATATCGTTAATATATTTTAAGCAAATATAAAGGTTATATAAACGACGTTAATTAATTCGTTTATTAATTATAAAACGTTTAAAATATAAAATTAAAAAAGTTTCGTTTATTTATTTTTAAATAAAAAAATATAATAACGATTTATAATTTATTTATTAATAAAGTTTTAATTATTTATTAATATTATATTAAAAAAACGAAATAATACGTTAAAAATCGTCGTTTTATAATTTAATTTATATAAAATATAAAATTTAAAATTATTAAGAAATTTTAATTATTTAATTTATTTTTAATTTAATAACTTAATAATAACGAAATATTATAAGTTTTTATAATTCGTAATAACTTTTATTAATTTTTTTAATTTTTAAAGCTTTAATTTTTATTTTTTAAAAACTTTAATAATAATTAATAACTTTTTATTATAAATTTTATAATTATATTTCGTTATATTATATTTAATTAAAAAATAAACGATAAAACGAAAAAATTTATTAAGTTATATTATAAAAAGATTTCTTTTAACGTTTAATTAAAAGCATTAATTTTTAAAATCGTTTATTTTTTAAAATTATAATAAATTAATATAAATACGAATAAAAACGCATTTTTAAATTATTTAAATATTATTAACGTATTATTAAAAAATAACTTAATTATTTAAATTTATTTATTAAATTCGTTAATAAATATATTATTTTAAATTTCTTTTTAATAAATCGTTAATAAAAGTTTAAAAAGTTAATAAATTATTAAAGTTTTTATAACGTTTTAAATAACTTTTAACTTTATATATTAATTAATTTTTTAAAATTTATTTAAATATTATTCGTTAAAATAATTAAATTTAAATATCGTATTTTAATTATATTAAATTTATATTTTTAAATATTAATAATTAATTTAATATTAATAAAATAACGTAATATTTTTTTTATATAAACGTAATATTTTCGTTTACTTTTATTATAAATTAAAACATTATTTAAATATATTATATAAAATTTATTAAATAAATCGAATAAAATATAATTTATATAATATTAAAAGAAATTAAAAATATTAATTATATTAAAATTTATAATTAAATATTTAAATAAATTAAAATAAATAATAAAAGTTATTTTTTATTTTTTATTTAAAATAATACGTAAACGATTAAACGTTATAACGATATTAAATTTAATAAAGATTTTTATTTTATAAAAAGCATTAATAATTTTACGAATTAAAAAAATAAAATAACGGTTTTTAATTATAACGTTATTTAAACCTTTATAATTAATATATATATAAATATTTCTTTTCGATTTTTTAACGAAAAAAATAAAAGTTATTATTAAAAAGTTATTAATTTATATAAATTCTTTTTTTAAATAATTATTAATATATTTTCGTATAATAAATAACTTTTTAAATAATATAACTTTTAACTTATAATATAATAATATTTAATTTAATAAAAGTTTTATTTTATAATTAAAAAATTAATATAATAATAACGTTTTAACGTTAATAAATAAAAAAATTCGTATTAAATTATAATATTTAAATAAAAGCTTAATTAAAATTTTATTTATTATAATTGTTAATTTTTCGTTTAAATACTTTTTAATATTTTTATTTATAATATATCGTAATTAAAAGATTTTCGTTATTTAATTATAAAAAAGTTATAAATAATATAATATTATTTTATAATTTAAGTTTTTATTTTATATTAATATTTTTCGTAAAACGTTAATTAACGTTATATTTATTATTTCGTTTATAAATAATATCGTTTTTATAATAATATTAATAATAATTTAAAACGTATTTATTATAATTATAAATTTATAAAATAATATATTATTAATTTTAACGTTTTTTATTTTATAAAACGTTAAAAACTTAAAAATATTAAAATTATAAATAAATAACTTTTTATTATTAATGTTTTTTTAAAGTTATAATTTAATTTAAATAATATAAAAAAAATTTAATAAAAAATTAAAATTAAATGTAAAATCGAAATTAAATATAAAGTTAAAGTTAAATAAAAAATTAAAATTAAAATAAAAAGTTAAAATTAAATAAAAAGTTAAAATTAAAGTTAAATTTAATAAATTATTTTAATTTTATTATTATATTATTAACGACGAAAAATATATTTATTATTTAATTAATATTCGAATTATATTTACGTAATTATAATAAATTAAAAATTATATCAAAATCGTTTAATAATTATTAATATAAAGTTATTTTTTTTAAATTAAATTAATTATATAATTAATTTTTAAATAATATATTATTAATTTAATTACGATTTCGTTAATTAATCGTAATATTTATAATTTTAATAAAAACAAGTTAAATATATTTTTTAAACGTATAAAATTATTATTTAAAAATTTTATTAAAAAATATTTATTATTAATTATAATATAAATTAATATTATTTTTTTATTAAATTAAATTATTATTATATTAAATAAAAATAATATATTAAAGTTTATTAATTATATATATAAGTTTTTAAAAATAAAGTTTTAATAATAAAAGAAATACTTTTAATTACGTTTTTTTTAAAAAATTAAACGTTTTTCGTTATGTTATTTTTTTTTAAACGACGATTAAATAACGTTATACGTTTTTTAAATCGTAATTCTTTTTTAATAAACTTAAGAAATATAATCGTATTTATTATAATATTAATATAAACTTTTCTTTTTACGTTAAGCTTTTTTATTATTATTTAAAAAGCTTTTAAAAAACTTATTTATATTAATTTCGTTTAAATTTATAAAATTATTTAATAATAAATTAAAAATAAAGCGTTTTTATATAAAAGTTAAATTAATATATATATAAATTTATAAAACGTAAAAAGCTCGATTAATAATATTATTAATTAATTATTAAATCATATTAATTTAATTTTTAATATCGTTATATTTCGATTAATTTACGATATTTATTAATTAATTTTTTAATTTATTATTAACTTTTTTTTAAAACGTAATAACTTTTAATTTTAACGTTAATTTATTTTAATTTATATATTAATTAAAAGTTATTAAAAAATCGTTAAAAGATTTATTATTTTAAATTAAATTACGAAAATTATAATATATTATAAAAAATTCGTTTATAATAACGTAAATTTTATTAAAATATATTATTAAATTAATTATATTTTTTTATTTATATAATTATTTATTAAGTTTATATAATACTTTAATTACTTTATTTATATATAATTTAATTTTAAAAAAAACATTATTTAATAATCGTTAAGTTATATATATAATATAATTCTTTAATTTAAAATAAATAAATCGATTTATCGTTAATTTTAAATAAAATATAAATCGTTAATTCGTATATTTTTTTTAACGATTATCGAAATTCGTAACGTTTTTTTTAAAAACTTAAACGTTAAAAATATATAATCGTTAAAATTATAATTTATTATTATTTTCGTTTATTAAATAATAAAAAATAAATAATAAAGTTAAAATAAAAAATTAAGCTTAAAGTTAATTTATTTTATTAATTTAAATAAAAATTATAAAATCGTTATTATTTCGTTTATTTAATTATAATAAGTTTATAATAAAGTTAAAGTAATTAAACGTTTTATATAAATCGTTAAAGTTTAATTATTAACGTAATTATTTTATTTCGCGTTTTCGGTTTTTATACGCTTATATTACGATTTCGATTTATTTTTTTATAATTTAAAAACGTTATTAAATTTCGTTTTTAACGTAAAGTTATTAAATAACTTTAATTATAATAATATTAAATTAATTGTATAATATATTAACTTTAATTTAAATAAATTAAAGTTTTTTTTTTAATTATATAAAAATAAAAAATAAAAAATATTTTTTTTTTAACGTTATAATTTAAATAATATATTAAACGAATAAAGTTTATTATTAATTTATCGATAATTATTACGAAAATTAAAAAATTATTAAAAAATACTTAAATTAAAATATATATATTTAAATATTTCGTTTATTAAAAATAATTTATTAACGAAATTTTTATATTTAACGTAAAGTTTACGTAATTTATATTATTCGATAAATGTTTTATAATAACTTAATAATGTTTTAATATTATATTTAAAATATAATAAAAAGTATTTATTTCGTTTTATTTATAAATATAATAAATTATTATAATATTAATAAATTATAAAGTTAAAATAAATATATTATTATTATATAAATAAAATAAAAAAGTTTAATTAAATAACGTATAACGTTATTATATATATAAAAATTCGATATAAATTTATATATTTTATTTAATGCCGTAATAATAATTTAAAAGTATTATATAAACGAAATAATTTTAAAAATGCTTTTATAATATATAAACGACGTTATATTTTTAAGCTTTAAATGTATAATAAAAAAAAATATAAAAAACTTTATATTACGTTAAATAATTTTTATTATAATTTTTTTTTTATAAAGTATATAATGTTTATTATTTAAATTTTTAAATTTCTTTACTTTTATAAATTAATATAATAATAATTAAATTAAATTTATTTAATTTTATAATAAATTATAATTAAAATATAATAATTATAAGCTTTATATATATATATATATTACGCGATAACTTTAAATTATTTAATTAAAAAATACGTAACTTATATATATTTTTTAACGTTATTTTTATTATTAAATAATTTTCTTTTTACGATATTTATTAATTATAAATTTATTAATCGTAAAATTTAATTTTAATAATTTATTTTTTATTAATATTATATTTAATTTTAAAATATATAATTATATTTTAACTTAAACGATTTAAATTTAATTTACGTTATATTTAAAGCTTTACGTATATTTATTATTAATTATTATATTTAATATTTTATAAATTTAATTTATTTTAATTAAATATTAATTTATTTATTTAAATAATAATACGAAAATTTAAAAAACGTTTAATATTATTATATTATAATATTATTAATAATATATATATATATTATTTATAAATTTTAAATTTTATTTAATAAAATAATATAAATTTAAAAATTTAATATTAATAATAATATAATATATACGTTTAAAATAAAATTAAAAATATTTTAAAATTTACGAAATAATTCGTTATATAAAACTTTATTTTTATCGTTAATTAATTACGTAATTTAATAAAATTATAAATCGAAAAACGTATAATAAATTATTTATAATATTTAACGAATATTTAAAATTATTTATTATTAAATTATAATAATTTATAATTTTATAAAACGAAAATTAACTTTATTTAACGTTTAATATATATACGATAATAATAATAAAAAATTTATATAATTATTTTTATTTTATTTATTTTAATTAAAAATATAAATAATTATTATATAATTATAACGTTTTAATATATATTATATATAAATAATTAAATTTTAAAAAAATATTTAAGTTATATATTAAGCGTTAAAAAAAGTTTAATTTTAACGTTTAATCGAAATTATATATAAAGTTTAAATTAAAATATAAAAAATTAAAATTAACGTTTAAAAAGTTATTATAAAATATTAATATAACGATATAATAAAACGTATTAATAATATAATAAAGTAATTTAAAATTATAAAATAATAACTTATTATTTTATTTTATTTTATTTTATATAAAAATAATTAAGTAATTATTACTTAAGATTAAATAAACGGCTTAATATATCACTTTTCCGATTTTGTATCTCGGCGAATGGTAACGATTATTACGTCGAGTTGAAAATGAGCTTATTACGTATGCAAAAAAAGATTACTTCCGGGCGCCGATGCCTTAAAAGGAAGTTAGGTTAAAGCGGTACAAATGCGGAACGTTAATTCGTCGATCGGTGATGGATAAGGTCGTCGAGCTCGGAGGTGTAATTTAAGGGGTACCAAAACTCCAAGGGTCGACGACGAGCAAGGTGTGAATAGTTTTAGAAGCTCGCCCGAAATGGCAGTGTTAGCGATCAGGGGGTGTGTTGCGTTAGATGATCCTTGCTATATAGAGCTACCGAAGCCACGTTACCTGATTTTTACCACGTTTACTTTTTTGTAGGGCATATAATGCCCACTACCTAGATTCCTAGATTTCCTTGCTTTTATAGATCAATACAACAACAGCTGAGCTGAGCGTATCCGATCCTGTAGTAAGTGGTAGCTAGAATGCGACACTCTACCACAATTGGAGCTCGACTGGCATTCGGTGTATGGGGATTCTGAGCGTCCCAGTCACAGTTTCTGGAGAATCAACCCGGAGGATGTAGAGAAGAGAAAATGAGTCCGCCTAGGCAACGACTGTGAGAATAGCCAAGTAGCGTGGGCGCAGCATGTATATGGGCCTCCGTGTTTTCATAACACCTGTTTGGGCCATAGCGACCCTAATGATGATTGTCAGCAGATATATAAACACAAGCAATTCGTGGCGCTGTAACCTACCGAAAACCCATGTCGCTAGTTAAGTGAATTCTCGGTCCGCTGCAATTTGTATCTCTGCGTTGTTGAGAAGCATGAAAACCGACAAGGAAATATCAAACCATGATGCTCGTCGCCCATTGTCATCGGATATCAGCTCTGAAAGGCATTTGAGAAATTGAGATGTTCGGGGGACGAGAAACTCCCGAATAACCATCTCATCTACCTGTTGGTCCATCATAGGAGGGATCGGCACAAATCCGTTCCACGGATCATCTCGTTCAATGGCTGGGTCGATTCCAAGTGTCTCGTTACCGCACAAGCGCCATGTACGCTCTATCAACCTAGTTCCTACCCAGATAGACAAGGCTTGCTGGACTAACGGGCTCTAGAATGATATGGTCAGTCACAACACAAGAACATACGCAACAGAAGGGGTGTGTATCTCACTCTATGCTTCCGAGCATACATGAAGGTATGGAAAAGCGGTTCATTGGTGCGGTCGACTAGCTTGCGGATGTATATCATTTTCGTCCTCTCAATATATTCGAGGATTCTTTGCTTTGCTTCCCCAATATTGGAAATGCTATAGGGAAGTATCTTCGGTTTGTAGGGACCATTTGGACCTTGACCTTCATAGGCGGTTTTATCATCGGGCAGAGGGTTATATTGTGTAGCAGTCAAACGGAGAACTTCCCATACGCCATCGTGAGCGAGATCCAACGTGATCTCATGATAGTTCTCGTGTTTGTCTGGTTCTCCGAGGGTAAGGACGTCCCGGCGGGTTCTACAGAAGTCCAGCGGGTGGTTCGGGTTATCTCTTGGTAGCCCTGTGCTAGTTAGATTATAATACTCTGATTAGAAGCAGATGGGGGTATACCTACTGATCCTGAATAGCCTTATGTCTAACAAGTGTGCATCTATCACACAGAGTGGTTTGGGGAAGGTTGTAAGAAATCGAGTCATGTTCCTGCAACGTAAGCAAGGCAGGTATGGGCTTTCTTTGAACTGTTCGCACTAATTCCCGTATCAGTTAGTTATATTCTCGTTGTAGTGCAACTCCTCTTGATACTCATACTATCATTAGGCCATTCCTACACCTATCGCACTTTTCTTGGGTCCTGGCTCGTTTGACCTGTGGATGTTGCGTGTTGAGCCCGTATTGCATGTCTCCAATTTGCCCACTTCCTTCACCATACCCATAGTTATCATTAGGCTTCCCGAGTTAGCTAGGTCTATCAAAACGGCATTGGTAGAATCTCACCTCTTCCATTGAAGCTCGTCTCTTTTTTTTTAGGTGCTCCTGGGGCACAAGAGGCGTGGAAGACTCGGCATCCACACTGTGAAACTCGGTCGTCATGAAGTCAAGCCCAGTAGTAGCTAGTATAGAAGCAGATCTCCCTGAACTAGCCAGTGGTGTCTCACCATCGTGTTCCAGTCGAGTTGTAATCGAGTTGATTTTGCAAGATGTGGGTGGTGCATGTGGGGGGGCCACGACAAGGTCCGGTAGAATCTAGAGTAATGGGGGATATCAGCAACTATCTTAGACACACGAATGGATAGGATCCTACCGAAGTCTCGCCTCTGGAGCTATTCGCCCGGACCGGAATATTGATATTACTCGATTCACGGAGTTCGAAGCCTTGGGGTATTGGATAACCGTTTTCAGTGCATGAGGACGAGTCTAGTAAATCTTGTGGTTGCGTTGAGTCGTAGGGGCTACCGATAAGGCCTTGTTGTTCTTCTTGGATTATAACAGGACCATAGGGATGCAAGCTGTTACTTTCAAATAATCCAGGCATGTAGTTGAAGAGCGTGCCCCGTTGACAGCCCGCGAACCCATCATGGTCTGGGTTTTGGCTAGAAATTAGATGATTCATGGAAGAGTGATCCTGCGAGATCTGGCCGTTGCATGGAAAGGTACGCTGAAAGAGAGGAGGCGGATCCCATTCACTTCCCCAGTTTGTAGCACCGTTGAAAGATATATGGTTGCTGAGAATACCAACTGAAGTTAGATTTGAATCCGCCGGGAAATCAGCTACCGGTATGGCATCGACACAATCACCTTGCGAGCCTTCTTGGGTCATGGCTTGAACGAAGAGGCTCCCGGTTAGATCCCCATAGGTTGCAGAATTCTCGTGGTCACGATGGAACCACGCGTCGTAGTCTACTTGTTCATCCATCTAGTTGGCAGACTTGCCAACGCGTAAGAATGGGAATAACGTAGGTGGATAGTTCAAAGAAGTGAATGACAGGTTAGAGATGCTACAAATGCCTAATCCCGACCATCTCCCGATTTAGTAGATGAGACCTAGCAGGTTAAGTCCCCGAGTCTGTACACTCGCCCTAATAATATGCAGCTTGCTTGGAAGTATGAACCGGGAACCTTTCTGGTATGGCTTGAAATGGCAGCTGGATTAGGCGAATTTGCGTTTGCTTTTACTAGCAGCAGTTGTAGCCCTTCAATCCTTAGAATGGCCAGCGTGTAGGTAGGTACTTAGATATACATGTAATGCCCCGGAGGGAGGAGGCGGGAGCTTACGAGGTACTGCAGTTAATTCAGTCTCAAGGTCTTTAGCAAGCTAAAACGGTGAAAATTACCCTTTGGGCAAGTTTCGCCTAACACTGTTTCAATCACTGAAGTAAGTGAGTAAAAAGACACAGCTGGCGTATATCAGATGAATCTGCACTCTTGGACAATGTACTTTTCTTTAGCATTCAATAGAGTAGTTAAAAGACATGCCTTGTTCAACTGCCAAGTTAACTTTGTGGTCTATCTCCGTAGTGATGTTGTTATGAAACTGCTCTACGGAAACACAAAGCATAGTTTCAGTCCATATATGATGATTTTGTCTCTTACTCTAGAGTCTAGTGATTCTCTTCACGAAACTCGACTTATCTCTAGAACTTGCCAGCTCGTTCAAAGATGCGTATATTATTAGTCGTATCTGCTTTGGTGCGTTTGATTAATGTGATACTCTAGACATCTAAAAAGACTGATGACGGTATCGTATGCATCATAATAGTAACAAAATGACTTGTCAAATAGCTAATGGTAAGTACCATACGCCATAAGTACCATCCGCCTTGTTGCCTAGGTTTTATTTACGGGCACCTGTGGTGATAATGCGGTAGCAACCAAGCCCGAAAGCCATATTCTATGTTTGCACTCGCCCCGAAAGATTAACGGGTTAGCAAAGGGTCGTAAGTATTTGTCGTATGAAGTACCAGGTACTGAAATACTGTAGTAATTTATATGAAAATAATGTCATTGTTACCTTGAACTACAACTTGAGATAAGTCCCTTGGCGATATCTTCGAGGGCACTTGCTGTTTCGTGTAGGGCGTCTTTAGTAGATCACTGTACTTCCGCATTTTACTACAAGTTCGCATACTAAGCTAACATAAATCAAGTATCACGGTGGGGATAAGTTACTTGCTGTACGCAGCTTGTAGTGCTATAATGATGATAGCATTTTTTCTCAGTAGAGAGTCTACTAAACGCGAGAAAGAATCTACCTAATTTCGAGGAAGGTTCCCTCGAAGTTGAAGAAGATCCAGTCGTACTGATGGGTCTCGCGTTTCTCTCTAATAACTACTGCAAAGCCAGATAATGATGGTGTCCATCAGCCTGATCGTCCAGAATCCGTCCTATTCCGTTCCTTCATGATCTCCCAAGCGCGCCTTCATTCCCTGTAGAAAACTCCACCAGCTCCGAGAAAGCTTCTCTTCCCCCAGTGTCGTCTTGTATGATTGTCCGTAGTGAATGCGTGAGCCTGTAGCGGCGGCGAGGAGGGTCTAGATGGAATCTAGGCTTCTTCGTTAGTAAAGAAAAGAAAAAGAAAATCATCAAACGCAATGGCATTAGTTTACATACCTAGAGTCCGTACTTCTGGAAGAGAGCTCTCTTGCCACCTGCAGTAGAGTGGTGGTTGTAGTAGTGGCTGACGATAGTTTGCTTGCAGCCCATGGTACCAGTGCAATGGAAGACCTGACCGTCGACAGTGACGGTCTCGATGCAGCGGATAGGACCACCAGCGAACGGAGTATGTTCCTCCGTGTAGCGGGAGTTAGGATCATGTACCTTTCTGTGGCATCGGATGTTGTGATCATGGTCCTTGAGGATAGCATCGCATGTCTTGCCAGAGGGGAGAACGAACTGGCACTGCCACTTGGGCTCCTTGTTGACCGTGACCTGTCGGCCGGGGAGGGGCATTCCAGGCGCCATGATGCAGTGGATTACGAGTGATAATGTTTAGTTACTATCGTATTGATGTACTGGGGAATCTGTTGTGTGCAGGATGGTGATGATTGGGGTTTGCGTGCAAGTTCCAGTTGCTGGTTGGTGTGGGTGGAAGGGATCGAGAGTTGGATCTGGTAGCCCCGCGTGCTTAAGTATTTATGTGCATGCCTTGCCTATCTTATCAGAATTTCGAAACAGATTCTTTTTAAATTTAAGTTGTGTGCCCTAAGCCGCGATGATGTCGCCGTCAGCCGCGAGGTGGCTGCGGGCGACGATGGGACCGTGGCCGGCCGCGGCAAGGCGAGTGCCAACGGTGGGACCGCGGCTGTCACGGGCAAGGCGAGTGCTAACGATGGGACTGCGGCTGTTCCGGGTAAGGCGAGTGCTAACAATAAAACTACGGCTGTCCCGGGCAAGGCGAGTGCCAGCGACGGTGAGGCGGGTACCGGCCACAAGGTGGAAGTGTAGGCATGGTGTAATCATCACCAATGGGTTAGTTCTGTATTAACCTATGAATATTGACCATTTGCAGACGGTTCAGAATTACCATTAGGGTGTTAACAATTACGTGAAAGTCATGTATAAGATATAGTGAAGATCTTAACATCTATAGCTAAGCTATAAATATTAAGTTTATAACTATGCTAACAACGATAGGTTTGTTCAGGGGGTGGGCTATTTGACAGACAGTATCATCAACTTAGTACAAAGAGATCCGAGTGAAAAGATTAACATTGTCATCCATATACAATCAAATGTCATGTATCATACCGTATTATCACCGGGAGGCTTTTGATGTAAGGTTTGGACATATATTTATCTATGGCCGAAGCCATTTGCCTGGGATACGAGAAATCTAATTATATATCACTGGGACTGACATCCTTGATTCTTACTCTATATATTTTCTCAGGGGCACCTTGCTTGTTAGTTTTATAAATTTATAATATTCTAAACATTTAAAATAGTATTGGGGTTAAATTAATGATTTAATAGTATTTCAGATCTTTATTATTGTATTTGGATTTAATATTGAGGTAAATATTAATATATTAAGATAAATTGCTTATAATATTTAAGAAATGATCATAATGAATATGGTGTTTATTTTGGGCGGAAACCGAAAATGGAGCGGGTTACGTTGTTGCAAAATTTAACTAATCTTTATATTGTTTATCAGAAGACTTGATTGTCTTCCCTCTACTATTCATAAGGCTTCAGTACGTGGTTGTTAATTAAATATTTTGCCAATGGTCATTGGGTAGGAAGGAACTACGGAGTGACACTCAGGGGGGGTGATGATCTAAATAAACTACAGAGGAATAACCATCAAAAGCTATCATCAGTTGCGCATAACTTTTCTTCATCACAGTTCATTATCACCATTGATTCATTCATACATACATACGTAAGTCTATCTACACATAGCGTCAGACCAAGAACGTCCAAAAGCTCGGATACACGAATTCCTCCTCGAAGATCCTCCGGACCTGCTCGAGGACGAACCGTTCGACCTTCCCGACGTTCTTGAGACTCTGCTTCGAGCCCTCTCTCTGTCCTATCTCGCTCTCGACCTTAATCTCCTGTAGCAGCCCGCCCATCCTCCCCTTCTTCGCCTTGACCTTCGCCTTCGCCGCTGTTGCCCCCTTTCCGCTTTGCCCCCTACCACTACCATCATTATCCCGTCGCCGTGCTCGTCCCCTCTCGCTGTCGACTCCACTACCACCACCACTACTACGACCTAGGCCCCCATTCCCATCGCCCTCACCCTCATTACGATCTTCCTCGTCGTCATCATCGTCCTCGCTATCCTCGCCACCAAGAGCCGTAACCGCATCTTCGGGGCTAAGAAAGCAAAAGTGGACCCTCTTGCGAATGTACGCCACCACGCCCACGCCATCGAACGTGAGGCCCGTGATGTTCAGCTTGACGGGAATCCCCACGAAGCTCGGCATGGGGTAATCGAGCAGGATCTCCGCCGTCAGCATCAGGCGCACGTCGCCCGCGTAGCGGATGCGGAACACGGCCTGGAGGTCCTCGGGCCGCGGCTCGCGGTACCGGCGCGGGGAATCCTCGTCGTCTTCTCCCTCTCCCTCCGTCTCTCCGCCTTCTTGGCGGTAGTAGTCGATATTGTCCCTTCGCTCCTTTGCCCTTTCGGCGGCCGCGGCGTTCGCGTCGATGGCCGCCTTCGATCCCGCCATCCCGAACAGCGACCCGCCCGTCCTGTCCCTAGTCGGCGGGCGCGACGCGCTGGTCGATGTTGGTGCGAGAGTCGAGACGCTGTGTTTCTCTCGTAGGGGCGGATACGGCCCCGGGGGCGCTAATGAGGACGGGGATGTGGAAGCCGGGAAGTCCGGGATAGAGCCCTGTGACGAAGAGCCTCTATTGTGGCCTCGTCCGCCCCCTCCTCCTCCGTGCTGGCCCGCCGTCGTAGTGGCATTGCTACCCCGGCGTTTTGGAGGCGGCCACGATGGGTGAAGGGTATCGTTATGATGGTGCTGTCGATGCTGCTGGTTGTGTTGGTTCTGCTGGTAGTAGTTACTGTGTTGATGGTGATGGTGCTGCGGCTGATGGTGATGTTGAGGGTGCACATGATGGTGATGATGCCCCGCATCCAACCAACCCCCCAAGTGTTGCGCCCCCGCCACAGCCGCGAGTGGTGTCTGTGCTCCGCCGGACCAGCCGCCTGGTGGGCCGACTAGTTTCGACTGTAGGTAGTGCATGTTGGAGGTGCCACCGGGGACGGGGACGCCGGGGGTGCCAGTGCCGAGGCCTAGGAACGGCGCGCTGCCGAACTCGGCGGGAGTCGCGAGTCCGCTCCGCAGTCCCGCTGCGTGGATGTGCGGCTGCGGCGGGAACGGGAACTCCGTGGGGCCGGGAGGCAAATAAGATGCCCCGCCGGAGATGTGAGAAGTAGTAGGTGGTGCGCTTCCACTGCCGCCGCCGACACCGAACCTCCTGCTCTGCTCTGCTCGTCGCCGCCGCTCTGCCGCGCGGATGGAATCCGGGATGAACTCCTCTGCGGTGCCGGTGGTGCGGCTATGATGACCATGACTACCGGCGCTAACGCCGTAGCCTACTGCCGCTTCCCCGTGGTGGTGATGATGGTGACTACCACCACCACCACCACCATCACCACCAACGACGTCATTATTAGCGTCATCATCACCATCCTCATCCTCCTCGTCGTCCTCCTCATCCCCGCTCTGCTCGTAGAAGTCAGGCAGCGGATCGCAAATGTCCTTGAGGACGACGTCGGGCGGGATGGCGCCGAAGGCGAACTCGTGCACGCGGACGGACTTGATGAAGCGCGGCAGCGGCACAGTCTGGAACTTGGCGTGTATGAAGTCGCGGATGGACTCGGCGAGGGCGCCGCCGTCGGGCCCGCCCGTCAGCGTCTCCCAGTTCAGCTCGATGGACATTGTGTAGCACTGTAGCTGGCTGGCTAACCCCTGCAAAGATATGTAGATAGGTAGGTGGGTAGTAGGTGTGTAGAGATACTACCACCTCATGCGGTCAAACGTCAAGCCTAACTGGGCTCATATGATATCGAATAGAATATGAAGATTCCTACATAAAATTTCCCGATGTGTAATAAGGCTCTTCTGCATTTGGTTTGGTTTTCTTTTGTGTTCTTCTCTTGTCGTGATGCATGTGTTGATTGAAAATCGTTTGAGCGTTGTTGAGGTTTGGTCATCGGTGAGTTTTATAGTGGGTTCTTAGTGCTAAACTTAACAATCCCGATCATCCAATCCATCGTGCATGTGCCTAGAGATGTTGTTTTATCTTTGGAACCATGAGAAAAAATGGTAGAAGTTGTTTTCCTTGAATTATAACAATATAATGGAAATCAGTCATTCTTTATATCATCTATTCACTTGGCTTTCTTTTTTAACGACACGTAGATAACGCTGGTACTCATTCGCGTAGAAACACCAAGGATGCAACATCAATAAAACCTCCGAATAGACACATCCACACAAGTAGGGACGAAAAGCAAATGTCATTCATTCATATCATAGTTACGGGTATCTGTGCTATATTCTAACAAACCACCAATAGCGCCTTCCTTCCCACTATCGTCATACCTATCAATCTGGGTTTGATCCTAATGTAACGTTAGGGCCTGATTTTGGCCAAATGCACGCGCTCGCTCAAAAAGAATCCCCTCATGAATGCAATGCTATCACTATAGGAAAATATATCATCGACTCTTCTCTTCATACCAAGTATCGTCATTTTGCTGGTAAGCAAGTATCAATTGCAATAGTACCCCCCGCATCTACCTCTACGCAAGACTAGCCTCGGCGACGGTGGTTTCATCACCCGCGATGCTGGCGTCATATCGGGGTCTGGACGACAGGGGAGCCGGGGCTCCGAACTGATGCCAGCAATTCGGCGCCTGCAGGATATACCTATAAATCGGGAGTAGGGAGGTTAGCGAAAACAGGGAAAAAGGACGAACATAGCAAACAAAGGAAATCCGCAAAAAAGGGGTACACATAAAAGCAATTAACTAGGTAAGCTGGTACCTCGCCATAGCCTCGCGGAACCGAGACTTGTACTCCTTGGGGCTGGTGACTGTGGGGCGGTTGCGGTTGCCGCCTGCGAAGCCGCGGTCCTTGATCCAGGACTCCAGCTTCTTGTCCCACGTGTAGGTGCGGATGCAGTCGATAATGCCGACGACGATCTCCCGGCGGACCTCGTCAACCGCGATCATAAGGGAGTAGTCCATGACGTTCTGCCGCGCCAGGAAGAGCGTGTCGTTCCAGACGCTTGCGCGCAGAAGCTTCTTTGAGTGCTCGCGCGCGAATAGTGGCGACTCGTAGATGTACTCCACCATGTTCTCATCCAGAAGCACCTCGTTCTGCTCGCCCGTGGATTGGATCTTGCGGTTGCGCATCGAGCCCTTGAGATCGAAGATACGCGTTGGAGCCCGGTCATAGAATAAGTTCTCCATGATGAGCAAATCTAGCTTGATCTCCGTGTTCGTGACCGGGTTCTTGATGACTACCTGGTAGAATCCCAGCATCTTGGCGATGACGCTGGGGAGATCATGGAAAAGTGTCATGGCCATGATGTTGAAGTATGCCGGCGCAAATTTAAGAAACGCGTTAGTTTCAACTGGAGACAGGGACTAGTGTAGAGAAGTTAGCAAGGATTGAACTGTACATGAGTGTGTTCTACAAACCTTCATAATAAGACGGTCATCCTGTGTTTTTAAGAAAACCGACTTGGTCTTCCCTCCCTTCGAGTCCCACTTAAGGCATCGAGATAGGGATTCAACAATACGGTCTTCTACACCACATTTGCGCCGCAGAGCATCAAACTGCTCCGCATAGAATATCTTCACAAGCATTTTAGCAGATCCCTCCGTAAACTGATACTTATAGTGGCTGCTCGTCGTGTGGAGGAGACTTGTCTCAAGGCGGTCTTCGCTAATGGCACCCTCAGTGTCTAAATGCATTTCAATGCCGGCATCGTCTTCGGGATCTGACACTGGTTCTCCATCTTCACCTCGTTTCCTATGATGGAATCTCTGTCGCTTTTGTTTATAGTCCTCGGAGCTAAGAGCAAACGCAATCACAGAGCTGGGTTCATCTTCTCGTACAATGATGTCCGAGTCGACAAATATGTGATCCGTGACATTGAGTGGATAGTCCAACGGAGGCCAGTCACTCGCTGAACGCTCGTTCCAAAAATTCGTAAGGACTTTCATAAAGTTCATCTTATCATGTTTGGGCAGTTCCAATGGAATCTCAGCACTCTGGTCTAGGGACTCAGCAATCTCTTCAAGTGTGGTGCCTTCAAGTATTGACCGCTCCCCGTCGCTTTCGCCCTGTTCGTCATCTGTAGGTCCGTGACTAGCGGTGGTCTGTGCTTGATCATCTATCTCAGCTTCAGCGGCTGCTTCGTCCACACGACTGGCGTTCTCCATTGATGGATCTGAGTTTTGCGTGGTTTCTTGGGAAGGTTGAACCTGAGGCTCAGGAGACGTAGAGGCGGTTATGGGATCAGTTCTAGACTCATCCGGTGCTTTTTCCGTTAGTTGGTCATCCTCGGTTGGGCCTGGTTCTTGTACCGCTTCGTCTACATCTTCATATACTTCAACTATCGCCTTCGTCGACGATTGCTGAAGGAAAGGTCTAGAGTGTGACATTTGAGACGCCCGTTTCTTCCGGTCCTTTTCACGCTCCTTTTCGAATTCCCGACTTAGCTGCTCAAAATGTCGACGGATTGTAGACACTCTCGAGGAATCTTTCTTTCCTACAAAACGCGGAATGGACGATTGGTTGCCCTTCCGACCGGAACGGAGGCCAAATAGTTTCTTATCTCCCTTGAGAGATTCGTTGGTAGCTGTCTTACGAAGGTCCGTCCCAGAAGCGCTTTCAGTTGGTGTCTGTCTGTCTTTATCCTTAGTGATTCCAAGCAACCTCTTTCCTGTCGCAGAATGCATGCGAGGTAAAGTTGGCATAGAGTGCACTGGTTGTGTGATAGCGCGAACCATGGGAGGTGACACGTTCAATCCCGCCCTACGGGAAGTACCGCGTTCTGGGGTGTTTCTAGGAGGTTCAGCGACTGGGGCATTCTGCGCCCTGTTTCCTACAGCATTTTCTGTTTTAGCTTCTTCAAGAACGACAGATTGCTGACGACGCCGGAGTTGCTCGACTTGGTCCGCCACTGAGGATGGAGGATTAAGGTGGCTAGACTCTTCAGGGGATGGTATAGGGCTCGCCAGTGACACCTGAGGGAAATCCGTATGTGCTGGTATCTCTGGGGGCACCATAGGAGATTGTTTGTGATTCACGCTAGACTTGCTCAGGGTAGGGGATATCGGTGTTGCTAGATCCAGAGGATCCATCCGCCCCAGAGACTCATTTGTCGTAGGGGTAGGCGATTTCTCTTGTGAGGCTGTCTCTGAATGTGGATTTGAATTATCGCCCGACTGCGGAATATCAAGGCTGGCCTCGGTGGGCTGCGACGGAAATTGAGATTCACTCTCTAGTGATGTCGTCTTTTCGTTTCCTTCCGGTATCTCGGCTATAGGTTCGTTGCTGGCAAGTGATTCCTTTGATTCATCTGTGAACATCTTCCTGAGGTGCAACATTGTTAATTTCCGAATATCCTTATCGGAAGGCAAGAAGTCGGCCTCAAACTTCGCGAAAGCCGCGTCCCATTCGGTAACTTTTTCGAGCATCTCGCGGAGGACAACATTAAGAGGAATGACCTCATAATATTTGGAGTTCATGTATGCATCCTGCAGCTTCCGAATGAGGAGCGAATGCTCCTCCTGGATCTTTTTGCTTAGTCGATCTATATCAGTCTTGCATCCTTCAGCCTTGTCTGGGAGAATATTCTCGAGTCTAATAGTCTTAAACCTGGCTCTAACGGAAGTAGTAAAACGGGTCCATCGGTCCTGAGCGTGAGTAAAGAGATCATTCTTCATATTGAGATCATGCTCAACTTTCCATGTAATTCTGGCGCGCGGGACAATGATCTCTAGCAGGTCGATGGGGTCGTAATGGACACGGACGATCTTGTCTTGAAATCCAAAGTAACGGATATGCTCACGATGATGGTCATGAGGACAGACCCAACCATCCTCATCCTCGTCCCTGACTAGTCGTGTGCCCCTGCTCCAGAACGACAACTCGAGGTACTTTCCAAATGAATATTTCCAAGTTCCTTTGGACATCTCCATCTGGCTCGTTTCGCGCTTACAGCTCTTGCAGTAGCTCCACATCATGATATTATCCCTGTGTGGTTTGCCCTTTATTTCTTGTTCGATAAATACTGTAATGCGCGCGTCTCCGTGAACATAGCTACGATGATGTTCATACATCTTTCGGTCGCAACCATTGGCATCACATATTGACTCAGCATGGAAACAGATATCCTCAATGTATTGCCCTAGGGTGCAATCCGGTATCGTATCTGTGCTAGGATCACCATGTTCGTCGTAGAAAGCGAACGCGAACATAGTCGGCTCCATACATGGGATCTTCGTTTCAGTACATATTTGGGAGTGCAGGACCACAATGTTTTGGTGTGCATACGGGTCAAACAAGTCAAGATTGCCCTGTATATAGTTCTCCCATTGTCTTGTCTGCGTCTGGTAATGGTATAGGGCTTTGTCATATTCAGCGTCGTGCACAGCATGTAAAATCTCCATGACTTGACGTGCGGCCTTATGGCGGGGTTGATGTACCATTTGTGGCGTAATCAGTTGGAACCGTTGAGGCTTGGACTTGTCACCATCGCCGCGGTCTTCTACAATATCTTGGTCTCGCAGCCTCTTTAGGTAGGAAAGCCGTCGTTCTTGCTCCCGTGCTTGCATAAGAAGATATGGCTGAGCGAATTTGACAAATGGAGACGCCGAAAGGATTCTGGTTTCGTACTTGGCCACCGTGTCACTGTAATACGTCGGCATAGGGAAGTCCTCAGGGACGAGGCTACCTTGCGACCCGTGGGCGTGGGTAGCATGAAGAGAAATCGTTCTATGAATGGCTGGGCTGGGTTGTGATGGCAGCTGATCTTGTGGCAGAGTCGTATCGGCTGGTGAAGATTCGTTGGTCTTTTCGGAAGGATTAGATACCTGGCTTGGGGGGACTGTGTCATCTAACATCATGGTAGATAATGACCTCTGTCGTCCATCATCGGAGCTCATGGTACCTTCTCCCACAGATGCATCACCTTCATTTGTCGACTGTGTGGTTGGAAGACTTTCGGTTGTCGGGAGTTGCAGGTACGAATCCCTCATCAAGCAAGATTCGAGCTTTAGATTATAGACAACGTATACCATGAACTCGGTGATACGTTTCAATTCGGCCAAAATGGCCGTAGAAGCGCCGCGAAGAGCTATCGTGCAACCAAGCTCTTCACTATTGCTAGTTAAGAAGATGTAGGTTTTCTTGCGGCCAGGAATCTCGTCATTCACGAATGTCTTAACTTCAAAACCAGTGCTTTTGCCCGTCTGGAAATCAGGGCGTGGGAGAGCTAGCATATCTAGGGATGAAATAATCTCTGTCTCTAGGCACCTGGACACCGCAGACAGCACCGATGGTTTCACGTTGTAGGCGACAGCGATGTTAGCCTCCGAGAAAAGTTGCAAAGCAAGGCCTGAGACACCTTTTTCCGCTAGGAGCAGCTGAGGTCGAAGGGCAGATATTCTGCTCACCATTCTTCTTAAAAATTCTTTCTCCTGTTCGATGACTGGCTGTAAACTCATGAAATGTTGCTGATGCCGGTGATATTCGATCGGAAAGGAGACAAGAACAACTCGAGGGTGTGACATGCGACGTGGCATGCTCTTCAGTGCTAACTTCTTCGTCAAAATGACGCCCGACACATACGTAGTATCGCTTGGCCGCCCGCCTGGGATTTTCTTAAGCTTAACATAGTGTCTGATGTCCATATCGTCTCCCCTGTCAATATCAGGATCGACCGATGTAGTACATTTCAGAAGTATAGGGACCAATGCCTTCTCCCATGATTTGGCGTTTGGAACTTTGGCATCCTCGAGAAGTTGTCGAAGCAGCTTACGGACGTGAAGAAGGCTAGCCGGGTTAAGCTCCAGACGAGGTTGCTTGTCTCCTTTCATAGACGAACTTCTTGTTAGCCGGGAGGCAACCGGAGGGGTCGGACTATCAAAGAGCAGAAGAGTTTCGTTGGAGGCGGATGGCCCCTTCAGTACGGCAGATTTCGGTCGAGGAGAACGCATATGAGCACTGGCAGTGCTTAAATTGCGCCTTCTGGTACTAGGCCTCGGGTGTAGCATGGCCCCACTACCGTCATCAATACCTCGACTAGTGAAGCTGTAGCCGCTGATACTCTTCTCAGCCTGGGTCCTAACTCGATTCCGTCTTGTAGCACTAAGATAAGATCCGAAATTCGGTTTGTCATAGTCAGGGTTGGCTGGGCGAGGCTCTTCACTAGATAACGTAGCAAACAGACTCATCTGTTGTTCATCACCACTCGATTCGTCGGACATGTAGGGAGCAAGATCAGGATCGATGACGTTGTCATCATGGAAAGCAGGTAGGCCAGACTTTTTAATAATCTCTTCATTGATAGATTTCCGAAACGGGGCTCTGTCCTCGGGCGTGGGCCTGAATCGATTTAGCAAGTTATGTTTTGAATTATGACGTCTATGGCCCGATGACTGCGGCCTGCCCGAAGTCATGGATCTCAAGGATCTTGACGAGCTTGGGCGGCTCAGTTGAGGTGCATCAATCTCTAGTACAGAACTGCGATTCGACGAATCACCAACCCGCCTTGTAGCTGGGATTGCCATCATCGGCGTAGAAAGAGACCGGCTAGTGTCCTCAGCATCCTCGGCTCTTTCTGAAATGCTGCCGTCGTCTCTGTCAGTTCTTGACATCCTGTTGGTTGTTGGCTTAGAATGATTGGTGCGAAATATAGCCGGGAGATAAGAATCATCTGCAGAGTCATCTGAGACGTTCCCATCCTGTCGCTGACTGATGATATGTAGACACCGTTTACAGACCCGAAGAGTGCCTTGTACGCCGAATCTTTGGCCTGAGATGATGGATGTACACCTGCTATCAAAAATGCAACCACATGTTCGACAATGGTGCTTACGGCGAAATGCGGAGAAAGGGGCACCACATTCAAAGCATTCGCTACAAGTCTCATCGGCCATCCAGAAGTCTTTACTCAAGACTTGCTTGCGCATAGACTCAAGTTTTGCATTGACGAGCTCAGGGTCCCCTTCATCGGCAGTTGTCCCTGGAATCCGGTAATTTCCCGACCTCATTCTCTCACCTTTCGCTATCGGGCCAAATGACTGATGGTTCACATGGTTATGGGCAGACGTGCTGATAGTGCTGGCCTCTGCAGCACCCTGGGACACCGATGAAGACCTAGATTGATCATCCGAAGCTCGTGATCGGGAACGATGTAGTCGGTTTATAACCGCTGGACGTCTTGAAGCATCCCTGGCAGAAAGCCTGGCGGGTTGCAAAGATAATTTAGGTTCTGACGTCGACTGTGCGGCTGAAGCAATAGAATGTGCTGAGCTCTTCACAGGACTCACTGGTGAATCGACACTGCTGGCTATACTGGGCGCATTGTCTCGCCGGGACCGGCCTGGAGCTAACGACTTGTCAAGAGAAGGGCTACTTCTCATTTCCGATATGCTATAACCCGTTGGCATTTCCGGTGATGTAATAGAAGCTGCCGTATCCCCTAGTTTACCCACGTTCTTCCTACCATTTCCCCTACTAGAAGCCTCCCCGGTATTGACGGACAACTGGCGCACGGTGTCTTTAAAAGCATTCACGGTAACTGGTGCTATAGCGGCAGTTGGCTTTCCGCCTAAACCGGAAATGCTTTGGCGGCTTGAGGTCTTTGAATTAGATATAGTAGTTAAATTAGTAGTGGATGACGCCCTCGTCGATAGAGGCTGTTGGGACTGGGGCTCGGTGGTCAATCCGGTGGTCGATGTCACGGCCTGCGCTGCTGAATCGGAGATATTCGAGTTGAAAGTTGACATGGTGGTTGCAGTATCGGTGCGCGGTACTGGAGGCAAAGAATTTCGTGAGCTTGTGCCTACAGTACTCGTCGAGCCACCCCTTTGTCTTCCAGTAGATGAAGCATCGTAACTAGTTGGCTCTGTCGACTCCTGGCTAGATTTTGGTGTGGTCTTTTCCTTGTCCTTATTTCCAGAGCTACCACCAGTCGAGTCCCCTTTGAACCGAAAGTATTTAGAGAGGCCACTGAACCCATGTTGTACCAAGTCACCAGCCAAGCTTTTGTTTTCGCTATCGTTAGTAGCGTCCGGTGGCGGTTCGAGATCGTTGAAGGTAGTTAAGATATTCTGTTGGTTCGCGGAGGTGTGGATCTTATCGAGAGCTTGAGCGAGCTGCTCTTTGTCAACTTGAGATGCGAGAGAAGCTGATGCAGTAGAGTCTCGCCGGGAGCTCACGGTAGAAGAGGTGGCGGGTACTGGCGAGAAGGGTGCCGGAGGTTGATTCTTTCCAGACATATCGACAAGCACATGTAAGAATCATATAAGGTCGAAAACACGGAAATCGAGGTGAGGGTCTTTATTAAAAAGACGCGAGGGAGGAATTTAGGGTCATGGTGGTAAAGCAGAGTCTATGCTGCAGAAATGTGGGTTATCTGTTTTATGTCGTTGTTTTGATGCCTTAGAAGAAGGTAATATATTCTACAGCTACCAGAGCTACGTATCAGAGCTGGAGTGTGCAAGTAGGTAGCTACCGTCATGGATTACACTAGAAGCTTCGTGGTAGGGGAGTTAGCAGAAAAGACGTAACGAGTAGTTATAGGGAGTTTCAAAATGACTCAATATGATCAAGTTTCGTCCTATAGAATAAAAGCACTAACAATGGCCCTATCTCAGACGATGGGAGACGAGAAGAACAAATGATGAGTGACGTATTCGTACGTCCTTCCACCATGCCCACTATACGAGCTCTAGCTCTAACTAGGTAGGTACGAAGTACAGTACCTTATGTGGTGACTAATCACCGTCTGAGGCTAAAACATGGCGGGGTCCAGGGTTCTCCAAGCAGATTCCCCATTACTACACTGATAAAGCACGTGATAGCGTACCAGTATTTCTACCCAAAGCAGCTAGTGAAGGGTATGTACTCAACGCGTCTTGATCGCGTCACACACGCACACGCAAACACACATACCTATTATCCCTATCAGACCAAAGAGATATTTGTTTTTGGGGGAGTTCTTTCCTAGGGGCAACCGATTACAAACCTTACACATACTCGACTATCCGATCAGATGCAGGACTCTTCCATATACCGGTTTGATTGTCATCATAATTGGATACTGTCAAACAATGGCATTTCAATTTGCTCTGTCGGTGCATGAAACAGCTAAACCAACAGCTGTAATCACTACAGGAGTCCGTAACCATGGCCAATTATCGAAATTCCGTCCATGAATCTAGTTCACCTGTTGATTCGTCACAATCAGGCTTGTTAGGGGAGCACACCATACGACGTTCCGTCATCAGGATAGCCAATGACCAAAAGAAACTACTAGACAAGAAGGAGGCCTGGGCGCATGAAGCCTGTAACCGTCAGCAATGGTTCAATGTGCCTCCCGAAGTTTTACAAAATTTGAAGGCATTGCATTCTCGGAAATTGAAGGCCCGAAGTTCAAAGGTATCCAGTTCTTTGAAAGGTCAACAAATCAATGCCGGCCCTAATGATAGGGGAAAAGATTTATCCGGCTCCATTCCAACAACTCCCCAGAAGGGCAGGGCCAATGTGCGTGATAATGATCATGAAGGCCAAGACGATAAAGATGACGATGATGCGGATGAGACTAGATCGTCTAGTTCCTGGGAAGAAAGTCCGGAACACCACCGTCACCCCCCGGGAGCGACAAGGTTTCATGAAGTGGATCAGGAAGAAGTTGAGCGAGAGGAAATCCTAACACAGTTGCCTCCGGATTCTTCGCTACCTCAGCCGAGCGCATCTCCCTCACCAAAGAAGACTACTTTCAACGATGCCCCATCGAGTAGTTTGGGGCCTGAAAATGACCTCGAACTGGAGATTCCCGCTGCGCTTGATATTAGCGCGGCTCCAATTAACAAAACAGCTCAACAAGTTGCTCAGCCAATGCTCGCAACACCCCCGTCTGCTCAGATAGTTCCGTGTACTTACGAAGACCAAGATTCCCCTCCAACAAAGGATAAAATAAGACAAAGCAAGACACGACCCGTGTACAAGAAGGTTCCTGAATTGTACCGTCCACCTCAAACTGTAAGAACAACATCATCTGGTTCAGGATTGACCAGATTATGGCCCTCGAAGCCAGCACTTGTTGATTCACAATGTTCGACGTCCACCACGGATATGTCATCATCATCGATTATACCGGCAACCCACTGCGAAATACCTATGGCTATGGATGTCGATGACCCTTTGCCTGAGTCTTCCCACAACCTAGCAGAGACTTCTAGCATCCCAGAGCGACAGAAGGTTTCACAGGTAGAGGAACAGGTAGGGGTCAATACCAGCAGCTTAGAAACCCCGCAGTCCACAGAACTTCGGCAAGCATCTCCTGAGTACATACCTCCGTCACCTAAAATTAAATATATACCACCTCCACCCACAGCCACTACGTCAGCTTCTCTACTCAGTCAACCCATAGACAAACCAGAATCCCCATTTATTGAGTACACGCTTAAATACCCTAGCTATACAGGCAGTTTAGGCGATTTTGTCACAGCATGCGTGTATCTTCAAACACTAGCGGGGAGGCGTAGATTACGACCTTTTCTTTTTGACGACTTCATCCGAGCATGGTCTGAAGGCTATCTTCCATATGTTCGTGAATGTGACGAATCTGAGCCTCGCACCAAGGCTCTAACAGCTTTAGAATGGTTCAATCAAATCGATGATCCACCTACTTATACAAAACAAGTTATTACGGCGCCAGTCCTTGAGCGCATTGTCGGTTTCTATCCCGAAGAGGCTCTTTCCGCACGAGGAATCCTCAGAGTCTCCCAGAAGACAACTCCGGAAAAGACTGCGTCCAAAGGAAAACTTACGGCAACAGGGACGCTATCACTACCTGGAACTGGGTCCCAATCTAGTCTCAAATCAAGTGCTCCTTCAATCGATCGAGCTTCTCAGGGGGGCACTTCGACCGTCGCGGACATCCTAGGGGAAAAAGCCCCTGAACCTAGTGTCCCCGCCACGTCTGCAGTCGTGCATCGAGCTCCATCTCCTCCCGTGATACCCCCTAACAGATCCACAAGCGAGCTCCAAAAACGAACTGTGCCGACCACAGGACTATCCCGCTCTCTATCAGAAGCAGCGCCAACGTCGCACAAGCGAAAACCGAGCAATGATGATGGATTCCAGGTCCCTGCTCCAAAGAAAGTGCTATCGACCAGCATGGTCTCCTCGCGACCCACGTCTTCGAGCGGCGCCAGCATACGCTCGGACGGGTCGAAAGCCACGGCTGTCAGCGCTGTGCCCAGCTCCTCCATCGCCGGTAGTAGCGGCAAGAGACGGTTCGCGGACGACCCGGAGAAGCGGAGGCGGAAGTTCGCCAAGTTCGTGAAGAAGAATTACAGGGACCAGAGGAGGGATAGCATCGTGACGAGCTCGGCACCACCCGTCGGTAATAACAAGACGCCTACTTCGGGACAGAGGCAGGAAGGACGGTGATGATATTACTTACTACGATGGCTTAATTCCAAATATACATACATGTCTATTTATTGGCGCGGTCTGTCTATTCCACACTGGGTTAGGTACCCAGCTATACAGGTTTCTTGCAGGACTTTTGTGCTGCTTGATGAGTGTGTTAAGATAAAAGCAAATAAATAAATAAAGGATATACTCCTGTTGATGTACAATATCAGGTAGCCTTGGCTGGGCCAATGGCTGTTGTGAGCGCTTAAGAAATCCAGCCATGATATTAGTTGTGCATGTTCTTCCCGGCTTTCATCTGGTGTTATTATGAAATGACGACCAGCACCATTGCGATCCTCTTTGATCTCAACAATATCATACAGTCTATATTCGTCGAACACATATTCCACTGCACAATCTGATGAAGCTGACTATCTCATCCCTTTACACAATAGGTGTGTGACCTTCACTTCCCTGGACTAGATAATGGGGGTGCTGGGTTCACTGGATGGGATCTTTGTTGCCGGACCGACGAACACGATCCTATCTGCATTTTCAACTCCGTTCAACACAGACAAACTCCGAGTGATGTAATTCTTTTCGTCCTCATCAAACCAGCCCAAGATCTCGATTACCTCGGGAACTGCAATAGCCCATTCGCCAGAGAACAAAGAGCATACGAAGTCGACCATGCGGCAGCAACTGAGAGGACAGTAGCACTCTTCCAAATCCAACTGAAGGCGTCGAAGGTTCGTTTTCTGTCTGATGCCATGGGCTATCGAAAACCAGGCCTCCTTCAAATTCGAAATTTGGTCCAGATGGATGCTTTCCTGCCTTTCCTGCAGCATCCCCGGCGTGTTGCGGTACTCGCTGGGAAGCAAATTCCTATTCACACGAAGCTCCAGAGCCGGCCCGCTATAGTCGGAATAGGGCTCGCGGCTGCCCTCCCGCATGTCGAACGTGTAACTGAGGTCCCGGACGAGGTGCATGCAGTCGTTCTTGTAGACGAGAAGCCCTACAAAAAAGCGCAAGGAAGTACCAGGAAGTCCGTAGGGATATATGAACCGGTTCTGATTCCAGAAGGTCTTGGTAGCCTCGCGCTGAACAGAGTCGCTGACGCCCATGATTAGGCCAGGTGTATATCTATCCAGCGTATCCTTGGGAACCTAGACAAAGATATTTAGCACACGCGTCGCCAGTAGTTTGTAAGGCTAGGGGGGCAATAATACACGTACGATGGAGTAACTATAGTTCCGGTATCGATAGTAAAATTCCTGAGAGGGTTTGTAGAGCTGGGCAGTTTTAAGATGCTCCACAGCCGGGAGACCGGGCTCGATGAAGGAGTGGTCCTCGTAGTAACTGTTCGGAACGAAGACATCACCCACGACTAATAGATAATCGTAGATGATCATCCGGACCTCGGGCGGAAGGTGCAGGAAGCCGTAAAATTCATGGCCTCTGCGCGCAATTCGTTGGTTTTCCATATCACGACGATATTTGATTCCTTCAGCGTCCGGGAGAAGCGGCAGGTCAACAGATGGATCATCGTATGCGCTCGATCTAAGTTTTTTGCGAAAACGCTTTTCCTCTTCCCTGTCTCTGTCCAAATCGACTTGAATTGACGGTAGCTCGGCCCAATACTTCGAAAGGCAGTCGTTCCAATCCATCAATCGCCGTTCGAGATATTTCTCCTTGACAGCTTTGGGCCCTTCACTACCCCAGGGAAAGCAAAACATCTCCCATGTCCGGGCTTGCTCTCTACTTGCGTTTTCTGGATCAGGCTGCATGTTTATAACCACTAAGGATTTCAATTGATGAATTAGAGGGGAGGATAAACGATCGGTTCGAAGTAGAGCTGAAATACTTCGAAATTAAGGGGTCCGTGCTGTTCAGACCACGTACCTACATCCTAATCCACAGCATGGTTTCACCAGCGTTATCACTATGTACAAATGTTTGGGAAAACAGCAGAGATACATATAAATATAACTATTGGCATCCAGATTAGTTCTACGTAGGAAATATGTGAAAGCAAACATTGAATGTAGGTTCCACACTCGATTCAGGTACCGTCATAGAACTTGACACAGAGTACACACACATGCAGGTCCTAAGTAATTCGACCTCAATGTACGCATGTTCCGTATTATGTAATAATGCTATTGTTGAAAGTGCCTACCTAACTAAATAGTGCGTTTAGGGGCTGTATGCCTATATGTATGTTGTTAACTAGTTTCATTTCATCCCTCCTTCGTATTGTACTTTACTTATGTAAGTAGGTAGGTAGGTACTTAAACCTATCTGATTATCGGCAATGCTGCCGTTGCGATAAGGATGGGAAGAGAACGATTGAATTTCGTAGGCCCACTCGCTGACCTCACAAATATTGAAAAAAACTATTACAACCCTCCAACCAATCTCCTCACGTTTACGCGACCGACCAGACTGACGACTAACACAACTTTGCCTGGCGCAAAGGGTCATATTCAACTCCAACACCTCTACGATTCTCCGAGAGAACCCAGGCTTAGGACTTACAATCCTATTCCATTTCTATAAGACAGGCTTCATTTCCGCTTCGCCACGGTTCCCTTGACGATTTCCCCCGCCAGTCGCTGTTACCCCACGAAATTTCGATCGCAGCAAGCGACAGGGACAATCAGCTTTACACATTGGATTGCAATCGTGCTTTTATAGTTCACCTCTGCGGACCATTTCTCACATAATCCGAGTTCCTTAAGGCATCTACATACACAAGTTGGGTAGGTACATTATAATAAATGCGCCATTATAGCCTAAACCTTGCAATAACTGACCCTCTGTGTATCAGGTCTTCAACTGTCGCGCCTCCCTTCTCTCAACTGTCTCTTTGACGCCCCATCTCGCTACTTCATCCTAAACACCTTAGTCACCTCCGACATTCTACTTATATCTATCTTGCAACTTGGCCAGCAGATAGAAACTCATCTTCTCTCTGGTATAACCAAACATCTTACTTTTGAACGACCTACGTATCATTCAAGCTTGAGTTCCTCCTTCATTCACGATGTCTGAGCAAGTCGACCTCACCACCATTCCCATCTCTCCAGAGGGTGAGAAGGGTTTGGATGGCCCAACCGACTCGGATCTGAATGGCAAGTTGATCACTGTCTTCCATGACAAGGATAACTTCAACGTCAAGCATCCTCTTCAGAGCAAGTGGACCTTGTGGTTCACCAAGCCATCCAGCGGCAAGGTTAGCCTGTTCCTGCGACTGCGCTCCCGAACCCCTAGTCTTTGCATTAGCTAACTCAAGACGTTAATGTAGGGTGACAACTGGAATGATCTTCTGAAAGAGGTTATCACCTTCAACTCAGTTGAAGAATTCTGGGGTATTTATGTACGTCTACCCCTCCATATCCATCTCACTTTCCGTCCCGCTTTAGATAAAAGACAAGATAAGACTAACAGACCTTCCCTACAGAACAACATCGCTCCAGTCTCCGACCTCGCTATGAAGTCCGATTATCACCTCTTCAAGGAAGGTGTACGACCCGAATGGGAAGATCCGCAGAATAAGCACGGCGGCAAATGGTCGTACAGCTTCAAGGACAAGCGCGGTATTGACATCAACGACCTCTGGCTGCATACCATGATGTCTGCAATTGGCGAGACTCTCGAAGATGAAGACGATGGTGAGGTTATGGGAGTCGTCGTCAATGTCCGCAAGGCTTTCTACCGTATCGGTGTGTGGACTCGCACTATCGGTCGCCCTATCCCGAACCGTGGAGATGGTGATGTTGCCGGTGGCAAGGGTCGATCCCAAGAGAAGGGAAAGGACATTCTGCTCAACATCGGCAAGCGCTTCAAGGAGGTCCTCCGTTTACCTGCCAATGAGCTCGTAGAGTTCTCCGGTCATACCGACGCTGCACACAGCGGTAGTACTCGGGCCAAGGCCAAGTACACCGTGTAGTGTAACACAACCCGATTCCATCATCAGAGCCGAAGAGCTTAGGTAAACTTCCACTGCCGAATCTCACATACTTGGCACAGGGTCTAGCTCTTCACATTCGGCCTAATAACAAGGAACCTACTATATCGAGGGCATTGCTGAAATGGTGGTTAATCGATTTGAAAACATATCTGGCATGACATTACCGCATAAATATTTGCGTTTACCTGTCAATAATGCCGACGATGTCATATTTTACCGACATGAAAGTACCGAATGAACAGTGACATACCTCTTTCGCGGACCTCTATATCACATGACGATTGCACTGGCATTTGCCATAACCATTGCACTAATATCAATCAGTCGGTGGGTTGAGGGAAGAAGGATGATGAAGAGAATAATGGTTACAACTGCGACGGTACTTGTGCTAGGAGTATAGAAGGCCCCATCGAGGATTTACCTCTGTTGGGAACCCTTCTCCCCAGCCCTCGGCATTCGTTCGCATGGTTTGGCAGCTGGTTTTCCTTTTGTCTCATCCGAAGTCCAAATACCCGACTTCGCGGAATACCGCTTAAGGTCATCGCGGAAGTTTTTAGGCGTTCATAGTTAATTGCAAAATATGGAGCATATATTCTACCCATCATGGCTGGCTTGTTGAGTGTGATTGTCTTGGTCTAGAAAGAAAGTGATTCAATGCCTTGTCGTCGAGGATTAGCTTCAAACACCACGATGATGACCGCGAATTGAGCGTAAACCGAATAAAAATAAGATGAGATGTCGTGATATCATTATGCTTTCTATACTAAAAAAAATTATTCATGCCTCCAGTCCGTATGTCTTTTCTTTCTCTATACCGTCCCAAGCTCAGCCTCGTGGCTGTCCAGCCATTCATCCATCTATCTATCTATCTATCTATCTATTGTCCAACTCCGAACTGGACTCAGCCCCCACCCTTTCATCCAGTTATGCAGGAACCCGTACCCAAGAAAGATTGCGTACTGATATATACAACTCAACTCATGGAAATCAATCATACACGGCGTCAAGGAGACATCATCTCCATGTTCTTTCTTATGCAACCCCGCAACCCCCCCACCTCATCTCCCCTGACCTCCCCTTTCCCCTGTCTTTCCTCCCAAACGTCTTTTTCTTCATCTTTCATCTTCACATTCACATCTCATCCCCACTAAAATCCTCCAAAAACACCTTCTTCACCAGGACCTTCTTATTGATCTTGCCCATGGCATTCCGCTCGATGCGATCCACCACCCTCAGCACCTGCGGGATCTTGTAATTCGCCAGCCGGCCCCGCAGCGCGCGGCGCATGTCCATCGGCTTCCAAGCGCCACCCTGGGCGTCGCGCTCGGGAGACAAGACGACGACCGCGCCGACCTTCTGGCCCCACCGGCCCGAGGGCACGGCCAGCACGGCCGCCTCGGCCACCTCGGGCAGGGAGAGCAGCTCGCGCTCGACCTCGAGGGCCGAGACCTTCTCGCCGCCGCTCTTGATGATGTCGGCGCTCTGGCGGCCGAGGATGAACCACATGGGGCCCTTGGCCCAGGGGCCCGAGCGACCCTGCCCGACGCCCTTCCCCTTCTCCCTCTGATCGGCGGCGGGGATGGGGCGCCGCACCGCGACGTCGCCCGTCTTGAACCAGCGGCTCTGGTTCGGGTCCCCGGGGGCCGCGGCCACGAACTCGCGCGCCGTCGCCGCCGCGTTGTTCCAGTACTCGCGGAAGACGTTGGGGCCGCGGAGCTGGATCTCACCTGAGCGATCGCGCCTTTCCTTTCTTTCTCCTCCTTCTCCTATCTCCTCTTCCACCCCATCCACCTCCTCGTCCTCCTCGATAACAACCCCAGTCTCCACATCCACCAACCTAGCCTCCACCCCAGGCAACGGCCACCCCACCGACCCATCCACACGATCTGCCGGGTCCAAGCCACACGACAGCGCCATCCCCACCTCAGTCATACCGTAGCGCTCGAGCAGGACCGTACCGCGCGATAGGTCGCGCCACGCGCGCTTGAGCGGCGCGGGCAGCGCCGCCGACCCCGAGATCGATACCCGCATGTGCGCGGGGCCGATGGCGGTGCGAGCCGCCGCTGCAACCGCCGCCGACGGTAGGTGCGGGTGTGTGGCTAGGAGCCGCGTGTACACTGTCGGTACGACGGTGAAGAAGGTGATTTTCGTGCGCGACATACGCGCTGTGAGCTTGTCGTGTTCGTGGTGGTGGTCGTGGTGGTGATGGAGAAGACCGTTGGTGCGCTTGTCGAGCTCGGCGGTCGTCGTGTCTGTACCTGTATCTGTATCGTCTGTCCCGTTTGTGGTGCCGTTGGCGTCGAGAAACGGCACCGCGAACCGCCGCCACACGGTGTCTGCGCTGAAGGGGAACAGGAACTCGATGCTGCTGCCGGCGAACAGGGGGGTGAGGAGCGCGTTCACGGTCCCGTGGATGTGGTGCAGCGGCAGCACGTGCAGCAGTCGGTCCGCCGGGCTGTACTCCCAGGCCTCGATCAGCGAGCGGCACTGGGCCGCGATGGCGCTCTCGGGGAGGAGCACGCCCTTGGGCCGGTTCGTGGTGCCGGACGTGTAGAGCATCATGCCGGCACCGGGGCCGTCTCCCGAGGATGGGTCTTCTGCCTCGGAGAGCGAGACGGTCTCGTAGCTGCCCGGGTCGGTTCCCAGGTGCTTCGGCAGCTCGAGGACGGTGGGCGGCGGCTTCAGCTCGGGCGCGGGGTTCGGCGACGGCTCCGGGTACGGCGTCGAGAGCACCTCCGCGACCTTCTCGGCGTAGCGCGGCGAGTGCAGGAGCAGCGATGCGCCCGATTGCGATAGGATGTACTGGAGCTCCGGGGCGGGGAAGGGAGGCGACAGAGGCAGAGCGACGGCGCGCGCTGCTAAAATGGCGAGGAAGGTTACTTTGGAGGGCGCGGTGTTAGCATTTCTTTTTCTATAAATATAAAAATAAGGTTGAAGCATCATGTAGGATGTGCATATACATATATAGAGTAAACACATCACATACCCACATAGTCGTAGCTATTCTCTACCAGAAACGCCACCCTCTCCCCTCGAATATCTGACTTCCCGGCCGCAGCATGGATTTGATCCCGCACTCGGCACACATCTGGTAAGATTTCCCCGTACCGAAATGTCCGTCCGGAGAGACAGTGGACGACGGCAACGGACTTGGGATCATGCCCCGCTATGGCATTGAAGACGGGTAGCTTCGGCAGTGTCAAGGAGGAAGCCATTTTGATATGTCCGTGTAACTTATAAGTTCTTCTGGTGTAACACGAAGAAGACAAGTAGTAGGTCGCTGGAGAGGCAGCAGCAGCAGCAACAACAACATGTGTTGGAGGCCGGGTAATAACAGAAGAGGAGAACGAACGTCTTGGCGACGCAAGGGAGCTCAAGGAGTGCGAGAAGAATAAAATACCAGAACGAAGGACAGAAGAAGGCGATGCTCTACTAATACCAGAAGAAATCACAGCAAATCTCCGACCATTTAACAAGTGCATTACTACTAGGTATTAAAAGGGAAAAGGGGAGAAGAAAAAACAAACCCGGTCTAGGTAGAAGTAAGTAGTAGTATTAACGGGCTACTAGTAGGGGGGGTAAAATGTATTATAGAGGTGGTATCCGTTATACACCTGCACTCAGAATACTCCGGCCTTTTTTGCATTGGGAAAGAGTGAATTCATGGAGGGGTCGAGTTTAGAGTATTACCAGAATAGGATTAGACAGGGCAAAAGTCCGCCCCTATACATTGGAATAGTGCCGAGACTCTTCTGCGTAGTACATACGTTTGGATGGAGATGGATGCAAGTGCGTGGATTTGATCAAGAGAAGGAAGGGTATCCCAAAGAGGAAATTCAACGTTGTCGAACCCGGTAGACTGGCCCAGTATCTGCATGTAGCATTGAATGCAGTGCTCAAAGACCGTAGCAGTCGGAAGTACCTACCGTAGCCTAGAATAACTAAAGGATGTAATAGGTATACGTAGCTAATGTATGTGACCCCAGTTAGCGGTACCGAGAGTAATATCCCGCCATGTAGGGTAGGTCAAACATTATAAGGTCATATGATGTGCAGGAACGGATTTTGTTGAGATTTGTTTCGGAATCGGCATCGAGTTTTAGAGCCGGCAGAGGAAATGCGTCTATCGCTCGCAGGGCAAGGGTCCGATAGTTATTCACTGCGGTGCTGCAGTACTGCAGCTAAGGTAGCACTCCAGTTGATTAGATAAGACGCCGAAAGGGCCCTGTTTATTGTGGACCAGTGGCATCCCGGGTACCACCACCTCCTTTACTGCATACTGCATAATTAAGTAGTAACGAACCTTCCCAACTCACCCTAAAGGCGATCCGCATTCGGTCATTGATTTTCAACCGTTCGTTATTCTGACCACATACTACTAGTATTATCACTCGAGTCCGGCGCCACCAAAAAGAAAGTGCAGTTTGACTCACATCGATAAGGAGAATTCCGTTCATCCATCTAGGGGTCTTCGAGGCGGTCTAGTTTTCTTCTCTCAATCTTTTCGGTTTTGGTTAGGGAGGACCGCAAATTTGGAGAAGGTGGCATTGCGCGAAGCTTCCTAGCTTACTTCGTTTGGGCTCTTCTGTCGATAGATGTTACGCAGATATTGGCTCCCCTCTACCAGGGCAGCAAGCAGACGTCTCTCCACCATGGCATCCGATACTCCCATGGAGAATGCCATCCGGACTAAGGTACACATACACTCCAATAATCATACTCATTAGACCCACGCCCCCCACTTGATTACCTATTACTACCACCACCACTTTTGATAACGTAAACCACCCCCTTATACTCCATTCATTCACTCACCCTTCTATCATGACAGTTGACAGACGCTCTCAAGCCGTCGCGTCTCGAGATCTTCAATGATTCTCACAAGCACGCACATCATCAGCCCATGATTGGGAGCACGTCGAAAGAGACGCACTTCAGGCTCGTCATCACGTCGGACGCTTTCAAGGCTAAGATGCAGCCGGCTCGCCACCGTCTAATCTACCAGATTCTCAAGGGCGAGATGGAGCAGGAGGGTGGCATTCATGCCCTCCAGTTAAGGACGATGACACCAGAGGAGGAGGAGAGGAAGGCTGCTGCTACTGCTGTGGCCACAAATTCGTCGTAGTGAGGTTGTTATCTATCGATCAATTCAAGTGACATCTTCACTCTGAAAACTGACCTTCTCATGCCAATCGTTCTCTTGGCTCCCCTACATTAAGAACCCCTTGTTAAACAGAGGGGGGACTTGACGGGAAGAAACGCCCTACATATCAACTTCCATCTCTAGTATTTCAACTATCATTGGCAGCCCTGCGACGGTGGTCAGAACATAGTCTAAGTAAGGAATCACATAGTATAGGTGTAATAGAGAATCACTGAATGCCGTTTGCATCACAATCTAGAAGGTATGTCCAGCATAGGTGGTCATTAATCAATACAATAGAAGCCTCTTAAAAGCAATATCCCCTATACATAGTGTATACCAGAGGTGTTATAAACTTTAGAGTGCCACCACATCCAAAGAAGTGAAGTGCCTAGCGGAAAATTAAGCTATTAGAAGACAGAACACGACATCCTAGTTGAGTAGATCGTGAATACTGATTGTGCCAAACAAATTATCATTGTAGGTGAGACTTATCATACCCACTAGATTCCTCATAGTTTATGTGCTTACGCTAAGTTCATTGAATAGTTGCTTGTGCAGTCAAAGCTCTCTTGAATATGGGCATAGTTTATTTATGTCTTGAAGATGCGTTTCCTTGCACGACTGTACTTGGACCTTAATGTTGTATGTATATCCCCAGTAGAGTTAAAGCCGACCATGACAGTGGGGGACTTCCCCGGCCTGAACATTCTGCCCAGGGAGATGTCAGCGGCTCCTTGGTCGGCCGACATGGAATGGTGCGGTGGATAGGTAGCCCGTCTAGCACAGCAGGACATATACAAGCAAATTGATGGTCATCTAAATCTATTTAGGGGGGTGATGTTTCATATGGTCCGGGGCAGTTGGTGTCGTCGTGCATACGTGCGTGTTGGCCTTTGGGGATATGGGCGCCGACGCAGGGTTGCCTTCACAATCAAATCACTAGTAATGCAAACTTTCCAGCGTTTTCTTTCCTAATTGTTGGGTTTGCAGCTTTAATGTGTAATTGTTGCCTTGGTTGATCAGTCAACCATGCATGACCATCTTTCAGCAATGTGCTTCGGTACTTGAAATCCTCGATTAATGCAGTAGGAGCAAGAGTCTGGTTACCTAGGTACCAAGTACCATCATCTCCGCAGGCGACGCGGTAAGCATATAATTGTTAATAACATTAAAAACTTCCAACAATTAAAAGCCAGGTTAGTGTAGTGGTAACACGTCAAAAGAACAATTGAAGACCACGGGTTCGATCCCCTGTGGCTGCACCAATGTGCACCACAAAACATCCGGGTGCCTCTTCACACCCTGTGAGAATATTCCACCTCCACAGAACGGCAAAAGAAGACCCAGGTTCGAATCCTGGACCAGGCAAAATATTTTTTTACCTTTTTGGCTTTCATATACAGTCACTCCATAGCCTCTCCCTGGATGTATAGGAGACAAACCTTGAGGAAGGGTACACCATAACCATATACAAGAGCAGATATAGAGATGTGTGGCTGTTATCCCAGACTTAGTGTAAATCTTTTGCAAGTAATTGATAATTGTAGTCTACAAGTGTACATCTGTGAGTCCTAAATGAATCAAAACAGTCCTGGCGATTAAAATCTGGCCAATTTACAACCCACCCTCCAGGCAACGTGCCAGACCGAATCCCTAGACTATGAAAGGGTAGAGTTCAAATGTTTAGTTCGTGCTCTGTAATTTTTAGTGGTGGCCCTGTGGTTTCTCTTAACGGTATTTGACCATTTCCGCTACTTATTTCCGTGCATAGCTTTTCAATTACTGATTATAACAGAACTGCAATTATGCCAGGTTGGCTTGGAAACCCTCCAACTTCAATACATCTAAAAGCAAATGGTGCGGTGAACGTGAAATGCAGAGTAACATATCCTTAAGTAATCACTGGGCATCCTGTAAAAGGAAGCAAGGTAGTATAAAATACCTCGTGATACGACTAGCCGATAAATGTTTATTTGCAAGAGCTGTCTTATTCTAACACAGTTAATGCATGCCCAATATATATCAACGAAAACCATAGAACTGTAAAGTTTCGTAAATAAAGCGTTGCTCAAAGTCATTACCAATCCTTGGAGTATCAACGACGAAAACACCCTTGTCTTGGCTGATTATGTCCTCACCACCCAAGGGATTGCTGTTTTCTCGGCCACCTATACCAACCACTATGATTATGTCGTAACGGAACCATGTCCGCAGACGGGGTATACTACCACCATCCCGGCTTGCCAGATGCTCCTCAAGATATATAAGGTTTGGCTGTAAATGGCGTAGGATATGTATAAAGCCGTTAGTCGTCGTAAACGGCATTACCATGACATCTTTCTCCACTCTTTGTAGTGCTTGTGAGTATAGTGTGTTGAACCGACGGTGAAGGGGGGTTGGGTTTGGCCTATGGGTTTATTAGCATGACGTTATGAACAAGATGAGAAGTCGGGCATACGCTGGTATCTTTAAATCATCATTAGTGAGTTCTACTTTATCTTGGCTGATACTGGAGAAGGATGAGCTCAGAGATGGGGGAGTAATAGTGGTAGAAGCCTCTAGGTAATTTTCCGGGAGACCTGGGGCATGTATCAAGATGAATAGTTTAATCCATGAATAGTCAGTGATCGCCGGGATCTTGGATATGGTAGTCTATTGTTGACATTAGCATTGATTCAATAAAGTAAGATTGTTCACACCGATGCGCACTTACGCTAGATTCCCAGAAGTCAGCTTCTTCAGACTCAACCGGAAGGGTCTCAGTCGACACCACGATGGCAACGGTCCTGCGCATCCTACCACTCCGACTCTTACTATTTGCCTTACCATCTGGCTACGTGATGATGGGGCGATTTGTGGGATGCGCTAATGGGTCAAGATGGCGGGCTGTAGCAGGGTGATTGTCGGTCATGCTCCATTCTCCTGACGGTTGGGTCAGTTGGTCTGTTGGTGGGACATGCGGGTTCCAATCCTCGGAACCTAGACTACCTTCCAAGGGCAATAACTCGGTAGGACTAGATGGTTCCTGTAAAGCTGGTTTCACCCACGAATGCTCAAATGCTTGGACTGCCGTGAGCCTCTTCTTAGGTTCCGAATCCATGAGTGACCGAATGAAATTTATCGCATCCTCGCTAGCTTTCTTCTCATATAATGCTCTAGTGGGAAACTCAACGCCTCCTTGTTTATAGTTGAATAGGAGATTTAGGTTATCGAATGTCCTTCGGTTGGTAAGCATCCGAGAAACCATTTCCCCGAAGCACCACATATCGGCAAAGAATGGGTCCGCACTTCGTGGGTTCCCGTCGAACCCAACCATCTCCGGAGGCATAAAATCAAAGGTCCCTCGTACAGTCGTGGACCCAGCTATATCCTCGATCCTCTTGGTGAGACCCAGGTCGCAAACCTTAACCCACCAGCTATCAGGGGGTTGGCTCCTGATGAGTATGTTCTGCAATACGGTATCAGACATATGTCCTAGGGACCAGCTGGCGCAAAACCTACCGCCGGCTTCAAATCTCGGTGAGCGAAGCGTTCTTCGTGCATGAATGATAAAGCCCTAAGAACTTGTGAGGCTATATCCTGTACTTGGCTTTCGGGCAAGCTCCCATGGTTGCGAAGGTATTTTCCCAAGTCACCATATTCGCAATACTCCATCGCAATGAATAGCGACTCGGGGCCTTCGTACCACCCATAATATTTGACGAATGAATCCTCGTACTAACCGTCAACCATGGCCAGTACTAAATACGCGATTCGTATGATACGAACGGAGCGAGATCTACCTTGTCTTGTGAGAAGTAAGCTAATGCCTCCAGCTCACGCACATATTCTGTCCTGTCAGACATAGGCGTGTGATTTCGCATCTCTTTCACCGCACGGAACTCTGGACTGTTAAAACCACTGTGTTCCCTACGTTCCAACCATACCACCCCATAACCGCCAGAGCCGATCATCTCGTCGCGTACCCATTCTTCTCGGCGGCGCCATGACCTTGTGTGTATCGTAATAACCCGAAAGTGTTTATCCTTTTGAAAAGTTGTCGGGAGCCTCGAATGACGGGCGAGTTCTAGTAAGCCTCCTTGGCTTGACATTTCCTACTACTTAGTGCAGCAATTTACTTCTGAGCCCGGATCTTTAAGATCATACCAAGGACCTGAGCTAGTGGCATCGGAGATGTTGACAGCTAAAGCAGTGCGTTATATATTGTTAGCTACCAATGTGAAGAGTCGCCGGAATGAGATTAAAATTAAGAACTGAAGACTTCCCCTCCTCAAAAATAGACGTGCCTAACTAGCCACACCCAGGCGCAGTATACAAATCTTCAGCTGTGGCTCACTACAGAAAGATACGTGGCCGCTCATCGGCCACTAATAGTTGCGACGACGTTTGGCATTGGGCGCTGTTGTCGTGCGGATCATACTATTAGTTCGCAAGGGTATAAGCCTCGCTGGAGTTAGGCACACTTCAATACTCTGGGTTAGGGATCCAACGCCGGAGTCTACCAATCAAAGGGAGTTCCTGGCTTACATCTTCCTGCAGGCTACGAGAAAAACGTTTCTATAGCCCCCTTTCTCGTGCTAATATTATCGCGACTATAATATACATAAAGGGATCTTATAATATTCATGAGATAGTTACAACACTTAACAGACGTGAGAACATATTTGAGTAATGACTGCAAACTTAGGTACCATTTACTAGTAGATCAAATCATATATCGGGTTTTGTCCTTAAATGAAAACTTCCAAAGCTGCCTATCTAAATAACTATGGATATTAAATCGAAGAACGGAACATCACTCTCCATGTCCAGGTCTTTTTGATCATGTTGCGTAACCTCAATTTATTTTACCTGTATTTACGGAAAATGAGATTAGTCTCTTCACGACAACGTCATCAAAAATACCCATCCTACATAATCTTGATTGAATCCCATTGTGATCTACGTGCATACAGCTATCTATAAACAACCCATTTATTTCAAGAACATCATCTTACTAGAAAAGTGCTTCAATGATATGGATCTATGTGGATCAGCCCAGGATAATTCCTGGAAGCTACACTTCATTCCTCTGAGCTCAAGGTCGGTTGTCGACTTCTTTACCATTCTCGGATCAGGCTCGCGCGAAATCATCCCTATGATGGGGAATGTCAAGCTGATGGAATGGATATGTGAATGCTTGTTGGCATCAGAATCGCTGTTGTTATTATTGACTCAGTTGAAATATGAATTCAATGAAGCCCTCTCTCATACTCCGGTAGAACCAGTTACTTCATGTGTGACAAGGAGACACTTCTTTGTTCCCCGCGTTCAGAAGACATTTCCGTCTCCTTTTACTTTTACATTAAATGTAGATTTTTTTTTCATGATTCCTTTTAACAACCACCTCAACATTGTAGTTATACACATCCTCATGATCGCCAATTGATTTTGTCATTATTTCTCGCCTTGTCTTCTCCGAAGACTGTCGCCATGGGAGCTCTTGATATGAAAACCACTCGCTGCCATTACCCTCATACAAACGAAGACCCCTCACTTGAATGGAGCGAGCTTTATCGTCCTGGTGGACTTCATCCAATTGATCTTGGACAGTACATTGATTCCGAGAAGCGATTTGAAGTATGCCACAAATCTGGGTATGGAGACGAATTTACGGAGTGGTTTACTAGGGACCATGTCCAACATAACTGGAAACTAGTCAAGGTATTTACAGCAGATGAATCATCTGACGATCACCCGGAGCTTGTGTTGGCACTTGCCCTAGCAGATTCCCCTACAAAGGTTCTCGAGGATAACTATATCATCACTCCTTCCGAATCCTTCTGGATTGATGGCCCGAATGGGCGACATTTATGTTTAGTGTTCCCGGTTCTTGATCACCGCACCCCGAAAAGTATTATCTACCGCAGAAATCCTGACGAACTCGTTAATCTGTGCTTTCAAGTCGGTAAAGCAGTGGCCTTTTTGCATAAGAAGGGAATATGCCATGGAAGTAAGAGATTACATTCAAATCGTACAAGAGCTAGAATTGCTTACATATACAATAGACATAGAGGAGAAGAACGTTCGAATGATTGTAGACACAAGAGTATTCGAAAAAAAGATCCCAAAAGTCAAGTACCTAAGAAAGTACGTTGGAGAACCACACTTGTGGCCAGTTGAGTCGGCTGAAGAAGATGATTCTGACCCTCGCCCTTATGGACCGGCTTTTGTCATCGAACCAGGACGAATGGATAATGTTGAACTCCTCTGCGAGCCTAAAAAGGTTGGGCTTCTCGGTTTCGACCATTGGTATAATCCAGAACCATTATTAAGCACACCTGAAGGTCGACATAGGAGTCGTTTCCCTCCGATACTTCATCCTGGAAGGGAGGTTCGTGATGCCGGAGGGATGACTGGATTCCCTAGTGATATATGGTCGCTCGCTTGTCTATTCGGAGAATTCAGGACAGAGAACGAGTTTGTACGTGCACCAGAACACTACGGAACGCCTGTGACAATAGATGAAATCAAGGGATATTTACGTTGGGGTAGTTACCGGATTGAGCCAAGTTATTATAATCAAGGGCGAGATACCTCCGAGTTCGAGGGGTCCCCAGAATCGGACAATGAATCTAACGTTAATACAAGCGAGGACGACACAGACTCAACTCGAGGTGAGCCACAACCGTCTACACCAAACGCATCTCAGCATAAATTACAGTCCAATACAGCCAAAAAGGTTAAGGTACCTGTTGAGAGGCGTGTCACTCGATCTATGGCAGAAATACAGCAAATCAGTTCTCCAACAGGCGACGGGACTCAGATTAGAGAATCCAGTACCGTTCGACTCTCCCCAAAACTATCAACAGAGAATAGAAAATCTTCCAAGAGCTCCGTAAAGGATCCAAAGGGGGGAAAGGCTACAAACACAAAACATAAGCAGCAAAAGGAAACGGATCCGATACTTCAAACCGATAACGAAGACAACAACAAATCTCAATTTTCGGGCGCAGATGCGACTGAAACCCCAAATAAGGGTTCAAAGGATTGGGATAAAAAGCACAGTGCATCTAGTGTGTGCAAGTCTATTGCGACACCACCAAGCCTAGAAGAAAATACACAGAAGGAAAAACCTCGCTCGGATATAATCAATATCGAGGACGTTGATCTACCTTATTATCAAATGCCAGAGGATGAAATATCCCTATTGGCGGACTTGCTTGGGAAAATGTTGGCCCCTAACCCCCAGGACCGGCCGACTATAGACGAGGTAATGAATCATGATTGGTTTGGTGATAGAAGAGCTACCTTGGCCCGTAAGGAGAAATAATTTATGGGGACACTTAAACCTACTTATACGAACCAAAGCAAAAGAAGAAAGAGCCAAACCAAAGATATAAAATAGAAGTAAATATTTGTTTTACCGTAAAAATACGATGTCTGTCCATGTCTTCTCTATCTCTGGCCGATGATTCCTAGTAAAGGGGTAGACCAATCAATATTCCACCACAATGACATGTTCTCATGTCGAATTGTGTTCGTAGCTGATGCTGTTGCGCTGTAGAAATAATGAATTCCGCGAATTTCAGGCGCTTTTGTAAGGCCAGTCAACGCTACAGACTCATAATAAGTCAATTGGGGTCACACACACACAAAACATTTAAATGTTCTCTAGGCATGTAAGATTTAAACTAGATACTAGCAAAACTGACAATAATTAAGTGCAGTGGCAGCAACTTGGACCTTGCGGGGCGTTTGGTGATAGATCAAAGAGCTATCCCTGAGCCCCTCAAGTTCCAAGCTATCACCATCTTCTTTCCTACTAGAGTAGAGATGATCAAAGCCCCAGGATGATGTCATGTCAAGTCAGGTAGCAAAGACGAAATTACTATACAAAGATGAAACCAGTGAAGTTATTCCAAATACTGAGGCGTAGAAAGGCCTAGTAGTTTGGTAAAGCTGTTATAGGTAAACTTCTATAATGGCAGAATACCTGCGAAGATTACCCTACAGAAGAATACACAAAGGGCGATGACTGGGAAAACGACATGTCACCATGCAACAACGCCAATAACATAACACTTACAGTCCACAATGACAACATCCTAAGGATAGTTATAACAAACCTGACAAGCGTAACCAGGATATACGTCCGGTATAAATACCTACAGGCACGTATCATATCTTAAAGATGCCCCTTCATAGCTGCCTTTGGTTGACACAATAGTGGAGCCAGGGAGGCACAGTGCTACATATATACGGAGTACTCCAGATATAGATTCTATCCTGCTTTGTATACGAACGTGGCAGACAGCCTCACAATAACAACCTTTCGAAGTTCTGTTTCTCCTTCTCTAAAGCATACCTAAACAAAACCGTGATTTTTCCTAACATAGATATACTTCAAGTCTAGTACAGGGACACCTTATACCCCTTTATTGTTGTTCCTTCATATCAACCTCCCATATCTGGCACGTTTCCATCTGCCCCTTCCCCAAATATGGCCCACTTACCAGTAGCTGCAGACTACATCGTTGTTGGCGGCGGCCTGACCGGATGTCTGATAGCCTCACGCCTCAGGCAGAGCGACAAGAAGCCCGAAGTCGTCCTAATGGAAGCCGGATCTGATCCATCCGATAACCCTGCTGCTGCCGGTTTCCTAAGCGGCCTGTCGCTCCTTGGCGGCGAATTTGATTATGTTTATCAGAGCGACCCTGTCACGAGCACAGCCAATCGTGTGCACAGCCTGAACTCCGGCAAGGCTCTGGGCGGGGGTAGTATTCTGAACTATGGTGGCTGGTTACGTGCAGACGCTGCCGATTATGACGAGTGGGCCGAAGTAGTCAGCGACGGACGTTGGTATCGCAAAAGCGACGCCGCTAATGCTTTGGTAGCAATAGCGGTATTTATACTACGACAGTTGGAGCTACGAAGGCCTCAAGCCTTGGTTTCGCAAGTCGGAATGCTTCCACAATCCGGAAGCGGATGCCGACGACCATGGTTTCGATGGCCTTATGCACGTTACTTCGATCTCTGCAGCAGAATCAGGGGCTCGCAAATACCTACTTCGCGAGCCTGTAAAAGAGGCATGGGCCGAGCTTAGAGTGGCTCCCAATCTTGAAAGGAAGAACAGCGCGATTGCAGGTTTAACTGAAATGTGCGAGAACTCCCGTGAGGGCATGCGGCAGCCATCCAATATGGCTTATCCACTTCATAACGTGAAAGTCCTCACCAACACCGTCGTGCACCGGGTCTCCTTCTCCGGCACCACTGCTACCGGAGTGGAACTAGCCGATGGTCGCAAAATTACGGCCCGAAAGGAGGTCATTATCTGCGCTGGCGCTTACCGAAATCCCCAAGTCCTGATGCTCTCAGGCATCGGTCCATCTGCCACTCTCGCTGAACATGGCATCCCCATTGTGCATGAATCCCCGCAGGTTGGTCGGAATCTTCACGACCATTTCGCCATATACCTCGCCTTCCGTCTGCGCGACCCTTCCCTAGGGTACGCTCTTGGAAACGCAGCTTGGCAAGATCCCGCTTTGTTCAAAGGTCTTCCGTGAGACTGGGTCGTTAGTCAACCTCTCCCAGCGGAGATCATCACAAAGCATGAACCCGATGTCGAGAAGCAGAAGCGAAACCTTTGGAAGGTCATTACGTCTATGCTCCACCCGGCATACCCGGAATTCCTGTTGACGGTACTCATATTGTAGGATCTAGTGGAACGCAGGGAATTTATAACAATTATAATACAATTATTGATAATATTCTCGTTATAGGATAACCTAGATCTAAAGGACCTAAAGGTCTTATATATACTAATTACAAAACGCACTAACCACCCACCATATTCGTATTCGCATAAAGTTATCGTTAAACGTATACGTTACCTAAGTATATAAATCCTTAAGATTAATAAAGTAACTAAATAAAACTAATTATTTATAAAAAATTAATTTATAAAATTTTAAATCTTTTTTTAAAATAATAACTTTAATTATAAAAAGTTATAAAAAGATTTATAAAGTTATATATAAAGATATTATAATAATTTATTTTTTAATTATATTTATTATAAAATTTAATTTAATAATTTATTTTTAAAAATTACGTTTATTATATAAAGTAATATTTAATAATTTATTTTAAAAATTATATTTATTTAATATAAATAAATAAAAAAAGTTATTTCTTTTTAATTTAATAAATAATAAAACTTATTATAAAAAAAAATCATTTTATTATATATATAATTAAAATTTTTTATAAAGTAAAAATAATTATTATTAATTAAATGTTAATTATTTTTAAGTTTTTTATTAATTTAATAAATAAAAATCTCGAAAATAATTTAATTAAATAATTTATTAATTAATTAATATTATTAACGTAATATATAATAATTTATTTATTAATTATAATAAACTTATTATAATAAAATAATAAATTTATATATTTTATTTTTTTATAAAATTTAAGATTTTTATTAATTTTTATAATATTAATATTATTATAAAATATAATAAATAACTTAATATTATAACTTAAATTTAAAATATTATTTAAATATTAAAATATATTATTTAAATATATAACTTTTTTAAAAGTTTTTTATAATGTTATATATTTAACTTTATAATTATTAAATGTTATAATTTTTAAAATTTACGATATTTAATTTATAAAGTTAAATATTTTTAAATTTCTTAAATTAATAATATATATTTTTATTAATTTTTTTTAATTCGAATTATTTATTTAATCGAAATTTAAATATATTTTTAAAATTAAATCGTTTTTATAATTATATATAATTTTTAAATTAAAATATTAAAAAAAATATTTTTATAATTTATTTAATTAAATAAAATAATTAAAATTTAAATTAATTATAAATTTAATTAATAAATATATATTAAAGATAATATTAAGTTTAATTTTTAAAGTTAAATATAATAATAATTTTATTTATTATTAATATTTATTAATTTCGTTTTTTAAAGTTTAATTTTTAAATTTTATTAATTTAATTTTAAAATTAATAAAAATATTAATATAAATAATTTCTTTATTATTATATATATTAAATTTTAATAACTTTAATAATACGATTTATTTTTATATTATTTTTTAAATAAATAATTATAAAGTTTATTTTATTAAATTTTATTTTATTTATAAAAGCTTTAATTAATTAATTTATAATAACTTTTATAAAGTTAATTATAAATAAATCGTTTATATAATAAATAATTATAATAATAATTTAATTATTAATAAAAACCTTTTTATTATATAAAAATATAATAAATTTTTATATTTTAAACATTTTAATTAAATGTTTATATTATAATTTAAATAATTATTTTAAATTATATAAAACTTTATTTAATTTAATTATTTTATTTTATTTAATAACTTTAAAATATTAATTTTTAAAAAGTTATATATAAATTTTTTAATTTATATTAAAGTATATAAACGCGTTTTATACGTTAAATTATATTATATTTTATTTTTTATTTATTATTATAATTAATATAAAATGTTAAGTTTTAAGTTTAACGGTTATATTAAAGGTTTTTAAATAATTAATTTTTAATTATTATATATATTTTTAAATAATAAATTTCGCTTTATAATGTATAATTTTCTTTATATTAATTATTTAATTAAGCTTAACATTTAATATATTAATAATAAGTTTTATTTTAAATAATTATTAAGTTTTTATAATAATTTTATTTAATAATAAATTAATAATTATATAAATATTTAAACTTTTTAATTTTTTAACTTTAATATTATAAACTTTTAATTATAACTTAAAATTAAAAGTTTATAAAATACGTTTAAAAGTAAAAAGTTTAATAATTATAATTATTAATAATATAAAAGTTATTTTTTTATTCTTTAAATTTATATTAATTAATATTATAAATAAAAATATATTTTTTATTATAAATAATAATTAATTTATATTAACTTTTATATATTTTATAATACTTTAATTTAAAGTATTATTATTAATGTTAATTTATTATTATATTAATATATTATTAAATATTATTATTAATTATTAATTTATAAACTTATTAAGTTTAAAAATTTTAAATAATTTATTTTTATTTTTTTATAACTTAAACTTAAAGATAATTATTTTCTTTATAATTAACTTAATATTATATTTTTATTTTAATTATATATTTATAAATTTATAATTAAAATTATTAATTAAATTAATTAATATTTATAATTAATTTATAACATTATCGTTATTATTAAGTTATTAATTAAAGTTATTTTTTTTATTTTAATTATAAAATATAAGCTTTTTAAAAACTTTATTTTTAAAATTTAAACTTTTAACGTTAATTTTTAAATTATTAACTTTAAAGTTAATTTTTATAATAATATTTAAAACATTTAATTATATATATTAATTATTTAATATATTTATATTTTTAAATTATAAAGCTTTTTTTTTTATAAGTTTTAAATTTTATAATATAAATTTTTAATATTAAAACTTATAATTACTTTTTTTTAATACGTAATTTAAACTTAATTTTATATTAATTAATATTATAATATATTATAAATCTTTAATTAATTAAGTAATTTATATAAATAATATATTTATAATATATTTGGAATAATATTTTATAATTAAATAATTTATAAAGTATTTTATTATATAAATACGTTATTATTAATAACGCTTTTTTTTATAAATAATTAAAAAGTTTTAAAATTATAAAAAATGTTTTTATTTTATTTATTAAAGTTAAATTTATACGTTTTATAAAGTTATTAAATTTTTTAATATAAATAAATATTTTATAATAAATAATTTTATTATTATTTAAAGTAATTTCGAATTTAATATTAATATATTTAATATTATTATTAATAAAAAATTCTTTAATTTTAATATTATATTAATTTTCGATTTTTAATTTATAAATATTAAAAGCTTTTAATGTTTTTAATTTAATTTTTAATAATTTAATTTTTAAAAATTTTAACTTTTTATTTAAAAAGATTATATAATATTTATAATGATTATACGTTAAAAATAATAACTTTTTTATATTATTATAAATTTTTTATAAAATCGTATATTTTATTTAATTTATAATATTTTTATAAATATATTATCGTTACGTAATTTATAAATATATTTTATATTTTTATTTTTTATAAATTATAAAGTTAATTTTATTTATTTTTAATTACTTAATTATTAAAAACTTAATTAATAATTTAAGTAATATATATTTTAATTTATTATATTAAGTTTTTAATAAATTTATTTTTATAAGTTATTTTTTAATAATTATTAATATATTAAAGTAACTTTTATTATTATTTTTTTATTTTAAAAAGTATATAATATAACTTTTTTTAATAATAATTTTTAATAATTAATTATTTATTAAGTTTATTAAAAAGCTTTAAGTTTATATTTTTATTTATAAAAATATAATATCTTTTTAATTTATTAATTAAAAGTAAATTAATTTTTAACTTAAATATAAATAATACGTTTTTTATAATATAAAATCTTTTTATATTAATATATTTTAATTTAAAGTTATTAATATTAATTATTATAAATAATTTAATTTATTTTTATTTAATTATATAATTTATTATACGATAATTAAAAAGGTAATTTTTATTAATTATAATATATATTATTACTTTTATATTTATTATTAAATTTAATATAATTAATTTTTTAAATTTCTTTAAACTTAAATAATTTAAGTTTTTATTAATAATATATATTTCGTTAAATTAATTAATTATAAAGCTTATTTTAAAATAATCGATTTTTATATTTTTATTTAACGTAAATATAAAAATAAAGAAAAAAAAAAGTTTTTAAACTTTATAAACTTTATAAGTTTTATAAATAACTTTTAATTAAATTTTATAATAATAATATTAATTTAATTATTATTATTTAAATTTTTTATAAAAGAATTAAATAAATTAATTTGTTTTTATTCGCGTTTTTTACGCTTTAAAAATATAATTAACTTTAATTATTATTATTACTTAAAGATATTATTATTATTATATTTTTTTATTATTTATTATTTTTTTTTTTAAGTTTTTCGTTATTTTATTTTTTTTATTTTTTTATTTTTTAAATATTTTATTTAAATAAAAAAAGTAATAGTTTTTATCGATATTATTAATATTTTTATAATATATATAATAAGTTTAATACTTATTATTACGTTAATTTTCTTTATTATTTAAAACGTTAATTTAATTTTTTTTATATTTTAAAGTTTAAAATTTATTAATAAATAACGAAATTAAATTATTAAACGTATAAACTTTAAAGTTATTTTTAAAAGCTTAAATTATAATTTATATTATAATATTATATTTTTTAATAAATAAATTTAATATTTAAATTATAATTATTTTATTAAAAAAAGTTAAATTTTTAAATTTAAGTTTATTATAAAATAATTTAATTTTATTAAAGTATTATTTTATAATATTAAAGTTATTAAAATAAATATTAAAAAATTTCTTTAAAATAAAAAGTTTAAAATTAAAGCTTTTAAGTTTATAAATTTATTAAAGCTTAATTTATATATTTTTAATAAAAATTAAATTTTTAATATATTATAAAAAAAATTTTTTTAAATTAAATTATATAATAATTTTAATATTCTTTTTTTATTATTTAATAAGTTTATTAAATTAATTATTTATAACGACTTTTAAATTATTTTTTATAAAGATTAATTCGATTTTTAATGTTTATAAGTTATAATTATTAAACTTTTTTAAAAAGATAATTTTAATTTTATTAATAATTAAAGTTATTATATAATATAAAAAAATAAATAAATAAATTCGAAAATGTAATATTAAAAAAATAATTACATTAAATAAAATTAAAAATAATAATAGTTTTTAAAACGTTAAATATATAATAATTAAATAAAATAATAAATATAAATTAAATCGATTCGTATTAATAAATAATAAATATTATAATTATTAAAAATAATTATAAAGTAATTTATATAAAAGTTTAAATAAAATAATTTAATTAAATAAATTATTATAAGTATAAACCGAAGTTTATAACTTATAAAATTTAATAAAACGTAAAGAATTTATAATAATTATAATATAATTATTAATAATATTTTCGTTATAAAATAACTTAAATTTAAAAAATTTAAAGGTTTTATATATATTAATTATAAAACGTATTAACCATTCATCATATTTATATTCGCATAAAGCTATCGTTAAACGTATACGTCACCTAGGTATGTAGATCCCTAGGATTAACAAAATGGCCAGATAAAGCTAATTATTTATAGGAAACTGATCTATAGAATCCTAGACATATCGCCACCTCGGCAATGCTTCTTCGTCCCACATCCTGTGGTAAAGTATCGATTCGAACTAATGATCCGAACGAACCTCCCCGCGTTCAGCCAAACTATTTGTCCACGCCGCTAGATCGGGATACTCTCGTCCACGCTGCTCGCCAAACCCTGAATTTCATGCTGGCAACTGGCCCTATGAAAGCTATCGTCGATAGTGAATCACCACCTTCCGGAGAAGATCTAGATGGCTTGGCACCACTGACAGCCGATGTTACCGATGAAGGTATTGAGGAAAGAATCCGATGCACTGGGATGCAGCATCATCACTCCGGGGGCACTGCAGCTATGGGTAAGGTAGTCGACGGGGAAGGTAAAGTATTGGGTGTCAGGAGACTGAGGGTTGCTGATGCAAGTATTCTCCCGATACCTTTGAGCGGGCATCCGCAAGCTACACTCTATACTATGGGCGAACAGCTGTCCAGTTTTATCATCAAGGATGCTTGAAATGGGGATCCCAAATACGAAAGTAGTTAGAATAGATCTATTCCGGTCTTTCTTCCCATCAAGTCTTCCGCAATTGATAGGCACCCATCTTCTCCTAGCTAGGCTATTATAGAGGATGAGTCACATTGTACGTACTTACTAGACGAACATACTGCAAGGCATTTTCGACGAAAGTAATCACGAAAAGTGTTCCTTCTCAGAATTGCCTTACTCAAGCAAACGGCCGGACCACAGAATTTTAAGATACAACTTACGTAGCTCGAGAGCAACCTATTTTGTGATGACAATTCCATTATAAAACGAGTTATTTAATTTATATTACATTTTATTTTTATGGTAGCCTAGATAAAGTTCCTAAATCTTTTACCGGTTATTAGGTAAGTAAGTAACAGGGACTAGATAAGGAGGCTGTAGTCTTAATAATTAAGCGATCTTTTGATATTAAGCGAAAACTCGGCCGCCATTAAAGGGGATAACATTCTCCGAAGATCCCGTTTAGGACTAGAAGCCTGACTTCTACATAGTTTCAAGATTATGTACTATAACAAGGCCCTCATAATGTAAGGCTGGTCATATAATTGTATGGTACACTAACTTATGATAGCTAAACATGCGATACTTACGGTTATTATCCAATTGGCTTTGGATATTTCCAAGTCACTGGGTAGGTTATTCATAGAAGATTCCCCTTACTCTTGCTCATTAAGGATAATCAAAATCCTTGATGGGCTACGTGGGCGTCCTTGGTAACTAATAGGAGAAATTTATTTTTGGTTAGTAAAGAATTGGCGCTATTTTAATTCATTGGCAACAAAGCAGGCTAGCCTCTTATTTTGGTAAATCTCCTAGAGATGAATATACTTGTATTCTTCCCGATACTTTGCCGCAAGAGCGTCAATAAGGTTAAAGCTATATAGAGTAATCAAGCTTATCCGGCCAAGTATGAATGCGACGTTATGACGTGTTAGTATGAGATCTGTCATAACCCTGCGACAATGGCTTCAAAAGCCTTGACGCCTCATTGGATAATATTTGATTATCTCAAATTACATTTCGGTGTTGTTGCCGAACCAAAGTCGAAGAGTGAGCGTATGGTCTACTGACAACTGAACTACTAGATAATGTGGCTAAAGGATGTCGAATCATCACGGCCAATGAGATAATCCAATAGATACAAATTCTGGGGTGGTTATATCTTATATACAAGGGGAGTTGCAATGTACAACCGAACGAAGAGCGAAACTGCCAGCCAATGCCTACACCTCGACACAGTGACCCATCAGATGATACAAGCGCGTTATGGAGTGGAACACGTAGTAGAAGATCGCAATGGCAACCATCCACGAGACGGTGCCCCAGAGCATGTGCTGCCAGTATATCCTCCTCGCGGCCGCCTTGTCATTGTTGTGGGGGAAGGGGACGTTAGGCACGGGGACGTTGAGAATCTTGCAGAGCGGGTCCCACCCTTCCTTGACGTTGTAGAAGAAGAGCTTCTCCGGCGGGACGACCTGCCGCTGGTAGTCCTCGTGTATCTTCAAGGTCTCCTGCTGGATGTGGTCTTGGCCGTACCGCCAGATGAGAAGCTCCTTGAACCGCCTCCGCCACTTGCCGTAGGCCTGCGCTTTCCAGAGCCACATGACCACGAGGGGGAGGTGGTAGGTGCCCATGAAGGAGTTCATATACTCCATGCTCCTCCACCAGGAGTCCTTGTCCCTCGTCGTCACGATGACGATGGCGTCTGGGAACACCTTCATGATCTCCGGCGTCAGCAGCGCAGCGGGGCAGTCCATGGTCGCCACGTAGCCTTCGAAAAGATCAGATACTATCCAGTCTATCTTCTTCTGGTCCGAGAACGTATAAGCTTTCGGGACGGTCTCCATCAGTCCTAACCAAAGTCTGATCTGGCGAATCGTGCCACCGAGGGACTGTATGCCGGAGTCGTGTACAGGGCCATTGAGAAGGATGGCCAAAGCTTCGTTCAAGGTCTTGGTACCGGTGCGTGACCTGATCAATGTCAACGATGCTCCCACTACGTCAAAGCGCGAATTCCAATATCGTGGTTAAGGACATAGCCCAGGGCCAAGTCATATGACTGGAAAGAGGAGGGAATCTAGACAAAGGATGACTCACATTCCAGCACCGATGACGCGGAACTTTGTCCCAGGAGGGCCTGGCATTGAAGGTCCCTGCCCCATGATGATGATGATGATGATGACGACGAACAACGTTACTGATCCAGAGAGCGTAAGGGGCAGATCTGGTGTGCGCAAAAAAGGGCGCTATCGATCAGCTATCGACACTGCGGTGGACAATGCGGCAACCGCAAGCCCATCATCGTGTCCCTGGGCCATTTTTAAGGATTTCCTCGACGAAGATCATGGCCCTCATCGTCATCTACCACCGACGATCACCTCTGACCTCATTCCTATTCCGAGCGAGAGATCTGCGTCATAATGCCTCTTTCGCCGTGTTCAGGGTATCCGATAAAGTATCGGGAAAGAGCCTTTTTATTAATCTGACACGACTGTTGTCGGCATCAAGGGTATGAGGGAAGATAAAACAAAGAAAAAATGCCACCAAAACCAGGAATGGAGCGCAATTTTGAATGGCTTGAGGCTAAATGCTCATATCACAAAGTGGGTTCCTATTCAGGCCCCGTGTGACGGAATCCGTCGCCGAAAGGTTGCGTGCTCCGTTCCGGCTTGCCCGGTTGGGAAAACGACAGCGCCAGCCGGCATGGCGCAATCAGGGGTTGAGGGCGCACACTCTCCGCCCCCAGCACCCAGCACACCCAGCACGCGTATAAAAATTCTCCGCACCCCCCCTTATTCGCAAAAGAAAGAAAGAAAGAAAAAATGTCGCTCATCCGCCAAGCCGGCTAAAAGTAGGAAAATAGAGCATGGAGGGCGCAGATCTTCTGGTATACGAGGGGGAGATCATTCGCATCGCTATTTAAAACCCCATGAGAACACGTTTATGGACGAGCCGTTCGTTCCATCACGCGCGCGCTCTCTACTTCATAGTTATTAGATGACGATTTATGTGTGTGGTTTTTTTTTTTTTTTTTTTCTGGGCATGGGCACATACCTAGCTTTCAGGAAGAAAAACGCACCCATATACCCCCGGTCAGCGAGAATGCGACCGTAACCGCGACCGTGACCGGCCCTCTCTCCACATCCAGCACATATCTCCGCCCTTACTACACAGCAGTTGGAGACACCTATATATGTACTATTACATAGTTGTGTTTATCTTAATAGAAGAGTGTTAAATATAGATATGGTCAACGCTTTGTCGGTGTTTCCCCACGGAACCATGCAGCCGACACGGGAACATCTTCTTTTTATTCGCGCACGTTAAGTACAGTAGTTATTTCTTTTCTGGGTGTTTTTCTTGGTGCTTACGCAGTCAAATATGCTTATGTCGAAGAATCTCATTAAAACAAGTTGCACATCATCTCGACTCCAATTTCTCGGGGATGGGACCCCGCTCGGAACGACCCGAACGTTGATTAGTTAGTTATAGACCACGGCTAGGTAACGCGTTCTATCCACTTGGAGAAAACGGCAGAGCCTCAAAGCCTAAAGGACCCCCCTTCCCCCTGACATCCCCAGGAGCTAAGTTTAGTATCTTGCTAAGGCTGTTAGCCTGTGCGATAGGTCAACTTTAAGAGAAAACCAATGTGTGTACGAAGCAGTCAGCCTTTTAAAAGGGCGGAAAGCGACATTTGTGTTACAATAAGTTGTTCTTGTAGCGGTGGGTGGTGGGCTGCATGAGGTGATTTTTGCATTGTGTGGTCTTCCGAACGCGCAAGATTGGTGGACCTGATTTTAGTAGGATATTGCGAGCTGGCGGCGCCACGTCTTACAATAGTAGTAATCTTCAGTGACTGCTGAACTAGGTGACTACTTAGTTAGAACCCCCCCCTCAAAAAAGAAAAAGACGCGGTCGTAAATGCGCGAGCAGTAATTTTATAGTGGTCTAATGGAGCCAATCTTCGTTCGTCGCTCTTTACCTCCTATCTCATTCGACGAGAATATTGGACGATGAGCCGTGATATGACATGCTACTGGTCGCGGGCGTCACGCCGGCTATCTTCTCTGCAGGTCTTTGCTCTCGCGCGAGATACCGTGATACCCTTATGCAGGTAGGCGGGTTCCGAGCTCTTATAGCTCGAATCAGGGGTTCAGTTCATCCTTTTTTGCGGGGAACACGTGGGAACGTGGTTCTGGCTCTAAACCTGATGTGTTCACTACGTAGTATACGTTTCTTTCGAATCGGTTAGACTATACTTGAGTATACTTGACTATAATCCAATTCGCTAAGGGCCGAATGATGATATCTCCACTCAGCCCACCACAGAGCGTCAGAAGCGTCTCTTGGCTATGATCTTTGTATATTTCTTCGTCTCGTTTCCAAACCTTAAACGTTCTGATGGGTCCATTGCTAGTGTGGAATGAAGTGAAAGCCCCTCATCCACGAGCTCCCTCCCCCAGTAGATATAAAGATTTGCACACACCGCACATATATAATATGCATATATATAGCTCATCATCATGTAATTATTGCCAATATGGGATAGAGTGCCCAGCGGGGAGCTCCGATGAAGCTAGACGCATCTTTATGAGTCAAATGCTAGAACCCGCATATTACTCACCTCGCGTGCTGAACTTCCGAATAGTCCAAAGAGGGCACAAGCAAATTGCAAGAACGATCTAGTCTCGTCGAAAAGGCGCCAGCGAAGCATCGAAGGTCTGTGGTGCTACTGCATTGAGAAGGTGGCCCAGGTGGGGTCGCTGTTCAAAGTCAGCTAGCCTCGTTATCGAACATGAAGCTATTGATGCATTGGGTTGCCAGGATGGGGCCAATGACCCGCTCTGTTGGCACGCAAACCCTTTAGTCTCACGATAAGTCCACATCCCATAATCCTGACTTCTCCCCCTCGAGAGGGGGGAAACGATCGACGGTTCGACCTGAGATTTCATTTATCACCCATCCATCCTTCATGCCTTACAATCTCTCTTGGGATATTCAACTCTCAAACATCCATCATACCGCCAAGGACTAGCTCGAACTAGCATATATATACATAATCATAATAAGTGTAAGCCCTCCTTTTTCCATTATCGGCTTACCACCTAGCAGAGGATCCTTGTATGACTAACTGGTTCTCTATGTAGCAGCACGCGGTTCAGTCCTCCCCTCCAAACACCCACGGAATCTTCCATACCCGCCGACAACATGTATGAGCAAACGTGCGGAAATTGCGGTACTGAGTATACGAGTGGCAGCTGCTGGTACTGCCATCCTCAGAACAAGCCGCACCCGGTAGATTCGCCCAGACTGCATTGCACTGGCCGACATTAAGATACACCCAAGTTCCGGTCACGGGAGCAAAGCTATAGTTAAGGGGTCGATTTATACCCATTCACTCCTACTCTAGCTCTCCGATGACCATACACTCGCTACCTACTTTCAGCACGCTTGCATACCTGGAGGATCGAAAGCTCGCGTTGCAATACGATATTCTCCTCTAATACCCAGCATTTACTACTTTACTACTATTACATCTATCTACCTGGAAGGATTTTACTACCACATAATGTTTACCGCTTGATAATACCGCCGGAGTCAGACTATCCCCTTTTATTCCCGAGGAGATCTTGACACCAGAGGCACCAAGCCGGAGATGGCGACGAATAGAGGCGGGGTAGGCAGAAGCCTGCGCCCGTCTTGGAACTTACGACTTTATGAACTTAATGTTTTTTATTGGGCCTCGCAAGGATACGTCTGTACGGATTATCAAAAGTTGAGGAGTCGAAACTCTGGAATTTAGAGGGAAAGGATACCCGAGACCGGTGACACCGGTTATTTTTTACACCAACAGTTACCAGTTACTTAATTTAGGGTTAACCGAAACTGATTTAATTTAAAAGCTATTCAATCAAATTTCTCACCAGTACATTTACGAAAGTCAAGTATCTTTGTTGTTGTAAGCCCATGCATAGTAAGTTCTGCCTACCTGCCACTTAAGTTACGAAGACTATAGATGTTCTTATATCCCCGGCCAAGGATACATATGGCATTGTTCTTAGATCTAGCTCTTGGCTACTATGCCAAAATATACGACAAGCTTTTCATCAGGGCGATAGAAGCTTGTTTTACGTAAAGGCTTCCACTTCCCGTGAAAGTTTTCAGCAACTCCGTTGGGCGCGGGCCCGCCTTTTGAGGGGCCACATTATAGTCACGCACTCTGGCGCCATGATATCTTCGTTATAGTAGCTCTTGTAATAAGAGCCCCAGAAATACTAGCCGTTCAATTTTCGGTGTAAGAGTGTTGTTCATTCTATTAAGGCAATATCAGCTACAGTGATGGGCATTGGTAAGAAGATAGCCACCTCGTATATGAGTCAATGATATCGGCATATAATTTCATAATGGTACAGTGACTTCAACAGGACGAAAGGGGACATTTCTGTATTCTAATGACCAGAAACCTACTGACGCTCTCTGGTTCCGTGCCCAGTGGGCTTGGGAAGTCTTACCAATGGAGTTAAATTTAAGTTTCCTATATAGTAGTAATTGTATTCAGCTTTCTATACTATCATTGCTGCAAGGTTTTCTCAAATTTAAATCGGTCAATTTCTCAGAGGATATCCATGACACTTGAATTGTACAGCCAATAGTATAAAACATCGCAGATTCTATTCAATTGCTCCTTAGTATAATGAGTGGTACAATTCCTCTCCATCAATGACAAGTAAACTATATTATGCTAAAAATAGAGGATTTCAGATAAAAACACAATAATCTAATTTAAGTATAATTCATCAAACATGTTATTGTCTAAAGAGAGACTCTTCCGGTTTGGGGATTTAACCCTTTGTTGTCATGGTACTCGAAGGCAGGCCTAGCCTGGAATAGGGGGGCAATTATATTCTGTGACGTAGCAAAGCCTGCTGCTATTCACAGATCTCCTTTGAATCATTCAAATTCTTGGATCGGATGGTGTACTTTTAGCATACGAAACTCTTTGTTCGAGGTGGCCACACCCGGAATAACTCAACAAAGAATGTCCCGTCATCAAGGCAGGGCTGGGGCTTTACTATTGCCGTCTTCGTTATACTCCGCAATCCGCATTTCATAACCTGTCCTGTCTCCTCCGAATTACCCACCATATCTGATTCAGTGGCATTATCTATCTAGCCAACATGGAGGGTATGTCGATGACCATGTCGATGGACATGCCGATGACCACATCGAGCAGGAGCACGATACATTCGTCAACAACGGGGAAGTCGTCGTTGACTAGCTCGGCACCTAAGCCGTCAGACACAATGATGTCTATGGCGGGGATGAACGGCACCGTGAGCTCTTCGGGGGTGATGGAGACTTCAAACGGGTGTAGGATTAAGGTAAGAAGACATGTCACTCACCTGTCAACTTGTCCGACATGACGTAAACTTTCTGACATGTTCACCGTTCGCAGATGCTCTGGAACTGGGAGACCATCGACGCATGCTTTCTTTCGGAATCATGGAAGATCAAGTCGCAGGGCGGATTCGCCGGCCTCTGTATCGGCGTGATCCTCCTGGTTGTCTTCCTCGAGGGGCTGCGTTGGGCCGCCAAGCTCTACGACCAGTATCTGGACGCGCAGCACAAGAAGTCGATAGCCATGGCGACGGTACACGACAGCAGCAGCAACGGCGGCAATAAGGCAAACCACCCGGGCAAGCAGAACCACAGCTCCGAGTCCCTGGATGCCAAGGGCCAACCTCTGTTCGATGCCTCCTACGAACCATTTCGGCCGAACGTCTGGCAGCAGGCCATGCGGGCTCTGCTGCACACCCTGCACTTCGCCGTGGCGTATTGGATCATGCTGCTGGCGATGTACTACAACGGATACGTCATCATATGCATAATCATTGGGGCATTCATTGGGGCCTTCGTATTCCAATGGGAGAGGATCGGCGGTGATAGGTAAGTCACAGAATCTATTGATTTTTTTTTTCTTTCTTCCCGTCGTCCCGCGATCTTTTTCTTCTTTTTCGCGTCATCATCAGACGCGCAACAAAATTTCCCGAACCCGGCTGCTAACTTCGTGTTTCGTGCAGGAACGGGGGGCAATCTGCCGCCGCGGGTCCCTCGCGAGATGCCACGGGCTGCTGCGGCTAATAATAAGAAGCACGCGTCATCGCATTCCGGTATCTACTACTCACCGCTTCAGGAAACCTTCGCGAATAAAGCTTTGGAAAAGGTATGATAATAATAATGGTCATGACGGGAGGTCGGAAATTGTGAATGACGGTTGGATGATGTAACTTTCTCAAACTCGGGTCGGCATTATGTCACCAACGCAAAGAGGTCCGTCCCCCTTAATGCGTGGGTAAGTAGGTACATACTGTATAAAGAAAGGGTTTAAGCTGGAGCTAGCGATGTTGGACATTGGCGTTTGGAGGATAAGCAAATAAGCATGGATTGAATTAAACTGGGCGGACAAAGGGCTCTTTCTGTACGATATGATGTTTATTCACAGCTTCTCAAGAACCACATTGAACTTTTAATGAAATCAAACAGCATGAGATACCTACGTGCAGTTATGAAATAATTATGCGCTGTCAATTATCCTACCATCCTACCTACTATTACGTAGCCACGCAACTTCAGCCCTACGCAGGGGACGTCCCGTTCCTCATGACCTCTTAAAGCGATAGGCTACGTACATAATTGAGTAACCTACTAATGCAATAGTAAGCCCACTGACAAATTGAGATGAGATTCCAAGTCAGGAAAGTCGGCCGAGCAGCATTGAAAAGGGGATGCATATTTCGTATAGAAGCAATAATATATACCTACTTCAGCAAACACTACTTCTCTAAAGATTTTTGGATTTACAGACTGATTGAAGTGTTATATATTTGAGTTATGGCAATCAGAAATAGCATGTTAGAAGCGCAAGTTATATCACAAAACCCCGAAATAGTGATAAATTGCTAGTTAGTCTTCTAGCGAATTATGCATTAGTTAATAATTGTGAAACAACTTGGCTGTTCATAATTACTAATCCATTCACCAAATGAAGACAGATTTGTAATATGTCTACCATGTCTACATTCCGCAATCTTAAGACGTTCGTTGTCGGCTTATGAAGAAGTCTACAATGATAGAACGGATACTCACTGAAAATTAATAGTAAGAAAAGGTGATTTCGTCGAATTTAGCATGACTAAGGTTGGAGTGAGAGGAAAAAGGCATCCCCACTTTAGAGGTAGTTAGCTGGTAAAGAGCAGCATCATCATCATCACCATCATCATAGTCATCATAATCATCTATCTCAAGGGGAATGATATTCCTAGGTATACTGCATAAGAGTACTCATTCATATATAGCCCGAGCGAAGAAAATATGAGTTCAAATATAATGACGCCGTCCCCCCTGCAGCTTCTCAAGATACGGAGCTCGCAGGGGTGTTGGACGTGCCGGCTGCGGCGCAAGAAATGCGACGAGACGAAGCCGGTCTGCGCCGTGTGCGCCGCGCTGGAGATCACGTGCCACTTCAGCGACGCGAAGCCCGAGTGGATGGACGGCGGAGCGCGCGAGAAGGCCGTGGCTGACGAGCTCAAGGCCATGGTGAAGGCTAAGGCGAGCGACCGCCGTGAGCGGAAGTGGAGGACGCAGTCGCCGCCGCGCGCGAGCAACGAGTCGGCGACGGCGGAACCGATAACAGGGGTGACAGCGGCGCCAAGCGCCACCGACACCATTAATCTCCTGTCACAGAACATGACAACAAGCATGGCGCTGGGCAGCTCTGGTGAAAATACGGATCATGAAATGAGTGGGACCTCGCCCGAGACGGGCCCGAGTAGCGTTTCGTCTTATAATACTGGTGCCGGCACCGGCACATACCAGCGGCCGCAGCCGCAGCCGCAGCCGCGCACACAGCAGCAGAATGATGTATTATCGTTAACGGCGGGGCTGACACCCTCCACGCTCGCATCACCTGAGGCGCAGCAGACGGGAGCCGTCGCCCAGCCGTCGCCGTACACGATACCGTCATATCCCGAAAGTGGGAACATAGAGCGGGACATGCATTTCGTGATGATATACCTAGACTACGTGATGCCGTTCCTGTTCCCATTCTACCGGCCATCGCTCGCCGAGTCCGGGCGGGGCTGGTTACTCGTGCTACTCATGAAGAACAAAGCGCTCTTCCACACGGCTCTCTCGCTGGCATCGTACTTCTTCTCCGTGGCGTTGGAGGAGCAGGATCGACATTACGAACCCAACAATGATGACAGTAACAGTAACAACACCAACATCAACACCAACACCAATATCGGCAGCTCTCTCGGAGACATCGACCCGGCGGAGCGAACCGCATGCCAGGAAGCGAACTGGGGCGAGCTCCAGACACAGACGGAATTGGCGATCCGCCAGCTGCAGCACGACATGCGGGAGCTCAACGAGCGGGGCGTGGCGGCGACGCCGCTGATGGAGGGGGTCCGCTGCCTCGAGAGCATCATCCAGCTGCTGCAGTTCGAGAGCGCCATCGCGGCGACCGACGCCTCCGAGAACTGGCCCGTGCACCTCGACGCCGCGACGGCGCTGTTCCGGGAGCTCGTCGCGCACCACCACGCCGATGCTGCCACGGCGCTGAATACTATCGGCGGCCTTGGGAACGGCAGCTGCAGCGTCGTCCTGGGACCCTGGACCGCGATCTTTCGGCACAGTGAGTTAATCTGTTCATATATCATGTGTAACCCCTTGTTGTTTCCGTTGTGTCTCGAGAGGGCTTCATTTTGCCCCCCCCCCCAAAAAATCGTTTTCCCTTTACTTCTATAAATCACAATTTAGAAAATCACTTTCCTCATTACACAACATAGAAGAAGAAGAAGAAAACACACAAAATCAAAAAGCGATAACAGTGACTAATCCCAAATCTTAACTACAACAGTGTCTGGCCCGTACCTGGCTGTGCTTCAAACGCGGGACTCGGCGCGGTGCCGCCAAGGACCCTTCAGCAGCGACCAGTCGGCATTCCGATTCTAGTAAGTAAATCTGCGTAGTTTATTATCCCCCCTTTGTAGCTAGTTTCAGTACCTGAAAGTTACTTAGAGGGACATGGACATGTTCGGGAGCAAAGGTTTCCCAAACACACACCCCCCACGCCTCGCTAAGTTGTCTACAAACGAGAACGAACGACTGACTCCGAATTCTTGCAGTACGGCGTATCTAGTATGGGCGGACGTGGTGGCGTCGACGGCGCGCGGGGAGGCGCCGCGGCTGCAGGAGTTCCACGAGGAGCTGCTCGGGACCGGGGGCGACGGGTCCGGGCTCCCGCAGCTCGTCCTTGAGGACTACGTTGGGTGCCAGAGCTGGGCGGTCCGGCTGCTGGGTGAGGTTGCGGCCTTGGCAGCTTGGAAGTAAGTGAACAGATCATTTAATCTATATGGAGTTACTTATACCCCTCATTTTACTATCACTTAACCCACCCCCTGTTCCCACAAATCAAGCATACCTACCTGCTACACAGCTAGGTAGCTCGAGCCCTTACTTTAAATCACTTTTCCACATGTAAACGAGATATAACTATACTAACTAACGCCCAATCACAGAAAGGAGCGTCGAGCCGCTTCCTCCCTCTCCATAATCGAGCTCGTCCAGCGCGCAACCTGTATCGAAATGCGTCTCCGACAGGGCCTAGCAGACCTCGACGCCACCTCCCCCATCTCCTTCTTCTCCTCGTCCTCGTCCTCTCCCTTCCCCACGGCCCCTTCCTCCAACACCACCACCAAATGCCCCACAGTAACAGACCCCCTCGACAACTACACCGACGCCAACAACAACATCTTCGCAGTGGGAGGCCCCAACCCCTCCACGTCCGAGCAAGCCCCGCCCGTCGATCGCAAGTGCAACAAGAAGACCCCCTCCCTCGCCGGCTTCCACACCCGCATCTGGGCCCAGGCCACCCTCACCTACCTCGCCGTCGTCGTGCACGGCTACCAGCCGGGCCTGCCCGAGATCGCGGGCAGCGCCGCCGAGACCCTGGCCCTGCTGCGCATGCTGGTCCAGCGCCCCGGGGGCCACGGTCCCCTCGATCTGAGGACGCTGGCTTGGCCGTTTGCCGTGGCGGGGTGTTGTATTTCTGGCGACGGCGACGGCGACGGCGACGGCGGCGGTGGTGGTGATTGTGGTGGTGGGAGGAGCTCTTTCTTCATAGACGCCGTCGAGAGCATGGGCGCGATGCGCATTTTCGGCACGGTGGGCGAGGCCCTCGATGTCGTGAGACGTGTCTCGGAGCTGAGGGACAGTGGGAGTCTTGCCGATGCGGCGGCGGAGACGTGGGATATTGCATCTTGTTTGGGGGTTTTGGGTCATCGCGTTTTGCTTGTTTGATCGGGTGTTATCTGCACTGTCCACCTGTGTGCTCCAAAGATGAGCTTTGGATTTGCAAATGTGCTCCATAGAGGGCGTCCACTACCTAAATCGCATAAGAGGGGCAGGCAGGCAGGCAGACAGACATGCGTATATGCGGGCGCTATGAGTGAGAAGAACTCTTAGACCTAGTTCCCTAGCTACAAGTCGCAAGAGCTGCTAGCCGGCCGCCAACCGTCTGACGCGGCCCGCGGTTGACGGACAGCGTTGCTGATTCAACATGGCGCTGCCTGCCGTAGAAGATCTGCAATGGAAAGCGGTGGGAAAGCGGGAGTGGGCACCACGTATAGTACGGAACCTCTAACTTAGGTACTCCAGTTACGCACCCATCCATCTAGAGGTCTGATGCTGCAGCACATCGTGACGCGCATGACGACAATCACACTGGCAGCCGCGGTGTCTCCAGAGGGTCATCGTCAAGTGGTGAAAGGGTGGGGTGTGGGCTCGATGCAAGCACTACACTGGCAATCTTTTGGTGTTGCTTAGCAGATACGACCCGCCTGTTTCCCCTGCTTATATACGGGGTGAAGGGTGGCAGCAATTATCAAATATGGATCAAATACCTGCGTAGGCTACCTCAGAGGGAGCGAAATTGGTTACTCGGCAAAAGAATAGTGTCATTAGGGAGGGAAGCAGATGAATACAAACAAGTGACCATCTTAGCAGACAGACCTGCAGAGGCTTGTGATTTCTGACAGCTCAGCGGTACAACTCGATGGTTAGATGAAATCCATCCTAGATCACCTGGTTCTTCGAAGGTCGTATCGAGGACCATACCACATCTGCATGAGGCTTGGCCCTAACCTTTTCATTTTCATTTTGGGTTGGTTACCTTCGAATGTTGCATCTTCACTTCTGGATTCTTGCCTCTTTCTTCCTTTGGTGGACTTGGTTTGATCTAACTAGGACTAAGTTGTGTGGATTTGAATGTATAGTTTCCGTTTCTTGGTTGTTTCTTTGGTGTATTGTCATTGTCAGCAACAGAACTTAATGTCAATGCATTAACAAGGCTATTATTCACTGAAGTAGTATACAGGAAAACCATCATCGTATGCTCATGATCAATTCATTACTACCTAACCTAGGTACTCCACCCATGCGGCATTCATTTTTAATTTCAACGCCGGATCCCTGAAGCTCAAATTAGGGGGGGTTAAGTACGCCGCCATCCATTCAATCCATCCGTCCAACCATCGTCATCCATCCGTTTCCATCATTGGCCTTCAATAGAACAGACGAGACGAAGAAATTTCAATTTGTCCGGAATGAAGCATGTAAACTTTAGAAAATCAACCTAGGTTGGGATCAGATAGGTAGCGAAAGAGATTCCACACCCAGCTGTAGTCCCGAGAAACCGTGTGCTTATCGACCTACGCGGATAACACCGGCCGCGATCAGCTTCTGGATGTTAGTGCGGACGTTCGGGTTACGCATGTGCTCCTGCAGCGCCGCGGGATCGGACTGGGCCTGCTGGAGGATGGACTGCATGACCGGGTCTGCCATGATGGCCATGATCTAGTAGGATGGTTAGTTATATATATAATTCAATGCTTGTCATAATGGGTCAGTATTTAGCCTACCTCTGGGTCCTTCTGTAGTCTCTCCCGGGTCTGGTCCTCCGACTCGTTCTCGCGGGCCGAGTACATGGCCTGCAGTGCCTTCTGCTGCTGCTGGTCGATCTCGCGAGCATTGGTGCCGTTGTAGTGTTCGTTATCCACCGTCGAAGCCTCGTTGCAAGCGTCGATGCACCTAGAGTACTCGCGCATGCCGAAGTAAATCTGCGCTTTCCGAATGTACGCGCGGATGAACTTAGCGTCCCTCTTGATAGCCGCGTCGCAGTCATCGAGGGCACTAGGGAACTCAAAAAGCTTGACGTATGCAGCCGCACGGTTACTGTATCCTCGGGGATCCTCGGGCGCCCGCTTGATCATCTCGGTGTAAGCAGCAACAGCGGCAGGGAAGTCCTGCTCTTTGAACTTCTTGTTACCCTCTTCGCGTGCCTCCTCAGCCTTGGCTGGGTCAACGTAAGCCTTCTTGGACTCCTCGATGTTTCGCTTCTCAACAGCGCGAAGCTTAGTGACGGTGTCAGGTTGCCGGTGCTCGGTAAGGGACTTCTTGAAGTTCTCGATAGCAGCATCCAAGTTGCCCAACTTCTCGTAAGCCGAACCGATACGCGCATATGATTTGGCGATCATCTTGAAATCCGCATAGATCTCACGACCTTCCTCAATAGCCTTAGTGCAGGCATCAATACAGGCCTGGTAATCGCCTTTCTCGAAATTTGCAGCACCTAGGTTGTTGAGATAAGTGATGTCCTTGTGCAACTCCCACGCTTTGCTGTAATGCTTGATGGCCTCGTCGAAGTTGCGCTTCTTGTAATTCTCGGTACCTAGAGCCTTCTCCTTGTCGGCCTCTTCTTTGGCCTTCTTCTTTGCGGCCGCCTCCTCATCCTCGGGCTCGGGTACTGGTTCCGGCTCAGGAGCCTTAGCAGGTTCTGATTTAGGAGTCGGCTTAGACTCGGGGACAAGATCGGGCATATCTGTATCCTCCTCTTCCTCGGCAGTGGGCTTACTACTCGAAGAAGCACCAGGAGGCATATCACCCGGCATTCTCATATCCATGTCGACTCCCATAGCAACACCTAGAACCTGAATCATCCGAGGATCGCTAAACAGCTCTTGGGTATTATTGGGGTTCTGCTGGATAGCCTGGATCTTGGCAATAAAGGAGGGATCAGCGAAGTAGCCGCTCGTCTTGGGGTTGTTCATGAGCTTTTGCAGTAAGTTGGGGTCGCTGAACATCTTGCCAAGGCCACCTGAAGGATCAAAACCGGCACCACCTTGAATTGGTGTTAGTTGTGGTGGTCACGGGTCATTCACATATATGTCATGTACGAGATTGACGTACCAGCTTCCTGCTCTATTGCCCGCTTCACAGAAGCAAGCGAGCTCTTTAGACCAGCATTGTTAGGGTCTTGCTTTAGACCTTCTTCATACGCATCGCTAGCACCAAGTAGGTCGCCTGCGCCGTGAAGAGCAGTGCCCTTCCGACCCCATCCTCTTGGCCAATCAGGCTTGATCTCGGTCGTCTTCTCAGCATCCTTCAAAGCACTGGCCCACTCCTTCTTGGAAGCATAGGCAGCAGATCGGTTACTATAGAAAATGTGATTGCTGGGTTCGATTTCAATCGCTTTAGTGAAGGCGTCACTGCATGAATATCACACGTTAGTTATTATTCTCCAATGTCTACATATATATATATAAACAGAGGGTTTAGGTAACTTACATGGCCTCGTCGAATTTCTTTTCGGCGATTGCCTTGTTGCCAAGAGCCTTGAGCTCGTCTGCGGAAGACATCGCTGTAGTAGGGCGGGGAAGAACCAGTGATTTAAGGGATCGTTGTTATGCTAGAACCTGAAAAAGTATATCCTAGAGAGAAGTTGAAGAACGAAGTGAGTGGTTAGAAGATGAGAGGCAGTAGCAAACAAATCATCAAAGTTAAAAAGAACCGGCAGATATGCTCCTGTTAAACCTCAGAAACCTCAAGGCTGAATCGGTCCCGCACTGGCACTATGTAATAACTATAGATTTCCAGAGCTTTCCAGAGACATGGAAAAAATACAACAGGGATTGTGATTGGTCCAGAAATAAGTTGTTGGAATGGATGGAGGGGCAGAGGAGATCGACTACTGTCCGCAATCAGCCTCTGAATTCTGGCTGCACAGGCTGCACAAAACCCGTTAAGCTTGCATAGCTTATCGTTATGCACAAGTCTTATCATATGCACTTAACAAGATGCTAAGATAAGATAAGTGGTTGAACCTGATAAGAAAATAAACCTTGAACCTAGAGGGGCAGAGTTCGAGTCAATTGGTGAATTTTTGAGTCATCAATAGCTTCTCCGTCGTCGCATTTTAAATCTTCAACTGCATTTTCCAATGACCCTGTTTGTCTTGATATGACAAGCTAAGTGGTGAATGGAAGCGGCCCAAATTAAGATCCTAGCACGGCTGTACTGCCCGCCGCGCCTCGACTAACATTAGATAACTACCACCAGCTCTTCATCAACAAACGTGCCTACGTCCAAACCGATTCTAAACCAATACTCTTTAGCCCCTACGAACCTCCTATAAAGATGGCGTCCTCGACCGTCAAGCTCGCCGAAGAGCTCCAGCTCCTCAAGGATCAGCTTTACGATGCGTGTCACGATGCCTTCGCCGGCGACTACGAGAAGCCCCTGTCGCAGGATGACCTCATGGGACTCGAGGTCATCCCGCCCAAGGATGTCAAGAAGCTGATGGATGTCATCTCGCTCTTGACCCGCGAGCGCCTATTCGCCCCGGTCCACTTGCATAGCGGCGTGGCATGGCGAATGCGTCCCGAGGCTGAGGCAGTCAAGTAAGTGCCAACCACCACCCCTAGCGCGCGCGCGCGCGTCCGCGCCAGCATCAGCAAGAACAGGCCCTGTCCGTAGCTAACCATAGGCGCCTTCCTCCAACACCAGATACAAGCTCCTGACAAGCCAAGAGCAAGTCCTCGTATACGAGATCATCGACGCGGCGGGGGCGGAGGGGGCCTGGCAGCAGGACATCAAGCGGCGGGTGAACATCCAGGACTCCGCCATGCGCAAGGCCCTGAAGGAGCTCGAGACGAAGCGGCTCATCAGCCAGTTCACGACGGTGGAAAATGCCAGCAAGAAGATGTGGATCAAGGCGCATATCAAGCCCTCGGCCCGCGCGACCGGCGGCCCCTTCTACACCGACTCGTACCTCGACGAGCCCTACATCGAGGAGCTGCAGCGCGTCGTCGTCCAGCTCGTCAAGCAGCGCGGCAGCTACCTGAGCACCGGCGAGCGCGCCAGCCGCGCCTCGGCCTCCAGCTCCACGAGCCCCATCCTCCCCAAGAAGGGAATAATAAAGGGCTCCGCGTCGGAAGCCGCCGCCAACAGCAGCCGCAAGCGGACGGCAGACGCGATGGACGCCTCCAACGATCCCGCCACATCCCAACCCCCCAAAGCCCACAAACCATCCACGACGCGCCGCCTCCCCCTCCCCGCCGGCTACAACGACTACCCCACCGTCGACGACCTAGCCGCGTCCGTGGCATCGGGCCACTTCGCGAAGGGCCAGGCCCTGCGCGCGGAGCACATCCAGGAGCTGGTGGACGTGCTGGTGTGGGAGGGGCGCCTCGAGGAGGTCAAGGTCGGAGACCGCATCGGCTACCGCGTCGCGCGCGTGGCTAAGAACAGCATTGCGCCCGCGGTCAAGCTCGACGCCGAGGACTACTGGGAGCCGCGGGGGAACGGGCTCACGACCGCGCCGTGCGGTCGGTGTCCGGTCTTCGAGCTCTGTGAGGAGGGTGGGCCCGTTTGGGCGGGGGGTTGCGAGTATTTTGATCAGTGGCTCGCGTAGGGGTCCAATTACCAGGTTCTTAGCTGTGTCATTTTTCTTCTTCGAAAGGTCGCGGGAAGACATACCTCTTGTTCTGCGAACCGGCATTGTTCGTTCGGTTGTTCGTCGGGAGATCCTAGGTCAAAGGGGAGAAGAGAAGCGTGGAGGAGATGTATGTGTGTATAAGGTGGGAGAGACAACTTGATGTGATTGAATTTCCTTCACTTATGTATCGTGTGTATAGCATAGCTTAGGCGTTCTATGGTGCATGTCGCTCCCTCGGATGGGACGGCAGTGTGTGCATTTTAAATGAGACTTGTGGATTGCTGATAGTACTCTAATAAAGAATTTACATTGGTTCCTGCTATGAAGACAGGTTGATTTCCATGTTCAGCAACCAGTATACTTACTATCAGAGTTTGTGATCACCTCCCGTTTCATGTAAGGCGAACCTAATCCTAAAAACGTAACTCTATCCGTAGCCAAACACCCATTAATTGAGACCAGAATATCTATGGAGCCTTCAAGACCACGTAAATCCAAAGCTTTTCTGAAGTCATCTAGAGCTGAGGGAATTTGAAGTTGCACCAATAAGTCTCAGACTTGCATTGCAACTGTGTCGAGCAGAGAAACTTGCGATAGGATAAAAATCCTTAGGTAAGACTTTGTAATGCGGCCATCCACGTACAGGTCATTTTACTGGGCTTTTATCTCTACGCAACAATCTACTGGAACGGGCCTTCCTCCGTGTTAGTGCTACGATCTCTTTTCTTAAGTTACAATGACCTAGATACTTTTACGACGGGCGAATAGATTACTTAGGTGTGCAACACAGTCACTTGCGGGAACATCATTATGTGCGTACAGCGAGCATTCGTAGTTAGACGATCTTGAAAACTATTTTGCTAGCTTTCCCAAAGTCCAGAGCTTGACCAGATCCATCCCTCAACATATTTACTGGCGCCTATACGACCAGTAGAAAGCAGGGGAACGCAACGCCATGTGCGAAGTAAGAGTTATTACACACAGAGAGAAGAAGACCTCGTAACATTCCCTTACAACTCGCCCGAGTCGACGATGGTAGGTCGCTTGTTGTACTTGACAGCACCGCTCTGCGAGCCGGTGGCCTCGAGCGCCTTGACGATCTTGAGCGACTCCTCGTCAGCGACCTCACCGAAGACGACATGTCGGGAGTTCAACCACGACGTGACGACAGTGGTAACGAAAAACTGGGAGCCGTTGCTAGAATGGAAAGGTTAGCTGAGAATGGCAAGTTATTAGGGGAAAAGATCTTACGTGTTAGGGCCAGCATTGGCCATGGACAACAGACCGGGCTTGTCGTGCTTCAACTGGAAGTTCTCATCGGCGAACTTCTCTCCGTAGATAGACTTGCCACCAGTGCCCTGCATTGTTGTTAGTAATATATCTAAAATACAATTCATCCATAACGAATAGACATACGTTGCCACGGGTGAAGTCACCACCCTGGAGCATGAACTCGGGGATGATACGGTGGAAGGAAGAACCCTTGTAGCCGAAGCCCTTCTCGCCGGTGCAGAGAGCACGGAAGTTCTCAGCCGTCTTGGGAACGACATCGTCGAAGAGGTTGAAGTTCATGCGACCGGACTGCTCTGTAGGGTGGGGTTTCTGTCAGCACGAGCTCAATTGAGGTTCATAGACGACAGGAAGGTAGCTAAGCTGCATTAATTGCAATGAGGGGTTGTTGACGTTGATGTTGGTAGTTTGTGAGACATGTGCAATGCGGGGTGATGAAGCTCAATGCAACATCTAAAAGGCTTTCCCGTAGGAGTACAGCACATAATCGATAGAAACAATTGAAGGAAAATATCTCATCAAATGATGTCCAATGATAGGAATCATGATGAAATCTAGGATTTTGACTAATGGAAGAAGCTTACTTACCCTTGACAGTGGCAGTAGGACGACCGTTCGCGTCCAGAACAGGACCCTCCCAGGTGATGTCGAAGAAGCTGCAATGCAATTGTCAACAAGACAAAGCTCTTGGGGGTTTGAGGTTTGTTTATTTTCACAGATGGATAAGACTTACACTTTCTTGGTCATGTTGGCTGATGTGGCGGAGAAGAATCTAATTGAGAATGAAGATGAAGTAGAGGGAGTTTTCTTGGGGAAGAGAAATGGACGGGAGGTTGAAGAAGCTGCTGCTGTTGAGATCGAGGAAGAAAAGTGTCGAGCAGCGCGGGGTTCAAAACGAAGGAGGGGCTTCAGTGATGCCATGTCTGAAAATCTACAAGGGGGGGTTAACTAACTTTAGATGTCAGCATGAATTCATAGCCAATTAATCAGATAATAAAAGTGGGTAGTTCGTGATGCCAACTGCGAAGCTATGCAAAGCAGCTGTTGGGAACTCCACTTCGCGTCTGACGGAGCATCAGAAAAAAGAGAGCAAAGCACCTGCAAGCATTAAAAAAAGGGTTGGAAGTAGGTTGGTATGTAACTAAAAAACCAAACACGCAGCATCTCATCCATTGAATTTGTACAGGTGTTATGAGAACTCTCCCTAGGAACTACCTAGGTAGGTACTTAGGAACCACTTTGGACCCCGCACCCCGCCCCCGTTGATCTGCGATCTATCTTGCCGGATCCGTTGCTCTTGCTACATTGTATGCACGTATGTACTTACGTATGTACGTACATACATACCCTACATTCAATGTTGCAGCTTGAGCTGTTTCCTTGCTTATAGGTGTGACCCATTAGGAATGTTTGATTGAATCAGAGACGACCTTGGAATGATGTAGCTCTGAATCGAATTTTGCAAACATGGAAACTGTAGTCATGATGCACGCTATTGGCGGGGTGGCTGGTTGGCTGGTTGGCCCTCCAGTACCTTTGTGTTCCTTCGATCTCCTATCCTGACATAGTATGAAAGGCTGTTTGGGAGATCTAGAGAGTTGGTGGACTTGTTCATTCATAGGTCTTTGTACGAGAGACATAGTATATCGTACGAATGAACATAAGCCTATCACCACACCCACACAGCCCAAGATAGAATTGCGAGCGCATACATGATGTGCGTAATGGCTTCTGCAAGCTCTGCTTTGAGGCTGTTGATTGGTGAATTGGTACCGGCGGAGAGCTTCTGAGATGCGGCAGAAAAACAGGCACACACTCTGTCCACAGAGCTGCCCAGCTTCCCAAGTGCAAAGCTGCGCCATCGGGACATGTACTCCCCCACCCCCCAACATTATCCCGGCCCTTTCGGCATGCATCGGGTTTGAGTGCTGAAAGGCGGTATGCCGGTACGAATACAGGGCAGGACAAACCTACACACACCAAGAACAACTTCAGAGAGGTTCCTATGTTCCCATTGTCTACTGCCCGTCCTTGACGCTATGCAGAGTAGACTCCGGATTCAAGATAAGGAGTTCAGGGGATGATAGACTTGAACACAAACCCGGACATGCCCGAGCTGGTACTGCATGACGTATCACGCTAGAAAATCTCAGAGTATGTAGTAAAGGGGTTGCTAACCATCTGCTCGTCTTAGAGAACTTCTACAGACTTCGGTAGATTTAGGTTGCAGTATTCAAGGAATGCTAGTGATAGCTAAAGCTATCTATCTGTCTTGAGAGCAAGGAAATAATAGCCACATACCTTTGAATATTGGAAATCAGAGAAAGGGGCTGGGGGTTTAATACAATTGCAACTAATAGCTCGAATCGAAAACAGCAAAATTTTATACTATAGAATAATAAAGCAGGTATCGGTTTGACCAGCTGGCGCTGTCGCCTGCTTCGCAGGCTGCTTAAGGATTAGCGCATAGATAAGGGCTAACTTATCTTATAAATACGTTATTTTGCCCGATAACGCTTATCGATAAAGATATTTATCTTTATAAAACCTTACATTTACCTTTTAACGACCTACCTTCGACGACCTACTTATTTAAGTTGTTAATCGAAGCAGATAATAACTGCTTCGCAGCTTTTATCCGCTCCTCGGCGTACCTTAAAGCTACCTATACAACTCCGTACAACTTACCTACCTACCTACCTTCGACTTACCTACCTACCTTCGACCTACCTACCTACCTTCGACCTACCTACCTACCTTCGACCTACCTACCTACCTTCAACATACCTACCTACCTTCGACATACCTACTTAAGTTATTGGTCGGAGCGGATAGTAGCTGCTTCGCAGCTCCTATCCGCTCCTCGGCGCACCTTGAAGCCACCTGTATAGCTTCGGCTCCGTACCGCTCCATACAAGTCCCATACGGCCAGCTCTGTACAGCCAGCTCCGAATACAGCTCCGTATAGCTCCGTACGACTTACCTTCGACGACCTACTTACTTAAGTTGTTGGTCGGGGCAGATAATAGCTACTTCGCAGCTCCTATCCGCTCCTCGGCGTACTTTGAAGCTACCTGTACAGCTCCGTACGACTTACCTACTTACTTACCTTCGACCTACCTATTTACCTTCGACCTACTTACTTACCTTCGACATACCTACTTAAGTTGTTGGTCGGAGCGGATAGTAGCTGCTTCGCAGCTCCTATCCGCTCCTCGGCGCACCTTGAAGCTACTTGTATAGTTCCGTACAGCCAATTCCGCATCCGGCCAGCTCCGTATAGCCAGCTCCGCATCCGTACAGCTCCGTACAGCTCCGTACAGCTCCGTACAGCTCCGTACAGCTCTGTACAGCTCCGTACAGCCAACTCCGCATCCGGCCAGTTCCGTATAGCCAGCTCCGCATCCGTACAGCTCCGTACAGCTTCGTACAGCTTTGTACAGCTCCGTACAGCTAGGTAGTGGTGTTGTTGGCTACCTAGGTAGGTAGGTAGGTAGGTAGGTAGGTAGGTAGGTAGGTAGGTAGGTAGGTAGGTAGGTAGGTAGGTAGGTAGGTAGGTAGGTAGGTAAGTAGGTAGGTAGGTAGGTAGGTCTGTAAGTAAGTGTAGGTTAGCTAGTTACCTTACCTTTTCGGCCCTTATCGATAAGATTATTTAGATTAGATGTCGACGCCACCACCGTTACGAATTAATGCATACACTACAAATCTACGCATTAATCAACTTTTCGCGGGCTATGTAATAATACTTAACGACGACCGAATAAAAATTTTAATAATTAATGCCAAAAAGTAAAATATATAATACATTAATAATTAAAAAAAGTATAATTAAAAAGGATTTAAAATAATTATACAACAACGTTAAGAATATAAAAGTTTAAGGTAAGATCCGGCACTTTAATTGGTTAAAAAATTATGGAACAATTAATAAAATATAATGAAAATAAATATGCAAAGTTACAAATCCCGTGATTGCTTGGTAACTCTAACATAAGGAATCTCTTATTAACAAAAATTTACAAGTCAATGCTTTATTAACACCGAATTGCCGCATATGCAACTATGTGTTGTCAAAACAACCCGATTAGACAAAAGCCTCGGCATATGCAACAAAATTCAATCCATATTGAATTTGGGAATATCTCCATATATGCCCAGACACTCCAAACATACATGAACAGTTCCTAATCACCATGACAAATTATATTTGATCTTGTTATTATAGAAAACAGTATATACCTACTTGAAAGTAGTTGTACTTTGATTGTGAATAAAAAAGAAATGATGTATTAACTAACATGGTCAAGTTTATATGAAAGGTCACGTGATTCCAGAGACTAAGATTGCCTAGGTACTTCGTACCTGGGCATTTCATTAGTCGATTTATTTAGTTGACGGGATGAACAAGGGGCCTACCGGAGATACAACAGGTGTCCTGGTGTCTCGATTGTAGAAGCCCAACTGCCATTAATCCACGACATCAAATCCGTCACCATCCGCCTTTTCCGCGATAACAGCATCCGCATACTTCTTCCTTCTTTTTCTTTACAACCCTAGTTACAGCTTCTACTTGTCTCCAGAAGGAGACCTCTCATTGAAAATGGATATCAATAACCTGAAGGACCAGGTGTCTAACTTGACACTATACGACCTTAAGGCCGGCTTTCGCAAGGCGCAGAATGGTATGCTGGACCATTGACGATGCATGGTTGATCACTTGACTGATACGATGTAACACGCAGCTGTCATGAATTATACAGAGATGGAAGCAAAGGTAATTAAGCCCGTACTTGATGTGACGACGCGAATCCCGACTGATTGCGACGCGGTGCTTAGGTGCGAGAAGCCAGCAACAATGAACCATGGGGCGCTTCTTCGTCGCTTATGCAAGAAATCGCCAATGGCACCTTTAATTAGTATGCCCTCCTCCTTTTAATAATTGGTATCCCTAGCATCCCTAGCTAAAGCTAATCGAATCAGTCAAACCCTTAACGAGATTATGCCCATGATCTATCGACGTTTCACTGAGAAGTCCGCCGAGGAATGGAGACAAATCTACAAAGCACTACAGCTCCTCGAGTACCTGATCAAGCACGGCTCCGAACGAGTTATTGATGACGCGAGGGGACACATTACACTGCTCAAGATGCTCCGACAATTCCACTTTATCGACCAGAACGGGAAGGACCAAGGTATCAACGTTCGGAACCGCGCCAAGGAACTTGCAGAACTCCTGGGCGATGTTGAACGGATCCGTTCTGAGCGCAAGAAGGCCAGGACCAATAAAGCCAAGTACACTGGTGTCGAGGGAGGCTCAAGTGGCTTCTCCAGCAGCAGTAGGTACGGCGGCTTTGGAAGCGAATCTGGCGGGTACGGAGGGGGCTCTACTGCATATGGCGGATATTCCGGTGGTGTTTATGGCGATGGCGGAGGTTTTGGGGGACAGTCGGATGACTGGAGAGATTCTAGCAACCGAGCCGACAAGTTCGAGGAATACGATGAGTATGACGAGGGAACTTCTTCTCATACAACTACATCTAGGAGGAGAACTGAAAGAGCCGAGAGGGCTGGTGTCAAGAAGACAACTGGTTCAAAGGCCCCCGAGAAGAAGAAAGAACCCGAAGTCGATCTTTTCTCATTCGACGAACCCGAATCGTCCACTACCGCTCCGCCCGTCGCTGCTCCATCGAATGGCTCTTCTGCCTTGACTGGACTGTCGAACTCTACCAATGATGATGATGACTTTGATGACTTCCAGTCGGCAGCACCTGCGCCTCCGCCTGTGAACTCTTTCGGCATGGGGGCGCCGATGGTTACTTCGAGTGCCCAGTCTACCGCTACATTTGCTGCCCCAAAGCCTGTATCTGGCCCTCAGCAAGCCAACCTTTCCGACATGATGTCTTCCCTTTCGCCTCCTCCAAGCTCGAACACCACTCCTGCGGTCAACTATTCTGCCTTCAATGTCCCTACGACCAGTTCCATCCCTGCGCAAGCACCAAAGCCTGCTGGCTATCAAGCAGCAGCGCCCAACTACTTTCAATCTGTGCAGGCCCAGTCAACCGGTTCTTCGTTGCCTGGTTTCTCGTCTACGCCGACATTATCAAACCCTTCAGGAATGTCAGCACACAATAAGCCAGCAGCTCCTGTCGCAAAGCCCGCCGCCGCCGGTGGTGACCCCTTTGCTAATCTCTGGGGGCAAGCTGGTGGTACGAAGAAGACCACGCCTGTAGCCGGGCCCAAAATGGGCGAGCTCGCCAAAGAGAAGACTAACGCCACGCTCTGGGGCGCGCCTGCTGCTAGTACGCCGAAGCCCGCGGCCAGCTCGCAGCCTGCCGGAACAGGTAGTAATGGCTTAGATGACCTATTAGGTTAAGGGCCGGTCGAGCACGGTCAAGGCTGCCTTCAGATGGGCCAGGCAGCATGATATTGATGGATACGTATAGCTGGCCAGCTGCCAGAGTTTAGCATTTGCACACGATGGGGAGAAAAGTTGGTTGTTTCAGCCAGCGCTTTTTTCTTTTTCGATAGGTAGAGTCATTCATGTAACCGAACTAGTTCGTAGGTAGGCGTCAAGGCGGAACAAAAATAGTGTAGTCTGATGAGCTCGAGTTCCAGAATAGTAATGCGGCTCTTAGCAAACCAAGCATTGTTGCCTGTCCCTTGCATGTGATGTCTAACTAGCAAAGCCCAGCCAATGGTTCCTCAGTTTGAGCTTACCAAAGTCGGCAAGGACATCCAGCTACTGCGGATATGCCAAGTAGATCCTCATGAAATCACAGTCGGAATATACTAACTAATCTATGTTGCTACTCTTCGCTTATCTGACTTTCTAGATTGATATACATCGTCGTATGGTGTATAGTGAATGGTGTGGTCATGGTGCCACTCTTATGTACCAATACAGGTTTTTGTCTATAACCAGCCAGACAGCACAGCTAACTAGGTAGACGAGCTCCGATGAGCTTGACTGGCTAAGATGGTTCCTTGACAAAACTGCAAATACAGAAATTCCATGCATAAAGCGTATGTATTTGGCCATGCTGGCTGGCATGCATGGAATAATAAAATCACTGGAGGATGCTGTACATCATCAACTCTGACCTCACCACGCATCGTGCCATGAATCATCTTACTCTTCTTCATGCCGTCTAGCTACCTAGTTACATACTGCCTATAATATGAGTCTGCTCGTCAAGTCAAGGTCGCCCCGCTCAACAACCGCGCGACCTGAAACGCGCTCTGGGTCCATCCACCTGCTGGATACCTAGGTAGGTTGATGATGAATGAATTGATGTCGACCCGTTCTGCCGTTCATTGCTTTGCGGCTTGGTACCTAGTTAAGCCTGTGCTACGTCGCTAACAAAAGCACGTAGCCGCGGGCCGCGCTTAGCAGACCCCGGCCGGGCCCACATCAGCCCAGTCCCTCATTTCAACGACGAGGCCCCGGGGACCAATAGAAATTTTCCGATCCACCCTGCCATCGATGTTCACCAAACAAGACCAGCCCCAGTCCAGTCAAGTCGAATACCTACGTAAATACATACCTTGCCAAAGGACTAGGTGAGAGACGGGCGACAAAGTCCCCTCTCCACTCTGGCGTATGCGGTAAACTTCCTTCCTACCTTACCTTGTAGTTAGTACCTACCTCTAGTAAGTAGGTAATCGATGTAGAACGCGGGAATGAAGAATTATTAGGGGATCTTCCTGATCCCTGGCTGTGGGTTTCTGCGCGGCTAGCGAAAATGGCGGCCCACCCCCAGAGAGAGACTGCCGGGTTCTGCTTCCTATTGGCTACGCCAGCGCCTGGTGAAGTCCGCCATCTGCTTCATCTATAGACACCACCCTAGATAGTAGAGGGAGAGGCTTGTTTACTATGTATTGCACGAAGAGAATACTAGGTAGATAGATATTCATAGACGGCATCCATCAGTGAAGCAGCCGCGAGCGAGATCCACACCGTCTCCAGCATTGGCGGTCCAGAACCATACATACCTACGTACGATCGTCGATGCTTGCTAGCCTGTAGCAGGCAGATAGGTAGGTAGACAAGGAATAATAGCCGCGAAGTTACCTGCTTTGGTGTATTTTCTTTTTTGCTTTTTTGTTTCTTTTCTTAGCAATGTGGATCGAAGATGGTGAGTCTTGGCCCGGCGTGGTGGTGCCGGTGAAGGTGGGAAGAGATCTTCCCAAACAGAGCCTCCGGATACATAAGGTGAGAGCTCCCAAGCCGGAGTCAAGACTTTTTTTTTTTGTCTCTTATTCCATCATCACCAACCAAGCATCTCACATTCAGTATAACGACTTTCCTTGAGTCTTTTCTTTGCTCTTTTTTCTCTCTTTATTTTCCTAGTCTCATTTCGTCGGTCTTCTCTCTTACGGGTTTTCACTATTTATACGATCTCTTATCAGCAACGGTTCAACGTCTTCTTTCGGCGCTTATAACGAGTTTCTTATTCACGGTCTCTTTGAAATCGGTTTATACGTCGTCTCTGAACAAAAAGGGGTTTATATTTCAAAGTCAGCAGTAGACCTGCTAACTTCCCACCTGGATTTCGTTCATTCTTTCGAATTCGGGTTTTACTCCAGTCCATTCTCTTTTCTCAGTCGTTTTATTCTCGTAACTGAGTAACCACATTCTTATATTGAAATCCAAACGAGTCACTTTTCATTTTCGTTTCTTTCTCTCGTATCCGGCTAAGACACCGGGTCCATCCTTCACCATTCCCTCCCCAACCGTCCCCACGGCTTTCATCCCCAGTCCACGGCCGCGCCTCCCCACGCGTACGGCCAACTCGGAAAGACCGAAGCTCGATCTCATCACCGACTTCAGCGTCGGTATTCCTCTGAAAATGCGCTTCCAATCCCCGCAGCTCGGCGCCCTCGGCGTCACCTTCACGGCCCTGCGGCTCATGCAGTTCGTCTCGCTCGTCACCGTCATCGGCCTCGTGGCCAACTTCATCGACGAGATCACCAGCGCGCAGCTCGGCGTCCCGGACGTCATGGTTGGTACCGTCACCGTGGTATGTCTATGCAACAGGTTAAAAACAGAATAAATAGGATGAGACAAGTGCTAACTTCAGTGATATAGGCGAGCCTTGCGGTCCTCTACGTCATGGTTTCCTACATCCTATATTACGACAGCCTGCTCCCGCTTCTCATCGCCGTAGGCTCTGACTTCGCAATGATGATTGCGTTCATCGTTGTAGCAGCGACATCAGGCAAGTCGCTGAACATGCTCGAGTGCCCGGCGCTACCAGAGCCAGCCAGCAAGTCGTCCTCCGAGGCAGTGACTTTCACCGTCTCGGTACCACCGAGCAGCACCAGCACCAGCACCGACAACAACAACAACAACAGCGGCGTCGGCAGCAGTAGCGTCAATAGCTACACCAGCTACGGCTACCGCCTCGCCCGCGCCGTTGCCGCCAACAAGAAACCCACGGTCGACTACCTCTCCTTCGTGGCCAAGGACCAGCCCCACTGCTACGAGATCAAGACGGTCTGGGGCCTCGGCATTGCCCTGTGCGTGCTCTTCGCCTTCTCGTCCATCGTCTGCGCTGGGCTCTGGCGCCGGGTCAAGGGTCCCAGCTCCGCCGCCAACAAGGACATCGAGGGTTAGGGGCGCGCGGGCGCTGCTGCTCGTGGTGGAAGGGCGGGGAAATTAGGGGCTGCTGCTGCCGATGAAGACAATAATAACGCTACGGGTGCCTACGACGATGATGGTGGCGGTGTCCGAGATATCTCGGCCCCCACCAACCTCGGCGGTGGCGGTACCCGGACAGCGGTTGCAGCAGCAACACCGACAGGTCCCACCCGTCTCGGCCCCCAAACCCGATTATCCCTGCTCCCTCCCCCCACAACGGCGCCCGATCCCGACCTCAACCTCAATCTCCACCCCGACTCCGACTTCGACTCCGACGCCTACCCCACAACGGCGCCGATAATGCCAATTCTTTCCTCACATGAACAACAACAACTGCAACAAGAATCCCTCATCTCGCGACGGCCGGTCCCCGCGCCCGCGCCCCCAATCCCCTCGGTCGTTGTGCACGCGAGCGCGACGTCCGGGCCCATGACGCTGGTCGTCGGCCGCTCGCTCACCGACAATCTCCAGCCGTCCTTCTACCAACAGCCGCAGCCGCAGCATCATATCGCTCCATCTTCTGGTACTGCGTTTGGTGGTAGTAGTGACACCAACCCTGGAAACCCGACAATACAGATGCCGTTCTCGACGCCGGACCCGACACTCCGCTCGGTCCCGTCTCATGCGGCGACTACTACCATCGTTCCTCCTCCCCCTACGTCTATGCCATCGAGAGAAAGCTCTTCTTCGCCCACCGAGGCTTTCATACCGATCATGCACCGGAGGGTTCCGTCGCCTCCTCCGCCCGTCGTGACTACTACTACCTCCTCCGACACCACAAACACGAAAACCAGGATCGTCATCCCCCCAATCCCACCCACGCCTGACAGCGACGACGAAGGCTTCACGCCCGTGACGCCAGGAAGCGCCGGCGGCGTCGCGGTTCCGCGTAGAAATAACACACTAAAATCTCCCCGTAGCGCCGGCGGCGGCGGGATGCGGGCCTTCGACGCCCTCGGGATCCCCATCGTCGCTCGCGGTATCTTGGGACGCGTGCGCAGTCGGAAGGTCACTATTGTGGATCCTTCGAAGGAAAGATACAATGATTACGGTGATGATGATGGGTTCGAAGACGATGTACCGCTTACTCCTGCTGGGGCCCAAGGTAGGGACCTAGAGAAGGGGGGTATGAGCGGTGGCGATGCGAATGGTAGTAGAAAGACGATGCGGAGGACATTGTTTGGTCTCATTGAGGGGTGGTGGGACCTTGGACTGCTGGAGAGGGGGAAGAGTCTGAGGAGGAAGGGTTGAGTAATTTTTTGTTTCCTTTTTTTTTATTTTTGCTTTCTTTTGGGTAATAAGGTGAATGGGCGGATGTTTCTTGAGCACCACAAAATGGCGTGGTATTAATGAGTGGACGGCAATTAATGTGGTAATGCTAGGTGGTCTTGGGAGGCTGAGGGGGCTCTGGAGTTCTTGCTTTTATGCTTTTAGATTGGACATGTAATGGATTGGTATCGAGTGCGAAAAAAGTTGATAATCACATCTTATATTATAGGAGAAAAGGGAAACTACCACAGATAATAAATAGAAATCCGTTTCCCACCATATCATGCCCCTGTTTCCGCCGAGTGTCGTTCGACATTATAATTAGCATCATAAGCTAATTAGCACATCCTTCTTATAAATACCATTGGCCCATTAAACCACCCCACAAAAGGAGATAAGTATAGAAAGAGAACAAAAAAGTAACAAGAAAATCACCATCTCGTATCCCCCTCAAGCCACCAAAGATATAGTAGGCTGAAGTAGTAGGGAGGCGTGGTTAGTTGATTGCCATCAACTATTTCTTCTTCTGACCAGAAGAAGAACCGCTGGCCTTCTTCCAGTCTTGGTTGAACTTCTCTACCATCTTGCCCCCATTGCGACTATCTCTGTGCCCACTCATTACCGCGTACGTCGTCTTATCGCCCATGTACTGGTTGATCGCGTAGTCATTCGAACCGGCCTTTCCCGACGACGACTTGCTGTTGCTAATGACCCGTTAGTTTGGTGCATCCATATTTCTCCTGTCTAGGTCTAAGTAAATAAGGGATGACTTGCCTGTGCTTACTGGGCATTGTGCCTTAATGCTCGGTGAATTCAAATGTATGCGGGTCTAGGAGGTGACGAAGAGCCCAGCAGTATATATCTTGTCAGAGATAAGTTTCTCTGGGTGTATAAAATGGTGTAGCAACTGTATTCTAATAGTGTACCAAAATAAATAAATAACAAGCGCCTAAGCTTATATGGTGGTATCCTATGCTAGAGGGAGGTTTTTAGTCTAGGAAATGGCAGAACTGCTGTGAACTCGATAGCAAGGTGGCCAGAAAGGTATCTCTTATACTTGAAAACAGAACATCCCATGTTCGAAGTCTGACCCTTTCCCGGTTGTTACTAGATGTATTGCCATCATATCCTTTAACAAGGGCCCTGTCGATTCCCCTGGTCGTTCATATAGATATTGTTGAGACTATCGCATCTTTGCCTCCCTTTCAGGGTGTCCAAGTGCCCTATCCTACAGCTCGAAGGGCCTATTAACTCCGTTTTACCACAGGCGCATCATCTGGATTCTAGCATTCTAACCCTATCAGACGGGCCTCACTCACCCCACGATCTGCCTTATGCACGGCCGATGAACCCATATAGAGAATTCGGCCCAATCATTCTCACCCGGCTTGATATAAGTACATTTTCTCTCTATTTCCTATGATATGATACCGTACATAGGTATATATACCTAGTTGGGATATCTAACTAGTATGCATCCTTCGAAAAAAGGTTTCAGGTAAGCGTCCAACACGACTGTTAGTAGTTCTTACCAGTGTCACGCGGATAATTTACAATGCATTCCAGTAAATCATATATTGGGTCAATTGTACCATGCCCTACCTATTCCAGGGATCGGTTAGATTAACAAAGGCACAGGAGAAGGTGGAGTGCGGATATAGAGCTGCAGTGGCGTCTGTCTAAGTAGGGCACGCCCATTGGCGGGTGACAATATAGACTACATGTAGAGTAGTAGCTGGGGCGCCCATACAGCTCATCGAATCCAATTGCAAATACTTTAAAGGAGAAAGGCAGTCTATTTAGCGGGTGGCTGCATTTGCAACTATTGACGTCACCTCTAGAATGAGCGATCTCCTCAAGGCGAGGGGCGGTGAATACGAGAAAGTACATTCAAAAGGAGCTGTTGAAGCCCTACCAACTCTGATCTACATGTCGGAATTATTGATCTAAGTCTGGATATCCTATATCATTATGTTGTGATGCGTGGTCCTCCGCAAATGGCTTCCTGAAATTATCGGCCGGGATGACGGGCCGTCATATTCGGTAAGGGAACGGTGTCGCATCTTGAGGCTCATTCTTTATACACCCCCATACCCCCACTCACCCTTTTCCTAAGTTATGCTAAGTTAGGAGCCGACTTGATACGAGTTTCTCCCTAATCACTTGCATTCCCTTCCGGTTAGCAATGGAGTGAAGATCGGTCAACTCTCCTAAGTAAAGTGTCTTCTGCAATGCCGTTTATTAATGCCAATGTAGCCATTCTCCACGTACCTTGTCCCTTCCAGGCTCGTTTTTAGGGAGTTTCATGCCTGGTGACAGGGCCGCGCGTTACTTAAGGGCCGACAGCAAGGATCCTAGATGCTTAATGCTCATGGTTAAGGCACCTAGGTAAGGACATGCGGCTCTGCTCTCAGAGTATTGACCCTTGACCTGGAAGCATACCTCAAATATGAGGTGGGAAGTAAGCCATGGTTCATTTGGTGGGTTCGCAGAGAAACAGCAATTATATAGTGGCATCGTATATCTGGCGATAGAAGCTTGGGGTGATGAGGTAATCAAGTTGTCTAAGATCTTTGGTACGGGCTTGTTCTTGCTTAATTAGATGATAGTATGGGTTCGTAATGCGGTGACCATGGCTGGGCACAAGTAACTCTAATAGATCGGCCATCTCTCCCACATATCCATTGTTATGTTCGAGTAGATCATTGAGCCCTATGAAGGCCATGGCTTGATCATCTCCGGGTCATACGTCTAATTATGTTCGTAAACTATCAATTGCCTATGTCCAAATGCCTCTAATGCGAGTTGGAGGCTGGCGTGATGCGTCACGAGAATCTATGGATTGATATTTCCCATTACAACAACAAGGTTATTCACATTGGGTAGCATAACGTTTTTTTTGGTTACTGGATGTTTTATGATTAAGGATATCATGTTCGTGCTCACAGATTATTTCAACGAGTGCAGGGAGCGGTCGTTAGAGCGCCAAAGTGTTAAGCTTGAACCTCATATATTCACGTAGTAAGATATGGGCGTTGAGAGCAACAATAAACCAGAGGAAAATAAATAGTGAGAAATCATGAATCATTTAAAGTCATAAACATCGGAGGACAAGAAGAACCGCATTCATCCTTTTAGAACATATATCCACTTGGGCTCTCTGAACCGCCTCTCCTGCTCGAGCGAGATTTCTTCCTTTGCGGAATCTGTTCTCCAAAGTCCGTCTCACTCTCGTGGCATCGCTTACGTTGATGTACTCTTTGTTTATGTGCTGTCAGATTGTCTTGCCTTGTGAACTTCTTGTTGCACTGCGGGCATGTTACCCTGCGCTCATCATGGATCCTTCGATGTTTACGCAAATAGGCCTTGAAGTTCTTCCTTTTGCTCCCAGTAGGCACAAACCCACACTGATCGCACTTCAGGACTGCCGTTTCATCATCCGCTTGATCTGGAGATAATAGATCTGAATCCGCGAATGACGTGTTGGACTTCGAAGAGGGCGATGTGTCGTATATGGGGGCAAGGCCGCCTATACTGGATGGAGAGCCGCCCAAGGGAGCCGTATCGATATTGATGTGCTGCTGGGGCGTATCCAAAGCTGTGGTTATAATCGGATGAAACAAGTCGAGAGCTTCGGGAGCGAAATATACGGCGTCACGATTTTGAGGTCCAGAGACCGATCTGGATGATAACCAGTCTAGGTGATAACATGGATCAACAGGAGGCGAGGATAGTTCCTCATGAACACTGGTATGTTTAAACACTGAATTGATTGTTGAAGATTGATCAATATCCTTGAACTGAAAAGAGTAAAGATCTGAGACATTATCTGGGTTGTTGAAGCGTGCCTGGAATTCTGTTGGTTGATTTCCATTGTTGCTAGCATCGGTGCCCAGACCTGTATGATTTTGACTTGTACCATGTCCCGAGGATGCTGGGGATACAGTGGTAGGGGAGTCCTCGGATTGAGACGTCAACGGCGAAGAGAGCTTCACTGGAGGACATTCCGTGGGAAGTTCGGAAATAAAGTTAGAGGGTCTATAGGCGCTAGACCCGGTATGCCCAAGTACAAGAGCAAGCGTAGGGTCTTCTAGTTCAGTACGTGGAATTGTGCCCTCCATCTCAACAACTGGCTTTAGCTCCATGAAACCATAACAGTCATGAGTTGACATTGCAGAATCAGCACTTGCTGATTTCTCCATGGCGGGTAACGTCTCATCGCTGCTGGCCGGGGAAGATCGCATCCCTGAAGGATGAGAGCATTTACAGCCTTCACAATGAGGAGATACCGAATCCCGGCTGGACCGGCGAAGAGAATTACATAAACTCTCCACACTATTCCCGAATCTCTGCTTGAGTGTAACCCTATCCCAGCGACCTCTCCTACAGGAAGCTGTCGGGTAGTCCTCCGTTTCTTTGCAGATAGGACACTTGAAACTGCCTTCAGAGAAGTACTTGCAAACCTTCAAGTGCCGTAACATTTGTTTAGGGCACAAAAAGGTTTTCGGGCATCTGGATAGTGGGCAGCGAATCTGTTGAAAGTCATCGGTGATTGGGTCGATGACGTAAACTTCAGCCATTCTGTTCCAGAGGCGGCTACGAGCGCAATCATTCATGACTTCCTTTCGGAACCTAACTCAAATGTTAAAAGATAACAAAAAATGATTGCTCCAACACTTACACGCATATCTGATCCATATCGCTGTGAAGGCGTCGATGATCGGGGCTGACTGGTGCCGGGTGCAGCTGTTTGCCATATATACCAAGAGATTGGTCTGCTATCAACGTCTCCTGTTCTGGTAGTAATGAACTATTGGAAAAGGTGAAAGGATTATAAGGCCCTCCATGAGGGTAATCCGGGTGCGAAAATCCAGAATTGTTGGCCATGTCTGTTTTTGCTAACGGCGTCTGTAGGTAAAGCGAGA